>CM035416.1:8543811-8683811 GCA_020310875.1 Ceratopteris richardii
CAAGCTACTGGTAGAGTACAGCATCAAATGCATCTCTAGCATCACGAAGACTTAATCATAAACCTGTCTCCATAGGAGTTGGAATAGGTTTACAATTTTCAAGGCCAAAACGCTGCAATAATGTTCTAATATATTTTGTTAGACATAAAGCTATTCCACCATCAACTTGCATAAACTGAATGCCCAAATAATGATGCAAATGCCCCAAATTCGACATCTCAAATCAGACATGCAGATCAGCCTTAAAATCAGCAGTATGCTTCTCATGAGAAGAGTGTGCAGCATGTCATCAACATACACAACAATGATCAGAAGCACATCATTTGCGCGCTTAAAATATAAAGTGCTCTCAGTTGGACTGTTCTCAAAACCATGTTCAATCAGATAGGCATGAATCTTTTCATAGGCGCGCGCGCACTTTAACAGTGCAAATCGACTTCGGAGCATAGAACTGTGAATTTCAGCAGCCCGGAAACATTTCCATCAGGCGCGCGCTGGGGTTTTACCCCCATTTCGAAGCCATTCGTGCAGTCAGAATCGCCATCAGAGTGACGGTTTGTGAGCTGAAATTTCAGCACTCATTTCAGCTTTCATCGAAGTGAAGATTTTGTCACATTCTTGTTCCTTAGTGAAACGGCGGGAGGCAATGACTTGTTTGGCATGCTTCAAGCTGAAGATAAGCTTGATGGGACCAACTATCCGATGTGGTCTTACATGATGAAGCATGTTCTTGTTGCAAAACAACTTTGGAACATAGTGGCAGATGTAGATCGAAGACGGGCATGTGCTTCTACTTCACAGTCTACTGTCACAAATGGAGCTTCTTTTTCGAGTACAGTGGTTTCTCCTTCTCCACCTACACAGGAGAAGCTTAGATGGGATGGAAAAGATGCTCAAGCTCATGCTTTGATTGTGCTTTCAGTGAAGCGTCATATAGTTCCACACATTCGGTCATGTTCTATATCACGACAAGCATGGGACACTCTTTCTTCTTTGTATGCCGAGCGTAATGAAGCACGTGTTGCATACTTGAGGAAGCAACTTGAGGATGTATGTATTGCTGAAAATGAGTCAGTGGATGTGTATGTGACACGCATCAAGGACTTGAAAGAGCAATTGGCAAACATAGATGAGATTATTCCGGATGCATCACTCATTTCTACATTGTTGAAAGGATTACCGAAATCTTTTCAAAGCTTTGCTACTACACTCCGTTTGGTTGCAAAAGGAAATCCTAATATGTATGCATTTGATGAGGTTGTGTCTCTTCTTTTGCAAGAAGAGCAATCTAGAGTGAATAGAAGTGGTTTGATTGAAGGAACGCAAGCACTTGCTATCTCACAAAAGGGGAAAAGCAAGTATGGTTCAGCTTTTGGTTCATCAAAACCACTCATTCCTCTAATGATGGTGATTTGCAAAAGAAGAAGAGATGCAAATATTGCCGGAAGGCTGGTCATACTATTGATGAGTGTAGAAAGCTTGCTAAACGCAATGAAAAGAAGAAGGAATCCGGCATGTCTATTGCTGAAAATTCAGCAAATGCAAAGAATGATGAAGCTAACATGGCTCAAGATTTTTGGGCATGTGTTGTTACATGTCATTATGATGCTTCTTTACATTCTAAATGTATGGTTGTGAGTGAGGCTGATTCGGATTGGTTCTTTGATAGTGGTGCTTCAAAGCACATAACATCATGCAAAAGATTTTTTGCCTCTTTGAAAGATGCACCTAAAGGAGGACATGTGGTGTGTGCAAACAATGCTCTTATCCTATCATTGGAGTAAGAGAAATTGAGCTTACGGCTGCAAATGGAGGTGTGATTCTCTTGAAAAATGCATTGTATGTGCCCGGTATCAAGAAGAACTTAATTTCAGTTCCGTTGATTGTCAAAGCTGGACTTCATGTACACTTTGTTGATGATAAGTGTATGGTTCATGATTTCAGCAATGGCGATGTTATCGTGATGTCCGGTACATTATGTAATGGTTTGTATCGCATGAATACATACAAGAGGGCTTCCTCGAATGCCTTAGTTGCTCATACTTCTTCCATGGCTGAAATGGAGCTTTGGCATGCTCGTTTTGGTCACTTAAACTTCAATAGTTTGCTCTACTTGTAAAAGAAGGACATGGTTATTGGCTTGCCTACACTTGAGTCCATTGAAAAGCATGCATGTGAAGGTTGCATTCTTGGAAAAATGCATCGTGCTTCTTTTCCAAAAGATAGTCATACACACACTACAAGAAAATTGCAACTTGTTCATAGTGATGTATGTGGTCCCGTCAAGACTCCATCTTTTGGGAAGCATGTATATTTTGTTACCTTCATTGATGATGTTACTCTCCATACATGGGTGTATCCTATGAAAGCAAAGAATGAGGTATTTTCTTGCTTCAAAGCATTTTTAGTTATGGCTGAAAATTTTTCTTCACAAAAGCTTTTGACTCTACGCACGGATCGTGGTGGTGAATACATGTCACATGAGTTTAGTGCTTTTCTTCGTGAAAGAGATATTTCACACCAATGTACGGTGCCATATACACCTCAATAAAATGGTGTTGTCGAGCGTAAAAATAGAACTCTACTTGAAATGGAACGATGTATGGTTAAAGGAAAGCATTTTCCTCATAAGTTTTGGATGGAAGCGGTCATGTGTGCAAATTATGTGTTGAATCGCTTCCCTACAAAAGCATTGAGAGTCATCACTCCTTATGAGGCTTGGAATGGTCATAAGCCTATGGTTAGTCATATGCGTGTGTTTGGTTGTTTGGCATATGCTCTTGTGCCATCACAACAACGTCACAAACTTGATGACAAGGCAAAGAAATGTATATTTGTTGGTTATAGTGCTGAAAGTAAGGGATATCGGTTGTACCATCCATTGACGAACACAATTATTGTGAGTCGAGATGTGGTATTTGCTGAAAATTCAGTTTTCCCTCTACTTGAATGCAAAAAGCTGCCAACAGTTAGCTCACAAGATGTGTTCGATACACTCATGCCTTTGTTCCAAAATGGTGCGCTTGACTATGGCCATGTAGACTAGCCAACTGAGGTTCAAAGGGCTGAAAAATTCAAGCCAAATAGGGCTGAAAATGCAAAGAATTTCCAGCCAAACATGGCTGAAAAAATTCATCCAAAAATTGTCAAAACTGCTCGAAATTTCCAGCCACATATGACTGAACATTTGCGTCAAAATATGGCTGAAAATGAACATGAAATTCAGCCAAAGCATGATGTACATATTGAAGATGTTTTACATAATGAATGCATGTCTATCAAGAGTGCACAATCTATGCCAAAGTGACTGAAACAAACTTTGCAGGACAGCAAATTGAGTGCACCTTTACTCGGTAGAACAAGATCAAGCTCTCACCATGCATCAAATAATTTTGTGGATTATTCTCTTATTGCTACAGCATGTAATGAAGAGCCACTTTCTTTTGAAGATGCATGTGACGATCCACAATGGATGAGTGCTATGCAATCAGAAATGGATTCCATACATAGGAATGGTACTTGGGAGTTATGTGAATTGCCAAAAGGAAAGAATGCCATCGGTACAAAGTGGGTTTACAAGATTAAGAGAAAATCTGATGGTAGCATTGATCGCTACAAAGCTAGATTGGTTGCCAAAGGATATGCGCAACAATATGGCATTGACTATGAGGAAACTTTTGCACCTACTTCAGGCATGACTACCATTCGTACCGTGGTTGCATTGGCTGCCCATCGAGGTTGGAAAGTGCATCAGTTGGATATAAAAACAGCCTTCTTGAATGGTGATTTGCAAGAAGAGGTTTATGTGAAGCAACCTCCTGGATTCGCTATGAAAGGGAAAGAGCATATGGTTTGTCGCTTGTATAAAGCCTTGTATGGTCTCAAGCAAGCTCCACGTGCATGGTATGACAAAATACATAAGCACTTGATTGCTCTTGGCTTCACATGTAGTCCGATTGAAAGCACACTCTATGTACGCAAAAATGGGGCTGATCTTATAGTGCTTGTTCTTATGTCGATGACATACTCTTGACTGGGTCATGTGATGCAAAACTTGACATTCTTATGGCTAATTTGCAGCATACTTTTGATGTCACTTATCTTGATCTTTTGAGCTACTATCTTGGCATCCAGTTTGTATCCGTTGAGGGGGGAATTGTTATGCATCAAGCAAAGTATGTTGAAAAACTACTTCAGCGTTTTAACTTTGAGGATTGTAAGCCAGTTTCCACACCAGTTGAGACAGGATTCAGGTTCTCAGTTGAGGATTCCAGTGATGCTTTTGACACTTCTCTTTATCAGCAAGCTGTGGGATGTCTTATATATGCATGCAACACAAGGCCGGATATACAGTATGTAGTTTCCCAGTTGAGTCGATTCATGCATAGCCGTGGCACTAAGCATTGGCAAGCGGTGAAACGTGTGTTTAGATATCTTCGAGGCACTTTGAGCTTAGGTCTCTTTTATGGCAGAGATGTTCAGCCATGCTTGCATGCTTTTACAGATAGTGATTGGGCTGGTTGTTATGATATTCGCGTGTCCACTAGTGATAATTGCTTTTTCCTTGGAGACTCATGCATATCTTGGTTGAGTAAGAAGCAACCTACAGTGGCGACATCGAGTTGTGAAGCTGAGTACAGGGCAGTTTTCACAGCGACAGTGGAGTGTATATGGCTGAGACGCCTATTGATGGATCTTTGCATGGAGATTGATGTTGCTACGCATATTCTCACAGATAGTCAGAGTGCTTTGGCTGTTGCACGAAACCCAGTGTTTCATGCACGGACCAAACATATTGAGGTGCATTATCACTATGTGAGAGAGCGCCTTCATGCAGGAGATATTGATTTGGTATATATGCCTACACAAGATAATGTGGCAGACATATTCACCAAAGCTCTTCCACGGGAAAAGTTTGAAGCTTTTCGCAAAGCTTTAGGCTTGTTACCTTGTGGGGGCTGATCTGTCACTCCCTGTATGTGTTCACATCATTCGCTCCAGGGGGGTTTGTTACACTTATGTGTTCCTCGAGTAGCTTTGATGTGAACCTTTTCCTTATACATGGGCACTTTTTACTCTAGTGCTGGCTAGAGGTTTTTTCCCATGTTACCACATACTTGATACTCTCATATGTGGTGGTACTTTGTACTTAGGGATATTATTCAGCTCTTACTTCACTTAAGTTCATCGATCTATAGAGAGAGCTATTCCAGCCATCGTCTTCTCCGTGTGTCTTGCTGCGTTTGTGCTCCTTGTGTGTGCTTCTTGTGTGTCTCTCGCACTTCTTCACACACCCAACACATACATGTCTTTGGAGCTACCTGATGTCTCCTTCATACATGAAAGTAATGGCTAAATAGCATCTTCCACAAAAACATCACGGCTAACCAAAATGCATCAATGGATGATACAGACGATAGCCTTTGCTTTCAGAATTGTACCCAATAAAAATACATTTTAGTGCTTTATCATCCAACTTCCTGCGTTGTTGTTCTGGCACTAATGCATATGTCAGGCAACCAAAAACACGTAGGTGAGCAACAAATGGCTTACGACCATGCCAAGCCTCATATGGAGTGATAGATTGCAATGCTTTAGTTGGACACTTGTTAAGTACATATGTTGCACACATAACAGCCGCAAGCCAGAAACTATGTGGTAAAGCTTGACTCTTGACCATTCACCTTGCTATCTCCATGAGTGACCGGTTTTTCCTTTCAGCAACTCCATTCTGTTGAGGTGTCTACGGCACTATACCCGATGTTTTATCCCACGTTCAGCCATAAATGCATTAAAGTCAGAGGACATATATTCCCCCCCTCGATCTAAACGGAGGATGCCCATTTTACATGCTAACAAATTTTCAATCAAAACCAGAAACCGTTTGAAGCACATGAACACTTCGGCCTTTGCTTTCAATGGATATAACCCATGTATGCCTCGAAAAATCATCGATGAAAGTCACGAAGTACAGATAATTTCCAAAAGAGGGTGTCTGCATAGGATCACAGCCATCACTGTGAACAAACTGCAATTTCTGAGTAGCTCGAACTAAACCATCTTTTGGGAATGAGGAACAGTGCATTTTGCCCAAAAGAAAGCCTTCACATACATGTTTACCATGTGCCTCGAGTTTGGGCAAAGAGGAAACCATTTTAGATTTCCGTAGGTGTAGCAAACTAGTGAAATTCAGATGATCAAAGCGTGCATGCCAAAGCTTCGCATCTGACATAGCCTGAGAATCATGAACTGCACATGCTAAATCATTCATAGATTTTTCATAATCTATGAGCTTATACACCCCATGACATACAATGCTAGATAAAATAATGATGTCACCATTTGACAGATCATGAACTGTACATCTGTCATCAACAAATTTCACAACCAAGCCAATCTTGGCTAAAGCTCAAACTGATAACAGATTCTTCTTGATCCCTGGCACAAATAAAGCATCCGACAATGTAAAAGCACCAACATGAACAGTAGTCAAAATGATCTTACCAACTCCCATGATAGGATAAGAGGAGTTGTTTGCGCATGTGACAATATTCCCTTCGGGGTCAAGCTCGAGTGAAGTGAAGAAACTGCGTTGCAAGGTAATATGTTTGGTTGCCCCGTTGTCGAAGTACCATACATCTAAGTCTACTGCAGATATACAATGCTCATGAGAAGATGGGTCAAAACTGCAAACCATAGTAAACGCACATTCTTGATTGTGCACAAGATTAACAGATTCTGTTTTCGTTGTAGAGGCCTCTGCAACAACCATTCCAGCCCCTTTCTTCTTTGCCTCTTTTGCAACCAGTTTTGGAAAACTCTTTATGACATGATCATTTGCTTTATAGTATTTGCAAAACAATTTTTTCTTTTCTGTTTTCTTTGTCATGGACAAAGGAAACTCTCAGATTCCATGTGAATCCTATATCTCATGATTGGTTTAGAATTTGGAGAAACTAATGCTTCCATTGCGTCCGGAACGTGCCAAAACCCTAATCGACTGTCTTCTTGCTTGATTCTGACATCCAGAGACCATGCTACGAAGTGATGACATCATCGATGACATCATCAATTCGTAACCGCCCTAGAACTTCCCTTGGAAAACCTATATAAGGAGGGATTGGCCACATGCATGATCAGTCTTGCCAATACCAGTCTTGGGAGCTCAAGGAGTCGTGGCCGCCAAGTAAGTACTCTTCAAGTTCCAGTTCTAGTTCTTGTCTTGTTCCTTGTTCTAGTCTAGTTCTTGGACATCCTATCTTGTCCCCTTGTAATCTCGTAGTACGAGATCCTGTCGAGTTCTTTCGTGTATCCCGTTCAACTCCCAAAAGGGAGTTCTTGTAATCCAGATATCTTGTCTCATACTTACGATCTCGGGTTGTGGGATCTCCTGTATCATCTCTAGTCCAGTTTTCCATACCTATTGGTCCCGGGTTGTGGGACATCTTGTATCAGTCACATATTCTTGTATCATTTTCCCTACGTGGGTGTTCTTGTAATCATAAGTGTATTTCGGAAATCTTGTCTATTGTAGTCAGAGAGCATAATCTAGTGCTCCCCTGACATTTTGGCAAGACTATCTTCTATCCAAGACCAGACATCATGGAGAACGCTTATGAACAGATCGTAGCATCACTTCAGAGTCTCCAACAACAAGTCGAAGACCTAAGTCATCGACAGACACAAGTCGAGATGGGATATCCGGTGCATGTAGGTGCACTCCTCCAAGAATTACAAGAACGAATCGAGAGTCTTCAAGCAAATCAAGGGAGTATTCAAGTGAATCAACGGCCTAGTGCATCATTTATGAAGGAACCCAAGATTCGCATGCCAAAAAAGTTCAATGGGGATCGCACAAAGTTTCGTGGATTTCTCCAGCAAGTAAAATTGTACATCCGTATGCAACCTGATAGATACCCTGACGAGGCATCCAAGGTCGGGTTTATTGGGACCTTGCTTTGTGGCCAAGCATTATCATGGTTTGCTCCAATCTTGGAGAAGAACATGGCAGTACTTAAGGACTATGAGGGATTTCTTCGAGAACTCTCCGCCACGTTTGGAGATGCAGATACAAGTCGAGTAGCAGAAACAAAACTTCGGAAGCTACGTCAAGGTAACCGCCCTGCCTCTACCTATGCATCGGAATTTAGGCAGTTTGATATGTGATCTCACTTTGCATGAAGATTATTTCATAAGCCAATTCAGATGGGGTTTAAGAGATGATGTGAAGGACTTGTTGCTCACGATGCCAGAGGTTAAAACATTGAATGAATATATCATGCAAGCTATTCAATGTGATAACCGACTTTTTGAAAGGAAACAAGAAAAACAAGTAGAAGGAAGACCTTGCCAGTGGAAACCTTTCCAAACGACTACTAAAGATGAGTCCATGCCTGAACCTATGCAAATAGATGTAACTAGGTTTCAGCCTTTAACACTAGAAGAGAAACAGAGAAGGAGAGTTAATAAGTTATGTCTCTACTGTGGAAACCCTAGACATATTGCAATTAATTGTCCAAACAAGAGAACAAACTCCAGAGTCTCAACGACCCTTGTAGAGAAGGGAAGCGAGGAAGTCCAGTTGTAAAAGAGACCCTGCAGCCGGACCATGATATAAGAAAGGGTCTCATAATTCCAGCTACACCCATAGAAACATGTCTTGCACCTGTCAAGTTAATCATGCCCAAGAAGACCCTTTCCCTTACAGCCCTAGTAGATTCAGGAGCCTCCTCATGTTTCATCGATGAAGGATTGGTTAAGAAACATGGAATTCCTGTACTTCGGAAAAACAAACCAATAGTAGCTGAAGTAGTAGATGGACGACCTCTAGCATCTGAGAATATAACCATGGAAACCACACCATTAAGAGTACACCTTGGTGACCATGAATCCCATATATGTTTCAATGTAATATCGAGCCCAGTACATCTAGTTATCATTGGAATGCCCTGGTTAAAGAAGCATAATCCAGACATTAATTGGGAAAAGAATAAAATCACCCGTCAAGATATCCAGAAGAACCCAACATATGTCGGAGCCAAAGCCTTCATACATGCAATAAGGAACCTACATATATGATCTATGCCATACCAGCTCAAGAATCCAAGAAAGATGATCCAGCACAGCTACCCAATCAGTACAAAGGCTTTGAAGATGTTTTTGAAAAGAAGAATGCAGATATCCTCCCAGAGCATAGACCTTACGATTGCCCCATAGATCTTCAAGAGGGAGCACAACCACTCTTTGGACCAATCTATAGACTATCCCTAGAAGAACTTAAAGAACTACACAAGAACATTGATGAGAATCTAGCAAAGGGGTTTATCAAACACTCGAAGTCTCCAGCAGGAGCTCCTATTCTATTTGTAAAGAAGAAGGATGGGACTCTCCGGATGTGTGTAGACTATCGTGGATTGAACAAAGCCACTATAAAAAACAGATACCCTCTACCACTCATATCAGAGCTCTTGGAACGCCTTGGAAAAGCAAAATTCTTCACGAAAATTGATCTTCGAGGAGCTTACAATCTTGCCAGGATCAGAGAGGCAGACGAATGGAAGACAGCATTTCGAACCAGGTATGGGCATTTTAAATATGTAGTTATGACATTCGGTCTTACAAATGCTCCAGCTGTCTTCCAACATATGATGAATGATATCTTTCGAGAATATTTAGATGATTTTGTTGTAATATACCTTGATGATATCTTGATATTCTCCAAAAATCTTGAGGATCATGAATGTCATGTAAAGATAGTCCTAGAGAAACTAAGAGAAAAAGGATTATATGCAAAATTGGAGAAGTGCTCTTTCCATAAGACAGAAGTGGAATTTTTAGGGTACATTGTATAAGATAAAGGAATTTTTATGGACCCTAAAAAGATTCAGACAATCCTTGATTGGCAACCACCTTCATGTGTTCGAGATGTACAATGTTTTCTGGGTTTTGCCAACTTCTATAGGATATTCATCAAAGATTACTCCAAGATAGTGACACCTCTTACCAAGCTTACAGGGAACTCCAAATTCTCATGGACCGAAGAAGCAGGAAAAGCATTTCAGACCTTGAAATCAGCATTCACTACTGCTCCAATTCTAGTTCATCCTGATTCTACCAAGCCCTTCTTCCTAGAGACAGATGCATCAGACTTTGCCCTAGGGACCATTCTCTCACAATATGGAGATGATGGACACCTACATCCAGTTGCATATAATTCAAGGAAATTTTCTCCTCCAGGAATTAATTATGAAATTCATGATAAAGAAGAACTTGCCATAGTGGACGCATTTGATACTTGGCGTCACCATCTAGAAGGAGCAGCTCATAACGTTATCGTGTATACAGATCATAAGAACCTAGAGTATTTTATGACCACCCGCATCCTCAACAGAAGGCAATCTCGATGGAGTAACTTTTTATCCAGGTTCGACTTTGTCATCACATATCGTCCAGGACGGCAACAGTGTCAGTCAGATGCCTTGTCAAGAAGATCTTACCTTGCACCAAAGAAGGGTGAAGAGGCCTTTGATCAACAAGAGAGTGTGTTACTCAAGCCTGAGCATCTCCCGTTAGCGGCTATCTCTTCAACCCATCCCGAAGATTCAGCCTTGAATCATTTGATCCGTGAGAATCTACCACAAGATGAATTATTTTGTAATGTTAAGCAAAAAACTCAAGAAGGAAAAATCCAAGAAGTAAATGAATTCCAAGAAAAGGACGGGTTACTATTCTATAAGAACCTATTATATGTCCCTCCAGGAAAGCCCAGAACGTCATGACAACCGTGCAGCAGGACATTTTGGAGTAAATAAAACAATAGAACTCATATCTAGGGATTTTTGGTGGCCTCAAATGTGGAAGGAAGTCAAAGAATATATCCGAACCTGTGACACTTGCAATAGATCTAAGGTACCACGACATAAGCCTCATGGCCTCTTGCAACCTTTACCTATTCCAGAAAGGCCATGGGCTTCATTATCTATGGATTTCATCACAGATCTACCAAAATCAGATAAGTATGATGCCATTCTTGTTATTGTGGATAGATTCACAAAGATGGCACACTTCATTCCAACTACAAAGGCAATCACGGGTGCAACCACTGCTAGACTCTTTCTCAGATACATCTTTAGGCTTCATGGATTGCCTCATGATATTGTCAGTGATCGAGGTCCACAGTTCGTATCTAGCTTTTGGAACAGTCTTTGCAAGCTCCTTGGTGTTCAAGTTAAACTATCCACAGCAAATCATCCACAGACTGATGGACAAACAGAACGGGTGAATCAAGTCCTAGAGCAATGTCTCCGTTGCACTAGCAACTATCACCAAAATGATTGGTTTGAGTTGTTACCCTTTGCAGAGTTTGCCTATAACAATAGTGTTCATGCATCTACTAAGCAAACTCCCTTCTTTGCAAACTATGGACAACATCCAAGGATGGATATACAACTCTCAAATCATGTCAAGAACCCAGCTGCCAGAGACAAGGCCCAGTACCCGATGGACATTCACAAAGAACTCAAAGAAGAGATCCATAAAGCTCAACAACAATATAAGTACTATGCAGATCAACATCGCGTCCAGAATCCATCGTATCAAATTGGGGATAAAGTATGGTTACTCAGAAACAATTTGCAAACTTCAAGACCTTGTGCAAAGTTAGATCATCAAAGATTTGGTCCATTTACCATCTTGGCCAAGATTAATCCAGTCACCTTCAAGCTCCAGCTACCAAGTATCATGAGAATACATCCAGTTTTCCATGTATCCATGTTGGAACCGTATCAAATTTCACCATTGAGGGGGGAGAGACCTAGTCCTTCACCACCTATCGAGATTGATGATCATGAAGAATTTGAAGTCGAGCATGTCCTAGATTCGAGAATATCCCGAGGAAGATTAGAGTACCTTATTCATTGGAAAGGGTATGACATCAATGATCGTACTTGGGAACCTGCAGAAAACCTTCAAAGAGCACCAATCAAGGTTCGAGAATTCCATAAGAAAAATCCAATGAAGCCGAGACCAGAGAACGTGACCGCTCCTCGTGGAACTCGTCGCTTGAGAGGGAGGTAATGTCATGGATAAGGGAAACTCTCAAATTCCATGTGAATCCTATATCTCATGATTGGTTCAGAATTTGGGGAAACTAATGCTTCCATTGCATCCGGAACGTGCCAAAACCCTAAGATCGATTGTCTTCTTACTTGATTCTGACATCCAGAGACCATGCTACGAAGTGATGACATCATCGATGACATCATCAATTCATAACCGCCCTAGAACCGCCCTTGGAAAACCTATATAAGAAGGGGTTGGCCACATTCATAATCAGTCTTGCCAATACCAGTCTTGGGAGCTCAAGGAGTCGTGGCCACCAAGTAAGTACTCTTCAAGTTCAAGTTCTAGTTCTTGTCTTGTTCCTTGTTCTAGTCTAGTTCTTGGACATCCTATCTTGTCCCCCTTGTAATCTCGTAGTACGAGATCCTGTCGAGTTCTTTCGTGTATCCAGTTCAACTCCCAGAAGGGAGTTCTTGTAATCCAGATATCTTGTCTCATACTTACGATCTCGGGTTGTGGGATCTCCTGTATCATCTCTAGTCCAGTTTTCCATACCTATTGGTCCCGGGTTGTGGGACATCTTGTATCAGTCACATATTCTTGTATCATTTTCCCTACGTGGGTGTTCTTGTAATCATAAGTGTATTTCGGAAATCTTGTCTATTGTAGTCAGAGAGCACAATCTAGTGCTCCCCTCACATTCTTCTTATCTCTGTCATCCTTCTTGATTGTGCAGAATTAGTAGATTTCTGCTTACTAGTAGAAGAGCTCCATTTACCTTTGCCCTTCTGACTATCCAAGAAAGCTTGATATGCAACAGGTATAATGGATTTGTTCAGCCTAGACTATCTTCCTGCAAGAGAACAGAGACTAACTCCTGAAATGTTAAGCTATTTGGGTTTCCTTTCATCATCAAACAAAGAGTGAAAGCAAAACTCTGATATGAATCGGGAAGACCATTAGAATACTCTGCACAAGTGAACTGTCAAGTAAGACTTCATCAACAGAAATCCATTGTTCCTTCAAATCTTTGATCTTTGTCAGAAAACTATCCATGCAATTTCCTTCATTCATGTGCTCACTCTCCAACAGTTCTCGGAGGTAAGCAACACGAGCCTCATTCCTTGCCTGGTATAAAAAAGGTAAGTGTATCCCAAGCATCCTTAGTTGTTCTGCAAGAGTGAATGCGAGGAATAATGGCATGTTTGACAGACAAGGCTATCAATGCATGTGCCTGAGCATCTCTTCCATTCCAACGAATTTGCTCTACAGTAGGAGCAAGAACCACAGCACGAACATGAACATGAAGAATATCGCCATCTTCAACGCTATCTTCATCACCTTCAATAACTGTGTTTGCAAGTGTAATAAGATGTTTTTCAACACCCTGCACAATATTCCACAGTTCTTTTGCAACCAATACATGACGCATCATATAAGCCCATAATGGGTAATTGTTATCGTCCAACTTATCATCATCAGCAAACATACGGAATACATCACTCATTACGGAATACATCACAGCTTTCAGCCATGGTCACTAACTAAAATACCATGATGCAGAAAAATGACAATACCTCAAAAAGTTGAACAAAACTATCATATCGAGTTCTGCTAAACATGTAGAAGACCTTGAGACACCTATACTGCCGAAGCGAAACCTGGATATATCTTTGGCACAAAAAGACGAAATTGCCTACACAAGCATTGCAATAGTGCGTTTGGAGGCCGAACTGAACTCAGATCGGGATTTCGACACCACATAGCGAAGCTGTTTTGATATCCTAATCACCTTGACTATGCTCACCAATTTTCATGCGATTCTGAGGCTGTGACCGGAGAGGTGTCGACAACACCCTAGATGAAACGGCAACATGCTCTAATACCAACTGTTGGAGTTTAGGGTCTTTGGAAGCACGCGAACAGCACTAGGAAGAAGAAGAAGCTTGGAGCACAATACACAATACTGAATGTATTACCACTAGAATGTACAAAGATTAGTAACCCGTTAGAGCTATAGACGTATATACAAGCCGGCAGGAAAACACCTCCTAGAGAGCGAAAAAAGTTCCCCGGCGGTCCTCGTGTGTTCACACACATCACTACCTTAATATATCAACGGGCATAACTCTTGGCAAACTCAAAATTTCCTCACACAAGATTGAAATTGAGAGATACAAAAGTATTGGAGTACCCAAAGAGGAGAGATAAGGCAAATTATTGCTATGAGGTAAGAGTTTGGAGCATATCCTCTCTATGTGTCCGACAATATACAAATATTAAAGGGTTTCATAGAAAAATTTTGAGTACACCACTATCCCTTTCCTCTCCTTACAAGGTTATAGCATACGGACTTACATTAGATAAATTTCTCCTAGAGCTCCACAAATCTAGAGATGATACATTTCATCACGGAGATACATTATTACATAAAGGGAGGAATGTAACAATTCACCTCCAATGAGAGCAAATGAGATATTTAATATACCTCATAAATAGTGAAAGCCTCACCGAAGAGGAGATATAGATACAAAGTGCATGACAATAACCTAGAGTGCTTGGCTTTGAAGCTCCTAAACACCATGAGCTAGCTACCAAGGGATTGAATCACATGAAACAACTGACTATGCCCAATGGGGGGCCATTCTATATATTTTACCTAATCAATCATGCTGAATGAAATCAGCCTTCTTTGCATTTTTCATGTTTTACCCCACATTTGGCGTACAGTCTACTACCCCTCTATCCTAAGACTAAGTTCTTGTAAAAGATGTCACTCATCATTGCTGCCCACATTAACCTTTCACTATGGCCTTAAGTTCAGTCAAATTTCTTTTATGATCATTTCTTGTATGAATATTTTGATCAACGCTCAATTCAGTGTACACGTATTTCAGAGGTTTCTAAATTCTTCCTGCGTTCCATAGTCCTCAATATGAATTCCTTGTACTTAACGGAACATTACATATATCCAAAAATTTACCTCCAGCAGTTCGTATACTTGTTCTACCCATCAAGAGGAAACAGAACAAATAGCTATTGTTGTATGAGCAATGAAGAAGCAAAATAATTGCCTGCATTCGATACTAATCTCTGAAGTTTTTTTCTTTTCCAATAGAAATATAAAGCTATGTTTGAAATGGATTATGATGAAATGATCCTACGTTTGGCCATTCATTGCATGCATTCAATGACTTAACTAGGGCATCATGGGCATTTATTCTACCCTCCAGGAGGGGATATACATGGGCTTTTGGTCCCTGGGCAATGAAGAAAAAATGAAGAGTTAAGAATGCATGAACATACCATGGAAGACCCGTTACATTATTTAATGCGTCCAAGCAAGCTATAGTAAAGCCCGCAGGTGAGGGAATGTCTAAGGATGAATCGGCCACTAGGCCTTCAGCAACCGGGCTGGTTGGATCTTCAGCATTTGAGGAGCAAATAGAAACTCCATCGTTTGGCCTACCCTCTGAATCCGATGAGTATGGAGTAGAGGAAAAATGTCTTTGTCCAACAAAGGAATATAAAAACAAGGTCTCCGATGGTGATGATGAAACTCCTTTCAGCATCCCTGTATGCGACAATGATGATAGCGACGAAGATGACTGCACAGCCTGCGAGCTAGACAGGGGTACGTCGCCGATGGGACTATGGGCAATCAAACTTCGCAGAGATGATAGTGAGCAGGAGGCGCGATGGATGTTCCTGCCCAGAGCCCGACATGCCATTGAATTTGAACAGCACGTGACAATCTGGCTCGCAATTTCCGAATATCGACCAGTGATAGTCTCTCCGACCTCCGCAACAAGTCAGCTGAGACGTACCTGGTTTGCAAAGCAACCTTCCTTCACTCCCTCCTACCAAAGAAGGAAAAAAAAAACAAACAAACACTAATAATAATAATAATAAAACACAAACAAATGAAATAGTTCCTCTCGTGTTTTGTTCCGTTCTCCTTAACAGTCCCAAGTTATCATTTTCCTTGGCCATAAACATGTTAACTTGATTGTTTAGAAAACTTAATTCATTTGTTCGTGCACGCTAGCTGGGTTGGCTGGGTCTTTTGTCTCTTGCAGCGGGGGTGAAAGTTCAATCTTCACTATCGACAGGATAGTATGGGCCTTACGACAGTGTAAATCATGATATTTTCAATTGAAATCAGTCTTCTCTTTTGTCACGTGTGGGCAATCTAACCCCTGTTTTGTGAGATACGGGGGGTCCCATGGGTATTATATCCGTTCACTTGTGCAATTGCAATTTCAAAGTTAAAGCTCGGGGGAGTAGGCTTGGACTGAACCTCCATTTTATAAAAAAAAACTTAATTCATTTCTTTTATTCTCTCTCTACATGTCATGGGCCATAAAAAATCCAAGCCAATTATCAACTTGTTGCATTGGTACAATGTACATAAAATATAAAGTGTACCTAATGTTTTGATGGAGGATCGTCCATATGAGCAAATATATCATGCTTTGGAATTTCATCCCACATCTTTTGTGGATCCCGTGAAAATTATATTTTCTATTCAATTTGTTGTGATGGAAACTTCTTTCAAAGTGAGATACTTGTTATAGCTTTCCATCTTGTTACTCTTTATTGTGTCTACTTGTCTCAAGCAGGGTTACTTATGGGGCAAGAATATGAAAAGAAAATTAATTTATTTTCTTACTCCACTTGTTTCTAATGCATAAAAGGCTGCCCAAACCTAAATTTTTCATTCTTTAAATTTTCTAAATACCTTGGTGAATTATCAAACACATCAACGAATATTGGTTTCATGGATATTATCATGGACGTAGAGGTATTGATTCTATGAACCTGAACTAAAGTTCATCGTTAACATAGAACTTCTTCATATTATAAAGAATAAAGGTAAAAATTAGAAGGCACCTACACACTTTACAAGCGTGTGCATACATGGGACTCAAGAAAGAAGGTTTAAAGGTCCATTTAGGACATGGGTTGCATGGCATGGAGGTAGATGAGACGTGTATCTCTATGTATCATCTTTGCACAAAATCCCAGATAAATTTCGATTTGTATATGTATGGGATTTGAGAAAGAAGGTTGAAAGGGCCACTTAGAAGAGCGCTTGCATGGTCGAGAGGCAAATGAGACACTCATCTCTATGTTTGGTGATGTATATAGCCAAGGTTTAGGGAAACCTAGAGTGATAGGAGGGCAAGCCTATCATCTGGTTCCTAGGAGGTTTGAAACCATTTGTATCTATAGGTCTTGGTTCAAACATTGTATAAGCTAAGTATGGAAAAACTAAACTTACCGATGGTGTAGAAGTAAACTTAAAATATGTACTCATAACAAAAAGAGTGTAAGGCTAAAAAGAGTGGGTGGAACATGAAATGGGAAAACTTGCATATTGATTAGAGTGAGCTTGCAAATAGCATAGAATGTATTCTCAAGCTTCTAGCCATGTAGAAACTTGAGAGAGGGCCTCTTTTTATAGATTTGGCAAGAGGCTCCTAAAAATACATCCAATGTGGGATAAATCTCTTGAAAGGAGAATGAGTACAAGAATGAAGATAAATGGAAAGTATCGCAACAACAATTAGAGTAGTGCAAAATGGAGATGCACTCATAGAAATTGTCTAAAAATGAACTAGGAAAATAATAAATAGACAATCTAGAAATCATTTCTTCAAAACCCCCTTTACAACTCCATTTTGGAGAGATGGATGCTAAAAGAGGTTGGCCAAGCATTAGAGCAAAATTGTAGGTAAAGCCTTCATCGATATATCCACCACGTTCTCCCGATAGGTACACTACTCCAACTGAGACCTCATCATGGATGTAGTGGATTTTGATGTACTTCATTTGAGCATGGAAGATTGATTTCTTGGTTATAGCCAAATAACATTGACTATCGAAGTTGATGCATGTAAGAAGGTCCTGAAAAATACCAATGTCAAATAATAGGTGGCCCAAGCTAGATGGCCCCATATGTTGCAAAATAGGATGCTTGGTACTCTTCCTTCGTGGATGAAAGAGCAAATATAGGCTTCTTCTTATTTAATCAAGAAATGGGACATGATCCCGAATTCTCTTTATTATACTTTTCTTGGATTCGTTGTGATGAGCTTGGTTGCATATAAGTGCTTGTCTCTTGATTGGGTGTGTGTATACAGATTAATTTCACTTTACATATTTGTGCATCCCATGAGATTCCTCATGTTGTATTGAGCTTGTTTTGAGTGGATATCTCATTGAAAGTGAGATCATCAAGAGTTTCTCCCCATAATTTCATTCTAAATTTTGATATCTAAAGGACTCTTCTATGAAGTAGTGTTTTTCATCAAATTATTTGTTTCTAGTCTTTATAAGATGAATCTTTTTACTCTAAGACAAAAAAAAAGGGGGATAGGAAAGAAAATCTTTTTTTTTGTCATTTCTTTATTTTTGTAATCAACAATGAGCTATCTGAGCCTAATTGTTTAAATCTTGAGCTATACTAGATGTCTTGATGGAGGAATATCGCCCACATCAACTTATATGCCTTGCTTTGGTATTTCAATAGAATTTTTTCCATATAATAAATTAGAAGGAATCCACACACTTTCCAGGTGTGTGGACATATTAGTCCCATAAAAGAAGGTTGCAAGGTTCACTTGAAAGATAATTTTCATGGCATGGGGGTATATGAGACATGCGTATCTATGTGTCATCTTTGCACAGACTCTTAGAGATTTCTTTTTGTGTGTGGATGCATGGGATTCGAGAAGCAAGGTTGAAAGGCACAATTAGAAGAGAGATTGCATGGTTATGTTCATATATTTTGTTAGTGATGTGTGTGAACGCACTTAAGATGGTCGGGACCTTTTTTCCCTCTTTAAGAGGTTTTTTACCCTCAACTTGTCCATATGCCTATAACCCTAACATGTCACTTATCTTTGTACATTCATTTGGTAATACGTTATATATTGTGTTGTGTTGCAAGCTTCTCCTTCTTCCTTGTGTTGTTTGTGTGCTTCTGGATACCTCGAACTCCAACAATCGGTAATAGATCAGGTTTCTGCTTCTATATATATATGTGTGTGTGTGTGTGTGTGTTTGGCACAACAGAATGAAATTGTCTACACAATCACTACAATAGTGCATTCGGAGGTCAAAACAAGCCCATATAAAATTTTTGATGCTGACTATGCTCACCAATTTTTGTGCGATTCTGAGAGAGAGAGAGAGAGAGATTTCAGATCGCTAGTACAAATGCCTCGAAGTCTACTAAAAGTTTAGCATAGCTAGATAGAGTGCTTCTATTCAAATTTTTGAGATACAATAATTTTCTCTCCATCAGGGGTATTTGGTCACTCGCCATGGCTGAAAGCAATGATGTATTATGTATCTTTGTTGTTGAGGATAAGTTGGATGGTACTAATTACCCATTGTGGGCATATATGATGCATCATGTATTGGTAGCAAAAGGATTGCGAAGTATTGTGTAGGGTGTTGAAAAACATCCTACTACACTTGCAATAGGTGACAAAAACCTCTTAAAGAGGGGAAAAACTTGTTGTGGCAGTCCTAAGTGTGTTCACTCACATGAATATTGAAATATATCAATAAATCCGAACAAGGATTTGACACTCACGTATAAGGAATCGCCAAGCTATGTGGAAAGAAATCAATCCACAAAAGAATCGTCAAGCTATGTGGAAAGAAATCAATCCACAAAAGGAAGTAAGCCCAAAACTTTGCAAAAAGCTTCAAACTTCTCCCTAGGTCGAGCCTTTGTGAAAAGGTTTGCAACATTATCTTGCGTGCGCATATAAGCCAAATTCATCTCTCCAATAGAGAATCTCTCCTTGAAATAATGATAGTGCACCTCAATGTGCTTTGTGCGAGCATGGAACATAGGGTTCCTCGCAATTGCCAATGCATTTTGACTGTTAGTAGAGATGGTGGTGATAGAAGATTGACAAACACCCAAATCAGCCAAAAGGAGTCTAAGTCACACACACTCAACAATTGCTACGAAAGTTGTCCTATATTCGGCCTCACAACTAGAAGTGGCCCTAGTAGGCTAGTTCTTGCTCGACTGAGATATACATGAGCTACCAAGCATGAAACAAAAACCACTCATGAACACATTAGTGCAATAGCAACCTACCTAGTCTTGTGAAGGTGCTTATTTGGGCAGGTCAACTCCAACTGCATGTGTTCCTAATGATGGCGCACGTGGGGTACTTCAAGCAACCTCAAGTGATGAATGGAGACTCAAAGAGCAATTAGTTCAATTGTAAAAATCTTATCATAATCTCATGTGTTTTAGGAATAAACAATTCATCTTATGTCTAACTAAAATACATTCCAAGCATTGTGATCTGGATGTGCATAGATTCTATGAACAATTGTCTCGACATGGCCAGGAAAAAAAGACTCATTCAAGAAGCCAAAATTCCACAACTACATAGTCAAAAAATTTTAAGTTATTAAAATTCATAACACCTCCTTATATTAAGTCCTAAACTACAAAAAAATGTAGAAATGGATATATGGTTAAGTTAAATAGTTAAGAGAAAATACATCTTCATATAATCCCAACCCCAAGCTACCAAATTTTCATGAATTCCTAATGGAAACCATCACATAACTATCCTAGCAGAAGGTAAGATTCCTTGGTAATGCCAACAAAGGTATACACTCGTGGTTTCATGGGTCTTCCTATCCTATCATATAAACATGAGCACGTCAAGTGGTGGCTTGTTAATCAGCCCCAAATTATCCATCCGAGTATATGATGCATGTCAAGACATGTAACATGTAATGTGGAACAATGAGCAGAAGGTAGCATTCCTTGGCAATGCCAACAAAAAGTGTAGACTCATGATTTCATGGGTCTTCCTATCCTATCATCTAAGCATCAGCACCTCAAGTGGTGGCTTGTTAATCATACCATATCTTTAAACCAAATGAAAAAAACCCCCTTCAACAATATTCCAAAGAACTTAAAACCTTTTTCATAATGAAAGTGATTTTGAGCAAGATAGATCTATCATTTGAGGAAAAATACAAAAAAAAGAGGATCCAAAAAAAAATGGCATATCCATCGATATTCATATGCATGTAATTACAATTTGGCGTGGTGCAATTGCTAATTAACCTTAAGATACTCTTTCATAACTTTACAAAACTTCATAAATCACTACAAAAATTACAAGCTTGGTTGAACTCAACAAGAAGAAGAAACACTAACCCGAAAGCTTTTTCAAAATGGTTACACAAATATGTTTTCCAAAAAATCATGGAGTTTTATATGAGAAATTCTTTATCACAGATCATTTTTACTTTTTAGAGGTTCCTTGATCTGAATTTTTTTTTCTTCTTTAAAAAAGCAAACCAATCACTCGATATCATATACGTTGCTTGCCCTAATCAATCAGTACCCTAATCAACTAATCTATGGACATCCGTCATTTCCTCCTTTGCTATTTCAATAATTCTAGCAAAGTCAAGTGTACAAAAGTGCTTGTAAAGTGGAAAGGGATTTTCAAGAATAGTGTTATATTGAAGAGAGTGAGCATGGTTCATAAATGGTCTTCCAACTCAATTTTACTTACCTAGAGATGCCGTTAAGGGAGAAATCATGGAAAAACAACAATGTATGTAGGATAAATATATTAATTTACAAAAGCTACTAGGTACAATCTTTACTCTACATGGTGTTTGTAAGTACCTCTAAAAGAAAAATGATGCTCTTACGAGATAGGAAAACCTACATGATGCCCCTTGGAGGAAACAACCTCATGAATGGAGCACATCCACAAAGTGGCATGAATGTGCCTATGCACATGGATAGAGGAATGGAGAACCATTTACTAGCATAATGTAGCACTCATTGAGTCATGTTCTTAACATGTGCCATTGGAATTGATCATTTAGGTTCGAAATTGCAACAAGAAAGAATTTTGAAAAAAAATCTCATAGCCTTATGAGGTAATTGGTACCCAAATCCGAAAACGTGGAAGACACACCTAGTAAACCTACACATTTTTTGAGAGAACCATCAATATTTGCTAAGTATCATAAAAGATAATTTCTCTCTCTCTCTCTATCCCAGGGACGTTGCATACTTTATTCCATTTCATCAAAAGCATATACTAGTCACATGTATAGAAAACCTAGAAAATAAAAGGGAAATTACGTAGAATAGAGTGTAATGATCTTCGTTGTTGTGAGAACCTTAACTTAAAAGATTCTTAGCAATGTAAACAAGAAAAAATTATTAAAAAATGCAATCAGCCTTTAACGAACACTAATAGAGGATCCTTGATACAATTCATCTATCACTTTTCTCCTAACACATCATAAATTTGACTTTCAAACTAATTGGATTTAATTTACTTCATCTTCAACACTAATTAATGTTTACGTCATGATTTTAAGATTTATTGTAGTTCTTTTATCAATCAATTTCTGACAAAGTGGAAGATTTATTGTAGTTCTTTTATCAATCGATTTATGAGAAAGTGGAATAGAGTCTCTTTTTGTATGATTTGTCGAAGCAAGATATGTTTCGAACAACATTTATTTCTCTTATTTGTGCTAAAAGAATCCAAATCTTTGTGATTGATGAGATTTAGTCAATCCTTTAAGAATGAATTGAAATAAAGCAAAGACTTCGATTCTAGCACTCTCGAACTCGAACTCAAGACCTTGAACATTATTTAAGATTTGAACTCGGTTCATCTCGATCAATGCACAATGTTTGATCGATTAGAACAATGTAGACAATCAGAAAGCGCAGACAATCAAAAATCAATTAACCTAATTCATTAGGTGTGGTTTAGTGGATGTGCCTTGTACTCTTATGCAGATAGCCAGGGTTCAAGTCCTGCCTGGGGCTGGATGCTGTAGAGTTTTTCAGGATGGGTGCCTCTTGTTGAAGAAACACTCACGAATTTGACAAACAGATAGGCATAAAGAAAAAAGAAAAAAAAAAGGAGAAGCAGAATCAAGAAAATCAAAAGCCTTTAGTGGAGGGACAAATCCACGACCGTTATGTACAGTACAGAATCTTCCAGGATCAGAGTTCGTTACACCGAATCAAACTGTACATAGAGAGAACGTGCATAGGAATAATAGAAGGGGAAGTGCGAGCTAGAACGTGCGTGAGAAGAGCGCGCAGTATAAATAAGAGCACAAATAGAAGGAGAAAGAGAGAGAGACAGAGAGTTTTAGTTATGGTTAGAAGAAGACGCCAGAGATCGCGTATGTAGAAGAAGACGCCAGAGATCGCGTATGTAAAGATGAATAACAGAAACCTGAAATGTCGGGTATTCATCTAAGAGAGATGGTAGGAAGGAACTACTCACTGTAGGAGAGTTTCTGTAGCTTGAGCAAGAAGAGGCCAAGCCTGTTTGTACACATCTTCTCTAATAGAAAACACATGTTCATGTGGAAATTCGCGTGCACTGTTCGTATGTGAAGAAACCAAAGTATCGTCATACTACGGTTAAAGATAGTTAACAGTTAAAGTTTTCATAGTAAACGTATTTTTGGTCAGTTACAGTTTCTCATTAAACAAGTAATTTCCGGTAGAAGAACGAAGTAGATCTCGCAGAGTAATGCGAAGTTTTGTATGAGAGATAGCTCATTCTGTAGCTAGACATCTCTACTTCTAGTTGATTAAGGTTTTCGGTGGAAAAGATATCTACACACAGTACAAAGCCTGACCGGAAAGAGGTTTTCTGAACTAGTGGAGTTTTTTCCTTAAACTTCAGGAAGAGTTCAGTAAGTTAAGGAAGTTCACGCATCACTCCCTTACTTCATAAACATTCACTTGAAGTAATTATAAACAGAATTGAAGTTCATTCCGGTACAATTCCGGTACGATTACGGTGTCAGTCCAGTGACAGTCTGCTGAAGTTTCGGTGAAATTTTTCAGTAAATTTAGAGCGCAGTCTTATACGTTGAGCGTTAGAAACTTTGCTAAGCTATTGATTGATTACAGAGGTGTTCTAAATCACTGTAGCTTAGTTCTTCTTGGGCGTGGCGATTTCCGCAGGCTTAATAAAGTTCAGCCTTCGTCGCGTCGACAAGAAGTGGTATCAAAGAAAAGAAGGATACCACACATCCGCAACAGTGGTATCAGAGCCAGAATATCCACCCTCAATTGGCATCAGAGCCAAGGATAGATCCAAGAGCTGAAAGATTCTGAAAAGCAGAAAGGTTCTCAAGGAACAACCGGAAGTGAAGATACAAGAGAAGTCGAAAACTTTCATAAGGAAAGGAGAACGCTGAAGAGATCAATAGCAAACGGTATCAAGAAGTATTCTGAAGTCATCCTCAAGAGTAAAGGTTTGTGAAAGGTAAAACCCTTAACATCATACTCACTGGAAAAATTATGGCAGACCACGTTACTATTGACAAACTAGACAGAGATAATTATCCCGCATGGGTAATGCACATGGAAGCCTTACTTATGAGTAAGGACTTAATGATGTATGTGACCGGAGAAGAAAAGAAGCCGACTTTCGAAGATGATAGTCAACCGGAAAAAGAAGAATTAGAAGCCTTGAAGCGGTGGCAGAAGAAAGATGCAACGGCAAGAGCCTACATCTATAATACCGTAACAGACCATCTACTACCGCACATTAGAGGTCTGGAGAAAGCAGAGGACATATGGAGTGCATTGGAAGATCAGTTCCAAAATACTACGAAAGCCATGAAGGCTAGCTTATGGTTTGAATTTACGACATTAAACAAGAAGTCGAGTCAAAGCATTAGTGACTATGTTACTAAAATGAAGGACCTAGCAGATAGTCTTGGATCCATAAATGAAGAAGTCGAAGATCACATTGATAGCGCAAGTGCTCACAGGTTTGAGAGGAGATGAAAGGTGGAAACCTTTCGTACTCTCAACTGAACTTTCTTTAAATCATTTTGTGCTAGATTTAAATCAGTTGCTTGGTTTGATGCTCACATATGAGCAAGACCTTAAAGGAGATGCAGATAAAGGACAAAGTTCTGCAATGTACATGAAGAACAAGAAGAAAGACAAAGGTAAACCAAAAGACGAAGAAGAGTCGAGCTCTCAGGCCTATTACGCAAGAGGTAAAGGCACTGTCAGAGGAAGAGCAAGAGGTTTTGGAAGAGGAAGAAGTAGCCAGAATACCAACAAGAAGGCTTGCTGGATTTGTGGATTAAGTAATCATCTGGCTCATGACTGTTGGCACAATCAACAAGGATCAAATCAGAATCAGAACAATAATAGCAGAACTAGGAGCGGAAGAGGCAGACAAGGCCAAAGAGGAGGCTATGGTAGAGGTGGAGCGAGAAGTTGGGGACAGAATCAATCCTACAACACCACCTACAACAACTACGCAAATGACACGCAGAATGAAAGTCATACATCGTTGATGATGAACTCTATCAGCACATCAAAAAATGAAGACCTAAAGGTATTTTACATTTCTGGATGCTCTAATCATTGTCAGGAAATATAGAACTGATGTCAGAACTAGAAAAAGGTAGTTCTAGTCACACTGTTCAAACAGGTGACAATACGAGACATAACGTACATTCAATTGGAAAAGTGAAATGCAAGAGTGGAGCAGATTTGCTAACAAATGTTTTGTATGTTCCAACAATACCGAAAAATTTGATCAGTGTGGGACAAATAGTTGAAAAAGGTTTTCACGTCAGATTTACAAACAAAGGAGTATTTGTAGGAGATCCCGAGAATGGATATAATCAGATCGTCTCTGGAAAGAAAGAAGGAAGACTCTTTACTTTAAGAGTACAAGGGAACATTGGCCAAGCGTTGCTCACACATGGAGAGAAGGTGATTATAGAACTTGATCTCTGGCATAAGAGATTGGGTCATTTCAATGAAAAAGGAATTAAAGCCATGATAGCGAACCAGTCAGTACTGGGATTATCGAACATACAGAATCAACATATGATTCATAAGTGCGAAGCATGTCAGATGGGAAAAGCCCACAGGTTACCTTTCCAGAAGAAAGGATTCAAACATGATGGAGTACTCGAGCTTATTCATACAGATGTATGGGGGCCAACGAAAGAAGGATCAATCAGCGGATCGAGGTACTATGTCTTATTCATTGATGATGCAACAAGGTGGATAACTCTTTATGTTTTGAAAGAGAAATCAGAAGTGTTTGGAGCTTTCAGGCATTTTCATGCATATGCTGAAAGACTTACCGGACGAAAACTTAAAAGACTGAGGTCTGATGGAGGGGGAGAATACTTCTCCCAAGAATTCAATGACTATCTTTGGAATGCAGGTATTAAGAGAGAAATAACCTGCAGATATACACCACAACAAAATGGAGTAGCAGAAAGAAGGAACCGAGTTCTAGTTGAATTTGCACGAGCTATGCTAAATGAAAAAGATTGTCCAAACTATCTTTGGGTTGAAGCTGTAAACACAGCTACATACTTGGTAAACAGATTACCATGTACAACATTAGAAGGAATGACCCCTTATGAAGCTTGGTGGGGAAAGAAGCCAACACTTGATCATTGCAAAGTGTTTGGATCAGTAGCGTATGCTTATGTACCATCACAAGTGAGACATAAGCTTGAATCGAAAGTAGAGAAATATGTGTTCATCGGATACGATGAAAAACAGATGGGTTATAGGTTATGGAGTCCTCTAACGAAACAGTTTATTGTTTCTAGAGATGTTACTTTTGATGAACAGAAAAGCTGGTATGCAGATCAAAGTCATACGACTGAAGAAATTGAAGAAGAGGTAAGAAGGAAAGAGAAAGGAAAATCAATTGTGCAAGTGAACACAGATGAAGATCATATGCAGGCAAGTACATCCAGGACTGGATCAGGTATGAGAAATGAAGATGAAGAAGTGTATTCAGACACTTATGAAGAACCAAGAAGGTCAAGCAGGACTAGAAGACAACCAGAAAGGTATTCATATGATACCTCATACATAACTCAGAAAGATTACGCATATATGGTCAAAGATGATGAAGAACCATAGAGCTATGATGAAGCTAAAGGCAAGAAGCAATGGGAAGAAGCAATGAAAGAAGAAATCAGCGCACTGGAGGAGAACAAGACATGGGAACTTGTTCCGAAACCAAATGGTAAGAAAGTAATCGGAAATAAATGGGTTTTCAAAGTAAAGAAATTTGCAGATGGAAGGATAGCCAGATACAAAGCGAGGCTGGTGGTCAAAGGCTATGCCCAGACGCATGGCATAGATTATGATGAGACGTTTAGTCCGGTGGCAAGAATGTCAACCATAAGGACAATAATTGTTGTAGCTGCATCGAAAGGATGGAAGCTAAGTCAGCTAGATATAAAGAACGCATTTCTGAATGGATACATTTTTGATGAAGTGTACATGGAACAACCTGAAGGGTTCGAAAGTTTCAGACACCCAAACTTTGTCTGCAGATTAAGAAAAGCACTTTATGGACTGAAGCAAGCTCCAAGAGCTTGGAATTACAGACTTGTGAAATATCTGAATGAACTTGGATACCAAAGTTCGAAGGCAGACGCAAGTCTACTCATAAAGAAAACAGAAGAAGGTATGATCTACATTTGTATTTATGTAGACGACTTAATAATCACAGGAACCTCAGATGAAGGGATTACAGAAGTAAAAAACTACTCGAAAGAGAGTTCAAGATCAGTGACCTAGGGAAGTTATCATATTTCTTAGGAATGGAAATCACATACACAGATCATGGTGTATATGTTACGCAAGAAAGGTATCTCCTAAACTTACTGAAGAAGTTTAATATGGAGAATTGCAGAGAAGCTTCAACACCGGTTGAAGTAAATCATAAACTTAGCAGATACAGTGGTGCAGAGTTTAAAGATATGAAGAGATATCAGTCATTAGTAGGAAGTTTAATTTATGCTACGCTAACGAGACCAGATCTTAGTTATGCAGTGGGAGTTCTCTCACAATTCATGCATTGTCCGACAGATCAACATTGGGTTGCAGGACAAAGAGTTCTTAGATACATCAAAAGAACTATAAAAGAAGGATTATATTATCCTTTTATGTCAGATATAAAGCTGAAAGCATACAGTGACTCAGACTAGGCTGGAAGTCAAGATGACAGAAGATCAACGCACGGGTATATGATATACCTAGGAGATAAGCTGGTAAGCTGGTGTTCAAAGAAGCAACACACAGTAGCGTTATCGTCAACAGAAGCCGAATACAAAGGATTGGTAGAAGCAGCTAAAGAAATAATATGGATGCAGACCTTGTTCAAAAGCATGGGTATTGATCAAGGTATACCTAACATACATGGAGATAACATGAGCTTGTTGTATCTTGTAGCAAACCCAGTATTTCATGCAAGAACAAAGCACATAGAGATTCAATATCATTTCCTGAGGGAAAAGATAATGGAGAAAGAGATAGAAATAATATACACTCCGACAAAAGATCAGATTGCAGATATTATGACAAAGAGCTTGTATGGAACGAAGACAAACAGATTCAAAGAGATGGCAAGTATAAAAGAAAGAAAGATATATGAAAGACCGGAAGATGTCAAATTAGTGATTGAGGGGGAGCTGTTGAAGAAACACTCACGAATTTGACAAACAGACAGGCATAAAGAAAAAAGAAAAAAAAAGGAGAAGCAAAATCAAGAAAATCAAAAGCCTTTAGTGGAGGGACAAATCCACGACCGTTATGTACAGTACAGAATCTTCCAGGATCAGAGTTCGTTACACCGAATCAAACTGTACATAGAGAGAACGTGCATAGGAATAATAGAAGGGGAAGTGCGAGCTAGAACGTGCGTGAGAAGAGCGCACAGTATAAATAAGAGCACAAATAGAAGGAGAAAGAGACAGAGAGTTTTAGTTATGGTTAGAAGAAGACGCCAGAGATCGCAGATGTAGAAGAAGACGCCAGAGATCGCGTATGTAAAGATGAATAACAGAAACCTGAAATGTCATGTATTCATCTGAGAGAGATGGTAGGAAGGAACTACTCACTATAGGAGAGTTTCTGTAGCTTGAGCAAGAAGAGGCCAAGCATGTTTGTACACATCTTCTCTAATAGAAAACACATGTTCATGTGGAAATTCGCGTGCACTGTTCGTATGTGAAGAAACCGAAGTATCGTCATACTACGGTTAAAGATAGTTAACAGTTAAAGTTTTCACAGTAAACATATTTTTGGTCAGTTACAGTTTCTTAGTAAACGATTAATTTCCGATAGAAGAACGAAGTAGATCTCGCAGAGTAATGCGAAGTTTTGTATGAGAGATAGCTCATTCTGTAGCTAGACATCTCTACTTCCAGTTGATTAAGGTTTCCGGTGGAAAAGATATCTACACACAGTACAAAGCCTGACCGGAAAGAGGTTTTCTGAACTAGTGGAGTTTTTTCCTTAAACTTCAGGAAGAGTTTAGTAAGTTAAGGAAGTTCACGCATCACTCCCTTACTTCATAAACATTCACTTGAAGTAATTATAAACAGAATTGAAATTCATTCGGGTACAATTCCGGTACGATTACGGTGTCAGTCCAGTGATAGTCTGCTGAAGTTTCGGTGAAATTTTTCAGTAAATTTAGAGCGCAGTCTTATACGTTGAGCGTTAGAAACTTTGCTAAGCTATTGATTGATTACAGAGGTGTTCTAAATCACTCTAGCTTAGTTCTTCTTGGGTGTGGCGATTTCCGCAGGCTTAATAAGGTTCAGCCTTCGTCGCAAGATTATTTCAAATTTTTATTCAATATATGAATTTGCTCTAATCACCATATCTTTGAATTGCTTATCATATTCTAGAAACTTATTTTTAATCAATGCATTCACATAAGATTCTATGTCTTGTGTGGTGTGTTTTGTGAAGCCCTTTTTGTTCATCGTTTACGTATGTCTTGTAATGAATGCTCAATTGATGAAAAAGTAAAGATGAAGATGAAAAAAAGTGGCAAATATGAACGAAAAAACTTTTCATCGTAATTTCTCAACGTTTCAAATAGCGAAAACTTCAAAAAATAAAATCACTTTTCTCTCCGATTCCGGTCTCACCCAAAGGATCGATCCTGGTAAGATCCTTGTGGTTGAGTTGGAACAGATTCAAACCTCACATCATAATCAATGAAAATTGGAAGTGGGATGCAGGTATAAGACACAATAACTCTATTTGGTTCCCGATCCAAGGCATGAGAAACGTGGAGCCTTGGAATGTCTTAAGTGCCAAGAGACTCTGGAATAAGGGATTCAAACAATGGAAGCACCTCTGAAACAGGACACGAATAGATGGGCGGACATTGAGGACCTTGACCCTAGTGCTGTGGTCACGTATGAGGAATGGAATGTTTTATTGAGCAGATGCCATGCTTGGGACCACTCTAAAATCCAACTACTTATGGGACAGGATGCTCCGGACCTAATGGGCCTTAAATGGTATAATGGTAATCACCTCTCCAAGCTTCGATATGTCGAAGCTCGCAATGACATTCACATCACTCTCAACAAGAAATGGTGTCTCAACTGGACGCGCCTTCGATGGGATATGAAATTTATGTCTTCTGGCACCCTCATTGAAAACAAAAAGTCAGTCCTCTTATGGCAAATTTTACACCGTGGAATATGGAGCAATGCAAAAGCTAACAAGATCTGTGGTGTTCCCCCCTGGTGCAAGCGATGTTGCCGTAGCAAAGAGGATATTGGTCACCTGTTCTTTGCTTGCCCTAAATCCCTTTGGTTATGGAGGTTCCTTGGTCCTTCTCTGGGACTCCAAGAACAAATCGATTGGAAGCAAGCCCTCATTGGTGAAGCGATCGGTTGCTCTGCGGCGTTGTGGAATGCGATCATGGGAGAGATCCTTTGGAAGATTTGGGGGGAAAGATGCGCTCACAACTTTGGCAATACCCCCAAGGAATGGTCAATTGAGAAGTCCCTATTCCTTCTCGACAAAAGAATTGCTAACTTTAAGAACCCCCCCCCCCCTTCAGACATCACAAAGAGCTACCGTATGTCAACAATAAGCTTAAAACCAAGTGGCCTCCGCATGATGGGGATGCGAGGTTTATCAACCTCCTCTATAACTTCATGTAAGCTTTGTAAGGTCTACCACGAAGGCTCTGACAGATTGTCGGAAAGAAAATTAGACCTTGGAAACATATTAGTTGGAAGCAAGCTCTGTTGGGAGTAGCGAACGATTGCTCCGTGACTCTCTGGAACGCCATCAGAGGGGAGGTCCTATGGAAGATCTGGCGGGAAAGATGTGCTTGTAACTTTGGTGACTCCCCCATGGAGTGGTCGATTGAGAATTCATTGTTCCTCCTTGGCAAAAGGATCGCTAATTGTAAGAAATCCCCCCCTTTAGACATCTTCAAGTGCTCCTTTTGATCAACAACAAGCTTAAACCCATGTGGGCCCTGCATGAGGGTGATTAACCTTCTTTGTAATGCCATCTAAACTCTGTAAAAGTCACCCCCCTCTGTGGGATTCGGGGGATCCTGTGGGCACTAGTCCCCTTCTCTTGTACTTTTCTTTTAATTAATTCAAGTCCGGGAGAGTAAGCTAAGGCCGAACTTCCTTTATTTAAAAAGAAAAAATCACTTTTCTCATCACACATCATAAGTTTGACTTTCAAAGTAATTGAATTTAATTTACTTCATCTTCAACACTCATTAATGTTTAAGTCATGATATCAAGATTCATATAGTTCTTTTATCAATCAATTTCAGACAGTGGAGTAGAACAACATTTGTTTCTCTTCTTTGTGCTAAAAGAATCCAAATCTTTGTGATCAGTGGACTTTGGTCAATACTTTGATAATGAATCAAATTCGATTCTAGAAATCTACGGCTGAGACTCAAGACGTTAAATTACAAAGAATCGGATTGTAGCTCGGCAAAAAAAAAAACGGTTCGGATTTCTATTCTTTTTTACTTTTCAGAGTATACGGGCTTGTAAGCATATCATTAAAGTCTTCATTGTATAGGATTCGAACCGGTTTGTCTTGAAAAATCTTATAAGACTCTTGCGTTCTAACTTCACGTTTCTGTGGTTTGCACGGATCAAACCCATAACCTTGAGCAAAATAACTTGGAAAACAAATCATAATGTTACGCCATGTCTTGAAATCATATATAATGTTCATATCTCATTTCTCCTCTCATCCAAGCACTACTCGGAAAGATACACACAGCAAAATAGATATCCTATTTCTTGTTATTTCAAAGTAACGCTTATTCTTAGTTTAGAACTTCATGAAATTAAATATTTTTCTTTATTATCCAAAGTGAAGAGATAAAATTTTTGTGACACCAATATGAGTAAAGAAAAACCCTATAAATCTGGTCGTAATGATCCCCCTTGGGATAAAACAATCCAAGTAGTCAGGAACCACTCAAATAGAGAAAGATGCATTTAACTATCTGCCAATGCTTGACACATGGCCAATGCATAAACTTGGTCATCCGAGAGAAAACAAATTAAATATCATACTGGGTTATGCATAATTAAATCAAGCACCTACTAATAGAGAACAACATCAAATGTATCTCCAACATCATGAAGAATCAATCATAAACCTGTTTCCATGGGAGTGGCAATAGGCTTGCACTCTTCAAGGTCAAAGAACTACGAGAAGCATGTCATCAACATATACAACAAGGATAAAAAATACATCATCTGCACACTTAACATATAAGTTCTCTTAGTTGGACTATTCTCAAAAGCATGTGCTAGCAAGTAGGCATGTATCTTCTCATACCTGAAATGTGGTGCTTTCTTCAAACCATATAATGCATTTTTCAACCTACACACTTTGATTTCATGCTCTTTTTGTGCAAAACCAAGGGGCCAGAATACAAACACTTCTTCATGTAAATCACCACTCATAAATGTGATTTTAATGTGCAACTTATGGACATTCCAATGATGGTGATCTAGAAGTTCACAAATTCTATGAATGGTGGTGGTTCAACACGTGCCAGCAAAGGTATTATCAAAATTAATGCCTCTCTCTTGAGCATAACCTTTGGCAAAAAGCCTAGCCTTTACATCAAGCTTATGTTTGATTGTATACTCATTTAGTGCCAATGGCCTTTTTGTGTGGAGGCAAATCACCATTCTTGGGGGTGCATTGGGGGTCCTCCAAGGCACCTTGGGGCTCGTCATAGGGGTGTTTGGGTATCGTTTCTCATGTTTTGGGGCCTTTGCACCTGTCCTCGGCTCCTCCACACTCCATCTTGCACATTGGCTTGTATTTATATCTAGCAACTGGAGGGGTTTGGGGATTTTACCTTGAGGCATTGACTTGTGTGCAACTATGAGGGAGACCTCGTAAAACACCCAGCCCAATGCAACCTTTCAGTGCCTTCTTGCGATCTAGCGACCTGTGCCTCCAACCCGAGTCATTGGGTGCATGCCACCATCATTTTCTTGCATCGGTGGACCACTGTTTTGGGCATTGGCAATATGATTTACATTGTTGGCATTCAAAGGGGACTCTCTTCACTCGTACTTGCAAATGTGCTCCCATAGGTAGAGGGCGTTTGGGTCTCCTAGTCATATCGTTTTGGCTCTAGCATTTTCGAAGTCTCTTCAATCGGATGTGTTCATAACACTTGGTATCAAAGTAGTGTCTCCACCTGCTAGTCCCATCAGTCCATTGTGGTAGCAAGGACCAATGTTTCTCAAATGGCTTATGAGGAGCCGTTTCTCAACTCAGATGTGTGGTGATGCATCGTAGAGACAAGGATATTGATTCTTAAGAGCAATGTGCTTAGATTAGACACCAAGGGCATTTAGATGTCATTCATTTTGGGCCGACTAAAACTTTCTACTAGCCTCATTCAAGCATGGAAGGGGAGGACCATTTCAACTCCGACCACCGCGATTATGGTGAGGGACCCTCTCATGTACTTGAATATGAGCCACCCGTGGATCCCGACCTGGGTACGGCTCGCTTGGCTCATCTTGAGGACTTGCTCACCTATCTTGTGGAGGTGAGCCTACATAATGCTATGGGGTGTGCCATGGTACCACCTACTCTGTCACTCGACTCTCTTGGCAATTTGCAACCTATCAAACCTACTACATATTTAGGACAATGCAATTCAATCATTTTGGGCAAATGGATTCGGAAGACGAGAGCTTCTTCAAGGCCTCACATATAGAGAAAAACTCTTGGTCCATCATAGTCCCTCATTTTCTAGACGAGAAAGCCTATACATGGATCTTGGCAATTGAGAAAGATAATAACAAACTCACATGGAAAGAATTAAAGAACTAAACGAAAGACTACTTCATTTGACAAAATGAAGAACTTTGTCTACTTGATGAATGGAAATGCACCAAGGAGGAGGCAAAGTAAGTGACTATGTTCACAAATATCGACAATGTATTCTTAGGGTCGAAAAAGTCACTTGGAAGAAGGTCCTATTACATGGGTTCCTTAATGGATTGAATTCTTGGGCAAGAGGGAACGTTTGAACTTGCACTGCTACCCAAGTGTGTGAGCTCGTGGGCTTTTGTCAGTATGCTCGTGGGCTTTTGTCAGTACTGTCGAAAGGTTATCTGAGATTTCTCCTAGATCATGGTGCCATTATCTGATCTCACCAAAGGTACCCAGAGTTTCTCATGGAATCCAACAGGATAGGCTACTTTCCAACATATTAAAGTGGTGATGACTGAGGCACCAATGTTGAAGTTTCCTAACTTCACATAATCATTCAAAGTTCATACTGATGCTTCTCGTTTAGTGGTTGGGGGAGTACTCATGCAAGATTGAAGACATGTGGCCTATCTTTCGAATAAGTTCTCTGAGCAACAAGGAAAGTGGTCGACACAAAAATAGGAGATGTTTGTTGTTGTGCTTTGTCTTACTAGTGGAGACATTATGTTCTTGGCAAACACACCAAGATTTTTATTGACAATCTGACTTTGAGATATTTTTAGATGTAACCACAACTATCACCTAAGCAAGCCGATGGCAAGATTTTCTTTCAGAATATGATATAGAAATTATTCACAATCCTAGGAAGTACAATGTTATCTCAAATGCATCGATCCATATGCCCATGCTTTCCGCTGCAAGCATAATAAACTCATATTTTTTTTATGAAATAAGGGAATCTACCAAGAACGACCCAAGTATCATGTAGATGGTTGCAACATGGCATAGAGGAAAGATAGCCTACAAGATTTTTGAACTCACAAATGGATCGTGGTATTTAGGCAGATGCATTTTCATCCCTAACAACGAGAACATCAAGCGGAAGCTTTTCTTTGAAGTTCATGATTGCAAGTTAGCAGGTCATGGTGGGCAAGCCTATGACCGTTTGGCACTACGATATATGTGGCCCAAGCTGCAAGAGGATGTGAAAGAGTATGTCAAGATGTGCCGTACCTACCAATTGGTGAAAGCTAGATGCATCAACCTTGCAAAATTCTTGGTAAATATGTCGTTGCCAGCCCACCCATGGGACGTAATGAGTATGGATTTCATAGTGGATATTCCTGAATCACATGGGTCCACTATTTTTTTTGTGGTGGTCGATTTGTTTTAAAAGAAGGCTCACGTTATCCCTACTAAGCCACCCTTAACATCTTACAAGTAGTTAAGTTGTTTTCCAATCATGTTTTTAAATACCATGGGTTGCCCCAGGCGATTGAATCAGACATAGATGGTTGATTTCTTATCAACATGTCGCAAGATTTCTTCAAGCTGTTGGGAACGCATCTTCATTTTTTTTCCGCTTATCACTCACAAAGAGATGTGAAGACAGAGTGCTTGAATTGGTGAGTTGAGGATTATATTCGTGCTTATGTACATGCGAAGCAGCATGATTGGGCAGACCACCTAGAAGGTCTTGAACTCCAAGATAATAGCTCAATCCATTCAGCCACAAGTTTCACTCCATTTGAACTAGTGATGGGTAAAGAAGTAGTCCGTCCTTTGGTATTAACAAGTGGCAAACTTGATGTTCAATATCCAGATACGAACATGTTCTTAGAACAGTGGCACACTTGACCCCAAGAGGCAAAAAAGCACTTACAAGATTACAAAGATGCATACACCCAATGCAACAATTTAAAATGACAACAGAATTCTATGTTGAAGGATATTTGGTGCTTCTCGATGCCTAAGATGTCACCTTGCATGCCAATCTTACTCCAAAGTTTTCTAATAGATGGTATGTCCCCTCTGAGATTCTCGATGAATACAATGGAGTCACTTACAAGCTGGAACTTCCATCCCAAGTCAAGATTCACAATGTGTCACTCTAGCACAATGGTGAGTACCAACGTGAGAAGATTCACCTCATAATTGTCAATCCGTGGAGACGTGAGGACTAGTATGAAGACTATGAGCAAGTGAAGGCACAAGTGTGTGAGTGAGAAGCACACAAGCATGCACACACATACACACACACGCGCACACAAGGCAAGAACCAGGAGAGGAACAATGGAGTTCTTTGCATTAGTCAAAAAGTCTCTTACATAAGCTCAATTCACAAACAATCTAACCCTAGAAATGAGCTCTCTAGCTCTTTTTATAGTTTTCTCACTAGCTTTGGCCTTGTCCAGACCTAGTGTCCGGCCTAGTTAAAAATTAGGTTCTAGAGCCTATTTGAGGGCTCAAACGAAGTCTAAAAATTATGAAAATTGATATGTAGCTAATTCTAATACTCCTCAAGCTCGAGGACTCCTCGGCTTGAACAAAATGGAGTCTATTCTACCAAAAACGGAATTTACAATGTTTGTGTAGTGATTAAAATCACTTGAGTTGTAAATGGTCCATGGAAAAAATGATTGGGCCTTGTTGCCGTATTGTGCATGACTGCTCCGTTGTGCTAGTATGCTCTTCATCTGACTTGTATGCCAACACTCCCCCCTTCCTAGCATCTGTCACCCCTGACAGACCGCTGTTCTATCGGGTGGTCGATATAGTATTGGATGACATTGGTGGCAAGTTCGTGTTCTCCTATCCGTAAGCCTCTTGCTAAATCAGCTTCCAATGCATCCCAATTTATTGCACCGGGGACCTCTGGTTGCGGTGTGGTGTAGTACTCAGAGTACATGGCTTGTTCACAAGCAAAGAGATGGAGCAGGTGTGTTGGCTTCAGGGCGAAGACCTCCGAGTGATACTCCCAGAAACCTGATCTGAACATTCCTTCGAATGTCTGTTTGTAACATGCATGGAGGTATTTGATGCGTGCATGCCAGGCGTAAGCCACACGAATACTGGGGGTGGTGCTCATGTCATACACCAAATCCTAATTTCCATTCGTAAATCCCGGTAGACGTACCTGTGGTGCTGCTGCATTTCTAAAGGTTTTCAGTACTACCTGCATCATATCTAGAATCTTAAGCATCATTTGGGCCGCCACATCTGGCATGGGCTTCAATCGCGGCATCCAATGTCGAATTGTTCCCATCATGTACGCTACTGACGGTGGTCCTTGTGGTGGCGCAATGTATGGATAATTGAGCCATTCCTTGCATTGTGCGTTATTCTGGACCTTTATGTTGAATGCTTTCCATGAGCGGCGTCGTGGAACAGGGCCATAGCATGGATTATAGAGGAGATGTAATGGCGCATTGTTCCAGGTGCGGAGCATTTCAGGATAGGTTTCAAGAAGTTTCTGCCGCCATGTTGGTTGACGGATCTTGCCTTTTTGCACCTCTGTAGGAAGGTCTTCAGGTTGAAATTGGGTTGCGAAGGAAGGTATCTTCCCTGTGACTCTCTGTATTTCTGCATTATAATCAGCCAGAATAATATAGTAAGGCCTATATTGGAGTTCAGATGAGAGGATAAGGCGTCTCGATGACAAGTTCTTGAAGTAGTCAGATTGCAGCACAATTTCCTCTATGACTCTCATGGCCTGATTTTGCACTACTGTGCGCTCTTCATGAGAACTCCCGATCTCCTCCACTTGTCGTAGCCATGGGGGCCGTGGTGCTTCGAATGTGTCCTGAGCTTCTTCTGTTTGTTGACCTCCTGGGAAGGGTTGTGGGTCGTATTCTTCTTCAAATGTTTGTTCCACAGGAATTTGTACTATGTCTTCGTCGGTGGGAGCTTCTGGAGGGGAAGGTGGCCTTTCATATTGTAGTAGGCATGCTTTCAACTCGGTGACCTGTGTCTGGAGATCTTGCAGGGCCTCTGAGTCTGTGAGAAGTGAAGCCGTTGATGAGGTGGTTTGAGGGGCAGTCGTTGTGTCTTTTTGTTGTTTCTGCTTCAGTTGACTCAGTTCCTCTGAGAGCTGGTCATGTGCTTCAAGCAGCATGGCATAGTCTTCCAATATGATCTTGATATTGTCGGGGGTCACTGCTTGAAACTTTGATGGGCTGATGGGTGCCCCTGGTGTGCTTTCGATGGCTGCTTCTAAGTTCTGTTGGTTCTGTTGCTGTAGGCATCGATTCTCCTCGTGAGCAGCTGCAAGGTGTCTTCTAAGAAGTGCCATATTTTGTTGAAGTCTTGAATTGCATTCTAGTTGTGTTTTTAGATGGCCTTCTACCACTTGTATTGCTTCTTGGTCTGTATTCTGTAACTGTACTTCCAATACACTATGGGCCTCTTGTAGAGTATGGAATTGTGTATGGATGCGAGCATTCTCCTCTTCTACTGCAGCAAGATGATTTTGTAGCACCTCTGAGTGCTCTTGCAGTCGTGCGTTATGTTGCTGGAGCTGATTGTACTCTGTTCTTAACTGTGATATACATGTGAGCATGGTGTCCAATGCATTTCCTATGGATGATGGTGTGATTTGTACAATGGAGGATGCACGGGAAGGGGATTGGGGAAGGGGAAGAGTGAATGATGTGTCTAATGGAGATGTGTGTGTCGGTGAAATTGGTGGGGAGGGGAATGGGAGAAGGTGGAAGTGTGGGGGGTGGGGGAGGTGCCGTGGGTGGTGAAATGTCCATACTTTCAGGAGTGGGTGCGAGCGTGGGGTCTACCATATACATTGGAATGGTAGGTGGTGTGTGTGTGAAAGTGGTGTATAGATGAGAAGTGGGGTTGGGAGCTGAAAATAAAGGGAATTGATGAGACCTGGGTTGAAAAGTTCTAGCAAGGAAGGCATGGAGGGATTGGAGAAGTGGAGAGATGGTGGTTGGTGGTTGAGGTCGTAGAGGCGGGGAGGTCATGAAAGGTTGCGTGGTAGCAGGGAAACCCATGAATATGGATCTAGGGTCAGGATGACCTATGGCTGAGGGCATGGGGGATGGTTGTCCTAGGGCAGGCTCTATGAGCGATTCGGTGGATTGTGTAGTGATGGTGGTTGCTTCATAGATTGGGTTATCAGAGGTGGAGAATAGGGTTGAACTAGAGATGGGAGTACGGAAGATGAAGGTTTGTTCGGTGTGTTGAGGGGTCGAGGTGATTCCCACGGCTTCTGTTCTAGGAGGCGATGGTGGGGGTGTGAGGGGTAGTGGCTCGGTTGATTCCTCATGGGTGACAGGGTGCTCTTGGCTAGTGGTTTCTGCTGCTTGGGAGGTTGTGCCAATGGGTTCGGATGTAATAATCGGCCCCTCTGCCGTTGTGATGGGGATCTGGATGTTTTTACCTGACCGTGGTCGTGTTTGGAATCTTCGTGGATCATATTGAACTGGCGATCTCCTAATGGTGGTCCGAACTGCTTCTACTACCCCATATGTTTCTACCATTAATAAGAGACCTTCACTATATTCTGAGTCAACTCCTGCTTCTTCCAACAGCTGAGTCATGAGTACTCTACTGCTCTGTTCGGTGAGCAGTTGTTGCGATCGCACTCGTTCCATGATTTGATACAGCCTTCGGAGTTCTGCTGTATAGGCTGGGGCTTCAGTGGTCTCCTCTTCGTATGCTCCTTCTTCTTCTAGGTGTCCTTGTTGTTGACCTTGCTGAGTGTCACTCCAATGTACATGGCGACCGTCTGTAGATTTTCTTCTTCTTTGTGAAGATGTGCCTTGTTCTTCTGCATCTGAATAAAACTCTACATCAGAGATTTGTGTACTTTGTAAGAATGCTTCGAAGTCCCGGGGATCCATTCCTTCAGCATCTCCAGTTGTAGCAAATTCAAATTCAGATGGAGCAGGAGGAGCTGAAGGGGTAGCTTGTGTCGTAGTTTCAGATCCAGACCTGGGTATTCTAATGGTAAAGGGAGGTACAGTGGCCTCCCCTCGTGGCGATACTTCAGGGGTAGTCAGAACTTCACGTGTCTGGACACAAGGGATTGAACCCCTCATGCGCTTGGATTGATGTGTGGACGTCTTGAGCCTCTTAAACATTTGTAATTGTGCCCAAGTTAAGGCACGTTCAATGGGTACATCGTATGCTAAGCACCGGTAGATAATGTGTGTGATAGCACAACAACCGTTCACCACTAATTTCCTAGAAGACCTTTTATTTGCTTCATACAATTGATCTATAATCCATACAAGAAGCTTAATTGGTAACGCACCTGTTTCCGCTAAGTAGAGAGCGAACCAAATTCTCTTGTGTGGTTGTGTGAAGCGGTCTTGGCCGGGGAAAGCAAAATGTTACATGCACATACGGAGAGGGATGGACACGTTTGGTGTGAGTGCTTCCATGTCTTTAAGCTTCAGTAGTTTCCTATCCTTCATGTTAGTAGGAACGAGAGCATCCTTCTCAGAAGGTACATGTGTGCCGTGCATATTCAAAGCAGAGCTCACCAACTCCAAGGTAAGTTCAAACCTCTTTAACTCGTTGTTGCCCAACAAGGAAGGAAGAACAAATGATCCTGGTTTGTCCTTTTCTTCATTAGCTTGTAATGTGGAGACCAAATAATAGCATCGGAGGAGATCCGGTTTAGGTAGTGGTGCTTCAAAGTATTCTGCTAGCCCTGCACGTTGCCATATGGTCTGGAGATCCTCCGTGTTCTGTAGAGTCTCAAACTCCTTGGAGAAGAATTGGAATCTGACCCAAGATCTATCATACTCGCACTTAGACTCCCATATATACTTGGCCTCTCCTAATGGGCCTGGCATGCCATTGAACCAGTGAGAATTGGCATGGACTCTTTCTGTGATCCCTGTGGGCAGATCCGGTACCGGGATCTGCTAAAGGTGCTGCAACTCCACAGGTCGTTCAGTTGGAGGCACATCAACAGGTAGACTATCCACATCAATTCTTGCAGTAATTATTCCTGCCTGTGAGCTCGGACCTGTTGCTTCTGCCATGAGAGTGCTTGTAGTTGGTGATGCTTATCTGCTAGAAGAAGAGAGAGGCACATTAGCATTGCATTGGAAACAGGATGTTATGGTGTTCCCTCCACAATACCAACATGACATTCCGAGTGGTTAAAGGTTAGTGTGTGAAGTGTTCGCGATGTGTGTACAAGTGGGTTAGTAGGTTAGGTTTCACCCTAGATGCATACTTTGGTTGTGCAATGTTCTCAGAATGCACCTACATCAGAGGGGAAGGATTTACAGAGGTGGGTCAAGGGGTTTGACATGGGGTTTAGGTCTCCAAACTTTGATGTTGGATTCGTTGCTTTTATTGGCGATGATGTGTGAGGGTTTGCGGACTGGAGTGTGTTGGGTTTGGGACTTTTTGGGTACCCATTTCCAAACATTCCGAGGAGTGACCGAGAATGTGGTGGTGTGGAGTGTAGATGGTTGCCTTTGGATGGGAGCCAATAGGACTCGTGAGTGTTGGTTGGATCTTGTGATTGGAGGTGAAGTTATTTGAGCTAGTAAGCAGGTCTTGGGCACCCATATTTGTCTAGCCTTTGGGATAGCCTTCATTGACTGCTTTGGAACCCAAATAGAAATGGTTTGTCTAGATTGATGCCTAGGGTACTCCTTTGCTGTAGTCCTCGACACTGTAGCTTGCTTGATGCCTCTTTGGAATCCTGTCTCCAAAGCCGAGGGTTGTTCACCTTTGCGTATCCAGATCTGCTTCATGCCATGGGGTATTCTGTATTGTACTGGTTGGTGTTCATTCTTCTTGGTCCTCGGGCTCCTCTGTATCTTGTATTTTTCGGCTTGCTTTCCTTGAATTCTCTTTGGAAAAGAAGGGAGCTCCTTGTTGACTTCTGTACCTTTGTCATGAGTGGCAATCCTTTGCACCATAGAACTTTGGTCAAGAGTAGCATGGTTCATTTTAGGTGGACTCCTGGAAGGACCAGGATTCGGTGCCTCTTTTAGCGGCCTATGTGCTTGATTTTCTAATTCAATCGTGATGTGGTTTTGGCCTACCCATGCCTGAAGAAGTCCACTTCTTAGGTTGAGGATGACTGCATGATCATAGATCCAGTCTTGGCCCAGGACAAGAGGTTCGGTAAGATCCTCGTCTTCACACACTAGCACTTTGACTGCCATTAGCACCTCTTGAATGTAGAGGGGAAGTTCCACCTCACCAATGCAAGGGGTTTCCACACCTCCCAATCCTATGAGATATGCCTCTATAGGATTGATTTGTAATTGCAGCTCTTGGCAGTAAGACAGTCGAACTGCACTAGTGGCTGCCCCTGAGTCAATTAAAGCTCTCACTGTCCTTGCACGCTCTCCTTGTCCTACTTCTAGGGTTACAAAAGGCCGTCGGTCGATTATTCTATGGGAGTGTCCACTTGAAGCCTCGTACATGGCCATAGGATAGCCTACAGATTCTTGAGTGTCAGGCATAGGTGGGTCTCTGCCTTGTCTCCTCAATTTCATTCGTCGGATGCGTTCTAAAGCTTCTGCCTGTGCTTCTTCTCTAATTCGTTTCTCTTCTTCTTTACGTTTCTTGGCAGTGTGGAGTCGATTTAGCATCTCTGTAGTGAGGGGTTCTTGATATAACTTGACTCTGCATCCACTTATGTAACTTGGTAGAATATCACCCTCGAGAGTGGCTAGTTGAACTGCTCCACTTGTGGAGATTCTATTGATAATCATTGGCCCGTAACCTCTCTTCTCTAACTTCCGTGCATGTTGCTTCAAGGTATAGACTAGGACTAGGTCTCCTGCTTTCAAGCCCTTATCCTTGACGTGTGCATCGAAATATGCCTTTTGCCTCTTCTTGGCTGCATAAATTCCTGCTGAAGCCCTCAATCGTGTTTCACCTAATCGTTCAAGATCGAAAATTCTAGAGGACAACTCATGGCCTGTCCAATCATGCTCTTGTGCTACTTTCAAGATTGGTATTAAAAAATCCAATGGTAGCACTGCATTCTGGCCGAAAACCATCTGAAAGGGCGTGGCTTGGAGTACCGTTTTATAGGCCACTCGGTATGCCCAAACAGCATGGTGTAGCTGTTTGTCCCAATCAGAGCGTTTATTATTCACCAGTTTGGTAAGCACATTGCATAGAATTTTGTTTGTGCTTTCGGCCTAGCCATTAGCTTGTGGGTGATAGGGGGCGGACTTCTTGTGTATCACCAAGAATTCTTGGAGCAGATTTTCAATGACTTCATTCAAGAAGTGAGTCCCTCTATCACTGACTAGCTCTATAGGTAATCCATACCTGGTGAACACATTCTCAAACAAGAACTTAGCTGTTGTTTGTGCATCGTTCTTTGTTGTGGCTTTTACCTCTACCCACTTAGTTAGATAGTCAGTGGCCACAATGATATACTCAGCATGTGAACCCTTAGCTGGGGGATTAATAGGGCCTACAAAGTCTTTTCCCCACTTAGAGAATGCACGTCCACCCATCATAGGTTTCAGTGGCATCTCATCTTTGCGTATAAGATACTGAGTTCTCTGACACACATCACACCGTTTCACATAGGTATGTGCATCCATGTGAAGGGTCGGCCACCAGAAGCCCGCAAATAGTATTGCCTTGATCACCCGATCTGGTCCAAAGTGTCCTCCTGTTACACCTTGGTGAGCAGTTTCCAAGATCTTGAGATATTCACTCTCATGGACACATAGTCTCAGGTAACCATCTTTACCACGCTTGTATAGATTATCACCAATGAGTGAGTAATCTAGGGCTTCTTGTTCTAGACTTCTTTGTCTCGTCAGGGTCATATCTGGAGGGAATGTTTTCGTCCTCAAGAAGGCTACTAATGGTTCACTCCAATCTGGCACTATGGGCACTTGATAAAGAGTGGCATGTTCCACAGGTGGTTTAGTGCAACAGATTGGGCATTCTTTACACATCTTATGTACATCAGCTTCCATAGTAGGCCAATGCACTCCGAGTCTCCTTAGTGTCTGTAGGGTTCGTTGTTTTGAGTAGTGTTGCTCTAATGCACCTACGTGTGCCAACTGCAACCATTTAGCGTACTCATCCTCTTCCACACAGCAAGCCAATATCCCTTGATTTGTCTGTTTGTACATACTTCCTGCCATGATATGGTACTTCTGGGCTTTTACTACCTCTCTATCTTGAGTGTTTATGACTGGGTGATTAGGCCCGTATGTCAATACTGGCACTAATGGCTTAGCCCACTGAGGTACAACTTCCAAATTAAACAAGTAAGCGTCAGGAAGGTCATCTGATACTCCTTGTGGGGCTTCTCCCGATGTGAGCCTAGAGAGATGATCTGCTCTCAAATGAGTCTTCCCTTTTCTCACCACTACCTCAAAGTCATATTCCATTAGTAAGAGGAACCATCTCACCAATCTACCTGTGTTGCATGGCTTGTTCACCAAGTAAAGTAGAGCTTGATGATCAGTAAAAAATTTAAACTTATTTGCAAGCAAGTAATGTCTAAACTTTTTAACTGCATATACCATGCCTAGTCCTTCTCTCTCAGTCGTGGTATAATTCCGTTCAGCTGCATTCAGTTGTCTACTAGCATAGGCAATTGGAAGGTCCATATTACCTTCACTAGTAGGTTGTGCAAGCACACACCCAATGGCATAATTGGATGCATCCACATGCACATGGAAGGGCTTATTCCAATCTGGTGTAGTCAAGATTGGTGTTGAGCATAATCGCCGTTTGAGCTCATTGAAAGAGTTCTCACATTCCTCAGTCCACTCAAAGTTTGTCAGCAGTCCGTACAGAGGCTTTGCAATGATGGCATACATGTGAATGAAACGTCGGTAATAACCACAATGCCCCATGAAAGCTTGCACTTCCTTGACGTTCTTTGGCCTAGGTAGTTCTCACCTTCTCTTCGTCAGTGGAGATGCCGTTCTTTGACACTATGTGTCCTAAAATCTTGCCTTGCCTGACCATGAAAACACACTTTTCTGGGTTCAGGCAGACTTGATATTCCTTACATTTGTCAAAGATTTGCCTGAGTTCAGGTATATGTGTTTGTCTAATGTTGGAATGAGCACAAAGATCATCAACATAGACTTCCAAATTCTTTCTCAGGCACTCTTTAAACACATGGCACATCAATCTCTGGAAGGTTGCGGGAGCATTGGTAAGCCCGAATGGCATTACCCTTAAAGCGAATATGCCCCACTCTGTGGCAAAAGCCGTCTTATGTTGATCTTCTGGTGCAATGGCTACTTGATTGTAGCCAGAGAACCCATCTAGGAAGCTGTACACTTCCTTGTCGGCTACCCTTTCTAATAAATGCTCGGTGATAGGAAGCGGATAACTATCCCTGATAGTGGCTACGTTAACCTTCTTCAAGTTAATGCATACACGTAATTTACCATTCTTTTTGGGCACCACTACAATGGGGGACACCCATTCAGTGTGCTCAATTTCATAGATAAATCCAGCTTCAACCAAGCGGTCTATCTCTTCTTTGATCTTGGCAGCATAGTTGTCATTGTATGTGTACGGCTTTTGTTTAGAAGGTCTGGCCTCTGTGGTCATGGGAATCGTATGGGCGCATATGTCAGGGTCCACCTTTCAAATCTTTGTAGCTCCAAGCGAATACATCTCTGTACTCTCTTAGCAAAGCTATCAGCTCATGCTCCTCTTCCTCAGTGAGGTCATGTCCTATGTAAGTGCACCTCTCTTCTCTTTCTTCTATGGCTACCACTACCTTCTTGGTGGTTTCTTTGTTATCATAGGCCTCCGCTGCTTGTGCATCGCGTTTGGCATTCTTACCATGATTCTCCTATCTTCTATTGCATACTTCTTGAAATTTTCAGGGACCTCAAACAGGGATTCTTCCTCCTCTGGTGCGGCTTCTCTCTTCTTCCTTTTCTTTCCTTCACTCTTAGTGGTCACTCGTGTGGTTAATCTCACATCATTAGTGAGCTCTTCATGTCTTTGAGGGTAAACTTCTACTTCATAGAAATATTCTTCGTCTGTTGCAAAGGGTGGGTCCATGATGATTGACTCAAGATCGGAGTCACTTGCATCTTCAAATGCATCCGGGCTAGGTTCGCATTCTTCTAAAACTGCATCTCCCATGATTGGCTCTATGGAGAAAACTGATATATCATAGCCATCCTCATCACAGTGTGGTGTCCATTGTTCTTCATTGATCGCTACATCCATAGTTGCTAGAATTTCTGCCCAGCCGTGAGGTTCAAATTCTTCGTTCGGAAACACTACAGGTGCATAGGCTGGGTCTTGAATTGATCTATGTGTTTCCTTCGCACCTACCTCTCTAGCTTTTTCTCTTTTCTCCTCTTCCGCTGCCACTTTACACATCCATAAGTGAGTGTCTTCATGCATCCATGAGGATCCTTATCCTATGGAATGCACCGATTCCGTATCATCATTGGCTCTATGGATGGGGTTCCATTGGATAGGGGGGACATCTCTATGAGAGTAATCCTTGAGATTGACTTTGGTTGTAACACTTAAGTGCTGCAAATACAAGGAATTGGTTCCCCAATCCTGTACCACTTGCAACTGCCGCATAAATGGTCTCCCCAAAATCATCTCATAGGCTTGATTTTTGCTAAAGTCACAGATAGCAAATGTGTGCTCAAACTCTACACCACAAGTAGTGAGAGTTATCCCCTCTAGTAGTCCTAAGGGTCTTTCTATGTGACCGTCAGCCATCTGCAATTTCATTCTCGTTGGCCTGAGTGTTGGCTTGCCCCAACGCTTCCATAAGGAAGTGTTAGCAATTGCAACTCCTTCACCTGAGTCCAAAATGGTCTTGGTTGTGTAGCCCTGATGAGTGATGGGGAGATAGGTGTTTCCTTCTTCTCCCTCGCTCATGTCTCCTATCTTGTCCAAGGGTATTTCTGGTACTGTTCTTTGAGTTCCTACCTCGGAATGCGATTTGCACTTGATTGGCTACATGTTTCCACACTTCTGGTCTAACCTTAAGCAGCTCTTCCAAAGTGAGATTGCACTGCACTTTGTTGTTCTTCACTACCTTCGTGTTCCTAGGTATGACTGAATCTTCGTTTCTTACCATGACGGTCGGTGCTCTCATACAAGTAGACTTAGCTTCCCATGGACCTGTGAAATGGGGTAGCTCTTGTAAGGAATTGGACTCAAAGTCGAATCTCTCTTGAGATTGGACGCTCTCCTGCTCTACATAAATGGACGGAAGGTCTTGTGGGAATTGATCGTGTGTGTCATCCACAAGTTCAATGGGAGGAGGAACTTCACTCTCTTTAGCCCATTTCTCTTCTTGAATCTCTCGCAAGAATTCGGATGTGTATCGGTTCATAGAAGAAGGGGTGTCTGGTTCAGTGGAGTTAGGCACATAAGCTTCCTTGGGAGGAATGCTTATTCTATCACTTGCCTTCTCCTTAGCCTGGGAGTTGGTTCCTTTTCCAGACTTCGCAATTAACATCTCCAATCTGTCTAACAGACCATCAAAATGCAATGGTGTTCTAGTGGAGCTAGAGCAAGTGAAAAGGCGACTGGTCTCAAACATGGCTTGAGCCAATTCCACCATCTTGGCACACAACTTAGTTCGTTCAAGCTCTAGGTCGGCTCTAGGGTAACATTTCTCATGATCTGTTAAATTGGGCCCTTCTTGGATTCTGGTCTGATATGCTTTAAGCATCATGCCTAGATCCTCAAGAGTGGGATCGGCTAAGACTGATCCTACTCGGGGTGGTGGTTGGGTTACGTGTGGTGGATTGGTGGGTGGAGGAATGGAGGGTGAAGGGGATGGTAGTGGCGGGGATGTGTGACAGTGCGTTTGAGATGTGATTTCTATGATTTTGGCTTTGGTTTCTCGTAGACTTTCCTCAAGTTCGCTCATCTTTCTTGCCCATTGCCTTTTCATACGTTCACGGCTATCTCTCCAAGCTCTTGTCCTCTTCTTATTCTGACTCTCAGTCTTGCTAATCTCCGCAGTCTTCTCCTGGCCTAAGTCTTGGTTTTGCTTAAGTGCCTGTGCTCTTGTGATGACTTGTACTGGAGCCGTGGAAGTCACACTTCCCATGGAGTCCACCACTAAGCCAATAACATTGATAGGAGCAATTTTTGGTATATTGGCGGGGTTCTTGGGACACTCTCGTAACAAATGATCCTTTCCACAATCCGGACAAAAGCCTTGAATTGTCACGGATTGGGTTTGTGTTGGTGCAGGTAGAGGGCAATCACAAATGAGATGATCTCCCTAACAACGATAGCATGGTCCTCTAGGAAATGGAGGTCTCATCGGCCTAGGTTGGGATCTCGAGTTGGGGTTGGCATACATGACGTTTGCGTATTTTGGCTCCCCACTAGATTCATTCGGTTCTTCATAATAATATGACTCACTATGCTCTGGTGATTGCATGTAGATTCTCGCTCCCCACTAGATTCATTCGGTTCTTCATAATAATATGACTCACTATGCTCTGGTGATTGCATGTAGTAGGCCTGGGGGCTCTCAACATGGGTGGAGTCAAAACTATGATCACTTGGATCACTTTCTGAAACCGAGGAGGTCACTGGCACTAAAGCTCTATTTAGATTTTCTTCTGCCGCTGCATACTTTACAGGAATCACATTGCTGGGGGCAGGAGGTTGCTGCGCTAGGACTGGTTGCGGTCTTTGTTGCCCTTGATAGGGTGGTTGATAGATTTGCTGGGGCCTAGCATACTGTTGTTGTGGGTACTGATTAGGGTACTTTCCTTGTTGTGGATATGGCTGAGAATAATTTTGTCTAACAGCTTGTTTGTTATATGGACAGTCTTGTGCTGTGTGATTGGTGTACCTCCTTTCTATGGTGCAGTACTGGTTGTTAGGGTTCACTTGGGGTTGAGCCATGATGGGGCACACATTATCCATATGGTCTCCTCCACAGGTATAGCATCTTTTTCCGGGGGCAAATCTAGGGATCTGCTTGCTAGAGACACCTAATTTCAAAGCTACCTTTTCTGCTAGATCCTCAATTGATGTGGATTGTGAGGAAATGAGGCTACTAGAACTATCTGAGTCTTTATAGATTTTTGAGAGCTCTAATTCCTCCCCTAGATTGTCCTCAATGTCTATGCACATGCGTACACATTCTTCTATGGATCTAGGGTCCTTCAAGTACACATATGATCTCAGTTTGGTGCTTAACAATCCATCTAAAAATAAGGCCACTTGCTTGGCTGGAGTGGGTAACTCTGGGGCCGGGCATCTCTCTAGATATTGCCTAAATCTTCTGCCTGCGAGCCTCACTGTCTCTTGAGATGTTTGTTTGAAGTTGTATATCAGGGAGGATGTGTTATGTCTTATGCCACTTTTAGAGAATTCGATAATGAATGCCTCTAGAAGTTGATCTATGCTCCTAAACTGCCTCTCGTTTAGTGGCTGAAACCATGTCAGGGCGGTGTTCCTAAGGGTTAGCCCAAAGGCATTGTACTGTGTGAACATATCTTCAACTTGTTCAGCTCTCAAGACTTGCCTAAACTTAGCTACATGATCGTAGGGGTCTCCAGTGCCATCGAAGTAGTTTTTCATGGATTTAACTAGCTGGGTTGGTCTCAAGGTCCTCGTGTGCTCTCTCGGTCTTGGCAAAGGGAAAACATCGGCATTTCTTTGGTTCCCTAGGGCTCTATGTCCCTCAGGTTCCACTCTATTTGTTTTCGTTCTCGTTCTTTCTCTTCCCCAAGAGTTGGCAAAGCTTACCTCAGGTCTCTCTCTACTCCTTTCTCTTTGAATCCCATGAGCTTGAGATGTTCCAGCTCCTTGGTGACCATAAGACACATTGGATCGAGGTTGGGGAAAAACAAATTCTCCCTTCCAAGTGTATGCATGTCTTCCATGCTCAGAGACCACAAAGATTCTCTCAGAAGCACCATCTAAGTAGGTCACCTTGCCTGGGCTATCAGGATCTTTGAATTCATAGATGGCAAGAGCTCCCACTTCATTGGACTTTTCAAGCTTGTACCTCCAAAAAGCCTCATCCGTTTCTTGGTTCCAGAGCAATTCTATGCTCCTATTATACTGGGGAACTAACTCTGGAGTGATTATCCTTGTTAGGACCGATTTGCCTCGAGGGGTTTTCGGTTCCTTTCCTAAGTTCCCTTGCTCTATGTCACCTAATTCAGGTTCAGAGATTATGTTGCCAAACTCATCTGTCCTTTCAGGTTGGCTGGTGACCACATACATTGTTCCTTCTGTATCTATGTATGAACCATTTTCAAACTTGACTACAGGGTGTTCTAGTCCAATGGGCTGATTCGGATTTTTAATGAGGACAACAGATCTTCGCAGACCATCCTCATAGATGCGTGCACCTAGGCGGTTGGTTTGGATGTATTCCAATTGAGTCTTGTAGGGACCTTCAGGTCTTTCTAGGTATGCCATACCTGAGCTACCTACAGGTCTTTCCATGCTATATGACATGTCAGAGTCACTAGTTTCTGAGTCTATCGCGTAAGGGTAATCACTCAATTGTTGGGCACAAGATCTCGCTGTATGGTTGACGCTAGCCTCTGATGATCTAATGCTTTGACGGTCTCTCCCTAGGTGTCTACCCGATCTCAGGTTCATATGTCCTTTGTACGTTGCTGATTCTTTGGTACCAATCACTTGTTCCTTTTAAGTTCCTTTGGATGTGTTTTCTTGTTTCCAATTAAGCGTCGTCAGGAGCACTTTAGTGTGTCGTACTTGATGTTCTGCGTCCACTTCGTTTAAGTTCTTTTCCTTTAAGTTATCCCTTGACTGCAATTTAGCCTATCCTTGCACTTGAGAAATTAAAGGCTCTTCAAACTTGAGTGTTCCTATCGTACCCCTAGTCAATCAGGACAACTACTCGCACTTAGCCTATGCTAAGAATGGACTGAGGGGGTTAAGAGATGTTCCAACCTCAAGTAGCTCCTCCTGGTGATGCTCCTCTACCCAGGAAGCACGTTCCCAAGCTTGTTCACCTTGGCACTTACTTTGCTTTCTCCAAAAGTTCTCGATGATCCTGTAAGAACCTCAAGTTTAGCTTCAATTTGATCCTTCAATTGACAGACAATTTATTTCAGACACTTTTTAATGACCCTTGTTCCCCCTTTTGTATTGCTAAAAAAAAATTTCCTCTAAAGCTCCCTTGGTGTACCTACCCCTCAGTGTGTCAACTTCAAAATATCATATCTGAAAATCAGCGTGTTATTCTTATAAAAAACAGTTGAGGGCGTGTAGTATATGCCACGAGCTTTCCGACAAGCCCTAGAGCTCAAAAAATGGAAACCGAGTACATGTGTTATGTACTCTAATGACAACCAAAACATGATTTTATATGAGCAAAAATGAACAATGAATCATGTACAAAAAGTCATATATTCCATAAATGAAAGATGTACAATAGTGTGACAAAGCACTTCCATATAGGAATCGAATACAAAATTATGGTACATCATTGCTACATAGGAGTGTAATACAAAATTATGGCAATGTGAGAAAGCACTTCCATATAGGAATCGAATACAAAATTGTAGTACATCATTGCCACATAAGAGTGTAATACAAAATTGTGGCAAAGCATATACGTAAGGGGATCAAAACATTTACACCTGCAATCCTGCAACAAAGCATGTGTAAAATGAGACAAATTGACATGACATTTATAAACAACAACTAAAAATACGAAACCAAGCTATAAGTTTACCTAATCATAGAATATTCTCCCATGAAATGATTGCACCTTGTCCCTCTAAATCTTGCAAGAGTGCAGTCGATCCATGACGATATCCGAAAGATTCTTCGGTTCGCGTCGGAGGACGACCCACTGCCAACTCCTATAATAAATATGCAAAATGTTAGATGAACATACATGATGTGCTGAACACAAAAAAATTCAATAATTAACATGATACTTACAAATTGGTAGTGCATACTGTCATATCCGCTGCTACCTAAATGCGATGTTCCAACCGTATCCAAACATATGGCCGTCGCATCTCTCTGTTGACGATATCCATCAGGAGTATGTTGTTGCTCATCCTGAATCGATTCCCACTCTTCAAAATCTAACCACACAGGCTTCGGTAAGCCTGCTCTAAAAGCACCGCGAGCTTCCGATCGTCGATGAGACATCACCTTGTGTGTCGTATGCTGAATCCACTCCGAACTCACAATAGGATTCCCAGGTGCTGGCCGGTACTCTTCATATATCGATTGTGTGATATTGTTTTTATAATTCCTATCCTGTTCGCTCCATTTTAGCATTACAGAATGTCCAAATTCTATGGAGCAAAGTTGTCGAATGCACTGACGCATTGACTTCCCGACTGCATCCATGACTGTAGCTCCATTACGTATGTGATATATTTTGGAGTCGTCATGGTCATGCCCTCCCCAAGGTGTACGTGGAGATCCCATCTGATCCAATGTGAAGATCCCATCTGATCCAATGTGTGTATGCATATGCATTTGTGTATGCATATGCATATGTGTATGCATATGTGTATGCATATGCATATATGTGTATGCATATGCATATGTGTGTATGCATATGCATTTGTGTATGCATATGCATTTGTGTATGCATATGCATTGTGTGTATGCATATGCATTTGTGTGTATGCATATGCATTTGTGTATGCATATGCATTTGTGTATGCATATGCATATGTGTATGCATATGCATATGCATTGTGTATGTGTGTATTCATATGATTGTGTGTATGCATATGCATTTGTGTATGTGTGTATGCATATGCATGGGTGTATGCATATATATGTGTATATGCATATGTATGTGTGTATGCATATGCATGTGTGTATGCATATGTATGTTTGTATGCATATGATTGTGTGTATGCATATGCATTTGTGTGTATGCATATGCATTTGTGTATGCATATGTATGTTTGTATGCATATGATTGTGTGTATGCATATGCATTTGTGTGTATGCATGTGTGTATGCATATGCATGTTTGTATGCATATGATTGTGTATGCATGTGTGTATGCATATGCATTTTCTTGTATGCATATGCATGTATGTGTGTATGCATATGCATGCTTGTATGCATATGCATGTATGTGTGTATGCATATGCATGCTTGAATGCATATGCATGCTTGTGTGTATGCATATGCATGCTTGTATGCATATGCATGCTTGTATGCATATGCATGCTTGTATGCATATGCATGTGTGTATGTATATGCATGTTTGTATGCATATGCATTTGTGTGTATGCATATGCATTTGTGTATGCATATATATGTGTGTATGCATATGTATGTGTGTATGCATATGCATGTGTGTATGCATGTATGCATATGATTGTGTATGCATGTGTGTATGCATATGCATTTGTGTGTATGCATATGCATTTGTGTATGCATATGCATGTATGTGTGTATGCATATGCATGCTTGTATGCATATGCATGTATCTGTGTATGCATATGCATGTTTGTATGCATATGCATGCTTATATGCATATGTGTATGCATATGCATGCTTGTATGCATATGTGTATGCATATGCATGCTTGTGTGTATGCATATGCATGTGTATGTGTATGCATATGCATGTGTGTATGTATATGCATGTGTGTATGTGTATGCATATGCATGTTTGTATGCACATGCATGTTTGTATGCATATGCATGTGTGTATGCATATGCATGTTTGTATGCATATGCATGTGTATGTGTATGCATATGCATGTGTCTATGCATATGCATTGTGTATGTGTGTATGCTTATGCATGTTTGTATGCATATGTATGTGTGTGTTTATACATATGTGAGTGTGTATGTATATGTATCTCTCCCTCTCTCTCTTTCACTCTCTCTCTCTCTATGTCAATCGAAAACAACTCTCTTTTCTTTCTTTATGTTTTTGCTTTTCTAATATGTTCTCTGTTTAGTTTTGCAAGAGATTTTGGGATCAAATCTTTGGAAGTTCGACGAAGGAGAACTTCAAGTGGATTTTGACGACCTTGATTCAAACAATTCTCTCTCTCTCTCTCTCTCTCTACCTCCCTCTCTCTCTGTAAGCACGCCTCTATTTTTATAGATCTGAAGTTTTGGTAAGTAGATCGCACATATTGTAGCACTCTTTTTTCTTTCTTTATGTTTTTGCTTTTCTAGTATCTTCTCTCTTTAGTTTTGCAAGAGTTTTTGGGATCAAATCTTTGGAAATTCGACGAAAGAGAACTTCAAGTGGATTTTGACGACCTTGATTCAAACAATTACATCTTTGTAAGTGCTACAATATGTGCGATCTACTTACCAAAACTTCAGATCTAGAAAGATAGAGGTCTGCTTAGAGAGAGAGAGGGAGGGAGAGAGAGAGATAGTGAGAGAGAGGGAGGGAGAGAGAGAGAGAGAGAGAGAGAGAGAGAGAGAGAGAGAGAGAGAGAGAGAGAGAGAGAGAGAGAGAGAGAGAGTGTGTGTGTGACAAACAAAGATCTGTTGTTCGCGCGCACAAAGCCGACAGTAGATGTAGATTCAAAACGCTCAGAATGATGAATTTTGGTTTTGGGCCCGGTTAAAAAGATACCGTCGGTATAAGCATCGGTATAAGCGTCAGTAACTCCAGCAAATTATCGGCACTTATACCGACACTTATACCGATGCCGTGTTTTCGAGGCTAAGCGGCTTTCCCAAATTGTCCGAGGGTCATACCGACGCCGACACGTGACCGTCGGTATGCTGACTGTCAGTATTCCCTCGATATGTCATAGTGAGCCCACTCAAATGATTCTATCTGGATCAACAATTTGGGGGTCATGTACCAGTGCTCGAGCATCGTGGCCAACCACTCGAACCCGCAGTCATACTCAAACATCACATTCAAACACAAACAAATTTTGGTGTTAAATGGCACAATAGACCATTGTCTAACTGCACTTGGATTCTAGAAGATTGACATTTGGCTCTTGATCATCAATTAGACTTGTGATATCGGGATCTTCCTAGTATTCAACACACGCCTAGGGTTTAGGCACCCCATTTCTCCCTTATCTTATCAAATTTGATGTAATTTTCTTTTTGCACTTGTAACTGCATCTTCCTTTGTCTTAGTTAGAAGCTCTTAATGAGACATCAAGGTATTAAAAGGTGGTAGTGTTAGAGTTCTCAAAAATGGAGGTATAGGTGATCCTCTACCCCTTCATGCAGGGACTCTAGGGCCTCATCAAGTCATCCTTGGGGGTATGTTGGGGGACCTTTGGGGGCACTTTGAGATGTTCTTGGGGGTGCATTGGGGCCTCAGGGGCTCCTCCTGGGAACCTTGGGGGCTCTTCATAGGGGCATTTGGGATACCATTTCTCATGTTTTCGGGCCTTCACACCCCTCCACCTTGGCTCCTCCACACTCCACACTCATGCTCGAGGGTTTGGCGAGTTTGCCTTGAGGCTCCGAATTGTGCACAACTATGAAGTGTACCTAATAAAACATCTAACCAAGTGCAAGCTTTTAATGCCCTCTTGTGATCTAACAAGATGTGCCTCTCGACCCAATCATTGGGTACCTGTCACCATCATTTTCTTGTATTGGTGGCCCGCCATTTTGGGCACTTGAAATATGACTTACATTTTTGGCATTCAAAAGTGACTCTCTTCACTCATACTTGCAAACATGCTCTCGTAGGTACAAGGTGTTCAAGCCTCCTAGGCCTATTGTTTCGACTCTAGCATTTCCGAAGGCAATTCAACTAGGTGCATTCATAACACGCCATATACACGAAAGGTCTCGGTTGATGGATTAGGTCAACCACCAGTTATACAACACACGTGAGGTGCTTTTGGTGAAATCAAAGGTTACTGACAACTCAATTTATATACACTCATGAAAAGATTAGATCAATGGGAAATTTGCGATGTTATTGTCAAGAACTTTGAAAGCAAGAAATTTGTCTTACTTAACCAAACATCAAGTTTTATCATTAAAGTATAAATCATCATTCCTCATTTGAATCACAAGTCATCCAAACAAAAATATTTCTTTGTAATTGAAAGAGAAGGCCTTACAAATACACAATATCATATGCGAGAGTTGCCTTCGTGGCTATTTTGAACAAGCATAGTGTTGAATATGTCAACAAGAGGTTAACGTAAGATCTTAAAGCAGAATATGCACTCATCATATATAAAAAAGGCTTTTGTTGTATCATACAAATACTATATTATAAGATGTTTGGTGTGGTTTTTGTTGATATATTTAGGTAGTGATGTGTGTGAACACACTAGGACCGCTGGGGCACTTTTTTCCCTCTTTAGGAGGTTTTTTTCCCCCGGCTTGTATATACGCTTATTGCCCTAATGGGCTACTTATCTTTGTACATTCTCTAGTAATACATTCAGTATTGTGTGTTGTGATCCAAGCTTCTTCTTCTTCCTTGTGATGTTCGCGTGCTTTCGCAGACATCTAACTCCAACCATTGGTATCAGAGCAGGTCGTCGCTTCATCTAGGGTGCCGTCGACACTCCTCCGTTTGCAGTCTCAGATTCGCACAAAATTTGGTGAGCATACTCAAGGTGTTTCAGAGATCAAAACTGCTTCGCTCTGTGGTGCTGGAATCACGATCTGAGCTCGTTTTGGCCTCCAAATGCATTATTGCAGTGCTTGTGCAGGCTATTTCATCTTTTTATGCCAAAGGTATATACCAGTTTCTATTTGCCAGTATAAACATCTTGAAGTGTGCTACAGGTGTAGTGGAATTTGTCTGGGCAGTTCTGTTCAACTTTTTGAGATACAATCAATTTTTTGCATCAAAGTATTTTAGTCACCGGCCATGGCTGAAAGCAGTGATGTATTCTGTATGTTGGCTGTTGAGGATAAGTTGGATGGTACCAACTACCCGTTATGGGCTTATATGATGTGACATGTGTTGGTTGCAAAAGGACTATGGAACATTGTGCAGGGTGTCGAAAAACGTCCTATCACACCTGCAACTATTACAACTGAAGGTACTCAAGCTGATGTTGAAGGTGTCGAAGATGATGGTATTCTGCATATTCCTGTTCGTGCTACAATTTTTGCTACACCTACTGCAGAGCAGATTCATTGGGATGGTAGAGATGCCCAGGCACATGCATTGATAGCTTTGTCTATCAAACGTGCCATTATTCCTCATATTCGCTCTTGCAGAATAGCTAAGGATGCTTGGGATACACTTACCCCATTGTACCAAGATAGGAATGAGGCTCGTGTTGCTTACCTCCGAAAACAGTTGGAGAGTGAGCACATGAATGAAGGTGATTCTATGGACAGTTTCCTAATGAAGATCAAAGACTTGAAGGAAGAGTTGATTTTTGTTGATGAGGTTATACCAGATAGCTCACTTGTGGAGACCGTTTTGAATGGTCTTCCTAATTCATATCAGAGTTTTGCTTCTACTCTTTGGTTGGTGATGAAAGGCAATCCAAATGCCTTGTCATTTGAGGAGTTAGTCTCTGTTCTGTTGCAGGAAGATCAGTCCAGGCAGAAAAGGTCCATTATGTGTGTTGCAGATCAAGCTTTTCTGGCTAGTCAGAAGGGCAAAGGAAAATGGATCTCTTCTACTAGTAAGCAGAAATCTGCAAATGCTGCACATTTGAAGAACCAAGACAAAGATGAGAAAAAATCAGAAAAGCAAAGATTGTTTTGTAAGTACTGTAAAGGGAATGATCATATCATAAAGAACTGTCCAAAACTGGCTGCAAAAGAGGTAAAGAGGAAAGAGGTTGGAATGGTTGTTGTAAAAGCCTCTACACCAAAAACGGAGTCTGCTAATCTTGTGCAGGAAGAAGAATGGGCATTTACTACTGTTTGCAGTTTTGACCCATCTTCTCATGAGGAGTGCATGTCTACAGTAGACTCAGATGTTTGGTACTTTGACAGTGGGGCGACCAAACATATTACCTCGCAGTGCAGTTTCTTCTCTTCACTCGAGCCTGCCCCTACAAGGAATACTGTTACATGCGCCAATAACTCCTCTTATCCTGTTATGGGAGTTGGTAATATCATTTGGACTACTGTTGATGGTAGTTCTTTCACGTTGTCAGATGCTTTATTTGTGCCAGGGATCAAGAAGAACCTGTTATTAATTTCTGCATTAGCGAAGATTGGCTTGGTTATAAAATTTGTTGATGACAGGTGTACAGCTCATGATCTGTCAAATGGCAATGTGATTATTGCTTCTGGAATTTTTATGTCATGGGCTGTATAAGCTCATAGACTATGAAAGATCTGTGAATGATTTGGCATGTGTAGTACATGATTCTCAGGCTATCTCAGATACAAAGCTTTGGCATGCACGCTTTTATCATCTGAATTTTGCTAGTTTGCTACACCTACAGAAATCTGAAATGGTGTCCTCTTTGCCCAAACTTGAGGCACCTATAAAACATGTTTGTGAAGGCTGTATTTTGGGCAAAATGCAGTGTTCCTCATTTCCAAAAGATGGTTCAGTTCGGGCTACTCAGAAATTGTAGCTTGTACATAGTGATGTCTGTGGTCCTATGCAGACACCTTCTTTTGGAAATTTTCTTTACTTTATGACTTTCATTGATGATTTTTCCAGGCATGCATGGCTATATCCATTGAAGGCAAAGTCCGAAGTGTTCATGTGCTTGAAACAATTTTTGGTTTTGGCTGAAAATCTGTCAGCATGTAAAATGGGCACCCTCCATTCAGATCGAGGGGGGAAATATATGTCTTCTGATTTTAATGCATTTCTGGCTGAACATGGGATAAAACACCAGTGTACAGTGCCGTATACACCTCAACAGAATGGAGTTGCTGAACGAAAGAACAGGTCACTCATGGAGATGGTAGGGTGTATGGTCAAAAGTCAGGCTTTACCACATAGTTTTTGGCTTGAGGTTGTCATGTGTGCAACATATGTACTGAACAGGTGTCCCACTAAAGCACTACAGTCTATCACTCCATATGAGGCTTGGCATGATCGCAAGCCATCTGTTGCTCATTTGCGTGTTTTTGGTTGTTTGGCATATGCATTAGTGCCTGAATAACATCCCAAAAAATTGGATGATAAAGCAGTAAAATGTATTTTTGTTGGGTATAGTTCTGAAAGTAAAGGCTATCATCTGTATCATCCACAAACTAAATGCATTCTGGTTAGCCGTGATGTTGTTTTTGTGGAAGATGCTATTCAGCCATTACTTTCATGTATTAAGGAGACATATGTTAGCTCCAAAGACATGTATGATACTTTGCTACCTCTTTTTACAGGTGGACAGTCTAGTGCTGGTCCCAATGAGGCAACTTCTCAGCCTTTGCAGGTTTCATGTGATAATGCAGATCATTCCATTTCTGATGCAGATTTACATGATGCACTAGTTGATGAGAGAGCTGATATTGAGCAGGCAAAAACTATGCCAAATGGCTGGTGCAGACTTTGTGTGACAACAAATTAGATGCACCTCTGTCATATCATACTCGTTCAGGCTCTCATAGTGCCTCTTTTGCATCAGATTGCTATGCTATGGCTGCATCTAATCTCTGTGATGAGAATGAGCCTGTTTCGTTTGATGAAGCACAAAATTCAGAAAATTGGATGGTTGCTATGCAATCTGAATATGATGCTATAATGAAGAATGGTACTTGGTCTTTATGTGACTTGCCTCCAAGAAAGAAGGCCATTGGCACTAAGTGGGTATACAAGCTGAAGTGTAAACTAGATGGTATAGTTGATAGGTATAAGGCTAGGCTTGTTGCAAAGGGTTATGCACAAGAAAGAGGCATTGATTTTGATGAGATCTTTGCACCTACATGCCGTATGACTACTGTAGCCCCGTGGCTTTGTGTAGAAAGGGCATGAAAACCAGGTGTGCAGGTTAAAGAAGGCATTATATGGTTTAAAGCAAGCACCACGTGCTTGGTGTGAGAAGATACATGCCTATCTGATTGCACATGGTTTTGAGAACAATCCAACTAAAAGCACCTTATATGTAAAGCGTGCTAATGATGTGCTTCTGATCATTGTTGTCTATGTTGATGACATGCTGCTCACTGGTCCTATTGAGAAGCATATTGCTGATTTGAAAGATGATTTATATGCCTCGTTTGAGATGTCTGATTTGGGGCATTTGCATCACTATTTGGGCATTTAGTTTATGCAAGTTGATGGTGGAATGGCTTTGCGTAAAACAAGATATATTGACACATTATTGCAGCATTTTGGCCTTGAAGACTGTAAGCCTATTGCCACTCCTATGGAGACAAGTTTACGATTGAGTCTTCATGATGCTGGAGATGCATTTGATGCTGTTCTCTATCAGTAGGCTATTGGATGCTTGATTTACCTATGCATTACTCGGTCAGATATTCAGTTTGCTGTCTCACAGATGAGCAATTTTATGCATTGCCCAGGAGTCAAGCATTGGCAGGCGATTAAGCGCATCTTTCGCTACTTGAGTGGTACTCGGCTACTTGGGTTGTTTTATCCCAAGGGGGATCACTACCGCCAGATTTGAGTGTTTTTTCTGACTCTGATTGGACTGGTTGCTATGACACTTGTGTGTCCACTAGTGGCTTTTGCTTCATGCTTGGTAGCTCATGTATATCTTGGTTGAGCAAGAAGCAGCCTATTGTGGCCACTTCCAGTTGTGAGGCTGAGTATAGGGCAGCTTTCACAATGACTGTTGAGTGTGTGTGGCTCAGACACCTGATGGCTGATTTGGGTGTTGGTCATACTTCTGCCACCACCATCTTCACTGACAGTCAGAGCACATTGGCAGTTGCGAGGAACCCTGCATCTCATGCTCGAACTAAGCACATTGAGGTGCATTATCACTATGTCAGGGAGAGGTTCTCTGCTGGGGAGATGAGCTTGGCATATGTGCCCACACAAGAGAACATTGCAGACCTTTTCACGAAGGCTCTGCCTAGGGAGAAGTTTGAAGCTTTCCGCAAAGCTTTGGGCTTACTTCCTTTTGTGGAGTGATTTCCACATAGCTTGGCACTTCCTTATACATGAGTGCCAGCTCCTTGTTCACCGCATCGCTCCTAGGGGGGATTTGTTGATATATTTAGGTAGTGATGTGTGTGAACACACAAGGACTGCTGGGGCACTTTTTTCTCTCTTTAGGAGGTTTTTTTTCCCCGACTTGTATATACGCCTATTGCCCTAATGGGCTACTTATCTTTGTACATTCTCTAGTACTACATTCAGTATTGTGTGTTGTGCTCCAAGCTTCTTCTTCTTCCTTCTGCTGTTCGTGTGCTTTCGCAGACGTCTAACTCCAATAGTTTTGTTGGATCAATACACACCTTCAAAGGTAAGGATTCGAGAATGGGGATTATGACTACGATACCGCAATCATAACATGCATTTATGTTCCATACAATATCCTCTATACACTGAATATGTTTCAAGATTCAATAACACAATACAGGCTGAAAACATACACCACAAACTTTTGGATTATTGGAAATGTTACAGACTTCAGTGAATACGATAGGTTTTAGAATTAATACCGAAATTGAGTTATAGCAACAAGAGTTGCACCATAAACTTCATTTATAGACTTTTGAGTTTCTATCTTCAGACTCATATCCGCACTATGGGTAATTCCGCATTCATCATCAGTTCCATAAAATAATCCTTTCTTTTCTGTAACTTTCGGACTACTATTTCTCCATTCTCTCCATTTTGCACAAATAAATTACATCGTTCTTCTCTCTCTTCTTTTCCACTATGTCACACCACTCCAAACTTTGAGATATACAAAGCATCGCATTTTTGGAGATAACTCTTTGGATCTCTAAAATATAACCCCTTCTCCTATTACAAGATATGAATTACAAAAATAGATCAGTCCTTTCTAGCGGCTAACACTATCATGCACAGTGGATTCGAACCCATAAATTACAAAATTTGGTTAGACATCATCATCATCATTGTTCTGGAGTTCAGGGCTCATAATTCTCTCTATAGCCCATCTAAGTTCTTTAAGCATCTCTTCTTAGTTCTCCTCAACTACTCGCATTTCTTCAGCAAAAAACTCCTTTGACTCCAACAATTGTTGACTTCACTTCGATAATTGATAGCTGCTACCTCTAGTTCCAAAATTCTATTATGTAATTTATCTAAAATGTTGTCGAATGCTAAAGTAATATCCTCTAACTTTACAAAATTTTCTTCAGTTACTTTCTTCACCTCTTCTAATTTTGTCTTATGCATTAATTCCATTATGACTGCATTTCTCTTTATTTCATCAATCTTTATATCTTTCCCTTCTAGAAAAATATTCACATACATGCATATGCTCTTCTGGTCTGCACTTGTTTCTCTAAATATGTGATTCCAAATATTTGAGCTTTTAATGTATCAGATTCTTCTTGCACAGTATGGAGTTTAGCTTCTAGTTCTGTATACTCCGAATTCCACACTACCAACTTTTCTTCTGCATCGGCTATAGTTCCTTCCTGCTTGGTAATTTCGTCCACTTGATTATTAACCTTTTTCTTTAGTCTCTGAACTTCCTTTTCTTCTTTTTGGAGCTTGGTAGTTAGTTCTTTATTGCCTTTCTTTAACTTCTGGAATGCTCAATGCCTCTGTTTAGCTTCCGCTTGCAAGTGCTCCATTCTCTTAGATTTCTCTTCTAACTCAACTTCGAGTGGAGCAATTTTTGTTAAAGCTTCATTTAATTCTTTTAGAGCTTCTTCATGAGAGGAACTTTCTCTTCCTAAATGCTCCATCCAGAGAGTTTGTCAATCTCTACCCTTAGATGGATGATTTTTGCATTCATACCTTCCTTTTCCTCTAGCCATGCTTCCTTCTGTTGAACTAAAGCATTACATTTTTTTTTCATTTCTTCCATTTGGAACATTGTCCAATGGATTCCTTTGGCCAGGTCACCTAGATACTCTGGTCTATAGGGATCATCGAGGAACATCCATGTTAAAAGATATGCATTTCTAGGGCAAGCTCAAGTTTTGTTTTTCATAAAATAACTCCATTTGAAGGCTTTTGAACAAAGTCAAAGAATAAAGTTGAAGGTGCAACCTTATCCAAAAGGAGGCAATGGACCACCAAAAGCCACTCCAATGAAGAGACAAAGTCACAAGGCAAGTGAAGAGACAAGGAGGGCATGTGAAGAGACATGGAGGACATATGAAGAGTCATAGAAGGATCTCATGGCTATATAAAGCCCATCCAAGCTCATTCAAGGTTTGTGCGGATGCTAGGAGGTCGGGATGCTGCATATATATGTGCCATTGAGCCATAGGCTCTCATAGATGCTCTTATTCTCTTGTATATCTCTCTTACCCTTTCCAAAGGGTGATTCATTTTTGTAGCAGCCTGTTAGGACTTCATTTTCTCTTTGTAGGAAGCTCCATTCTGATTATTCTTGTACTTGATGGAAACCTTATAAAGCAAGGATTGGATTCCAAAAAGAATTTTGGCAAAACTCAATTAGAGAATGGGAGGTAAGAAATAGAAGGGTTATGTTTATGATATCTCAACATGTAAGCAACACAATGATAGGTCACATTCAAAACATGGAGACCGCCAAGGAAATGTGGGAATATTTGGAGAAGATGATCACCACAAACACAAAGGCAAAGAAGGTACAACTCAAAAATGAGCTCAACAACTTGAAGAAAGGAGGTAACCAATCCATACATGATTACATAATTAAAGCCAAATGTATTAGAGATTCATTGGCAGCCATAGGACTTTCGATTGATGATGATGACATGGTTGCATTTGTACTTAATGGTCTTAAAGATGATGACAAGTGGAGGAACTTCATATCCTCATTGTATGCTAGGGAGAACATGCCTGATTTTGATCAATTGAACACTTTAATGGTTAATGAAGAAATATTGCAAGGTGGAAGCAAGGGCAAAGGTGCCCAAGGTCAAATGCTATATGCAAGTAGAGGAAGAGGCAAAGCATCAAGAGGTAGAGGAAGAGGTAGGCAAAGCCAAAGCAAGCAAAGTTACAACCAAGAGGACTCAAATGAAGGCTCATCTTCAAATGGAAGAGGTAGAGGCAGAAACCATAGAGGAAGCGAGGATCAAGAGGCAATGGATGCTTCATTTGTGGGAAGCTAGGACATTGTGCAAATGAATGCTACCAAAGGAAGAAGAATGCTCAAGGTAACTATGCTTCAAATGAGTCTAGTGATCAAGTTCTTGCCATGAGTCATGCATATGGAGATAGTAAACATGAGAAGGATGATACTTGGTACATAAGATAGTGGATGTAGCAATCATATGTCTTGTAGGGAGGACATGTTTTGCAATTTACAGGCTCCAAAGCAAAGATGATGTGTTTAGATAGGTGACAACACCAAGCATGATATCAAACACATTAGTGATGTCAAGTTTCAGGATGGCAAGAAGAGCAAGACACTATCTAACGTATTATATGTCCCTACTATTACAAAGAATCTCATTTCTGTTGGTCAAATGGTGGATAAAGGATACCAAGTGAAGTTCAATAGAAAAGGTTTCTTCATAGAGGATCCAAACAATGGATTTCAGCTTGTGGAAAAAGAAGAGAAGCATGGAAGGATGTTTACTCTCAATATCAAGCAAAACCCCAACAAGCTAATGTTCATCACTTCAGGAAATAGGAGAATTGCACATTTGGATTTGTGGCATAAAAGGATAGACCATGTAAACATTGAAAAGCTAAAGAACATGGAGAAAAGTGCATTGGTCAAAGGGTTTCCAAACTTCTCAACATCACATCTTCATGAGGTATGTGAAGCTTGTCAATTTGGGAAGAAAACTAGGTTGCCTTTCAAGTCAAGCAAGTATGTTTCTCCAAGGGTTTTGGATTTAGTGCATACAGATGTATGGGGATCTTCAAGAGAGCCTTCACATGCAAGTAATAGGTACTTTGTTACCTTTATCCATGATTTTTCAAGAAAAATTTGGTTGTATATAATCAAGCAAAAATCATATGTGTTTGACGTATTCAAAAAGTACAAGGCACTTGTTGAGAATGAAACAGGTCACAGGATTAAAACCCTAAGGTTAGATGGAGGGGGAGAATATTTCTCCAATGAGTTCACAAGGTTCTTAGAAGATGAAGGCATAAGGAGGCAATACACATGCAGGTATACCCCTCAACAAAATGGTATTTCAGAAAGAAAGAATAGACAAATTGCAGAGGTAGCTAGATGCATGTTGAATGAGATGAATGTACCTTTCTCCTATTGGGCTGATGCAACAACCACATCAGCATATATTATGAATATGATACCAACTTTAGGAGTTCATGATCTTACTCCGGATGAGGTGTACTATCAAAGGAAACAAGATTTGTCTCATTTAAGGATTTTTGGTTGCATATGCTATGTTCATGTCCCACAGGAAGTTAGAGAAGGTAAACTTGATGCTAGGGCTGAAAAATGCATTTTTTTTGGCTACTCAAATGAGCAAAAGGGGTACAGGTGTTATAATCCGGTTACTAAAAATCTTAGAGTGTCAAAGGATGTTGTGTTTGATGAGTTAAAACCTTGGTATGGAGGTGTGAATGATTTGCAGGAAGAAGACTTTGTACATGTAGATCAGGTACATGAAGAGCAAGGGCAAGTTAGCACTACATTGAGTGGACCAAGTATGCCAAGTCCTTCACAAAGGTCATCATCATGGAAGAGCAAGCAAAAGGAGTTAGAGAATACATCAGAATGTAGCCACAATAGAGGTAATGGAGGTAACTTGGTAAGAAACTTTCATTCAAGTGAAGATGAAGATGAATTTGAAGAAGTTGTAACACCTGAAGTGCAAAAGAAACGGACATTGAAGAAATATCCAATCACAGGTTGTGAACGGAGGTCAGAAAGGGTGGAGAATGTATCAATTGGACATTAAAAATGCTTTTCTTAATGGAAATTTGGAAGGTTTTATATGTATCAACCCATAGGTTATGAAGATGAAAAGAAGCATGATTTTGTATGTAAACTAAAGAAGGCTTTGTATGGACTCAAGCAAGCACATAGGGCATGGAATCAAAGATTGGTTGAGTACCTAATGAAGTGTGGTTATGTTGCAAGTGATGTAGATCCTTCACTCCACATCAAAAGGGTTGATGGAGAATCTATATACATATGCATATATGTTGATAATCTTATCATAACAAGTGATAATGATGCAGGTATCAAAGAAATTAAGGCAAAGCTTGGGAAGGAATTCAAGATATCAGATCTTGGAATCCTCAAATACTTCTTGGGCATTGAGGTTATGTACAAAAATGATGGTCTCTACTTGATGCAAAGAAAATATTTTTTGGATGTATTGTACAGGTTTGGAATGAGTGGATGCAAACCACTAAAGAAACCAATGGATGTAAACACCAAACTTAGCTCCACCCAAGGAGAGGAACTTGAATAAATTCATACCTATAGGAGCCTAATAGGCTCACTTATATATGGAACCATAACTAGACCTGATTTGGCATTTAGTGTAGGAGTTCTTTCTCAATATATGCATGCTCCTACTAATGATCATTTGAATGCAGCAAAGAGGATACTCAGGTACATCAAAGGTACAATAAATCAAGGACTTTTCTATGCTTATGGAGGATCATTAGAGCTCAAAGGGTATGCGGATGCTGATTGGGTTGGCTCCAAAGATGATAGAAGAAGCACCACAGGTTATGTGATCATGCTAGGAAACAATTGTGTATCATGGAGTTCAAAGAAGCAACCCACAGTTGCTTTATCTTTGACTGAAGCTAAATATAGAGCCTTGGCCCAAGCTACTTGTGTGATAAGGTGGATGGAAAAGCTAATGAAAGGCTTAAATGTGCAGGTTGGATCAGTTCATTTGTTTGGAGATAATATATCAAGCATCTATCTTGCAAACAATCCTATGTTTTATGCAAGGAGCAAACACATCGAAGTCCAGTATCACTTCATAAGGGAGAAACTTCAAACGCAAAAGGAACTTGAGCTTGAGGGGGAGTGTTAAAAAATATGCATTTCTAGGGCAAGCTTTTGTTTTTCATAAAATAACTCCATTTGAAGGATTTTGAACCTTAGGAAAGTCAAAGAATAAAGTTGAATGTGCAACCTTATCCAAAAGGAGGCATTGGACCACCAAAAGCCATTCCAATGAAGACACAAAGTCATAAGGCAAGTGAAGAGACAAGGAGGGCATGTGAAGAGACATGGAGGACATATGAGGAGTCATAGAAGGCTCTCATGGCTATATAAAGACTATCCAAGATCATTCAAAGTGTGTGTGGATGCTAGGAAGTTGGGGTGCTGCATATATATGTGCCATTGAGCCTAGGCTCTCATAGATGCTCTTATTCTCTTGTACATCTCTCCTACCCTTTCCAAAGGGTGCTTCATTTCTATAGCATCCTCTTAGGACTTCATTTTCTCTTTGTAGGAGGCTCCATTATGAGAATTCTTGTACTTCCTAGAAAGCTTATAAAGCAAGGATTCTATTTCAAAAAGAATTTTGGCAAAACTCTTCTTGTACTATGAGATATAGCTATTTCTTTGTCTGCTGTTCTATCTTGAAACCTGCTAGGAAAACTGGGCTGTCTTGTGTGACTCAGTTGACAGGTCTACAGGTATCCAAATCCAGTGCTTGATAGCTCATTAGAAAGCGCTTACTGTCTAGTTTTTGTGGCTAAAAGAGTTTTTGGATTGGGTTGGGAATTGGGAGATATTTCAATTTTAGTGAGTACTAGTCTGAAGGTAGATAGGTCTTAGGAAGGGTCCAAGCTTCTTGTTGTGCATTTGGAGGAGAAATCTTCCAACAATCCAAGGATAAATATTATCACTACACCTTATAGATGGCAGCTTTACTCATCCATCTGACTGCTTCCATTTATCATGAAGATTGCAGGAACTGAAATTTGGGAGTATCAAAACTTTCCTGGAATTCTCTGCATTGCGGACCGCCTACTCTCTTTCTTTTCGAAGCCTTTTCGCTTCCACTTCAGCTTCTGCCTTCTTTTTATTTTCCTCTTCTAGTCTCTTCCTTGCTACTACTTCTTCTTCTAGTCTCTTCCTTGCTGCTTCTTCTTCTTCTTGGTATCTATGTGCTTCTTCTTCTTCTTCGACTGCTTTCTGGTCCTCTTCTTATTTTCATAATTTTTCTTCCTCCATTTTTTGGCAATTTTCTTCTACTGCTCTCCACCAGACTTCTTGCTCCGCATCCCTTGTCACCTGTTTCTTGCTCATTAGGAGTGTCTGCAACAGGTTTCCATTCCCTAGGTCTCTTCTTCAATGCTTGTAGGAAAACTTTGACTGTCATGATTTTGCATTCTCGAGGCAGAAAGGGAGAGTTTTCTAGAAGAAGTAAAGTAAATAGCACTCCGACCTTAGTGTCCAGAGTCATGTTAATTGCCCAACCTATTCTTCTATAGAGTCATCTGATCTCCTTCTTCAATTTTTGGAAAATCCATTCTACCCAATTCACCTAGGTTTTGGTAGTTTCTTTCACCAACGAATATAGCTCCTGGGAAACTCCATAATGTTTTGTGTGTAGATTAATGATCATCAACATAAAAAGGAATCCAAGCTTCAAAGGATTGTCATCTAGGAGTTAGGAGAATTTGTATTCTCCTGAACAGGGCTTGCCCAAGACCTTCATAATCTCCACTGCATCGACTGTCTCTATAACAGTTATGATTCCTTCGTTGGCAACTTGCAACCATTTTGCAATCACTTCTTGGGATATCTAAAATGGTTCCCCTTATCCGATTCTAGGGTAGTCCTACTAGGTTTTAAGGTCATTACCATCTGTCTATATGGCTATCTCTTGCGTGATGTTCCTTCGAGAGCGGATGTGGCCGGATACTCCTCCAATCGATGAGGACACTTTTCAATAGGCCCTGGCACTTGAACCAATCAGCTGGCTACTGAGAAAGACAGTCTGGGATATTGAGCAAGTGGGCATTACAAGAATTGACCACCACCACTGCTCTGCTCTGTTTGTTGTAGGGTGTGCAAGAATGCAAGTTTGCAAGGTGCTCTATTTGCTCATTCACCAAATAAGATGGGTTTGGAATTGTCCACAACCTTTTATTGATTGCCCTCTTGAGTTGAGAGCATCGGGTATGCATCATGATTGCCACAGATAGTATCTTTACTCCATTGGCTTTGCATTTCTCATGCACCTTGGGATAAGAATCAGAGAATCAGATATGAATCATCCAACTGCTGCCATCGTTGATTACTTGTATGATTGCATGTAGTTACTTCTCCATTTCACATGCATAGAATAATCATAGCGAATTATTTATGTTATTATTATTATTATTATTATCGTTATTATTATTTAAAATTGACTTATTGGCTAGAGGATTGGTAGGGCCGCAACTTGGACCCATTGATGGCTGTAGGTAAAAGCTCTCCGGTCAATGTGGCGAGCCGAAAAGAAGCTAGTCCACGGATTTTAGGAATCCAAAACGGTCCTGGCCACTGCAATTTCAGCTTGCCCATCTTTCTCTTCATCTTGGAGTGAAAGTATAATACTAAATCATGGGGCCAAAAAATCTTCTTCTGTAAATTTTGGTCATGTCATTTCTTTTGTCTGCTCTGCACTTCTTGAAGTAATAAGAAACTGGCATACCTATGTTCTTCCTGCTACCATAGCTTATCCATCCTGTACGCAAAAGAGTTTTTTGGGAGTAAACATTTTTGCACTACAATCCGAAGACTAGGTATTGCAAATTCAAATGAGAGGATAGCTTCCTGTTCATACAAAATTTTGAAAGGTCTGCTTCTTATTGAGACTTTCTAAGAAGTGTGATATGCCCAAAGTACCGTAGGAAGTATATTTTCCCATTGATTTGTAGAATCCAAAAACATTTTTCGCAACATGTGTAGAAGAACCTTGTTTGTACTCTCGGCTAGACCATTGGCTATAGGATAGCATGGTGAACTGAATTTATGTTTAATTTGATATTCTGTACTTATTTCCAAAATAAGTTGGTTCAAGAAATGAGTTCCCCAATCAGGCACTAGTTCAAGTGGCCAACTAAACCGTGGAAAAATATCATTTTGAAGCTTTTTAGCTATTTTCCTCATCGTAGCATTCTTTCTAGCCCATGCTTCTACCCATCTTGTGTAGTAGTCGATACACGTCAGAATATAAAGAGCTCTAGTTCTAGCTATAGGTGGTTTCCATGGTTCTTTGGTACGCTTGCAAGGATCACAATTCCGTACCGCAATCAACACATCTGCATACATCATAGGCCACCAAAGTCTGGCCTGTTGAATCTTTTGCACTGTAATCAAATGATTGAAATGCCCTCTTGCTTCACCCGCATGTGCTTCGTGAATTACCACAACCACTTCATGTAGAGGCACACTGGAGTCCTAATTTCTTCCATGCTATTGGCCATAAGTGCAAGGGTGCTAGTCCATTCTCTAGAAAGCTCAAAATTTCTTCATACTATGAAGGGAATCCTGCAGAGACTCTTCAATTTCCATGACTGCAAAAACATTTGCGCCAGGAAGATTATCATCAACTCCTATCGATGGTTCACCATGATCAATGCATGACAAGAAATCTACAATTGTATAACTAGCACCTGGCTTGTGCACAATATCATATTCAAATTCTGCCAAGCAATTTGCCACACTTGACTGCAAAGGCTAATTTATTCGGATTGAGATAGAGGTGTACTTTGTGGCAAGCGTTGAAACAAGATCGCAAATGCTCCAAATGAGATTCCATTTGTTTGAAAACCAAAAAATCATCTAAGAAAATCCATATGAACAAAGTTAGACAAGGGGTGAAGATCTGTTTCATGCATCATTGGAATGTACTTGGAGCATTCCACAATCAAAACCACATGATTGTGCAAGCAAATGCTCCCCAATTGGTAATGCACATTGTCTTCAGAATATCTTCTTCTACCATGTGAACTTGATTATACCTACTAAATCCATCCAAAAAAGAGTACATCTCTTGGCATGCAATTTCATCCAACATACTATCTAGAAAGGGTAGTGGGAAAGGATTTGGGATAGTTGCTGCATTCAACTTCCAGTAGTCTACACAAATTAGCAATTGCTTATTTTTCTTCGGGACAATCATGATTGGGGAAACCCACTCGAGATTCTCAATAGATACAATGTATCCCACCTTAATTAGGCGGTCCAGCTCATGCTTTACCTATTCTACAAAATTTGGGTTCATCCTATATCTTTGCTGCATATTGGAGTTGCATCTGGCTTAAGTAAAACTCTGTGATGATAGAGTCTTGGATCCAAACCTTTCATATCCGTGTAATTCCAAGTGAACACATCTTTATACTCTTTCAATGAGGCAATAAGGGCAGTCTGAAATTCTGGATCCAACTCCACACAAATTCTTACCATTTGTAGTCCTTTTGGTGTGCCCAAATTGACTACTTCAAGAAGATCTTCTTCAACATGTATCTTCCATAGCTCCATAAGATCTTTGATAATGGGCTCTGCATCATTGTCTACTTCTAGGTCCAATAGCTCTGTGCAAATTGATGCTGCCATGCCACCATAGACTGAACTAATTGTTGGTTCAACATCTATCACTCTGTAGCTCAAGCGTAAGCACCACCTCCTTTACTTGTCAATCCACAGAGACGTGAGGATTGGTATGAAGACCATGAGCGAGTGAAGGCACAAGTGCGTGAGTGAATGCACAAAAACATGCACACACATACACACACGTGCACAAGGTAAGATCAAAGAGAGGAACAATGGAAAGCTTTTATTACAAAGAACTCCCTTACAAGCTTCAATCTCTAACAAGCCAAGTCTCTAACAAGCTAACCCAAAAATGAGCTATCTAGCTCTTTTTATAGTTTTTGGACTAGTTTTGGCCTTGTCCAGACCTAGTGTCCCGCCTACTTAAAAATTAGGTTCCAAGGTTTATTTCAAGGCTCAAATGGACTCTAAGAATTATGAAAATTGGTAGGATGATGATTCTAATACTCCTCAGGCTCAAGGACTCCTCGGCTTGAACAAAATAGAGTTACAAAAATATGAAATGGTATTTACAATGGCTTTTAGTGATGACAATCATTGTTTTTGTAGGGGATTCTTCTGAAAATTTGACATACAGTTCTTGGAGCTCCCTACTTGCTCCTTCTTCTTGTGTGTCCACTTTTTTGATGTGCTTCCATGCTTGTGATTGACCTTGAGTTCTTGTGCTTCCATGCTTATGCTTGACCTTGAGTTCCAACACACTCCAAATGAAAGTAGGTCCTGATTTGCTTCTAAAAAATATTGTTCATCATCCTCTTTGAGTCCTTCTAGCATATGAGGTGGCTCCACTAGTACCAATTTATTTTTTGGAAGGCAGAATTGTTCATCATCCAACTGTACCAAAAGATTAGCGTGTCCTTTCTAGAAAGTGATAGTTTTGGTAGCCCAATTTTGCTTCACTTTAGCATTTCGCAACCATGGTCTTCCCTAAGAGTAGCTTATAGTTAAGGTTCTTACCTTTAAGTTCTAACACTACAAACTTAATGGGAAAAACAACCTGGGAAATTACAATCAAAATATATTTGATAAGTCCCACTAGCTTCACTCTACATTGATCCGCCATTTAAACAAAAAATGGAGTTGGTTCAATACTAGTCCAACCCGTTTGTCTACAAGTAGTCATGGATGCAATGTTGATACTGGATCCGCCATCAATTAGTACTTTTGGAATGGCTTTATTTTTTATTGTAATAGTGGGCACGTTATAATCCACCACCTTGTTCAATACTTCCTTAACCATACCAACAATTGCTTCTTGAAACTGTTGCGGAGAATGTTTCTTTTGTAAATGATTCAATAACTTTTCTTTAAAGACCAAAACTAACTCTAGCAAAGCACCTAGTGGTAAGTGAATCTTTGATTTGCTTAACAAGTGCCAAGAATTGCCTTCTTCTGACACTACCTGTTTCGAAACACTTTGGTTCTGTGATTCGTCTAGAGTCCGGTCTAACTTTTCAATGATGAGGCTCTCGAACTTTGAACTTCTGCAGTTTCGTTTGCTATTGTTTTGGTTAGGGGTCTGGAGATTTCACTTCCCTGTATTGTAGCTCTATCCTTATGAGTTTCCATTGGTTGTAGACTTCTTCTACTTGTTATTTTACTTGTTCGTCCCTTACTATTGCTAACCCTAGTAATGGGATTTGGGTCGACATAATATGGTGGGTACTCCTTGGCCCACTGAACTGCTTTTGTCATGTTTCTTCTTCTCCACTGGGGAGTAGTGCTTGGGTTGTTTTACTATCTAGTAATCTTGCCCTGACCTTGTAATAACAACTACTGAAGGTTCCACATATTCTAGGGTCACTACATTTGCCATGGGAGCTTCCTTTTTCATTTGGTCATACTCCTTAGCTTCTTCAACTTAGCTTCCTTTTTCATTTGGTCATACTCCTTAGCTTCTTCAAATCAATAGTGTCCATATTACAAACAGGATTCCCAAAATTTTTGGGTCCTGCTTGTCGAAATCTGCGACCTCTTCCATAATCCAAAAAATTGGGCCGATAGAACCTTCGTTGATCTTGGAATTGGTGGGATTTGAAAAATTGAGCTGGTCTAAATAATCTCGCATCCTGACTCTCCATCCATCGTCTTGATTGGACTAGAGGTTTATATCCTACAGAATTGTCCTTCCACGAACCTGCTTCAACTTGTCCCATTGTGACCAGAGTATTTTTACCATTGAACCTGCATTCTTTGAAGCTGTGATTATTTTTGTTGCAAATATGGCAGTATACTTGTTCAATGGATAGTTTGAAGTGATATGTCCTGCATTTTTGCATCTTAGACAGTACACTTGTTGAACCGGATCAACACTCTTTTTTATTATTCGACTTTTTTTTTTGGAACCCAAATTTTCCAACCGTATTTTTTGGTCTACTCCTTTTGCTAGCTCAGTATCTAGTTCTAAAGATCGGGCTTGTTCTAATGTCTACATTTAAATTTTTTCCTTAATTGTTGATTGCAATCTTTCCACAAAAAAATGTTGCAATAGTTCTTCTAATGGGAGGTTGTCCTCCGAAAATCATCTCATGGTCGGCCAGAAGTTCGAAGCATACTACTCCACCATACCCTTCTGGATCATATACTATAAGGTTGCATATAATTCTGAAACGCTTTTAACAGTCTGAAATCTCTCCAAAAATGCTTCTTTTAAGTCATTCTATTGTGTAGATTGGTATGGGGGATATTCAATTAGCCATTTGAGTGCATCACTAGCTAAAGTAGCTTGGAATACCTGTTGTTTATGCTCGTCATCATGCACCATTCTATACATGTGTATTGGTTCTCGAAAGTCTAGACATGTATGTTAGGATCTTCTTTCGATCGACCGCACAAATAGGTATAGTGTAATCTTGGAAGTAGACTTTGATTTTGCATATTTTCTTTAGTATCCTCCTTGTTAGTGGTGGTTCAGTCTCGCAAATCTCATATAAAGTCCTCTAGTTTGCTAGATTGAGTGATAGGTACCAATTGGAAAGAAAGCTCTAACTAAGGTCCACTGCCATCGCTTTGGCTCAGGTCCACAAGGCACTTTTCTTCCTACTACTGGCTCTGCTGATTGGTGTTGCTAGATTCCCCTTTCCACAAAGCTTTAGCTATTTTTTGGTTCTTCCACTCAGAAATCTAGTCATTCAAGATTGACCATGGAAAGACATCGTTTTCCAACCATAGCACCAATTCTTCTAGGATATTGATCGATTCTTCATGGAAATATGTTCTAACTGCAGAGTTTCTAAGGTCTCCTTGATAAGGTTGTCCACATAGTCATGACGTTGATCACTCTGCAAGTATTCCTTGCCACTTTGCAACGGCATCAATTTAAGAAGAACTTCATCTTAAGAGCACATCCCATCCCATCATGGTCGCCAATTTGTTTGGTGTGGTTTCATCAGATCAATACACACCTCCAACGGTAAGGATTTGTGAATGGGGATTCTGACTATGATACTACAATTGTAATATGCATTTATGTTCCATATAATAGTATCCTCTACACACTTAATATGTTTCAAGATTTTGTAACACAATACAAACTGAAAATGATACACCGCAAACTTTTGGATTATTACTGGAAATGTTATAGACTGTAAAGAATATGATAGACTTTAGAATTAATACCGGAATTGAGTTACAAGGATAAGGGTTACACCACAAACAGCATTTACATACTTTTGAGTTTCTATCTTTAGGCTTATATCCACACTACAGGTAATTCCGCAGTCAGCATCAGTTCTGTAAGCTAGTCCTTTCTTTTCTTCATAACTTTGAGACTACCGTTTCTTCGTTCTCTCTGTTGGGCATAGACAAATTACACCGTTCTTCTCTCTCTTCCTTTCCACCATGTCACAATGTTCCAAACTTCAAGATATACAAAGCATCACACTTTTGGAGATAACTCTTCGGATCTCTAAAATATAACGCCCTCTCCTATTACAACATATGAATTACAAAAATAGGTCAATCCTTTCCGGTGGCTAACAAAGACATAAAAGGTTTGCATTCATGGACAAAAGTGGCTGAAATAATTCAGATGATGCCTGAAATTCCTTAAACTCTCTTGATACAATGATTTCCCGGAATTCAAGTATTGTCGAGTAACTACACTTCATAATGTAGTTAGTGCATACTACCACGAACACTTTAACATGGATCATACAATATTTAATTTGCCTATGTATACAAAAGGATTATATGTAAGACATCTGCACACATTTGAAATTAGATAGAGAGTTTAAGAAGGCAATATACAACATATCAGTAAATATAGTTTTGGAATAAACTTACATATCTTCGTTGCTATGAATCACATTTGTTTATGATAGTCAATTGGGTTCACCTTCACCTATCAAATTACCACAAGATTGTCATCTGTTCAAGATCGTCATGTCAATCTGCTCTGTTTTGATAATGTGTTCGAGCTTCCATCTTCAACATGATCTTAGAAATTTGGGGCCTCCAATAACGGACTGATCAGCCATGGAGTTGCCTTCTCCTTCTTCTTCTCTCCACTATAACTCTAGGCTTATTCTTCTCTTCCGAATGAATTATCAATTCAGATAGGACTATGATCTAATGCTCCAAACACCATAGATGCCATGGAACGACAATGCTACAATTGCAAATACTGACGTCCAAGTGAACAAGAGGTAAATAGCCTAAATACTCGAACGTACACAACAGATGTGTGATTCCTCAGGCCAAACTGATGATGATCTCTCCCCTATTTTCATTTTGAACATGTTACCCTCCGTGTCAATATATTAGTTGCTTGCATGTCAGAATGATCTGGGAGGTGGGAGTGATGCCAAATCTTGCAACCGTAGTTGTCCCCCCCTCCCAATTGCAGTACGTCTTGGTTTTCCCCATATTGCACCGTCTTTCTGATCAGTAATCCCCGTCCACTCAAGAATGGAATTCCTCTCCCTTCTCCATGTGGCTCTTGCCATATCAAGCAATCCCTAAATTTCATCCTTTTATGAGATGGAGTTGACATTATTTCCTTTTCTTGAGTTGTGGTGTGAAAACCATGTGCATGCTTGATGCTCTTGTCTTCCACGAATCCCTCACAGGCATAAAAAATTTGAATGAGTGGAATCATCACGACATCCACCCCCTCCAAACATGTGTGGTCTCCAGACACACCACCAATCTCTGTATCTACATCTGCAAGTCTTTTTAAAACTCAAGTAGGGTGACAAGAAACAAGTGCATGGGTTAGAAACATACATGCCTATGCATGGCCATGTAGCAGGCCCTATTCATGCATACTTTTAAGTGCACCAAAAAACATCATGGCGCTATTAAAAAAAATGTATTTAGCATTCAATAAAGAGGTTTCCCACTCATTCTAAAACTCAAAATTTGTTAATATATTTACAATTCATTTGACGTGCAATTGGATGTGCAACTATGGGCTTCAAAACTCTGTGCACATACATCTTCAAGCATGCATACTCTACATGCAAGCATTCACAATCATGGTGCAAGTATAGAAGCAATTTTTAGAATTTCTAATAAAAGAATATCTCCACTCATAACTTCCACTCTCAAATGCAATCACTCTCATCTTCTCTGATTCTCAAAGATCATCCTACAATTATTCATGATACTTATAAATCTATTTGATGTACAAATGAAAGTGCACCTATGGGGATTAAAATATGTGCTCCTTTTGACTTAAAATATGCATACTTTAGATGCAATGCAACTAAAATGGTGCGAAAAAGATCAAGGTTAAAGCACGACAGCTAATGAAAAAGATTTTCACAACTTCCTTCATTGTTCATCATCTCTGTTGTCTTCTCTTGATTGTTTATTGCACTCATAAAACTAAACAAAAGATGAAAAACAATAAATCAAAATGACATTTTATACATATGCAATCCATGAAAGAATTTCTCCAAAATCCGTCTGTAATAAAACATGAAATAACAACTCAAAAGTAGTTGCCTTTCATATGATCCAATCAAACTCAAGATCTTCAATTGGCTTTGGATCTGCACCTGTACTCATAAACTCATAAGAGATATAAAGAACATCATATTCAATAGCATTATTTGAAAAAAATTATTCATTTGAATACTAGGTGCATTTATTTGAATTGGATTAAATTCAAAATTTTCATCCAACATACATTCACTTGCAAAGATGATTCATTCAATTCACTTACTTGTGCACATTCAAAATCATGCACGTCTAGACTAGCATACATCAAATAAACAAATTCATCTTGAGCTATAAAATTCTTACCTTTTGGTAAGTCACAAAGCTTCCATGTTTGATTGATGTGAATAGAATCAATCTCTTCTTGCATACACAATCAATCAAACTAAAACATTCATCATACTCATCATCATTAGACACTTTTTCACATATGTTCAACTCTTTATTATGCAAAAGATTATGCTTCAGAGAATATTCATCGTGATTTTCATCCTCCTCTAAATCAACTTCATCTCTCACACCCCCTCTTGCTTCTTGAGGACTATTAGTGAGAATATCATTAACTCGTGAAGAGTCAGTGACCAATGACTCATCTTCCTCTTTGTGGAAAGCCTTGATAGCTCCTGGTTCACTAACTTCTTCAAAACTCAAGTCACTAAGGCTCTCAACATCACTCAAGTTTGACTCATCATATGAATCACTTGAATTTTCTTCCCAAACATCCTTTTGCTCTTTAATCAACTCATCATCTTTATTAATTTTATGCATGCACACCAAAACCACATCATCAAACTTGCTTTCTATTATATTATCATCTTCGATAGTCTCATCATGATATATCTCTTCATCACTAGAAATGGAAATGGTTTCTTCACACAACTCCTCTCTTATCTTCTCGTCTTCAACTCCTGTATATTCTAAATCCACTGTAGATTGATGAGATTGGTTAAGGGACACAAGGTTGACTCCATGGTCATTTTCACCCTTCACAATCTGATTTATATAAACTAGAGGTCTTGGAGTAGGCATTTCAATCTATCTTGTGTGACATATGACCTCCATCTCTTATGTCTCACGAGCATTGAGACTGCCTTATGCACTCTACTCCATTCTCTAGTCAATCCCAATGGCTCGATCAAGTCTTCCAACATGTCACATAGATCTAAGGCCCAATCAGGGTCTACACTCTTAATGAAGAGCTCTACTTTCTCGTCTTCCAAAGCATCTTGATCATTATGGCTCAATTGATCAAATTGCTCTTCAAATTCTCAAAGTAGCTCGATCACCTCAAGAAATTTATTTGGAGTAGCCACCCACTCTCTAAATGCATGTTGTGTGGGCACAACTAAGTCCTCTAAGTAATACTCTTCTCTAAGTAGATTCTTAAATTCACTCCATGTGTGGGATCAATATTGAAGAGCATGAATGCTAGGTTTGACACTAGCCATTGCAATCCTTGCAAATTCAGTAAGCTTCATAGAAGCAAATACTCCATAAAAGTCCATTTTAGTGTCATAGACTTGCAAAAACTTGGTTACATCTCGGCCATTAAAGAATCCACACTCTTTTGAAATTGCCTCTCTGGCTCTCATCACTCCATCACTACTTATGGCAATCCTCTGGGATTCAGTCAACACTTTGAAGTAAGGTGCTCAATGCTCTCGGATCTAAGCCTAAGGCCTCCATCATGGTCAAATCTTGGTCACAACCAAAATCCTAGTCAAACTTGACACTCAAGCACTTAAACTCTCATCTCGAAGTCTCTCACTCTAATGGTCAACTCAAGGTTGACTTCAAGGTGAACTCAAAATCAACTCAAATTGAAGATCAAAGTGAACCCAAAACAGTCACTTGAGTCACTGAGGGCTGTGAATTTTTACATTGGGTTCACCATATGTAGGCATGAAAGGGCTTGATTGATGGATCATATCAATCGCCGATTATACGACACACATGGGGTGCTTTTGGCAAATTCAAAGGTGATTGACACCTCAATTTATATACACTCATGAAAAGATTAGATCAATGGGAAATTAACGATTGTATTGGCAAGAACTTTGAAAGCAAGCAATTTGTCTTACTTAGCTAAACATCAAGTTTTATCATTCAAGTACAAATCATCATTCCTCATTTCAATCACGTCATCGAAACAAAAAGATTTCTTTGTAATTGAAAGAAAAGGCCTCACAAATAGACAATATCATATGCGAGAGTTGGCTTCAAGGCTGTTTTGAATAAGCATAGTGTTGAATATGTCAACAAGAGGTTAACGTAAGGATCTTAAAGCAGAATATGCACTCATCATATATAAACAAGATTTTGTTGTATCATACAAATACTGTATTATAAGACGTAAAAGCTTTGCATTCATGGACAGAAATGGCATAAGCCAAAGTTATTTGGATCAATTGTGGAATCGTGACTGATGCCTGAAATTCCTTAAACTCTCTTGATACCATGAATACCGAGTATTGCCGAGTGAATTCAAGTATTGCCGAGTAAATTCAAGTATTTCCGAGTAACTATAGTTCATAATATAGTTACTCCATACTACCGCAAACACTTTAACATGATGGAAATCTCAGGGGAACAAGATCTTAGAAATTTGGGGCCTCCAATAATGGACTGATCAGCCATGCAGTTGCCTTCTCGTTCTTCTTCTCTCCACTATAATTTTGGGCTTCTTCTTCTCTTCCAAATGTATGATCAGTTCAGATAGAACCTTGATCTGATGCTCCAAAGACCACAAATGCCATGGAATGGTGATGCTACAATTGGAAATACTAACGTCCAAGTGTACAAGAGGTAAAAACCCAAATACTCAAACGTTCACAATAGATGTGTGATTCCCAAGACCAAACTGATGATGACATATCCCCCCATTTATTTTTGAGCATCCCCCCCCAACAATATAAATCAGTTTCTTGCATGTTAGAATGATCTGGGAGGTGATAGCGTTGCCAAGTCCCATAATCGCAGTTTTCCTCCCCCCTCCCAATTGCAGTACGTCTTTGTTTTCCCCATACTCCACCGTCTTCCTTGTTGGAGATAGATGTCTGTGGAAGCACGCGAACAACACAAGGAAGAAGAAGAAGCTTGGAGCACAACACACAATACTGAATGTATTACTAGAGAATGTACAAAGATAAGTAGCCCATTAGGGAAATAGGCGTATATACAAGCCGAGGGGAAAAAACCTCCTAAAGAGGGAAAAAAGTGCCTCGACGGTCCTAGAGTGTTCACACACATCACTACCTAAATATATCAACAAATCCCCCCTGGGAGTGATGCGGTGAACAAGTAGCTAGCACTCATGTATAAGGAAGTGCCAAGCTATGTGGAAATCACTCCACAAAAGGAAGTAAGCCCAAAGATTTGTGAAAAGCTTCAAACTTCTCCCTAGGCAGAGCCTTCGTGAAAAGGTCTGCAATGTTCTCCTGCATGGGCACATATGCCAAGCTGATCTCCCCTGCAGAGAACCTCTCCCTGATATAATGATAATGCACCTCAATGTGCTGAGTGCGAGCATGGAACACAGGGTTCCTCGCAACTGTCAATGTGCTCTAACTGTCAGTGAAGATGGTGGTGGAAGAAGACTGACCAACACCCAAATTAGCCATAAGGCGTCTGAGCCACACACACTCAACAGTCGTTGTGAAAGCTGCCCTATACTCAGCCTCACAACTGGAAGTGGCCACAGTAGGCTGCTTCTTGCTTAACCAAGATATACATGAGCTACCAAGCATGAAGCAAAAGCCACTAGTGGACACACGAGTGTCATAGCAACCAGCCCAATCAGAGTCAGAAAAAGCATGCAAATCTGGAGGAAGTGATCCCTTCTTGGGATAAAACAACCCAAGTAGCCGAGTACCACTCAAGTAGCGAAAGATACGCTTAACCGCCTGCCAATGCTTGACTCTCGGGCAATGCATAAACCTGCTCATCTGTGAGACAACAATCTAAATATCTGGCCGAGTAATGCATAAGTAAATCAAGCATCCAACAGCCTGCTGATAGAGAATAACATCAAATGCATCTCCAGCATCATGAAGACTCAATCGTAAACATGTCTCCATAGGAGTGGCAATAGGCTTACAATCTTCAAGGCCAAAACCCTGCAATAATGTGTCAATATATTTTGTTTGACACAAAGCCGTTCCATCATCAACGTGCATAAACCGAATGCCTAAATAATGATGCAAATGCCCCAAATCAGACATCTCAAATGAGGCATGCAAATCAGCCTTAAAATCAGCAATATGCCTCTCATGGGGACTAGTGAGCAGCATGTCATCAACATAAACCACAATGACAAGAAGTACATCATTAGCACGCTTAACATATAAGGTGCTTTTAGTGGGAGTGTTCTCAAAACCATGTGCAATCAGATAGGCATGTATCTTTTCATACCAAGCACATGGTGCTTGCTTTAAACCATATAATGCCTTCTTTAACCTGCACACCTGGTTCTCATGCCCTTTCTACACAAAGCCACGGGGCTGAAAAACATACACTTCTTCATGCAAGTCACCATTCAGAAATGCAGTTTAATGTCCAACTGATATACATTCCAACCATGATGAGTTGCAAGTGCACAAATACTCCGAACAGTAGTCATACGGCATGTAGGTGCAAAGGTCTCATCAAAATCAATGCCTCTTTCCTGTGCATAAACCTTTGCAACAAGCCTAGCCTTATATCTGTCAACTGTACCATCTGGTTTACGCTTCATCTTGTATACCCACTTAGTGCCAATGGCCTTCTTGCCAGGAGGCAAGTCACATAAAGACCAAGTACCATTATTCATTATTGCATCATATTCAGATTGCATAGCAGCCATCCAATTTTCTGAATTTTGTGCTTCATCAAACGAAACAGGCTCAGTCTCATCGCAGAGACTAGATGCAGCCATAACATAGCAATCTGATGCAAAAGAGGCACTAGGAGAGCCTGATCGAGTATGATATGACAGAGATGCTTCTAAGTTGCTAGCACACAAGGTATGCACCAGCCATTTTGGCATAGTTCTTGCCTGCTCAATATCAGCTCTCTCATCAATAAGTGCATCCTGTAACTCTGCATAAGAAATGGAATGATCTGCATCATCACATGAAACCTGCAAAGGTTGAGAATTTGCCTCATTAGGACCAACACTAGACTATCCACCTGTAAAAAGAGGCAGCAAAGTATCATACATGTCTTTGGAGCTAACATTGTCTCCTTAGTACATGAAAGCAATGGTTGAATAACATCTTCCACAAAAACAACATCACGGCTAACGAGAATGCATTTAGTCTGTGGATGATACAGATGATAGCCTTTACTTTCAGAACAGTACCCAACAAAAATACATTTTACTGCTTTATCATCCAATTTTCTGTGATGTCGTTCGGACACTAATGCATATGCCAAACAACCAAAAACATGCAGATGAGCAACAGATGGCTTGCGGTCATGCCAAGCCTCATATGGAGTAAAAAATTGTAGCGCTTTAGTGGGACACCTGTTAAGTACATATGTTGCACACATGACAGCCTAAAGCCAGAAACTATGTGGTAGAGCCTGACTCTTGACCATACACCTCGCCATCTCCATGAGAGACCTGTTCTTTCATTCAGAAACTCCATTCTGTTGAGGTGTATATGGCACTGTACACTGGTGTTTTATCCCACGTTCAGCGAGAAATGCATTAAAATCAGAAGACATATATTCCCCCCCTCGATCAGAACGGAGGGTGCCCATTTTACATGCTGACAGATTTTCAGCCAAAACCAAAAACTGTTTGAAGCACATGAACACTTCGGACTTTGCCTTCAATGGATATACCCATGCATGCCTGGAAAAATCATCGATGAAAGTCACGAAGTAAAGATAGTTCCAAAAGAAGGTGTCTGCATAGGACCACAGACATCACTATGTACAAGCTGCAATTTCTGAGTAGCCCGAACTGAACCATCTTTTGGAAAGGATGAACGCTGCATTTTGCCCAAAATACATCCTTCACAAACATGTTTTCTAGGTGCCTCAAGTTTGGGCAAAGAGGACACCATTTTAGATTTCTGCAGGCGTAGCAAACTAGCAAAATTCAGATGACCAAAGCGTGCATGCCAAAGCTTTGCATCTGACATAGCCTGAGAATCATTTACTGCACATGCCAAATAATTTACAGATCTTTCATAGTCTATGAGCTTATACATCCCATGACATAAAATGCCAGAAGCAGTAATCACATCGCCATTTTACAGATCATGAACTGTACACTTGTCATCAACAAATTTCACAACCAAGCCAATCTTGGCTAATGTAGAAACTGATAACAGGCTCTTCTTGATCCCTGACACAAATAAAGCATCTGACAAAGTGAAAGGACTACCATCAGCAGTAGTCAAAATGATCTTACCAACTCCCATAACAGGATAAGAGGAGTTGTTGGCACACGTAACAGTATTCCCTGTAGGGGAGGCTCGAGTGAAGAGAAGAAATTGCGCTACGAGGTAATACGTTTGGTCGCCCCACTGTCAAAGTACCAAACATCTGAGTCTACTACAGACATGCACTGCTCATGAGAAGATGGGTCAAAACTGCAAACAGTAGTAAACACCCATTCTTCTTCCTGCACAAGATAAGCAGACTTCGTTTTTGGTGTAGAGGCTTCTACAACAACCATTCCCGCCTCTTTCTTCTTTGCCTCTTTTGCAACCAGTTTTGGACAGTTCTTTATGATATGATCATTTCCTTTTCAATACTTACAAAACAATTTTTGCTTGTCTGATTTTTTTCTCATCTTTATCTTGGTTCTTCGAATGTGCAACATTTGCAGATTTCTCCTTACTAGTAGAAGAGCTCCATTTTCCTTTGCCCTTCTGACTAGCCAGGAAAGCTTGATCTGCAACATGCATAATGGACCTGTTCTGCCTGGACTGATCTTCCTGCAACAGAATAGTGACTAACTCCTCAAATGACAAGGCATTTGGATTGCCTTTCATCATCAACCGAAGAGTAGAAGCGAAACTCTGATATGAATCAGGAAGACCATTCAGAACGGTCTGCACAAGTGAGCTATCTGGTATAACCTCATCAACAGAAATCAATTGTTCCTTCAAGTCTTTGATCTTTGTTAGGAAACTGTCCATAGAATCACCTTCATTCATGTGCTCACTCTCCAACTGTTTTCAGAGGTAAGCAACACGAGCCTCATTCCTAGCTTGGTACAATGTGGTAAGTGTATCCCAAGCATCCTTAACTATTCTGCAAGAGCGAATATGAGGAATAATGGCACGTTTGACAAACAAAGCTATCAATGCGTGTGCCTAGGCATCTCTGCCATCCCAACGAATCTGCTCTATAGTAGGTGCAGCAGAAACTCCAACATGAACAGGAATATGCAAAATACCATCATCTTCGACACCTTCTGCATCAGCTTCAGTACCTGCAGTTGTAATAGTTGCAAGTGTGATAGGACTTTTTTCGACACCCTGCACAATGTTCCACAGTTCTTTTGCAACCAACACATGTCGCATCATATAAGCCCATAACGGGTAGTTGATACCATCCAACTTATCCTCAACAGCCAACATACGGAATACATGACTGCTTTCAGCCATGGCCGATGACTAAAATACCTTGATGCAGAAAATTGACTGTATCTCAAAAAATTGAACAGAACTGCCTAAACGAATTCTGCTAGACCTGTGGCAGACTTCGAGACGCTTATACTAGCGAACAGAAACTGATATATACCTTTGGCACAAAAAGATGAAATAGCCTGCACTATGATAGTGCCTTCGGAGGCCAAAATGAGCTCACCAAAATTCATGCGATTCTGAGATTGCAAATGGAGGAGTGTCGATGGCGCCCTAGATGAAGCGACGACTTGCTCTGATACCAATCGTTGGAGATAGATGTAAGAAGAAGAAGCTTGGAGCACAACACACAATACTAAATGTATTACTAGAGAAGGTACAAAGATAAGTAGCCCATTAGGGCAATAGGCGTATATACAAGCTGGGGGAAAAAAACCTCCTAAAGAGGGAAAAAAGTGCCCCGGCGGTCCTAGAGTGTTCACACACATCACTACCTAAATATATCAACATTCTTGATCAATAATCCCTGTCAACTCAAGAACGGAATTTCTCTCCCTTCTCCACGCGGCCCTTGCCATATCAAGCAGCCCACAAATTTCATCCTTTTTTGAGATGGAGTTGACATTATTTCCTTTTCTTGAGTTGTAGTATGACAACCATGCACTTGCTTGATGCTCTTGTCTTCCATGAATCCCTCACAAGCATCAAAAACCTGAATGAGTGGAATCATCATGACAATGCTTAGCCAAAAAATCATTAAATTTAGAAGACATGTATTCCATCCCTTGGATGAGAATGGAGGTTGCCCATTTAACATGGTGATAAATTTTCGGCCATAACTAGGAACTGTTTAAAGCACATAAACACTTCAGACTTTGCATTCAATGGATACACCCATGCATGCCTGGAGAAGTCATCAATGAAAGTCGAAGTATAGGTAATTCCTATATGAAGGTATCTACATAGGACCGCAAACATCACTATGAACAAGTTGCAATTTATGTGCAACTCTAACTAAACGATCTTTTGGAAAGGAATAATGCCACATTTTATCCAAGATACAACCTTCATATAGATGTTTACAGAGTTCCTCAAGGTTGGGTAGAGAGGACACCAAAGATTTCCATCGAAGATAGCTTGAGAATCATGAACTGCACATGTTGAATCATTCACATTCACATAGCCTATGAGCTTATACAACCCATGACATAAAATGACAAACATAATAATAACATCACCATTAAAGATATCATGGAATATAGATCTATCATCAATAGATTTGACAATCAAGACAATCTTCGCTACTGCTTAAATTTATAACATATTTTTCTTGATCCTTGGCACATATAAGGCATCTGACAATGCAAAAGAACTACCATCATCAGTATTTAGAATGATCTTTCAAAATCCCATTACAACATAAGATGAGTTGTTAGTAGATGTGAGAGTATTCCTTATAGGGACAAACTCAATTGAAGTGAAGAAATTGTGCTACAAGGTAATATGATTGGTTGCACCACTATCAAAGTACCAAAAACTTGAGTCTACTATAGACATACACTCCTCATGAGAAGATGGGTCATGGGTGCAAACAATAGTAAATACCCATTCTTCATCCTAAAGAAGATCAACAAACTCTGTTTTAGGTGTAGATACCTCTTGAAAAACCATTTGAACCTCTTTGTTCTTTGCATCTTTTGCAAAAATAATTGAAAAACTATTTTTACTTTTTCTTTTTCTTTTTCTTTATATCTTTATCTTTCTCCTTTGACAATGCAATATTAGCAAATTTCTGCTTACTAGTGATGAGCTCTATTTACCTTTGCCCTTCTACTATATAAGAAATCTTAATATCAAATAATTGACTTGTTCTATCTAAAATGATCTTCTTGTAACAAAATAATGACTAACTCCTCAAATGTTAAGGCAACGGGATTGCCTTTGATCATCAACCAAAGAGTAGAAGCAAAACTTTGATATGAATCTAAAACACCGTTAAGAACATTCTACACAACTGAACTATCTAGTAAGATTTCATAAGCCAAAATCAATTGCTCCTTCAAATCTTTGATCTTTTTCCGAAATTGTCCATTAAATCTCCTTCATTCATATGCTTACTCTTCAACTATTTTCAAAGGTAACCAACATGTGCCTCATTTCTTGCCTTGTATAGTCTTGTAAGAGTATCCCAAACATCTTTTGCTGTCTTGCAAGAGAAAATATGAGGGATAATGGCTCATTTGATATAAGACAAAGCTATCATCATCATCACCCATTTATGGACCATATTCATACCTCTCAAAATTTTCATTTTTATTTTGAAAACTTTCATATGGTTGAGCAATTTGATATATCCCTCAAAAGCATTTACCTCTTCATTTTCTTCATTCTCTATTTGTGGAACATCAAAACTTTCATTTCCATATGGTTGTGCATTATTATATCTCTCATAAGTACTTATTTCTTCATTCACTTCCCCTAAATCATCGTATTCCGTGCTTATATGGATAGGAGAAGATAAATCAAATAATGCAAAATCATTAACCTCATCACAACAGTTATTATTCATTTCACTAGATAATGCTTTCCAACAATCTTGAACAAGAAATTGATCAATTTCATTTATTTCTACATTATTTGATGGAGAGAAAAACAAGTTAAAGGGTCCTTGCACTACATTTAAATCATCATTTTGGTTGCCAACTTGGTTTGAGCAAGCAAAAATTTTTCCAATACCAATATTTAAATATTCATCCCATGCATCATCTTTTTCATTATTTGTGTTTTGATCATGAGAACTGTTAATCAAGCAATTATAATATAAATCATTGTCAAATTTCATATAATCTTCTTTATCAAGTGTTCGAGAGGGAATGCGTTCTTTGGGCTCATTAGTTTCTTCATTAACATAATAAATTTCTTCATTAAGACAATATATATGGGTCTCACCTCCTCTTTCTTCATATAGAGGAATAGTGAGTTTTTTAGAATTAAGGGTTGAACTCTCCTCCCAATCTATATACTTGACATCAGAAGTTTTAAATTCTTCATTGGTCTTAATTTCATTGATATAGATTCATCCTTGACTTTATTAAAATTTTTGTCCTCCTCACTTGTATTATCATATTTTTGTTCATTCATATCATAGTTGTGAATAATGTTTGCTCCTCTAATTCATATTCTTCCCTCTAATCCATATTCTTCGTCATAATATTCATAGTCTCTAGATTGATCAGTTTCACAATCACTATCTATAGACTCTAATTTGACTATAGAAGTCCCTTTGTTTGCTTTAGAAATATTCTCATAAAGTTTTCGCATCCCTCATTTTCCCCAATTAACATCTAAAGGAAGATGTGTCCTATAATCACATAGCTTCTTGTCAATATCAATGACAAGTCTTCATTCCTTAGCACCTTTAAAGCCTCACAAGTATAGGTGAGATGGTCAGTGGAATCACACCAAACACATCTCCTAATGTTGGGAGTTTGATGCGCATTAAAGTTCCTTTGATTGGTTAGTTGTAGAATAGGTTGAGGTACTTTTGGAGGATAAGCAGTTGAAATAGGGTGAGGAAATACAATATGTTGAGTTTGTCCAGAGGATTTATCTTGAGAATTCAGTACATAGACTACAGTTTGTAAAGCAAACACCTCCTTTGATATATTGTCATGCATTTGCATCATATTATCCAATTTATTAAACAAGATTTCAGATTGTAGATCAGTTGGAACCTTTGATGTAGATGAATTTTGCTCAACCTTTGCAGCTATATGAGTCTCTCTAGGTTCATGAGTAGAGGGGAAATTAGGAGATAGATTAGGCACTCATTCATAAAGAAGAGATTGACATTGCTTCATTTTTGCAATTGCCTCAATCACTATCTTAACAATAGCCCAATCGTCAGTAAGCCCGTATCACTTATCTGGCTCCTCAAATCTTTGAAGTTGAATTCGCCATGAAGTTGGGTAATGGAAACTTGAGGCTCTAGGAAGCTAATCCACTTCATGAAACCCTTTCTGTTATGCTAGCTATAGTCTTCTAAATAGAACTCTTTATGTAGCTACTTCCTGAATTCCTCCCATTCAAGTTCATTATGAGATTCAATTATGACCATATTTGTAGTTGCAACATAAGCCCTATTTCATGCTCTTAGCTGACTAGAATGGCAAAATCAAGTGTGTCACCGACAAGGATCCCACCTTCGCGACACAATTCTAACCTAGATGTCCCAGAGAGAACACAGAGGGATTATTTTTCAACCCCATTGTTGGAGACACTTATTAGAGACCTATCTTGAAATGATGCACATGTGGTCCACTACCCCGTCCACATCATATACAACCCGTGCTATGGACTAGTACCAAGATGAAGATCATGGCGGGCCTTTGCGATCAAGGTTAGTAATAATCCAAGGTGTTGTGAACTAGATCAGATATCCTTATTTTGTTCCACCTTGAGGAACACCTACTGTGGGTTACATGATTTCCATAATCCACCATTGATTCCCATGTCTAAGGAATTATGCCAGATGTATTAGTAGAGATGGCCATGAAGATCTTTGAGCTGATGACTATCGTCTTCAAGCAATTAAGGAAGGTGAAATCTCCCTAAAATTAGCACCAGGCTTTAGTGAAGGAAATTATGATTGGTCTATGAAATGAGCACTACACCATTTATCTAGACTATCTAGGCTTGGCATGCTTGTATCACGTATTCACTGGCGTGTCATAAACAAAATTTTTAGGAGATGCTCTCAACAAGCTTTTGGGAATATACTCAGAGGTATTTATTTTGAGGCCGATTCATCTCTTGCAACTTTTTGCTATGGAGCAATCCATTTATTGAGAACAATTAAGGGTGCCACATCCCAAAGTCCCAGGTACTATAGACTGGGAGAGACTTATGACAGATCTTGCATTTCGTCTAATGTTAAGGACATGAGCTGGCAACACATGTTGTATAGTACTACATAGAACACCCTCCCGAACAACGGTATGACACGGATGATAGATGCAAGAGAGGGGGAAGTATTAGCGGTCAAGGTGCACTAAGCGACCAAGGAAGCATGCGATAGGGGAGCCAAAGACAAGAGAGTCAGAGAGACAAACAAGGAGCATTGAGTAGATAGAATAGCCAATGTAGACCTGGCAAACAATAGGCCCAACTATGGTTTTCTCGAATCAACCATGTATTCAATAGTGATTTTCATCACTACATATCATTGTAATGATTCATTTTTGGTAGTTTCAACTCCATTTTTTTCAAGTTGAGGATTCCTTAAGCTTGAAGAGTGTTAATAGAAGCCACATGTCAATTTTAATAATTTTTAAATCTCATTCAAGCCCTCAAAATATCCTAGGAACCTAATTTTTTACTAGGCCAAACACTAGGTATGAACTAGGCAAAAACTAGTCTAAAAACAATAAAAAGAAACAGAGAGATCATTCTAGGGGTTAGCTTGTTTGGGATTTGAGCTTGTATGAACTTGATTGTATCTTAAAATTAGAGAATTACAAGATTCCATTGTTCCACTCTTTGTCTTGCCTTATGTGCACGTGTGTGTATGTGTATGCATGTTTGTGTGCTTCTCACTCATGCACTTGTGCAATCCACTTTTTCAACATCATCATAACATCCTCATGTCTCCACTGATTGACATTTATGAGGTTGATCTCCTCATGTTGGTACTCACCATTGTGCTAAAGTGACAAAGATGTATTCTCCACCTCCATCAAAGCTTAGTCTTTTTTGGGTTTTACCTATTTGATTTGCCACAAGAGGTAAATATTTCTTAAAACATGAGAACACTTCATCCTTATGCTTCATGAAACACATAATAGTCCATCTAGTATAATCATCTATAAATGATACATAATACCTTGATCCTAAGATTGATGGTTCTTTGCTTGGGCCCCAAACATTCGTGTGGACAAGCTCCAGAAGGTCTTCATGTATGTATCCTTTTTGGTGAATGATTACCTATGTGATTTTCCAAACTGACATGTAGTACACTTGTATATCATGTGTTGCTTTGAGATATTGGGTAGTCCAAGCAAATTCTGATCTCTATCAATTTGTTTGAGGGCTCTTTCTCTAATGTGAGCTAACCTCTTATGTCAAATCTCAAGCTCTGATAAGGTTTGGGTGCCATAATTGAAGAAGGCAATGTTCTTGGTCTCTAGGATTTCAAATGTGAATAATCTACCTGCTTTGTCTCCCTTTGCTATCTTCTTAAGGCCTTTGAAATGGATCCTTTACATAGGCTCCATGCTTGGTGAATCTCACATGCAAACCTTTCTCCACAATCTGCCCTACACTTATAAGTTTTTTTTGTAATAGTTGGCACATAATGAACTTTGCTTAAGAGATCCCTATTACCATTAGAGGTCTTCACATTTTATATCTTGTCCACATGATGTCTTGTGTCATCACCTTCTTGGAACTCAAGCTTGTCCTTTGGATCTTCCAAGTTTGAAACCAAGGCTACATTTCCTGCCACATGGTTTTAGCATTCACAATCAATGTAGAATACATGCTCATCAAACTTACCTTTCTTCATTGTCATGTTGAGAAGTAGAAGTGAATCTCCTTGAGCTTGATCGTCTGTGTAATTTTTGTAGTCTCTCCTTCTTGTGTATCCTCCTTTATAGTTGTTGTTTTAGGAATTATCATTTTATCCATATGAATTATCGTATTTGCCTCTTGAAGTTCCATAACCACCTTTGTTGTATCCTCTTCCTCTTTGATTCCTTAGATTTTTGAAGCAATGATTTATGATGTGATTTGATACCACGTATGGCACAAAGTGAGGATCTTTGAGCTCTCCCCCTGGATTGTCTACATCCTCTACCTCTTCCTCTTGAGCTGTTATCTCTACCTACAAAGTTAGCTTGGGAAGTGCTTCCTTCATCATCATACTTTTTAACTCTTTTTTGTTGTTATCCTTGATCTTGATTTTATCTGTATAAAGAGCATAAGATTGGTTACCTTTCTTTTTCTCACCATTCTTCATGAGTTTGGCTTCATGGGTGAAGAGTTTCCCCATGAGCGTGTTGAAATCTAGCACTTGCGTATCCATGTAGAGACCCATAGCTATGGTGAAAGCTTCCCATTTGTAACAGCCTTGATTTCATTGATGAATTGCCTCAAAATATGCTCTTCAACAATGATTTCTTGAATGCCTCCAAGTTGATATGCAATATCCTTCATCTTGGTGACAAAATCAGTCACACTTTGCTTGGGCATCTTCTCGAGTTTTGTGAATTCCATCCACAATTGGTTCTTCCTAGCTTTGGTACTTGAGGAGAAGAATGCTTCCAAAGCATTTCATGTCTCTTGATAGGTCTTAAAATTCCTAATATGAGGAAGTAAGAAATTAGAGATAGATTTCAGAATGTATGACTTTGCCAAAGCATCCTTTGCACAACATATATTCAACCTTTCTTGCTCTCTTGAGTTGGTTGGCCTTTGTTTCTAGTACAGACATCATCTAATCTCCTAAGATATATCCATACAAGTTTCTTCCTTGCAAGTAGGCCTCCATCCTTAGAGACCATGTTGATTAGTTGCTTGGATCCAGTTTGTTGATATATGAGGGGAATCCATCACCCATAATATCCAATCTTTGGTTGTGCTCAAATAGCACTATGAGGAGTGATGGATGATGCACATAGACGAGAGGGTCTTGGCAAAATTGTGCTCTAGACCAACCTAAGTAACTCCAAGGAACCATAATAGACTCCCTAAGATTCCAATATATGCAATTAGACCACCATAGTGCTTTTGAACATCATTCCCAAAATATTATGTCAAAATAGATAATTTGTGTATAAATCACTTTGACAAAACCTTTTATTTATGGAAGGAGGTACTCAATGTTCTACCTAGAGCTCACAACCTAGTAGAAATTGACCCAAGAACTTTTGGACACCTTCAAATGAAGTGTTCAGTTTAGCTATACGAAGCTATCTGATGAATTTAGGAGGATTGTACTCAGAACAATGTGCATAAGAAGCCATGAGGTGATCCCGACTTTTTAGGAAGAAGATGATACATAGACATAGTCACATTGATTTACTCATAACTCAAGATCTATAGATCCAATGATTATGAAACTTTTTAGGCATGCTTATCATAGTTGTACCTACATATTGTAATTGATAGATTCGAAGAGAACTTGATAGCCTTTACTCAATGTACTGTGATAATGACCAAAGATACATATAACAACGAAAATGAAGTTGGGGAACTTCTCTAGCCTCAAGGCAAGACATAGATCAGTCAAAATGAGTGTGATGATCAGCTCATATCAGCTCTGATACCCACAACTAAAGTGTATAGTGTATATATACACTTTTACTTGATGGTTGTTGATAGATTCCACCTAAACGTGATCCAAACTTTTAGGGAGTGATTTAAATCTTGAATTCAAATGAATTCATGAATTTTTAGGCTTTCTATGAATCTAAGAGATGTTGATATATTTAGGTAGTGATGTGTGTGAAAACACTAGACTACTGGGGCACTTTTTTCCCTCTTTAGGAGGTTTTTTCCCTCGGCTTTTATATACCCTATAGCCCTAATGGGTTACTTATCTTTGTACATTCTAGTGGTAATACATTCAATATTGTGTGTTGTGCTCCAAGCTTCTTCTTCTTCTTCTTCTTTGTGCTGTTCACGTGCTTCCATAGACGTCTAACTCCAACAATTGGTATCAGAGCAGATCATCGCTTCATCTAGGACATCATCAACACTTCTCGAGTCATAGTCTTAGAATCACACGAAATTTGGTGAGCATACTTAGGGTGATTAGGAGATCAAAACAACTTTGTTTTGTGGTGCCAAAATCGCAATCTGAGCTCGTTTTGGCCCCCGAACGCACTATCACAGTGCTTGTGTAGGCTGTTTCATCTTTTTGTGCCAAAGATATATATAGATTTTGGTTCGCCAATATAAGCATCTCGAAGTCTAGCTACATGTCTAGCAAAACTTGTCAGTGTAGTTCTGTTCAACTTTTTTAGATACAGTCATTTTTCTGCATCAAGGTATTTTAGTCAATGGCCATGGCTGAAAGCAGTGATGTATTCCATATGTTGGCTATTAAGGATAAGTTGGATGATAGGCAAAGGTAAATGGAGCTCATCTACTAGCAAGCAGAGATTTGCAAATGCTGCACATTCGAAGAAGGAAGACAAAGATGAGAAGAAATAAAAAAAGCAGAAATTGTTTTCCAAGTACTGTAAAGGAAATGATCATATCATAAAGAACTGTCCAAAATTGGCTGCAAAAGAGGCAAAGACAAAAGAGTGGAATGGTTGTTGTAGAGGCCTCTACACCAAAAATAGATTCTGCTAATCTTGTGTAGGATGAAGAATGGGTGTTTACCACTGTTTGCAGTTTTGATCTATCTTTTCATGAGTAGTGTTATCTGCAGTAGACTTAGATGTTTGCTATTTTGATAGTGGGGCAACCAAACATATTACCTCCTAGTGCAATTTCTTCACTTCACATGAGCCTACCCCTACAGGAAATACTATCACATGTGCCAACAAATCCTCTTATCGTGGCATGGGAGCTGGTAAGATCATTCTAACTACGGCTGATGGTAGTTCTTTCACTTTGTCGAATGCTTCATTTGTGCCAGGGATCAAGAAAAATATGTTATCAGTTTTTGCATTAGCCAAGATTGGCTTGGTTTTGAAATTTGTTGATGACAGATGTATAGTTTGTGAAGAGAAGGATTTGTACTTGATGAAGATGAAGTGGTGCTGTAGAAACTTTGCACTACACCAACCAAATGAACTCCAAGGATATGTAGTGGGCTCTTTTAGCTTGCCAAGGGATGTATTAGAAACCCTATTTACCTTGGAAGATGAGTCTCAAAAAGTTGAATTAATACAGACTAGTTTGACCAACAATCAACATGAGGAGACTTTTTATTTTGTTCATGAATGCTTCAGTATTTCACTCAGTGCTCAAAGAAATTGACCAGAGAGCTTTTAGAGGAATCTAATTAGGAAGCAATGCAACCTATTGGGAGTTATTTCATAAAAAATGATTAAGCATACTAAGAGAAATAAGTTTAGCAAGTCAGGTATGTGATCTCGACTTTTCAAGAGGTAGAAGATGCAGAGATATAGGTGACATCAAATGAATATATCTCACGATTGTGAAATCCAAATGTAGTGAAGTTTTGGGAGTATATAGTAGACTTAGAGAGCTAACTTTACTATGTTCAATAACTGAAAATGATTCACCATGCTAAGAGAAACCATCTCTGCAATCTGATGGAAAAACTAAGAAGTATGGCAGTGGACAATATACTCACATATGCATGAAGATATGTCACAAATGATCATGAAAACAAGTGTATATTGAATGTAAACTACAATGGACTTACTAGTAAATGTGTGTACCTTGAGTTCACACTCTGAAATGGCATGAAGCTCAGCTAATGGTGTTGCAAACCCCGCGACTAAACCATGTGTATATATAGTGATGATTAGAGCCAAGACTTGAATTTGAATCTTGCTCACCTAAAACAATTCTCCTACCTTTTATTGATTGATTCTCCAACTAATTCAATCACAAATTCGTGGAGTTCTTTTCCTACTCATCAAGTGGATTCAAGAGCTTGGATTCTTTTCACTTTTACATCAAGTAAAAACTCAAAAAGTTACAAGGGTGAGTTCACAAGTGAGCTATTCAAGGCTTTAGCATTTGCTTCAAGTTTTTATGTATTTTGAAGACTCAAGCCAACACTTAGACTTGCCATGGGCTTATTCCAACAACTTCCCCTCAAGTCAAGTGAGCTTGTGGTCTTCAATCTTCCAAGATTACCTGCAAACCAATCATACCTTTGAATTTACTGAGTTGTGTTCCATCTAATGCCTTGATTTAAATGTCTGCACATTGTTGATGGGTTGACACATAAGATAGCTGAATTTCCTTGCTCACAATCTTCCCTCTTACATAGTGGTAGTGTACTTCAATATCTTTAGTCCTTGCATGAAAAATTGGATTGGCAGCCAAGTGAATGGAACTCATGTTGTCACCAAGAATACTTGGAGTTCCAATGTCCAATCCAAGATCTGTAAATAATGTCTTGGATGACCATGAGACAAGTTTTGATCCTGCAAAGGTAAGATATCCTAAAATACTCCTTCAGTCTTCCTTGGAGCCAGCCCAATCCGCATTAGAGAACAACTTTAAACTTAAATCAGATACATAAGAGTAATATAACCTTTCATTCATGGTCTCTTTAAGATATCTAAGTATCCTCTTGGCAGCTTCCATGTGAGGTTTCCTGGGTGTGTGCATAAATTTTCTTAGCAAACTCACACTATAACATATATCTACTCTTGTCAATGTGGCATAATTCAAACTACCCACAAGGCTTTGATAACCTATGACATCTTCTATGATTTCATCTTCATGTGAGCTCAATTTATGATTAATCTCCAGTAGAGTACCTACAATCCTGCAATCTTGCATCTTGAACTTTGTCAACAAGTCTTTAATGTACTTCCTTTGAGTAAGGAACAGACCATGATCTTTGTATACCACTTCCAATCGTAGGAAGTATGTAAGTGACCCTAAGTCACTTATCTTGAACTCTCCTTTCATCTGCTCCTTGACCTTCTTTATGCCATCTGCATTATTTCCTATTAGAATAACATCATCCACATATACACACAAATAGATGACTTCAAAATTATTCTTTTTGATAGAGTGATGGATCTACCTTGCTAGGTTGAAATCCTTTGTCCGGAAATAATGAAAGAGGCCTATGATTCCAAGCCCTTGGGGCTTGTTTAAGTCCATATAGAGCTTTATTAGGTTTACACACATAATCAGGATGTACTTGATTCTCAAAACGAGGTGGTTGTGCCATATACACCTCTTTTGTTATCCATCCATTAAGAATGCATTTCTTACATCCAATTAAAGTATCTTCCAATTCTTGGAAGAAGCAATACTAAGTAGGACTCTAATTGTAGGCATCTTCGCCACAGGAGAGAAGGTCTCCTCATAATCAATTCCCTGTTTTTGTGCAAAGCCTTTTGCCACAAGCCTTGCCTTATACCTGTTAATGGAGCCATCTGAGTTCTTCTTCAATTTGTAGATCCATCTTGAGCCTATCACTTTCATTGATGAAGACTTGGGAACTAATTCCCAAGTGTTATTTTCCTCAAGAGTTTCAATTTCTTCTTCCATTGCATGGCTCCACTTTGATTTCTTCTTTGCTTCCTAAAATGATGAGGGTTCCTCTTGATTTATGTCCTATTCTAGATAAATTGAATGTTTAGTAACTAGAGAAGTATCAAACCCATACCTCTATGGTTTTTCTTTTCTCCCTCATAGACCTTCTTAGTCATTATGTGATGATTCTGCCTCTTGTCCAAGTTCATGCATTTTAGTTTTACCTTTAGACTTCCACATTTTGAGTTTTTCAATTTGAGCTTCTCTTCAATTTTGGGAGGGTTGTCCTTGACAAGTTTTGGAAAATCTTCTTCAAGATCATAAGGTAAGTTGATCTTCCTGCATGAATCTTCATACCAAGAAATATTCTCATCAAACACTACATCTCTACTCACTAAGAATCCTTTGGTTGTTGGTTTATATAATTTGTAGCCCTTTTGGTTGTTGTCATATCCAATGAATACACATCTTTTTGCTTTTGGATCCATCTTCCCTCTAACCTATGAAGGAACATGAGCATAAGCAATACATCCAAAAATCTTACAATGATCCAAGCTTGGTCTTCTTCCATTCCAAGCCTCATATGGTGTCATGCCATCAAGTGATTTTGAAGGTAATGTGTTTATCAAATAAGTCGTTGTGGATATAGCGTGAGCCCATAAATAATTAGGTAAGTGCTTCTCATTTAGCATAGACCTTGCAACTTCAACAATTGTCCTATTCCTTCTCTTTACCACTCCATTTTGCTCAGGAGTGTACCTTGTAGTAGTCTCTCTTTTGATTCCCTTCTCTTGAAGAAAAGAGTCAAATTCATGGGAGAAGTACTCTCCTCATCCATCTGACCTTAGCCTTTTTAATGTTTTACCTGTTTGATTCTCCACAAGAGCTAAATATCTTTTGAAGCATGAAAAGACTTCATCTTTGTGTTTCATAAAGTATAGTATAGTCCATCTACTGCAATCATCAATGAAGGAGACATAATACCTTGATCCAGATATTGAAGCATCCTTGTTAGGTCCCCATACATATGTATTGTTAGGTCCCCATACATATGTATGAACCAATTCCGAGAGATCTCCATGCATATATCCTTTCTTCATGAATGGTAACATGTGAGACTTTCCAGATTGACATGCACTACACTTATAAATCATGTGTTGTCTTTAGAAAACTAGGGAGTCCAAGTACACTTTGGTCATGCAGACTTGCTTTAATGATCTTTCACCAATATGTGCTATAGTTCCAAGTTTGTGAGTGTCTGACTACCATAATTAAAGAGAGCAATGTTCCTAGTGTCTTGTACTTCAAATGTAAACCATCTACCTATCTTTTCTCCCTTTGCAATTCCTAAATCCTTGACTTGGATCTTCAACAAATGCTCCTCCTTTTGTGAACCTAACTTGTAGGCTTTTTTCCACAATTTGTCCTACACTTATCAAGTTCTTTATGATGATAGGGACATAGAGTACCTTGCTAAGTAGGTTGATGTTTCCATCAAGTGCTTTTACATTTCCTATTTTCTCCACCAGATGCCTTGTATCACCACTTATTTTCACTCCATGCTTGTTCGTTGGATCTTCTAAATATGATAGAAGAGCCACATTTCCTACTAGATGATTGGAACAACCTGAATCTATGTAGAAAACATGCTCATCAGATTTACCTTGAGGCATTGCCATATTCATGATTAGCAATGAGTCCTCTTGATTTGAGTCTTCTATGTAGTTATTGGAGTCGCTTCTTCCTATATTGCTTCCTTGATAGTTTGAATGGTTGTAATTGTTGTGGTACCCATTGAAGTTGTTGGTCCTTCCTCTAGAGTAGCCACAACTTCCTTTATTGTAGCCTCTGGCTCTTTGATTCCTAGAATTCCTAAAGCAATTTTCAGTTGTATGATTAGTTAATCCACAAATAGAACAGGGATTAGAGTCTTGGGATCTCCCCTTGCCTTGTCTTCCTCCTCTGCCTCTACCTCCCTCTACCTGCATAATTAGCTTGGTGTGTACCTGATTCATCATCCACTTTCTTTCCTCTTCCTTTGTTCTCTTTGGAATTGCTTTTATCAATATACAAAGCAAAAGATTGATTACCTTTGGAGCCTTCACCATTCTTGATAAGCTTGGCCTCTTGAGTAAGCAATTGTCCTACGAGTGTATTGAAATCTGGTACATGCATATCCCTGTATAGATCCATAGCTATGGCGAATGCTTCCCACTTGTCATTTGCCTTTAAGCCATTGATGACCTGCCTTACAATTTGCTCTTCTTCTATTACCTCTCCAATGCTTCCCAACTGATATGCCATGTCCTTGAGCTTTGTGACAAAATTAGTCACATTTTGTTTGGAAGCTTTCTTGAGAGTTGTAAAGTCCAACCATAGTTGATGCTTCCTGGTCTTTGTACTTGAAGAGAAGAAGGCTTCAAGTGCATTCCACACTTCCTGAGATCTTTTACAATTTCTAATGTGAGGCAACAAAAAATCTGAGTTAGAGCTTAGGAGATAAGACCTTGCAAGTGCATCCTTGGAGCACCATGTGCTCAATCTTTCTTGCTCTTCTTGTGTAGGTTGACGTTTATTCCTGAAACTTGGCATAACTTCATCTCCAACTATATAACCATATAGACTCCTGCCTTAAAGATAAGCTTCCATCCTTGACCAGGTTGAGTAGTTACCTCTATCCAATTTGTCAATTGATGAAGGAAATCCATCTTCCATGTTGTCCAACCTTGCTCCAATACCATTGTGAAGAGAAGGATTTGTACTTGATGAAGATGAAGTGGTGCTGCATAAACTTTGCATTACACCAGCCAAATGAACTCTAGGGATATTTAGTGGGCCCTTTTAGATTGCCAAGGGATGTATTAGACACCCTATGTATCTTGGACGATTGCTCTCAAAAATCTGAATCAAAACAGACTAGTTTGGCCAATAGTCAACATGAAGAGACTTTCTATTTTGCTCATCAATGCTTCCGTATTTCACTCAGTGCTCATTCTCTGATTAGAATTCACCAGAGAGGTTTTAGATGAATCTAATTAGAAAGCAATGCAACCTATTGGGAGTTTTTTCATAAAAAATGATTAAGCATACTAAGAGAAATAAGTTTAGCAAATCAGGTATGTGATCCCAAATTTTTAGGAGGTAGAAGATGTAGAGATATAGGTGACTTCAAATGAATATATCTCACGATTATGAACTCCAAATGCAATGAAATTTTAAGAGTATATAGAAGACTTAGAGGGCTAACTTTATCATGTCAAATCACTCAAAATGATTCACCATGCTTAGAGAAACCATCTCTACAATATGACTAAAAAACTGAGAAGTATGGCAGTGAACAATACACTCACATAGGAATGAAGATATGGTCACAAATGACAATGAAAAAAAGTGTAAATTGAATGTAAAGTACAATGGACTTACTGGTACATGTGTTTGCGTTGAATTCACACTTTGATATGGCATGAAGCTCAGCTAATGGTGTTGCAAACCCCACGACTAAACCATGTGTATATGTAGTGATGATTGGAGCCAAGATTTGAATTTGAATCTTGCTCACCTAAAACAATTCTCTTACCTTTAGTGATTGATTCTCCAACTAATTCAATCACAAATTTAAGGAGTTCTTTTCCTACTAATCAAGTGGATTCAACCACTTTAGATGCTTCAAGTTTCTATGTCTTTTGAAGACTCAAGCCAACACTTAGACTTGCCATGGACTTGTTCCAACAGAGTTCATGATTTATCAAATGGCGACATGATTATTGCTTTTGGCATTTTATGTCGTGGGATGTATAAGCTCATAGACTATGAAAGATCTGTGAATGATTTAGCATGTGCAGTACGTGATTTTCAGGCTATGTCAGATGCAAAGCTTTGGCATGCACGCTTTGTTCATCTGAATTTTGCTAGTTTGCTATGCCTGCAAAAATTTGAAATGGTGTCCTCTTTTCCCAAAATTGAGCCACTCGGAAAACATGTCTGTGAAGGCTATATTTTGGGCAAAATGTAGTGTTCCTCCTTTCCAAAAGATGGTTCAATTCGAGCTACTCAAAATTGTAGCTTGTTCACAATGATGTTTGTGGTCCTATGCAGACACCCTCTTTTGAAAACTATCTTTACTTTTTGACTTTCATTGATGGTTTTCCCAGGCATGCATGGGTATAGCCATTGAAAGCAAAGTCCAAATTGTTCATGTGCTTCAAACAGTTTTTTCATTCTGATCGAGCGGGGGAATATATGTCTTCTAACTTTAATGCATTTTTGGCTAAACGTGGGATAAAACATCACTGTACAGTTCCGTATAAACCTCAATAGAATGGAGTTGCTGAACTGAAGAGCAGGTCACTCATGGAGATGGCAAGGTGTATGGTTAAGTGTCAAGCTTTACCACATATTTTCTGGCTTGAGGCTGTCATGTGTGCAACATATGTACTTAATAGGTGTCCTGCTAAAGCACTACAGTCTATCACTCCATATGAGGCTTGGCATTGTTGCAAGCCATTTGTTGCTCATCTCCATCTTTTTGGTTGTCTAACATATGCATTAGTGCCTGAACAACATATCAGGAAATTGGATGATAAAGGAGTAAAATGCATTTTTGTTGGGTACAGTTCTGAAAGCAAAGGCCATCGTCTGTATCATCCACAAACTAAACATATTTTGGTTAGCCATGATGTTGTTTTTGTGGAAGATGCTATTCAGCCTTTACTTTCATGTACGAAGAAGACATTTGTTAGCTCCAAAGACATGTATGGTACTTTGCTGTCTCTTTTTCTAGGTGGACAGTCTAGTGTTGGTCCTAATGAGGCAACTTCTCAATCATTGCAGGTTTCATGTGATGATGCAGAACATTTCATTTCTGATGCAGATTTGCATGATGCACTTGTTGATGAGAGGGCTGATATTGAGGAGGAAAAAACTATGCCAAAATGGCTAGTGCAAACTTTGCATGATAGAAAATTAGATGCACCTCTGTCATACCATACTCATTCAGGCTCTCATAGTGCCTCTTTTGCATCAAATTGCTATGCTATGTCTGCATCTAGTCTCTGTGATGAGACTGAACCTATTTCATTTGATGAAGCACAAAATTCTGAACATTGGATGGCTGCAATGCAATCTGAATATGTTGCTATTATGAAAAATGATACGTGGTCTTTATGTGACTTGTTGCATGGCGAGAAGGCCATTGGCACTAAGTGGGTATATAAGCTGAAGCATAAACCTCATGGAATAGTTGACAGGTATAAGGCTAGGCTTGTTGCAAAGGGTTGTGTGTAGGAAAGAGGCATTGATTTTGATGAAACCTTTGCACCTACATGTTGAATGACTATTGTTCATAACATCTGTGCACTTGCAGCTCATCATGCTTGGAATGTACATCAGTTAGACATTAAAACAACATTTTTGAATGGTGACTTGCATGAAGAAGTGTATGTTTTTTAGCCCCGTGGCTTTGTGCAGAATGGGCATGAAAACCAGGTGTTCAGGTTGAAAAAGGCTTTATATGGTTTGAAACAAGCACCACATGCTTGTTATGAAAAGATACATGCCTATCTGATTGAAACATGGTTTTGAGAATAGTCCAACTGAAAGCACCTTATATGTTAGGCGTGCTAATGATGTACTTCTGATCATTGTTGTGCACATTAATGACATGCTGGTCACTGGTCTTCATGACATGCATATTGCTGATTTTATGGCTGATTTGCATGCCTCATTTGAAATGTCTGATTTGGGGCATTTGCATCAATATTAGGGCATTCAATTTATGCAAGTTGATAGTGGAATGGCTTTGTGTCAAACGAAATATATTAACACATTATTGCATTGTTTTGGCCTTGAAGAATCTAAACCTACTGCCACTCCTATGGAAATAGGTTACGATTGAGTCTTCATGATGCTAGAGATGCATTTGATGTTGTTCTCTATCAGCAGGCTGTTGGATGCTTGATTTACTTATGCATTACTTGGCCAAATATTCAGTTTGTTGTCTCACAGATGAGCAGGTTTATGCATTGCCCAAGTGTCAAGCATTGGCAGGCGGTTAATCGTATCTTTCACTACTTGAGCAGTACCTGACTTCTTGGTTGTTTTATCCCAAGAGGGGATCACTGTCACCAGATTTGCATGCTTTTTATGAGTCTAATTGGGCTGGTTTCTATGACACTCGTGTGTCCACTAGTGGTTTTTTCTTCATGCTTGGTAGCTCATGCATATCTTGGCTGAGCAAGAAGCAGCCTCCTGTGGCCACTTCCAATTGTGAGGTTGAGTATAGGGAAGCTTTCACAGCTACTGTTGACTGTGTGTGGCTCAGATGCCTTATGGCTGATTTGGGTGTTGGTTAGTCTTCTGCCACCACCATCTTCATTGACAGTCAGAGCACACTGGCAGTTGGGAGGAACCCTATGTTCCATGCTCGCACTAATCACATTGAGGTGCATTATCATTATGTTAGGGAGATGTTCTCTGCTGGAGAAATCAGCTTGGCAAATGTGCCCATGTAGGAGAACATTGCAGACCTTTTCCCGAAGGCTCTACCTAGGGAGAAGTTTGAAGCTTTTCGCAAAGCTTTGGGCTTACTTCCTTTTGTGGATTGATTCCACATAGCTTGGCACTTCCTTATAGAAATCTCCAACAAAAAGACCTTTATACTTTATATGGGCATCATATTACTCTTTTTTTCTTCTCTTGGCAGCATAGATTCGTGCCACTCCTTGTAACCTAGTTTCATGTATCTTCTCTGTTTGATATAATTGTTTAGACAATTCATGTCTTGTCCATTCATACTTCTCACCTACTCGAAGTGGGAATCAAGAAGTCAATTGGAAGTATGGCGTTTCGTCCATATACTAGGCTAAATGGTGTAGTTCCAATGGTTGTCTTGTATGCCACCGTAAAAGCCCAAATTGCATGTTTGTCCCATTTTGATCCATGGTTATTGACTATCTTGCTAAAAATTGTGCATAATACCCTTTTTGAACTTTTTGATTGTCCATTGGCTTGTGGATGATAGGATGTAGAATTTTTATGAATCACAAAGAACTCATTCATGAGAGATTCAATAAATTCATTATCAAGTGTGTACCTCTATAGTGACTATCTCAATAGGTAGTCCAAACCTAGTGAATATGATTTCAAATAAGAAATTTGTAGTAGCTTGAGCATCACTTTTATTCATGGCCTTGGCTTCTAACCACGGTTAAGTAATTGGTAGCCACTATGATATACTCTGCATCAGAGCCTCTTGCAGGGGGGCTAATGGGTCCAATAAATTCAAATTTGCTCTTTCACATACCATGGGTATCAAAGACATGTCATCTCTTCTAATTGGGTATTTAGTTCTTTGAGACACATCACAACTTCTTACATAGGTTTTTGTATCCATGTGGAGAGTTGGCCACCATAAGCCTGTAAAGATAATCATCTTTATAGTCTTATTAGGTGGGAAATGACATCCAACTACTCTTGCATGAACCATTTCTGATATAGGAAGGTACTTCCCTTCATGAACACACATTCATAGTTGATTGTCTTTATCACTTTTGAAAAGTTGTTTCCCTATTATGACATAGTTTTTACTCTTCTCTTCTAGGGATCTCTTTCTAGTTTGACTCGCACCTTCATGATATGTTCATGATTTCAAGAACTCTACCATTGGTCTGCTCCACTCATTGCTATTGTAGAATAGCTTAAAGATGAATGTTCTTCTAGTGAGTAGACTTGGCATAAGTTGCAATGAGACACATATTCATGTACATTCTTTTTGCATATTTGGCTAATAGATGCATAACCTTCTTACGTCTTGAGTTGTTCCAAATACTCCCTTGTGGATTTCCCATTCATTTATGTGGGCTTGTCGAATTAGGTTTCTTCTCTCCTCATCTTCTACACATCTCAAAAGTACCCCATTAGAATCTTTGAAATATAAGCTACCTACCACTATGTAAAGGTTTTTAACTTTCCAAAGTTCTTTGCCCTTCATAGGGTTGATTCTATGGTGTGGTTCATGGGTAAGCATAGGCACCAAATTTTCAGCCCATGATGGTCACAAATAAGTATGTTGAAGTTCATGAGCTACTCCTACTGGTGGTTGTCCATGGGTCATTCTTGGCAAATGATCGGCTCTAGCATGTGTGCTTCCTTTCTTGCAACTACCTTAAAATTGAATTCCATTAGCAAAAGAAATCATCTGACTAGCCTTCTTGTATTGCAAGGTTTATTGACCAAGTGCAACAAAGCTTGATGATCAATGAAGAATTTGATTTATTGGATAGCAGGTAATGTTGAATTTTTTTGTTGCATAGAACATTCTGAACCCTTCTCTTTTCGTAGTAGTGTAGTTGCATTCATCTTGGTTCAACTGTCTACTTGTGTATGCAATAGGATGATGTAGCTCTTTTTATAGTTCTTTTACTATTTTTGGCCCTGTTCAGACCTAGTGTCCAATCTAGTTAAAAATTTGGTTCCAGGGCTCATTTGGGGCTCAAATGGAGTCTAAAAATTATGAAAATTGGTGTATAGCTACTTCTAATGCTCCTCAAGGTTGAGGAATCCTTGACCTGAAAAAAAGGGAGTTGCAAAAATGTGAAATGATATTTACAATGGTTTTTAGTGATAAAAATCACTATTTTTATAGGGATTTCTTCTAAAAATTTGACATGCACTTCTTGGAGCTCCCTACCTACTCCCTCTTCTTGTGTATCCACTTCCTTGATGCGTTCTTGTGCCTTGTTCTTAACCTTCAGTGTCAACACTCCCCCCACTCGAGTCTATGATCCTTGATAGACCCTTGTTGGAATGGGTGTTCCATGTAGTACTTTGAGAGCTAGTGTCCATGATGTATCCACTAGAGTGGTTTGTCTTTGAAATGTAGCGGGGTGGGTTTTCTTGTTCTTCATTTTGTCCTTGCTAGCCTTTGCAAGCTTTAGTCCCTTTGTATGTACTTCTTTCTTGGATTCCATCATGATGGTGTATTTGTGAGATTTCAAAAATTGCTAATTGCTCAAAAGAGGTTGTCAATGTTGATTTTGAGTAGTTGTTGGTGGTGGATTGATTCCTTGCTATTGTTGTTGTAACCGTGATGTCCTCTACATCTTTCAAAAATGGATTTCATAGTTTTCATGCCAAGTACTCGTGACCCATAATGAATGATGGGTAATTGTGTTAGTGCATGGGTCAAAGAAAATATGTGCCTTGTGCATCGCCTTGTAATGTGGCTCTATGCATGCTCACTTGGGGAATGGATTGTAAGACTCATGGTGCAAAAAATTGGGTCTTAAGCTAAGCACTCAAGGGTATGCTGACAAAGAGGTTTCCTAATCTATTATGGTTGTAGTGTGGCCAAAGTAGGGTGTGCTTACCATTGTGAAAGGTCGCTCGATGTTCATCTCTTCGTGTTGTACTCCCATCACAATGATTGACCACTGGCTTCTCTTTTGTTGTTGGATGTCCTTGCTGATGGTTCACTCATGAGATTCTTTGAGCGTATGGTCACGTCCCTTCTTCTCTCTCTCTCTCTCTCTTTGGAAACAATGTCATCACAAAACAAGAAGAAAGATGTTAGTATCAATAAAATAGTTTACATGTATCAAATGTGTCTCATGTGCCCGGGATTCTCAACTGTGTCTATGCACGACTGTGTAATGTGGCCCTATATTAATGCATACTTTGGAAATGCATGACCAGAATGGTGAAAAAGATGGGGTTATGGAAAGAGCACATGGTTTTTGCACGTCAAGGCTTCTGATGTTAGTTGTAGACATTGATGCAGTGTTTGTTGGTAGATATCAATTGGATCTTGATATGATGCAATCGATTGATGGTTGAATGACAACTGATCATTCCTCCTTATAGGGATCCATTTTAGAACAATGTTCATCTTTGTAGAGATCACTTTAGGACTCTTCATCATTAGATGGTTTCATGAACTTTGTATCCCTCATGGTTGGCTCTTTTGTTTGCTGGAGGCCACTAGTGCTTTTGGCTTCCAAAACCATACCCTTGATGATTGTCTTTTTACTATTGCCAAAGAGGTGAGTTGATCTTCTTTTGGTCTTTGTGCTTGGTTCTAAACTTTTCCTCTCCTTGGCTTCTTTGTTGAGACTTTTCTCATAAGTGAGAGCATAGGGTTTTGTACATGTAAGATTTTCCTTGGGTACCCACATATGTAATTGACCTTGTTGAGCTGCAAATAATCACGAACATAAACTTCCATTGGTAGGGAGCTTTCTCTTTCAACAACTTGTTGAGCTTGTGGAGGTAAAGAAACTTGCGTCTTGTTCACCAACTTCTCTAGCCTTACTAGTAATCCCTCAAAATGCAAACGTGGTTTGATAGAGTTTGTTTGATTGAATAATTGACTGGTCTCAAGCATAGCCTAAGATAGTTCTACTATTTTTATGCAAAATATTGTCTCTTCAATCTCTAAATCTGCTCTAGGGTAACTCTTGTCTAGGTTTGGAACTATGGGCCCTTCTTGAAGTCGAGCCTCGTAGGCCTTGAACATCATGTCCAAGCCTTCTGGGGATGGATCTGCGAGAATAGAACTTGGTTACAATCTATTTACAATGGGTGGTGGCATGGAATGAAGTGGAGTGGATGGATTTTTGGCATGCGAGGGGTTTTGAGATGCAATGTCTTCTATTTTTGTTTTTGTGTCTCTCAAGCTTTCTTCTAGTTCAGATAGCTTTCTAGCCGACTTATGCTTGGCCTTCTCCCTAGTATCCTTCCATGTTCTTGTTTTCCTGTTACTAGGCTCTCTTGATTCACTTGACTCTAATTTTTCAACTAGTATAGCATGTATTAAGGCTTGTGCCATAGTGACTGCCTATATAGAAGCCATGTTAATGGTACTTGAACTTGAATCTACCACTAAGCCTGCCACATTAATGGGTATAACCTTGGGTGCACTAGAGGGGTTCCTCGGACAATCTCTCGGGAGATGCTCTTTGCCGCACTCAAGACAAAAGCCTTGTATTGTGATGTTCTATCTTTGTCACAGAGCTGATATCTCTAGGGGCTTGTGGTCTCAACTGTCTCGATTGGGGCATGGGGTTAGGATTCATATACATGACATTGGAGTATTCTGGCTCCCAATTTGGTTCCATAGGTAGCGCCTCATATTGATACAGATAAGTCTCACTATGCTCAGGTGACTATGTGTAATAAGCTTGTGGACTATCTTCATGGGTGTAGTCAGAACTCTGAGCATGAGGGTCATTTTCTGAGACCAAAGGGGTCATCAGAACCAACACTCTATTAGGGTTCTCATTTGCCACTGCATACTTAACTGGGATTACATTGACAAGAGGTGGTGGTTGGTTTCCTGGGACTGGTTGTGGCCTATATAGTGTCTGATTTTGCTATTGGTATTGATGTTGATATTGTTGTTGTGGCCTATAATATGGTTGTTGGTATTGGTTCTGATACCTACCCTGTTGGTAAGGTTGCTGATAAGTTTGTCCGACTGCTTGCCTATTGTAAGGACAATCTTGAGCTGTATGGTTCGTGTATTTCCTCTCAATAGTGCAATATGAAGCATTCATTTCTCTCATGTTTTGGTTTTGGAATGGGCATACGTTAGCCATGTGGTCGCCTCTAGAATTATAACATTGCTTCAACAAGGTGACCCTTGGTGTTTGTCTATTTTGAACTCTAGTTCCCTGGCAACCTGCTCAGCTAGCTCATCTATCTCAACGGAGGTTCTAGAAGTATGACTAGTAGAACTATCACAATCCTTATAGAGTTTGGACAATTCTAACTCCTCAAACAACGTGTCTTCTATGTCAATACATATTCTCAAGCATTGATCTAGTGTGTTTGGCTCCTTGAGATATACATATGATCTAAGTTTCATCTGTCTCCCTATTCGAGAACAATTCTATGCTTTTGTTATCCTGGGGAATCCATTCTAGTGTGAGTATTCTAGTTAAGACCGATTTGCCTCTAGGGGTCTTGGGTTCTCATCTAAGGTCTCCTTGCTTTAGGTCTCCTATCTCATTCTCGGGAATGATATTTCCAAACTCATTTTTTTTTGTCTGGTAAGCTCCTAACCACATACATGGTTCCTTGCTTATCAATATACGAGCCCTCTTCAAAATTCACGACTAGGTGTTCAAGTCCGAAGGGTTGATCTGGATTTTTGAGTTGGAGAACTGATCACCTCAAACCATCCTCATAGATGCGTGCACCTAATCGATTGGTCCCAATGTACTCCAATTGTGTCTTATAGGGACCTTCGTGTGTCTGTAAATAGGTAGTGCTTGAGCTACCTATTAGTCTCTCCATGCTAAAAGACATTTCTGAATCACTTATTTTCGAGCTTAGCACGTAGGGTAATCACTAAGTTGTTGTGCCCATTACCTAGTTGTGTGATTGACACTAGCTTCAGATGATCTAATGCTTTGTCTATCCCGGCCTAGATGTCTACCAGATATAAGGTTCATATGCCTGGATTAAGAGTCCAAAATTTCTACTTTATTCTATTCAAAATCCTTTGGATCCCCCTTGGCTTTCTAATCCCACTTGAAGGTCAAATTCAAATTAGCCTATCTGAAAATCAATGCATTATTCTTAAACGAGCTTTCCAATGCACTCTAGAGCTCAAAAAATGGACTTTGGATGAAAAAGTTATGCCAAATCAGGCTCTTGAGGATCAAAATAGGCAAACACGGTGTTATGAGAAAACCATAATCTTCACTAATGATCACATTTTGAAACACTTAAAAAAATCATGATCTTGACTGAGGATCGTGATCTTGAATAACCCTGAAAAACCATGATTTTGAATGAGGATCGCATTTTGGAGAATCACCAAAAAAATAACGATCTTGACTCAGAATTGCATTTTGGAGAATTGCCAAAAGATCACGATCTTGATTCAGAATCGTGATGCTGAGCAGCCCCAAAAATCACGATCCTGAGTGAGAATCAGGTTTTTGAAATGGCCATGCGACTTTAGCCATCACACTTCAACCCTATAGCATCCTCTCCATGTATTCTTATGTGCCATAGGATCCTCCTCAACCATAGTGCTTCACATGTTGCAACACATGGTGATTTGTAGCTTTAGTAGAAGATAATGCTATAGTCCATTGCTTCTCAGTGATCCAAGAGAAGATCCTAGATCCTAAAGGAAAATAATACCGAAAAAATAATGTTTTGGTATTAATATTTCCTTCCCAATCTAAATCACAATATCCAACCAAAGAAGATCCTTCTTCATAAAGAATACCATAATCAATGGTTACTTCACATACTTGGGTATCTGCATGCTTTCCTTCCAATGAGTTTGGCAAGGCTTATTAGAGAACCCCTTACTACTCCAACATCATAGAAGCTATCTGGTGTGCTATTGCACAAGTAAATGAAACTTCCAACTAATTTCCTATACCTCCCAAACCCACTGGAGGTGAAGTATCTTCAATATATAGTTTTATGTTGACCTCGAGAGGTATAGAAATCTCCTTGCAATCCTCCATGACAAATGCCTTCAGAATCTATCTTGCATACTTTTGGTAAGAGATGACAATCTTCCCTAATTTGTGCAATACTTCAAGGCCTAAGCAATAATGCATTAAGCCCAAGTATGTCATTTCAATTTTTGAACTCATGGCATCTTTTGTTTGTTGAAGAAGAGCATTATCATTTCTAGTAATTACAAGTTCATCTACATAGAGTACAAGCATAGTGTGTTCCCTCCTGTCTTTAGAACATACAACTTAGCACAAGAAGCACATCTTTTGAAACATAGATCCAAGAGATACTTACCTATCGAATGGTACCATGCTCTAGGGGCTTGTTTTAGACCATATAATGCCTTCTTTAGCCTTGTTATCTAAACGAGGGGCCTTAGAACCTAGTAATTGAGACACATATACCTCCTCTTGAGGTCTCCATCCAAGAATCCTGATTTGATATCCCTGTGATAGACTAACCATTGTTTATGTGCAGCCACAACTATTACTACTGAGACAGTAGTCAATCCTTGTAGTCCGGGAAAATCATTCACAAAAGTCAATCCCTTCAACTTGTGAGTAGCCCTATGCAACAAGTCTTGCTTTGTACTTTTCCAAAGTACCATGAACCTTGTACTTTAGCTTCCAAGCCCACTTGGTGCCAATGAGTTTACACTTAGGTGGTCTATCCACTAGCTCCCAAGTTCCATTCTTCATGATATTTTTGTATTTTATTTGCATGGAAACTTCCAGTTCAGATCACGGAGCAGCTCTTCCACATTTGTTGGTTCTTTTGCTTGTTCTTGAATGAGCTCAACCATCATGAAAATATGGGTGCTTGAATGTCTATGTTCCTTTATTCTTTGTGATTTCCTTGCTCCATTTTCAACCTCTTCTAGTGAATCTGGAATGATATTTGCGGAATCATAGAGCTACCTCACCCAACATGGCAATGGCTTATCTACTTGGGCCATAACAGGTTGGTGAATTTCAAAATGAAGATGGTGCGTCCTTCTCTTGTGTAGAGGGGATAGCTCTTGGGTCAGGTTCATAGTGGATTGCCCTTTTGCTTGAATTACCTCGATCTTCTTAGCCTCAAGATCATAAAGCTTATAAGCCTTCTTATCTTCACTATACCCTAAGAAGATGTTGGAATACAATGTCATATAGGACATTGTCCATGGTCAAGTATTGTCCAGCAATGCTCATAGTATAGATATAATGATTATTTGTTATGAGCTCTATAAAAGAAAAGAAGTAGACGAGTGAAAACAGGATGTCTATAGTCTTCTAGTAAGCCTTCTGCAGCAAAAGAGCACTGGCAGCGTGGCCAAAACGTAAGATTTTCATCCTGGGGGCATGAGATCAACCCCCGCCGGCTACATCCGAGTAGCGCGAGAATCTTTTAATCATGCTTTTGCTTTATTTCAAAAAGCCAATGGATGGACAAACGTTTCTCGATTGCGAAGATGATGGACGGAGTGTTTTCTTAATCGCGTAGCGATCTTATGCGTTTAGCTTTAAGGATTGCTTTATTGAAGGAGATTTTGGAGGTTACACTCAATACTATAAAAGAGACTAGTTGGGTCACTCTATATTCATCCTTCACCTAGTATTCAACACAAGCTTGGAGCTTGGACCTCAGTAGAGGTGGTGTTTTGTCTAACACATGGGGCAGCCATGGTGCTAACTTGAAGCATGTTGAGGAGCAGCTATGGAGTTCTTCTTAATGATTTTTCTTGGTGAAGATGAAGGGTGTGCTCACACTCTAGTTCATGGAGAGGAGGATATCTCCTGTTCATGGTAAGAAGACTTGGTCATTAGCAGCTTGATGGTGAGGATCGGCCATCTACATGGTGTATTTGAAGATCGTCTTCTACAAGAAGATGTCAGGTTGAAGATTGTCTTCTACATGATGATTTCGGGCTACGTCAAAGACATTGGATGGTGTTTAACATAAGATTTACATCTTATGTTAAGTATTAAGGTACATATTCTCTTTATGCACACAGGTACTACAAGTTTATGGAGGCAATAACATCCATATCAGGAGGAGTCCTATTCGGCATAGGTACAAGAGAAACAGTACGTATATGCTTTATGCATATTTGGATGAGGTGTTTGAGAAGGTGTGTTCACATGATTTTGAGGATTTCTGACAGCAAACTTGTTAGCATTCATTGCTACTTGGTCACACATCTCATGTATATTCAGATTTCTACCCATACATCTGAATATGTTTGTTACATTTGTACATTCACTCATTCATCTATTTCTCATCACATAGAAGTGGTTGAGAGTTTTGCTCCCACATTGTACATTGAACATTGGTATATATGATACTATGAGTAATCGATGGCTTACATAACACCTTACACATGTCGTCTATTCTTTCTCTATCTTTGTCTCATCATTTGTATGATTAAATGTGGTATGTTCATGTTTTGTCAATATTGGAAGATTGTTGGTATTAATGTTGTATATGCTGGACCTATGGAACCATGGACCTGTGATAAGAGCCAAGGGCCTACCTCATTTCCAACATTTGGTATCAGAGCACTAAGGTTTTGGTTTCAGAACTTTAGGTCTTTGGCATCAATGCATTAAAGCTCATTCATATTCTCAGGTTTCCAGAATTCGAGGTTTACAACATATGATTTAAGGGCATCTTCTAATATTTGACATTTGACATGCACACTTAATCTAGATGAGTAGAGATTTGAGAATTAAACAATTCAGTCACATGTGTATTCATCTGTGTGGAGTATGAAGTTGATGATCTGTTAGCAGCCGAATATTTTTGGAAGAGTATGCAAATACTTTACAAAAGTATTGTTTGAAGACCAAGACTTGATGAAGAGAAGACTACTTCAAATTCAAGGAAGAACAATGGTTTAGAGAAGATGAAGGAATCAGATCAACATCAAATCACAGGTATCAGTTTCTACTATCAGATTATCATTTGCAGGTCATATCTTAGAAGAGCAGTTATGAAGAGCTTTGAAGGATTCAAGGAGTGCTTTTATACACTTTCCTTATTTGAAAGTTAAAGGCTACATCAAAACAGGTATCTAGAGGTTTTTCTAGAGAGTTTTGAGAGATCTCTTTCATGGCAAGAAAAGCTCATCTAAGAAGACAAATGTAAAGATGGAATGAGTTTTTTGTTTTCAGCCAATTTTGTGTTGTAAGTTGGTTGAATATCCAGGTACAAATGTGATCTAGAGAAGGTAACTCTAGAAAGGTAATTCATCATTCATACAAAATATTATTGAATTTAGTTGTTTTAGACATTTGAAGCAGAATTTTGATTCAGAGATATGAGGACATGATAAAACATGTTTCTATATTCACTTCCATTTATATACCATGTTTGTTTTATCTCTTACTCTTAGCATTAGAGGAAGAGAAAAAGTTCATTTGAAGAAGTCAAGAGTGTTTGCTACTTCAAGATGAAGAGAACAAAAGGTATGGAAGAAAAGTTCGAAGATGTTGACATCATCAGGTGGAAGAAAGATGTAGAAGAAGAAAGTCCATCATTTCCAAAAGAAAAGAAAGGCTTCCTTTTCTCTTATATTTTCCATATACTTTTCCTATTTTATCCTCTACACCCAAAGACAAGTCTACGAGAACATCTTGTGTTAAAGAAGAAGCAGTTTCTTGTTCTGCATTACACTTGCTCATGATTTAGTAGTTTTGACAAAGAATTACATTGAGAGAAAGAAAAAGCAGCAGATATAACTTTTGACTCATATATGTATGAGTTATGTTTTAGTTGAAGCTTTTAAGCATGCAGCTTATATGTTCCCGCAAAGAATTCTTGGAGTGTCAATATAGAGCTACTTAGTTTATGACAAGTAGCAGATAAGTATATTTCTTCTTTATCTAACTCTTGAGGTAAAAGAGTTTTTTGTAGCAAATGTTGGAGACTTGGGTTGAGGTTTTATGCTTGGAAAAGGTTACCTCATATTCAGTATTTTCAGAAACCTCAGAAAATTTAGATTGTTGATGTACAAGTCAGTTGGAGAATCTACTTTCTATGATTGTCTAGATTTTTGGATACATGCTTGTATTAAAAAAGGTGTTCCATCAGATCCTAACACTTGATTAAGAAGTGGAGTTAGCCAAAAGAAAGTCAAGCAGGTACTATCACATTTCACCCGGGTAGAATATGAAAAGATGAAGTATCAACTTGTAGCTTTTGGAGTTCTCAAGGTGAGAAGTTTTGTCCACTTATGTTTCAAGTAAGAATTGCAGATTCTTGGAAAGGATTTGTTTGAAGAAAAGTTTAACAACTTTTTGAGAAGCATGGACACTTGGAGACATTTAGGTAATAAATCAAACATTCAGTCATGACGGTTTGATGAGAGCAGATTCTACACAAGAGAGATCATTGATCTTGAATAGATCTTGTATGATCTTGAGTATTTATGATTCAATTGTCTATCCTTTGTTTGGTAAGGTTCTTAGCATTGGAAGAAGTAAGTCAAAGATTCAGATTCTATTAGATTTGTGTTGCAGAGAAGATACTTGTTATGTTACAGAATCCTAAAATGCTTTCAGCAAGGTTTTGTTATGTTAGGTTCAACTAACCTTATTCTACAATTTGGAAAGCTGAGGAATGACATGGAAAGCTATTGGCATGTGCACAATGCTAATAAAAAGGGTTCATAGATTTTGTTTCAGATATAGGTATTGATCACTGAACATCAGATTTATGAAGGAAGACGTTCCAGATTTCATAAAGTCTGATATATTTGAAGAATATTGGATACTAGTGTTAAATCATCCAGGGGGTGATGAAACATGCAGACTTATTTTTAGCCATATGTGAAAGAATGCAGATTCATACTTACAGGTATTCCTATATCAGGTATTCCTATATTCCTTTGTCAGGTTCTCTTTATGTTCCAACTTTGAAAGAAGAAGGAGGAAGAAGAATGTTTGGAGAAAGTTCCTGTTAGGATGTTCCTGTTCAGGAGAAGGTTCCAGAGTTCTATTGAAGAGAAGCTTGATATTTCAGAAAGGTATATTTCAGAAGTGCGCACATATATGTTTATACCAAGTTCTGAAGGAAAGAGGTATGAAGGATTTAAAGGATGAAGACATGATGACATCATAGATTTTTACTCATATTTCAGTTGATTTCAATTGAGTTGAGTTGATTTGACTTGAGTACAGTCAGAGATGAACCAGCAGTGTTCATAATACACTAAGTTGTGAGTTTTCAGTCACAGGTTCCAGGATTCAGTTCTTGATTTTGTTTAGTGTATTTACATGAAACAACAGAAGTACGTTGAGAAACCTTTTTGGAAGGTAAATGAAAATATGTGGATCCTAGTGTATGTTTTCAGGTTTTTGAAGACACGATATAACAGGTTTAGTACTTGCTATATTTGTTGTCAAGCAGTGATTGCTTGATGGATACACTATTGGATATCTAGTTTGCATATTTTCTCAAGTATTATGGTTCAGATTCAGCAAGTTCAGATTTTTGAAGAAAAGTCAAATTCAATTTTGACGATCACTTCTGAAATGTGGGAGTACAAGCTTGAAGCTTGTGATAGTTTGCAGCTTATGAAGTTTGCAGATCCAGTCCAGGTTGTACCAATATGACATTGCAGGGGGGATTGTTGGAATACAATGTCATATAGGACATTGTCCATGGTCAAGTATTGTCCAACAATGTTCATAGTATAGATATAATGATTATCTGTTATGAGCTCTATAAAAGAAAGCAGACGGGTAAAACCAGGATGTCTATATTCTTTTAGTACTCCTTCTACAGCAAAGGAGCACTGGCAGCGTGGCTAAAATGTAAGAATTCCATCCTAGGGGCGTGAGATCAATCCCCGCCAGCTGCATCCGATTAGCACGAAAATCTTTTAATCATGCTTTTGCTTTATTTCAAAAAGCCAACGGATGGACATACGTTTCCCGATTGCGAAGACGACGGACGGAGTGTTTTCTTAATCGTGTAGCGATCTTATGCGTTTAGCTTTAAGGATTGCTTTATTGAAGGAGCTTTCGGAGGGTACACTAAATACTATAAAAGAGACTAGTTGGGTCACTCTTTATTCATCCTTCACCTAGTATTCAACACAAGCTTGAAGCTTGGACCTCAGTAGAGGTGGTGTTTCCTCTAGCACATGGGGCAGCCATGGTGCTAACTTGAAGCATGTTGAGGAGCAGCTATGGAGTTCTTCTTAATGATTCTTCTTGGTGAAGATGAAGGGTGTGCTCACACTCTAGTTCATGGAGAGGAGGTTATCTCTTGTTCATGGCAAGAAGACTTGGTCATTAGCAGCTTGATGGTGAGGATCGACCATCTACATGGTGTATTTGAAGATTGTCTTCTACAAGAAGATATCAGGTTGAAGATTGTCTTCTACATGAAGATTTCGGGCTACCTCAAAGACATTGGATGGTGTTTAACATAAGATTTACATCTTATGTTAAATATTCAGGTACATATTCTCTTTATGCACACAGGTACTACTTGAAGTTTATGGAGGCAGTAACATCCATATCAAGAGGAGTCCTATTCGTCATAGGTACAAGAGAAATAGTACGTATATGCTTTATGCATATTTGGATGAGGTTTTTGAGAAGGTGTGTTCACATGAGTTTGAGGATTTCTGACAGCAAACTTGTTAGCATTCATTGCTACTTTTTAAGTATGTGATCTTTTCACACACGTATCTGACTTAGGGTCTTCCATAGCCTAATGTTAGATGAGGGTTTGTTGATTATCATTTCACACTGATCCTTCCTCTTTAAGTCACTCATATTCACTCTTCTATAACCTATAAGGTCACACATCTCATGTATATTCAGATTTCTGCCCATACATCTGATTATGTTTGTTACATTTGTACATTCACTCATTCATTTATTTCTCATCACATAGAAGTGGTCGAGAGTTTTGCTCCCACATTGTACATTGAACATTGGTATACATGATACTATGAGTAATCGATGGCTTACATAACACCTTACACATGTCGCAATCTTTGTCTCATCATTTGTATGATTAAATGTGGTATGTTCATGTTTTGTCAATATTGGAAGATTGCTGGTATTAATGTTGTATATGCTGGACCTATGGAACCATGGACATGTGATAAGAGCCAAGGGCCTACCTCATTTCCAACAGAAGATGCATTTGATGATTTTTGGTTGAAGCTTTTTTCTCTCCATTTGGAACCTGTACATAACATTCACTTTCAAATACTTTGAAATGGGAAACGAATGGCTTTTTACCAATGTAGGCCTCTTGTGCAGTCTTACTGTCAGGTGCCCTGGTGTAACTTCAATTCAAGATGTAGACAATGGTGTCGATAGCCAATGCCCAAAATTGATTTGGCAAACACTTTCCTTCAACATGCACCTTGCCATCTCCATGATGGTTTGATTCCAACATTCTGCAACACCATTTTATTGAGAGCTTGTGCAACTATGAGTTGATGCTTAATTCCTTTACTCTTTCAAAAATCTTCAAACTCTGTTCATGTGAATTCACCACCACCATTTGTCCTGAATTTCATCATCTGCTTCCTTGTTTCAGTTTCAACAAGTTGAACCCATTCTTTAAACTTACCAAAAGCTTGATCCTTATCACAAAGGAAATACACCCACATCTTTGTGCTATTGTCATTGTCGAGTAACATGAAGTAGGAAGATCTACCCAAGGGCCTTGGTAGGCATTTTTCTACATAAGACAACATACAACAATTCTAGAGGATAGCTAAATTTGTTGTTGCTTTCTTGTGGAAATGATTCCTCTATTTCTTTCCCATCATCCAAGCTTCACATGGTTGGTTCATCTCTCCAATTGATGGTAGGTGTGGAACCATACCCCTATGATGCATCTCCTTTAATAAAAGGTATCCGATATGGTCAAATATCTCATGTCATAGCTCACTTGTGCCCACATTTGTAGTGGTTGTAAGATCAGAAAACTCATATAGGTTTGTTCCTCCTTATGTCAGTCCCAACAATGTTGTTGTCACTATCCATATTCTTAGTTCCCATCTCACTTAAAGATATGTCATGACCTTGATCGTTATAGAATCTAATGAAAGAAAATTTCATTTGGTTTGTGGAACATACAACACATTTGAAAGTTTTCTCATATCTCCATTATAATTAATGAAAGAAATCGAAGCTTCACCCTCTGCAAGACATCTTTCATGATTGCCTACGTTTACTCTGATGGGTTCCTTTAGAGGATGTAAGGAACTTTAAAGGACTTTTCTGCTCATCATGTGATGAGAGGCACCACTATCCAACACCCATGAATCATATGTTCCTGAATCTTCAATAAAGGAGCATACCTCTTCTATCATAACAAATAATTCAAGCTCTATTTCTATAGTGTTGACAGACATCTTGCCCTTGCCACCTTTTAAAGAGCCATTCTTCTCTGCTTCCTTCTTGATGCGACAATCTTGAAAACACTCTCCCTTGAATTCCGTTCTTCTTGCAATGGAAACACTCTCCCTTGAACTTCGTTTTGTTGTTCTTATTTTTGTTGCTCTTCTTTTTGTCTCCATCTTTTGAAGAGTTCCCTTTGCCTCCTTTGGTGTTTTTTGTGAATACAACATCTCCTTGAATGGCAACCCAATGGCCTGGAAGTTTACACCCTACCTAACCTAATGGCTAGGCTCACATATAGACCTCATCTAACTTGGAAGTTAGGGTTCCACAAATGTTCACGCTCTTACAATGATATTCATAAAAAAATTGTACATTTTTCTCACTTTATTTATATATTTACATGCCAATTCTTTTGAAAGCTTTTTTTATTTATTTTAGTCTTGCATCCCTTCAACTTCTTCACATCTTTTTCTTCTCCTTCTTCCTCTTATATGGACTCATAACTTGCATTTTCCTTTCTCTTAAAGAGCTTAACCCTTTTTGCAACAATCAAGTCATTCATTTTTATACAATTTAGCTCTTTAATAGAGTATGTCTCTTTGTTGAACACCTTGTTTACTACATACAGATCAAACCATCTTGCTACCAACTTCTGATGGGCTTTGTATTGAGTGTCAAAGGTATTATCATATACTAGCACCAAGTCACCCTCATTTATCCCTTTTGGTCTAAACCTATGGGACTTGACAAATGCCAATTTAGTTTTTACTTGTGACTCTAAGCTTAGTTGTAGCTTCGTTTGTCAGATTCCTTGCTTGCTCTAATTGAAGAATCCACACTACTAGCAAGTCTTCTCTTGACATATCATTTCTCCAAGGTAAGGAAGTCATGTTAGGGCATGTGATTACATAGGTAAAATAGGTTTTTGATAGTACATAAGTTATGTTGGCATGTACCTAGTAGTCTTGATGCACGTCATCCTATCCATCCATAGTGAAAAAGGAAGATACTTTGGCCACTCTTTGATCTTACCATTACAAAACTTATCCAAGGAGTAGTGGTAAGTGATAATAGGAAACCATATTCCACAAAGAGATCCTTTGTTTCCTATGCATCCAATTCACCTCTATCACCAAGAATCCTCTTAACACTACCCAAATTTGCAAAATACATCTTCTAGCAAAAATTTACATACATTACTTGTACTATTTGCCCATATTTTCATTTATAGTGGGTCCAAAATTATCCTTTTTCTTGGATAAAAAAATTTAGTGAAATAGCCAAATGTGATAAATTTTTAACAATTGTACAATAAAATGAGCTAATCAAACAAAAGATCATACTTCATTAGTCTATTGAGGAATGGGATAATTTTGAATAACTTTTACTTTTTTGGCTTAGCATGAACTTCTTGATTAGAAAATTTAAGTCCTAAATATTCAACCTCTTTTTGAAATAGATAACTCTTTTTAGGATTAGCATACAAAGTGTTTTTGGATATCCATTCTTAGTAGTTACTTTATTCAAAGCAAGATATGTGTGAAAATTCTCTAGGCCTTCAAGTTGCTTCCTCAAGTATGCAACACGTGCTTCATTATGCATGGCATACAAAGAAGCAAGAATGTTCCATGCATGTCTTGATGTAGAACATGACCGAATGTGTGGAACTATATGATGATTCACAAAAAGCGTAATCAATGCATGAGCTTGAACATCTTTTCCATCCCATCTAAGCTGCTCCTGTGTAGGTACAGAAGGAGTAACCACTATACTTGAAGAAGAAGATTCATCTATGATAGTAGACTGTGAAGTAGAAGAACTTATGGGTCTTCGATCTACATCTGCCACTATGTTCCAAATGCAACAAGAACATGCTGCATCATGTAAGACCACATTGGATAGTTGGTCCAATCAAGCTTATCTTTAGCTTGAAGCATGCCAAACAAATCATTGCTACCCATCATTTCACTAAAGAACAAGAATGTGACAAAATCTTTACTTCGATGAAAGCTAAAATGAATGTTGAAATTTCAGCTCACAAACTATCACTCGGATGGTAATTCTGACTACACGAATGACTTTGAAATAGAGGTAAAACCCCTATGTGGCTAGTGGAAATGTTTCTTGGCTGCTGAAAAATCATTGTTCTATGTTCCAAAGTCAATTCTCACTGTTAGAAGTGCACGCACACTGCGACACAAAAGCCAAAACTTGAGAAGGAACTGAACCTAATCTGATACCACTGTTTGGGTGTGTGTAGAAGTGCAAGAGACACACGAGAATCACACACAAGGAGCACAAATGCAGCAAGCCACATGAAGAAGATGGATGGCTAGAATAGCTCTCTCTATCGATGATGAACTGAACTGAAATAAGAGCTGAATAATCTCCTTAAGTACAAAGTACTAACACATATGAGTGAATCATGTATGTGGTAGCATGAGGAAAAAACCTTTAGCCAGCACTAGAGTGAAAAGTGCTCATGTATAGGGAAAAGGTTCACATCAAAGCTACTCGAGGAACACATAAGTGTAACAATGTTTTCACATGTAGCAATTTAGTATTGTGTGGCAAATAGAATAATTAACATATAATAAAAATCCAATAAATCCATAAACAATAACAATGATCTTCACGAGAGTTAGCCAAGCAAGAAGCTTAAATTAGTGGTTAAGTCTAATGGAAGGAAAGGAGGAGGTTTCTGGTTCAATCCCAATAGGCGCACAAGATATTATTTTGCCAAAGATCCTCTAGAGATTTCTAGAAGTATCCTAACTTGATTTTACTTGATTTAACTCAAGTTCAATAAGAGTTAACTCAAGAAAACTCACAAAATTAACACATGTATACTACACTCAATTGGTACACATGTCCAATTGAGGATTATCATGCATGTGAAAGCTCCAATTAACTCCAAAAGTCACCTCCAATTAGAAAGGCTATATGATGACTAGCTAGGTGGAGAGATTCAATTCATTTCTTGTATTTTGAGGTTGTTTCGCAACACTGTCAAATGAGCATATCTATGCATACACCGAATGTCAAGTGTTGACAAGTGGTTAAGCATATCTTTTGTGACTTATATGGTGCCTAGCAGCTTAGGTTGTTTTTCCCAAGGGGGATCAATCAATTTTTGCTTCACGTTTGGTAGCTCATGCATATCTTGGTTCAATAAGAAGCATCCTACTATGAGCACTTATTGTGAGGTTGTGTCTAGAGAAGCTTTCATAGCTTCTATTGGTTGCGTGTGGATTAGATGTCTTATGGATGAATTGAATATTGGTCAAATCTTTGCCAACACCATATTTACTCATAACCAAAGCACATTGAAGGTTGTGAGGAACCCAATGTTTCATGGTCATAGAAAGCCCACTAGGTGCATTATCATCATTGTCTCAGGGAGAGAGTATTTGTGAGAGAGATCTACTTGGTGTATATGCCCACATACGATAATGTTGAATACATTCTTACAAAATCTCTATCTCGAGAGAAACTTGAAACTTAAAAAAAAGGGCTTGCTCCCTTTTGTGTATGGGCCTTAAGCCATTCTGGTTGACTTTTCCTTATACATGATTGTGAGCCCCTTGGTCACTAATTCATTCTTAGGGGGGGGGGTACTTTTTGGTATATGTCAATAGGGATGTGTGCGAAGAGACACAAAATTGTTGGGAAAATTGTTGGGGCAATATTTTTGCTCTTTAGGAGGTTTTTTAACCTTGTCTTGTATATCTTAGTAATACACTTTGGGTTGTGATCATAAGATTATTGTTCTCCTCCCTTGTATTGTTTGTGTGCATTCATAATCCCCAAGGTCCAACACTAAACCAAGTCCAAAAAGATTCAAAGTTACTTGAGTCATATGAAGACGTCAATGCAAATGGTGAGATAGAAAAGGAAGAATTGTAAATAATTTCTATTGTAAAATGTTCTATAAACTTTGTTTTTGGAAAAGTTGATACATATTTGCATGCATATAGTCCTTGCAAATAGTGCATTAATGATAGGCAAACACAATATTTCAATTTTTAAATTGTTCGTTAAAGATCAAATAAATCTATCATAGTGGAGCAACAATTAAAATTTATAAATAATGATTTTAATTTAAACTTTATAGATTTTCAATATTAAATATCACGAAAGTCTTTGTGAAAATTTAATGAAATTAGGAATTAATTAAAACTTAATGGTCCAATAGCTAGTGGGAAGTAGAGTCACTTTATACTCTTGGCTACTAGATATTGGCACATGGAAAAAATTCTTGAAAACAAAAATCATGTGGCAACTAATGCAATCACATCCATTTTTACAATGTTGCTACCTCATAAAACAAAGGCCGAGCTTCAAAATCCTAATTTAAATTTCATAATCAATAATAAATCAAGACCACAATTAGATCAAGAGGATGTAATTAGATGCATGGTGATTCTAAAAAAGATGAGATCCAACCAAAGGTTGAGGTTGTGCCCAATAAAGTGGGAGTCTAAGAAAAAGGGAGTTTAAAAAGTTACTTTCTTTGAGAATTTTGGACCTTAATCAAGTAACATACAAAACGATGAGAATCATTTCATAAATTTTAAAATTGGATCACCTCAAAAAGGTTTAAGGAGATGAGAAACAAAATCTTTGAAAAATTTAGATCTTTAAAATTTCATTTTGAGATTTTTGAATTTATCATTTTGTATGCTTGATTCATACTACATTATTTTGTTAGCATATCTTAGTAGTGATGTGTGTGAATGCACTAGCACCACTGTGTCACTATTTCCCTCTTTAGGAGGTTTCTTCCATCGGCTTGTATATATGCATATATCCCTAATTGGCTACTTATATTTTGTACATTCACTTATTAGTACAATCAGTGTTGTGTCCCAAGATTCTTCTTCGTGTTGTTTGCATGTTTCCCAAGTCCTCAAGCTCTAATAGTGGTATTAGAGATGGCCTCCAATTTCTATATGACATTGTTGACACTGTTTTGGGAACTTTCTCATAATCACATCAGTTTGGATGATCATATTGAGGATCAATAGTACTTTGCAATAACTTTGTAATGTAGGGTCAAAAAATTGATTTGAGATCATTTCATCCTCCAAACATACTATTGCAATGACTGTGTGGGCAATTTCATCCTTTTGTTCCAAACATATAAATATTTTTTCATTTATCAATATAAGTGGCTTAAAGTATGCTATAGTTCTAGCAAAGCTCATTGGGTAAATCTATTCAACTTTTTGAGTAACAATTAATTTTTGCCATTAGGGTACAATCATTAACAATGGTTGAAAGCAATGATGTATTTCATATGTTTGTTGTTGAGGATAAGTTGGATGGTTCTAACTACCCATTGTGGCCATACATGATGCATCAAGATGTTAAGATATATCCTTCTGCACCTACAAAGACTATAATAGTAGGTGATGTAGGTGGTGTTCAAGATGATTATCTTCGTTTTCTTGTTCCTATTGTGGTTCTTATTACACCTATTGTGGAGGAGCTATGTTGGGATGTCAAGGATTGAAAAATGTATGCATTGATAGCTTTGTCTATCTAACATGTCATTATCACTCACATTTGATCATGTAGAATAGTGAAAAATGCTTGGGATAATCTTGCCACAATATATATGGCAAGAAACAAGGCTCATGTTGCTTACCTTTGAAAACAGTTGGAGAGTGAGCACATGAATGAAGGAGATTTATTGGACACTTTTGTGATAAGATCAAGGATTTTAAAGAGAAATTGTTTGTTATAGATTAAATATTTCCACACAATTCACTTGTGTAGACTATTCTTAATGGTCTTCTAGATTCTCATCAATGGAAAACAAAATTCCTAAACTTGTGAGGAGTCATTCTCTATTTTGTTTCAAGAAGATTAATCTAGACAAAACAAGTCAATTATGTGTTTTGCAAATCAAGCTTTCTTAGATAGTCAAAAGGGCAAAGGTAAATCAAGCTCATCTACCAGTAAGTAGAAATCTATTAATGGTGCACAATTGAAGAAGATAAAGGTGAAAAGAAAATAGAAAAGAGAAAACAATTTTGAAAGAATTGCATGAAGGACAATCATGTCATCAAAGTTTTCCTATACTAGCTACAAAAGAGGCAAAAAAGAGAGAGAAGGGAATGGTTGTTGTAGAGGCATCTACTCCTAAAATTGAGTCTACTAATCTTTTTCAAAATGAAGAATAGGCATTTATCACTCATTGTACTTATGATCCATCTTCTCATGAACACTGCATGTCGGGAGTTGAATCAAATGTTTGGTATTTTGGTATTGGTGCAACCACACATACTACCTCACAACATAGTTTCTTCACTAGGAATATTGTCACATGTCCTAACTGTTGACGACATGATTGCTCCTACTTCATCTACATTTGTATCCGCATGAGTGTATCTCCATTTTGTATCCAGGAGGCACTCCATTTCTAGTCTATTTCCATTTTATATTGTATTTCCTTTGTATTTGGGTACCTTGCCATGTGCTTCTACCAGTTGTATTCATTCTCCTTTCAGGAGACTTATCCCACATATGATGTACTTTTGAGAGCCCCTCCCAAATCTATATAAGGAGGGCCTCTCCCCTCATTTGTACTTGGTTAGAAGCTTGAGGAACCTACTCCATGCTCTTGGCAAGCTTATTTCTAATCCACATGAGTTTACCCATTTCATGGTCTACTCATTTTGTGTCTCACACATTCGTTGTTTGTGAGAGTACTTTACTTTTCATTTTGCTTCTGCTTCATTTTGGTGGCATGCTCTCTTCTCATTGAGAGAGGCCTTTTGCCATCAGTTTTTGGGATTCATTTTGCCCGTTTGCCCACCCTCCCACCCATTTGTTCATCTGTCTACCCATCATTTACCCTCATTTCCCCCTACCACCCTTGCATTTGGCAATATTTTGTGATCGTTTTAGTGGTCATTTACCATTGATTTTGTATCTCAGCTACCTTCAAGTGTTTATAAACACTTTGTCGTATTCTCCTTATTTCTTTTCCTCATTCGACGTGCCAATGGAAACATTTGTGGGCATAATGAAAATATCATGTCCATTCATCAAAATTTTTCACAGACTTGACATCTATGCATTGCAAATCATTCATATGCATAAGTTTTAGTTTCTATACTTGGAGAACCATGCTTTAAATCCCCTTGTGACATCCGTCTCAGAACTCGTATCGCAGGATCCGAGAGTACCAACGTAGTTCTCGGACTTAGGCATCGCATGCAAAAAAAAAGGTTCAACATTCAGATTCTGACTCTCACAGCCGCTCGGCCCATTGTTGGCGGTGGCAGAGGCCGAAGAAATCGATGGATCTATCACTGAGGAAGACACTGGAGAGGAAGGTGAAGATAACGAACTAGGAGAAAAAACGCGTGCTGCTATTGTGGATGCCATAGCCAGAAGTGCACAAGTCCACGGAGTTTTTTTGTAACATCACTGACGAAGGTGGTGGTGTGCGTATTCTCTGTGACCATCTCTATGTACTCTGGCAGATAGCTGCAAATCTGGTCGCTCTCTGTGACCATCACAAAGGGTGAAGCGATGAAGCTCTTGTGCATAAACACAACAAGCGGACACCTCTGAGCGACAGAGAAACTCTATGGTCACTGGTGGTGCACCATTTCTCTGACGAAGAGAGCAAGACAGAGAATCAACAGGCATCTCGCTATCATAAGGAGAATCCAAAGACGTCTCCCTCCACTTTTGGGCTACTCAAATCGACTGTTGTCTGAGACAGCTACAGAGAGCACTTCTCTTCGCAAAGAACCTGAAGCGGGCTGGTGAAAGGGAGAGAGAACTGCTGCTACTATTGTGATGGCACATTGGATTCCTTCTCAGTGCCTCAATGCTTCTCTGTAGCAGACGGACAACACATCTACATACATGGACTCTCTGTAACAGAGACAGAGAGAGAGAGAGAGGTAAATCTCCAAAGCCGGCCGATTGTGGATAGCTTTGCACCACGATGGAACAAGCAGTACACTTGGGAGGTCTATGATCCGTGCATAGTGTTGACAGTGGACATTTTTTATAATTCACATCTGCAATGAAGACAAGGGACCTGTAGGAGATAGAGAGAGAGAGTGAAAGAGAGATCTTTCTGGACCACTCTAATGCTGGCGGCGGTGGCACATTATCACTCTATTTTTGGAGAAAAACATTGAATAGTCTGTACTCGTTCGTGAATAGTCACTATAATAGCCATAGCTACGTGGAAAAATCTATAGATGAATTAATATGTAATGCATCATTTTTAGGAACTGTGCAAGCGTGCAAATAGTCACCCGTAAGTTCTAGTGTGTTAAGGCTTTCACGTGCAATTTGCGTGCTTTAATCTGGCGCCAAGGAGAATTTTCGGAGAGAAATACATGATTAGTAGACCCTGCAAAGCTATCAGTTGTTATTAGGTAATTACTAAGACATCACTCATGATGTCATTATCACTACAATTTGAATAGGAGCGCAAACAGTTCTACTTCGAAAAGTTACTGGTCACACACGATTCAAATGTTGTGAGGTTCACATTAAGGGATTACTTTGATACTTTACTCCAAGATCACATCCACACGACTATATTCTTTGGCAAATACACCTTGGCATCAATGATCACTTGGCCATATTACATCCATTGAATGCTCCATCATATTGTAGAACAAGTCTACCAAGCCATCATTTTCTTGTGGTATTTACCTTTCTATATAATCCTTCAATTATTGCACATACAAGGCATGAACCCTTGTATCTATAGGGTCCTTTTGTAAAGCCCAAAGATAATTGACCCTTACTTTGACATATCACTTTTGTGAGGCCATCTGGCTTCGACGTTTATTATCTGACATTGGTGGTTTGCAGGATACTCCGACATGTCTTCGCACAGACAGCCAGTCAGCCTTGGCCATCGCCAAGAATCCAGTGTTCCATGCTCGGACGAAGCACATCGAGATCCAGTACCACTTCATCCATGAGAAGCTCATATCTTAGGAGATTACTCTGGAGCAGTGTACCTCTCAGGAGAACCTGGCAGACATGCTCACGAAGGCTCTACCTCCGGTTCCGCTTCAGCGCTTGGTGGACCTCTGCAGCATTCAGCCACTCCAAAATGGAGCTGTAGAGGGGGTGTTGACGACATGATTGCTCCTACTTCATCTACATTTGTATCCGCATGAGTGTATCTCCATTTTGTATACAGGAGGCACTCCATTTCTAGTCTATTTCCATTTTATATTGTATTTCCTTTGTATTTGGGTACCTTGCCATGTGCTTCTACCAGTTGTATTCATTCTCCTTTCAGGAGACTTATCCCACATATGATGTACTTTTGAGAGCCCTTCCCAAATCTATATAAGGAGGGCCTCTCCCTCATTTGTACTTGGTTAGAAGCTTGAGGAGCCTACTCCATGCTCTTGGAAAACTCATTTCTAATCCACATGAGTTTACCCATTTCATGGTCTACTCATTTTGTGTCTCACACATTCTTTGTTTTGTGAGAGTACTTCACTTTTCATTTTGCTTCCGCATGCGTACTCTCTACACTAACGACTCCTCTTATCATGTTATGGGAGTTAGGAAGATTATTCTTACTATGAAAATGAAAGAACATTCACTTTATCACATGCTTTATATGTACAAGGGATAAAAAAGGATATGTTCTCAATGTCAGCACTAGCTAAGTAGTGAAGTTTGTTGATAACACATGTAAAATTCATGATCTCTTTAATGATGAAAAAAATATTGTAGCTAGGATGCTATGTTGTGGGTTGTATAGGCTAACAAATCATGAAAAATTTGTGATTGGTTTTTCATGCAATTGAAGATTTTGAATCTATTTCATATGAAAAATTTTGGCATTCACATTTTGTGTTAGAGTTTGAGGTCTACAAAAGCACATGAATAGCACAAGAAAGAAGAAGAAGCTTGGAGCACAACACACAATACTGAACGTATTACCAAGTGAATGTATGAAGATAAGTAACCCCTTAGGCTTATATGCATATATACATGTCGGGGGAAAAAACCTCCTAAAGAGGGAAAAAAGTGCCTCGGTGGTCCTAAGAATGTTTACACACATCACCACTGAAATATATCAACAAATCCCCCTGGGAGTGATGTGTGAACATGGAGGTGGCATGCATGTATAGGGAAGTGACAATCTGTGTGGAAAGAGATCAATCCACAAAAGGAAGTAAGCCCAAAGCTTTGTGGAAAGCTTCAAACTTCTCCCAAGGGAGAGCTATTGAGAAAGATCTCCAATCTTATCCTATGTGGGCATATATGCAAAAATAACCTCTCCAAAAAAAAACCTCTTCCTAACACTATGATAATGCACCTCAATGTGCTTTGTGCGAGCATGAAACACAGGACTCTTTGCACCTGCTAATGCGCTCTAATTCTCAGTCAAGATGGTTGTGACAAAAGATTGATCAACACCTAAATTAGCAAGAAGGCATTTGAGCCACACACAAAAATCGTTATGAAAACTACCCTATACTTAGCCTCTGTTAAACGTAGCTTCAGAATCGATGTTAAACGCTGTTAGTTTCTTCTAACTGTCAGAAACACATCTAAGCACCTAAGTGGGTTCTTGGGAGTGGTAGGGGTCTGTTAGACAGAGGCCCTTTACTTAGTTCCCAAATACAACCACTTCAAATATAGAGAGGTACTGAATCTCTAGCAAGATTCCGTTATACTCAGATAATCATTGTTCACGTCTTAGCTCGGCCATCATGTAACGAATACACGAAAATACTACAGTGATAAACTTACTAAAGATATCAGAGACAAGGGTAAGGGTTCAATTTTACCGGATAGGTACCGCAATCCGCTCAGCGTCTGAAACACAGAGAACTAAATCGCTCAATTACACCGCACTAAAGACCCATTAAACAACTCAAGATCCCTTACTGTAGCTTAACCCTTACCGTATGATGATAGATTTCAACACTGAAGACAGCACTACACTTTGCAGTGTTAGTGCACTATCACAATTCTACGGACCTCACCCAACAACTTGGCAGAACATTCCAAGAACTAGTACTAACCCAATACGCGCTCTTAACACACGATTGCAACAAGGATTTGCAGACGATTCACTTCAAACAATAGTTTGATGAGTTACTGTATAATGAATAACACTCACAACCACAACAAAGATCAAGAGATAATAGACACAGACAACAGATACAGATAAGGAGATAGCGGATTACTCAGAAAACTCAGAAGTTTTACAAACAAAGTTACAGTAACACTCAGACAATCACCCAGACGAACAGTCTCGTGATTCCAGGACTTGTCGGCGTCGTCGTCCCTGAGCATCTCTTTACATTGCTTTATATAAGAAATTACAATTATTGTGTAACCACTTTTCGCGCGTGCGAATACAAGATTCAGTTTTACATTTGCCAATCCGGCGGCCGACTAACACTAGCACGCACGGTGGACTCGAACCCGCATGTTGCAAAACTATTGTTCATCTACTATTCCTTCTAAGTACATGTTTCGGGCTACTCTAAATGTACGGGCGATATTTTTCTTTAGAGTTTCTAACATCTGTTTAAGGGTTTCCGGCTCTATTAGCTGTGCATCTACTCTAACAAAACTCATGGCTATGGCTTCGGTTAGCAAAATTTTGGCTTGATTATGCAAAAAAGCCTCTTGCAAGTAAAATTCGTTGGCCAGTGCTGTGTCTCTGGAAATCTTCATTTTTGCAACTTGATTCTGCATATTGATTACCCGTTCTTTCTGATTGCTTAATTGATTTTCTCTTCTTTCAATTTCTTGGTTTTGATACTGTATCGTTGTGGAGTAGGCATCTCTTTCTCGTCGAAGCTGTGTGATTTCTTTTTGTGCTTGAGCTTCTTTTGCCAAATAGTGTTTCAGCATTCTGTTGACATCTGTTAGAGCCTCGTTTGTTCTATGGAGTTCTTCTTCTGTCAATTTAGCCTCCCTCTACTGTTCTTGGCTTTTCTTTACTTCTTCGTCTAACTGCGTTCTGGTTTCTTCTAGTAGATTGCCTAACGCTATTGTTGCATCTTCTTTATCCTTGAGTAGTTGATTCAGTTTACTTATTTCTGTGTCGGCAACAAGCAGTAATTCCTCCTTTTCTTTTTCTGCTGCCAGGGCTTCATCTGGTCTGTAGTTGTTGTAATTGTTCATGAAGCGCGTGATTTTCAATCTTTACCTCCTGTAGTTCCTCCTGGAGGGGAGTGATATCTGCCTCCATTACTTCCAATTTGTGTTGGAAATCTTCTCGAACATTGTCTGTGATTTGCTTCAATTGTTGCGGCAGTTGTCTTGATAAATCTATTAGCAGACCCATAGATTCCAACTGGGAAAATACTGGAATGGAGGGTGGTGGGAGAGGGGGACGATGTTGGGAAGACGATGCAGTAAGCAGTTGATGTGAGTTCGGTGGAGAGTAGTTGGGGGATGAGGCTGAAGAAGGTGCAGGTTCAATTGGTGCATTGGAGGGGATAGGAAGGATGGGGTTGAGTGGCGGTTCCGGTGGTGGGGTGGGAATGGCAGAGTTAGATTTTGTTACCTCGTTTGTGGTTTGTTGTTCAGTTTCTACGGCTGTGGCCTCAACTGCCTTAAGCAGCTCTTAGAAAACTTGTTTTGCGATTTGTTGTTCATCCTCTTGCTGTTCCTACTCAGTTTGTTGTTGGGATGCTTCTTCGGTAGAGCTTGTTTCTGTTTCAGTCTGCTCCTCCTGTTCTTGTTGCTCAGATGGTGATGATTGCACAGAGGAATCATGCTGCATTGATGTGGTGGTGTCATGAAAGGTGTCTTCTTCTTGCTTTTCTTCTTCTTTATCATCATCCTTGTTTCCTTCGACAGAGCCTTGTGCTTCACTCTCATACGAACTTATTCTGATTCTCTTTCTGCGGAAGAGCTGGTTGAGTTCCTCTTCATCTTCTTCCTCATCGTCCCACAGCTGCACTGATTCTTCATGTCGCAAAACAGGTCCTCTTGGTGGTGGTTGTGCTGCAAGGATTGCCGGAAAGAGGAACGACAGGATGTGTGGCAGTCTAGATCTAGGTGTGCTTCCCTTGTTTACTTGTTTGATTATTGCTACGTACTCTTTGTGGATACGGTGGAAGAAGTATGATGCAAAGTTGATTGGCTCACGGGCAGCTAAGTTTATGGCAGAGTAAAATGGCCGGGATATGCCGTAAGTGCGTTTCGGGAGGTTTAGTATGGCTACTAAAAACTGGAGGGCGGATCGTTCTGGTTCCGGTCGGCAGAGAATGGCATATTCGTTAGAGGAATATCTCGGAAACAATTCGGCCATTCTGGCTACTGGCAGGCTCGGGCCATTTTCTCGGCCTTGCGAAGGGAGTCGATACAACTCAATGAAAGTTTGGAAGGTGATTACGGTTCGGGCGGGTAAAGATGTGAAAGCCCAACTTCGCTCGTTGGCGGGTGCTTGTGTGATGGCGGAGATGATCTGGGCAAAGAATGGGTGGGACTCCACTGAATGCCAAGGCAGTTCAGCGAAGTTTGCCAACCCACGTATGCGCAGGTACTCTCCTACCTCGGTAGGGAGACCGTCACGGAAAGCGGCGTAGTTAGCCAAAGCTTCCATGGCGCAACAAAGATAGCAAGCTCAAAACGCAGGCACACAGGGATTTCACGATCATACAAAGCACGCAAACACAATAGCGATTTTTGGCGAAATGGAGAAGGTTATGTAGTTGTGCTGTAGCGGAGAGTAATCAAAAGCAGTAATAATCGCGCGGTATTGAGATGATAATTCTTAACTTTGGTGTGCATGCGTGAGTAGCTGGCAAGGGTAGGGCGGCTTTAGTCATAAATAGGGTTCAAAACGCGGATATTTACAGACTTATTTTATTAAGTACGCAAAAATTAAAAGAGAAGTCCACGTCCCGTAGGGCAGTTGGTTGAGCTTTGGCCTCTTGAGGCGGAGGTCCAGGGTTCAAGTCCCGGGTTGGACATGTTATGGCTTAGGCCAGTCAAAACCAGTTGTAACCATGTCTCATTCAGTTGTAACCAAGTTTCTTTGTCTAACCCCTGCTTTGTGGGATACGGGGGGTCCCGTGGTACTATGCCCATTCACTTGTACAATTGCAATTTCAAAGTTAAAGTCCGGGGGAGTAGGCTTCGGTTGAACCTCCATTTAAAGAAAAAAAAAATTAAAAGAGAAAGAAAAGGAAAGAAAAGAGAACGCCAAAAGACGCGGCCAACTGCAAAACGTTTCAGTGCGGATTAGATGTGTTGATACGGCCACAGCTTCGACCCATTTATCACCTTTGGAAGAGGCATTCCGGTCAACGTGGTCAATCGAAAAGTTGCTGGGCCCACTTGTTCAGTAATTCGGTAAGGACCAAACAATCGTAATTTGAATTTGCCAGCGGACCGATTCGACTTTGCATTGTAAAAGAGTACAAGTTGTCCCACCGAAAAAATTGGACTCTTTAGATATCGATCATGTGTTCGAGCTTGTCTTAGCTGTACTTCCTGCATAGTAAAAAAATTGTGCCATCGCTGCTCGTCTAACTCTCTGAGTGTATCCAACCGAAATGACAGTGAGTCTTCCGGTAGCAGTTTCTGAGCGATTGCTACTCGTAAACTTGGTATAACTATCTCCATTGGTGCTATTGCTTCTAATCCATAAGCTAGTTTGAAAGGTGTTAATCCTGTTGTTACCTTGTATGTAGTCTGGTACGCCCATAACACTGCAGGTAGTAGTTGATCCCATATTTCCGGTGCTTCTAAAATGAGTTTCCGAAGCATATTCAACAAAGATTTGTTTGTACTTTCAGCCAAACCATTTGCACGAGGATAATATGGTGAACTAAATTTATGTGTGACTTGAAACGAATGTGTGAGTACTTTCATTAGATTGTTGACAAAATGAGTGCCTTGATCTGTAACAAGTTCCAGTGGTAAGCCAAAACGTGGAAAGACATCGGTTAGCAGACACTTTGCTACCGCAACAGCTGTAGCAGATCGTAAAGCCCAGGCTTCTGCCCATCTGGTAGCATAATCAGTACATGTTAAAATATAACGGTTGTTACTGAGGATTGCTGGTGGTGTAATAGGTCCAATGAAGTCTAGACCCCACTTCTGAAAAGGTTCTAATGGCAAGATAGGTTGTAGAGGGAAAAGATGAAGTTGCAGGGGTTGTCCAGATCTTTGACAAGTATCACATTGTTTGACAAACTATGATACATCTTTGTACATAGTAGGCCACCAGAGACCACTTTGCAGAATTTTTCGGTGTGTTAAATCTGCAGCAAAATGGCCACCGGAAGGAATTGAGTGAGCCAAAGTAATAACGGAGTTAACTTCATGTGGTGGAATACATCGAAGTAAAATTCCAGTATGATCCACATAGTATAATTCTCCAGCAATCAACCGAAATCGGCGACTGAAAACTGCAATTTTCTTGCGTATTGCCGTAGAAGTCTGAGATGGAAGGCATCCATCAGTGAGGAAGGTTAAGATCTGATCATAATATGTAGATGGCATAGGTGGGTCTGTAATTTCATCATTTGTGGGTTCAGAGACATAAATCGCTGGAGTTGTGTCATCTATGCCTACCGGAGCTTCACCGGAGTCTAAGCGGGAGAGGAAATCTGCTAAGGCATGTGAACTGCCTGGCCGATGAATGACTTCGTAGTCAAACTCCTGTGCAAATAGTGTCTGAATTTTTTGACAGAATATACTAGACCTAGACATTCTCTTTCTGTTACAGAGTAATTCTTATCAGCAGGGGCTAATCTGCGACTTGCATAGTACACTAGTTTGAACCACTTATCGATTTGTTGCATCAGAACGCTACCTATTGCTACATCTGAAGCATCAACAAACACATGAAATGGGCGATCCCAGTCCGGAGGCTGTAAGATGGGAATTTGTGTTAATAAACTCTTTAAGCGATCAAATGCTATGTGACATTCCTGAGTCCACTCAAACTGTCGAGGGGTCTTGGTGATTAATCTGTTCAGTGGTATTGCCAAGTGAGCAAGCCATCATAAGTGTCGACCATGCCATCTTACTTGGCCCATGAAGCGCATTACTTCCTTCGGTGTAGTGGGCACTGGAGCTTCTAACACAGCTGAAATTTTATCTGGATCCACCTGTATGCCCTGTGCAGATACAATATGACCGAGTAACTTGCCACATGAAACCGCACACACAGATTTGTTTGGGTTCAAACAGAGTCTGTATTCTCTGCATTTTTCAAAGCAGCACCGTAAATGGAACAGGTGTGCTATCATCTTACCGAAAATTGAAAAATCATCAAGATATACTTGCATAAAAGAGGTAAGGTAAGGAGAAAATATTTCCTGCATACACCTTTGGAATGTACTTGGGGCATTTCTTAACCCAAACCACATAACAGTACAGGCGAAAACACCCCAGTTGGTAATGAAGGTTGTCTTCGGTATATCCTGTTCAGCCATTCTAACTTGATTATACCCACTGTACCCATCTAAGAATGAATACATTTCATGTCCTGCTACTCTATCAAGCATTCTGTCAAGAAAAGGGAGTGGAAATGGATCAGGCACTGTTGCTGCGTTCAGTTTCTGGTAATCTACACATATTCGTAATTGCTTATTCTTTTTGGGGACAATAACAATTGGAGAGATCCATTCAGCATGCTCTACTGGTACAATAAATCCGACTTTGAGTAGCCTATCAAGTTCTGCCTTTACCTGTGATGCATAGTTTGGGTTCATCCGGTAGCTGGGTTGCTTAAGTGGTTTTGCTTCCGGCTTCAGCATGACCCTATGTTGATAGATGCGCGGGTCCACACCCTTCATATCTTTGTAATCCCATGCAAATACATCAGAAAATTCGAAGTAGTTGGATTAGATCTGCTTGAAATAATTCCGGTAAGTTCTCCTTTATTTTAACAGGTCGTGGATTTGCTTCATCTCCTAAATTGTAAGTGGTCAGTTGATCTTTTGGAACATAAAATTGTCGAGGCTTCTCTGTATTCTCTGCTGGCTTAAACAGTTTTGGTAAATCAACGTCATCTATGGTGGCTGTTTCTTCTTTCATATCTTGTTCTGTTACAGTCATCACCGTACAAACTGAAGGATTCCAATTATCTACAACAGATTGTAGATCAACAGTTCCTAGGGAAATCAAGTCAATGTTATTTTTCAGGAACTCCTCTTCTTCATCATCTGACAATCCATCTAGCATATGGACTAGTTCCGCCAAATACGGTCTAGCATGCAACTCGCAAGGTTGTATAGCATCTAATTTTACAACGTATTTATGATTTTTATCCTTGAAAGTGAGCTCTTGTGCAGACCAATCCTGTATCACCTTAGCATGCTTCAGCCAAGGTCGGCCGAAAAGGAGGTTGTAATCAAGAGTGGATTCCGGTAAATCTAGTATGACAAAGGTCATTGTAAATGTTGTACCTTGTAAAGTGATTGGTACATTTCGTACAAGTCCTATGGGATGGACTCTTGATTGGTCGGCCATTCTGACAAAAAACTGAACTGGTTCGATTTCGGTCCACCCTAACTTTTTACACAGTGCAGCAGTAGCAATGTTGACTCCAGATCCTCCATCAATTAGTACCTGTGTGATTTTATGATTCTTATACCATACCGTAATCAAAGGAACTGAATGATCGACCGTAGAATCAGGTTTCGGTTGCACGGTTGCTGTCGCAGGAATGCAAGGAGGCACAAGACTGAACTGTTGTTGAAATTGCTATCGAACTCCCGGTACTAGTGCAAGTAATTGGCCCAAAGGAAGAGTGATGGATGCCTTAGATAAAATTTCCCAGGCCTTTTGTGATTGGATTGTTTCCACAGATTCTGAAGATGATGCGCCTTCTGAAGATGATGTGCCTGCTGCTGAATTGGAATCCTGTTGTTGTGTTCCTTCTTCATTTAACGGAGTATGGGTTATCGGAATAGGATCTGGGAAGATTGGAGGTTCTACGGTGGTCCATTGACTAGCTTTATCATACATCCTTTGTTGTTCTCGTATGCCTGGTTCAAATATTTCTGTTGCTGGTTGCAGTTGTTTACCGGAGCGGGTCTGAATTACTGCAGCGTGTGTTTCTACTAGTGTGATTTGTACCATATTAGCCATTGGGTTTTGACGTTCATTCTTCCTCTGATCATACTCAGCTGCATCTTTACAAAATCTTCTAATGTGACCAAATTCACCACAGAAATGACAGCGCAGTGGTGGTAAATTGGGATTTTCCAGTGGCGGTCCGGTCTGCCAGCGGTTTGCATTATAGTTGTTATTTCTCTGTCCTCTATAATTTCGATATCCTTGTTGCTGGTTGTTTCTCATTTACGGAGGCACATAGTGATTGGCTGGCTGCCCTGGTTCCTGTATAATTGCATTGACAGTCGATGTTCCCTACACTTTGGCGTTATATGCTCAGTTTTTGGTGGTGTGTCCGGTATTGTTGCAGATAGCACAAAACAACTGATTAAGTGCACAAGTGGCACTAGTATGGCCTGAGTTCTTGTAGATAGTGCAGTACATCTGTCTGGTCGGGTCTTCGGTGGTATTTCTATTTGCTCTTAGCCACTCTAGATCTTCTATAAATCCTCCAACCTTGTTTTCCAGCTGCAGAGCCATTGCAATTACTACATCTAGCATCATAGCTCCTACACAGCGTATGATCATAATCTGTTTAAGTTGCGGGGTCAATCCATTGATAAACCACTGAGTAATAACGTCGTCCAATAGGTTGGCGTGTGCTAGTGGTAACTGCCTTAGAGGCGTCCTGAATAGAGTGGCGTACTCCTGTACAGTTTGATTTATCTTATGTCTATTGTTTTGCACGTAGTCAAAAATTTCGGCTGGGTTCTTCTTTAGCCTGAATCTCTGCAAAAAGGCATCCCTTATTGCTTCATAGGTGTCAAATTGATTAACATCATATTCTGTAAGCCATCTAGCTGCTTCGTTGACCAATGTCGATTGAAAAACAATAGCCTTATATACCGGATCAGGTGGATGGTTGAGTACTGCATAGCTTATCTCAAATGTGCGTACATGAGCATCCGGGTCATCTCCTGGGAATCCACAAAATTTGGTGTACGTTACTCCTGTCGGAGTCGGCCTTGGTGGGCATACTTGTTGTTGCTGCTGTTGTTGTTGTTGTTGCCCGTTCATGGCGAGCGTATTGTGACTATCTTCTGTATCTCGGGGCTGAATACCTGAACTATCGCAATCTGTATCGTCAGACTGTGCACTTTCCGGTTTGATAATCTTGTTGAGTATGCTTTGAATCTCGGTTTTGAACAAGCTACCTTCCTTTCTGATGTCAAATGTAGGGAAGCTTACTCCCAATAGCGGTGAATGGGCTGAAGATTCACCAAGAAATGGTAAACCGTCGCCGGAAAACTGCGATTTTGTTACCGAAATATCACCGGAATGTGTCAAGATTTCGTCAAAACAATGTGTTTTTTTGCCTTCGCTGATTTCTTTTGCTAAAGTGTTTCTAGTCGTAAACAAATTTGAATCTTTACCCAAGATTGTTAAACTAACTTCAGACTGCGCCCTGGTAGATTCTGGAGTTACTATATCTTCGACAGACTGTGTCGAAATAGTACCGGAATTTACCAGAGGCGTAACAAGTTCCACCGGAATATGACCGGAATCATTACTAACATTCTTGACTTTCTTGACAACTAAGTTCGACCTAGTGGTACTTCTACCTTTTGGAGTTTTTAGCAAGTTAAGTACCCCGGGCAAGCTGTTCTTTGGATACGTTTCACCGGATCGAGTAACCGGCATGTATCATCTTTTGTACTAATCGCGTACTATTACTGTCGAAAAAAAAAAAAAATTGTCACGTTTCCACAATAGGTTTGCAACAATCTGATCTGTTGCCACCTTCCTGCAGTTAAATGGTAATCTTGATAACACTTTCGACAAATAACAGCAATCTTGATGCCATCTTCCCACAGTTAAATGGCAATCTTGATAACACTTTCGACAAATAAACAGCAATCTTGATGCCACCTTCCCACAGACGGCGCCAGTGTTAAACGTAGCTTCAGAATCAGTGTTAAATGCTGTTAGTTTCTTCTAACTGTCAGAAACGCATCTAAGCACCTAAGTGGGTTCTTGGGAGTGGTAGGGGTCTGTTAGACAGAGGCCCTTTGCTTAGTTCCCAAATACAACCACTTCAGATACAGAGAGGTACTGAATCTCTAGCAAGATTCCATTATACTCAGATAATCATTGTTCACGTCTTAGCTCGGCCATCATGTAACGAATACATGAAAATACTACAGTGATAAACTTACTGAAGATATCAGAGACATGGGTAAGGGTTCAATTTTACCGGATAGGTACCGCAATCCGCTCAGCATCCGAAACACAGAGAACTAAATCGTTCAATTACACCGCACTAAAGACCATTAAACAACTCAAGATCCCTTACTGTAGCTTAACCCTTACCGTATGATGACAGATTTCAACACTGAAGACAGCACTACACTTTGCAGTGTTAGCGCACTATCACAATTCTACCGACCTCACCCAACAACTTGGCAGAACATTCCAAGAACTAGTACTAACCCAATACGCGCTCTTAACACACGATTGCAACAAGGATTTGCAGACGATTCACTTCAAACAATAGTTCGATGAGTTACTGTATGATGAATAACACTCACAACCACAACAAAGATCAAGAGATAACAGACACAGACAACAGATACAAATAAGGAGATAGCGGAGTACTCAGAAAACTCAGAAGTTTTACAAACAAAGTTATAGTAACGCTCAGACAATCACCCAGACGAACAGTCTGGTGATTCCACGACTCGTCGGCATCATCGTCCCTGAGCATCTCTTTACATTGCTTTATA
>CM035416.1:8688811-8836311 GCA_020310875.1 Ceratopteris richardii
TCAAAATTGTCTCACCCCACATAGTAGACAAATTTGTGAGAAGATAGATGTAGAAGAAAGTCCATCTGTAGTGGACTCTGAGATTCGTTCAATAGTCGAAGAGGAAGAGATCATTGTTCGAGAAGAAGAGGTCCTTGAAGAAGATGAGATACAGGATGAAGCAAGAGATGATGATCAGGAAGAAGCTAGCAGATCAAGTGATTTAGAAGTCGCCAATATAGAGATATATATTCTTTGTGCATCGGATCTCCAAGAGGATGCTAGAATAGAGGAGTTTTGAATCAAACACTTGTACGTACTAATTTTTGTTTATTTTTTTTGCTATGTTCTTTTGTACACTAACATTTCTCTATATTACCTTTATTATCATATGCTAATTATTTGAGTTCTTTTGTTATAGAGCATGATGGGAGAGAGTCCTCCATTCACTCCACATTCCATGACAGAGGAGCAATTCTTAGAGTTCATATCTCAAGTACCTCCCACATATATGGCTGCTGCATCACAGTATGGATCGCTCGTGGTAGCACTCCTGCCGGCCTCACTCCTGCCGGTCTAACTCCTACCGACGTCACTCCCCTTGGTGTCACTCCTGCTCATGCCAATCCTATCGGCATCACTCCTATGGGTGGTGCTACTCCCACTGGAGGTATGTCTCCTAGCTTTATGACTCCACCACAACCATCTTTTCAGCCATCTCCTACTGGCTCTAGTAGAAGATGTGTGCATTCGACACCTCAGCGTGATACAAATGTTGGCATGTCTCGTAGGTCGAGGTCACGCTTGGGAGCAAGAGGTTCTAGGAGTGGATCTACAGGTAGGTTTGGAGGAGGCGGCTATTGTGGAGGCAATGTGACAGACGTTGTGTCGCCCACTTCTAGTCCTAGAGCGAGTACCTCAAATGTAGGTACACCATGTGGTACACCATGTGGAACACCACGTACACCTTGGGGTGCTCATGACCATGATGATTCCAAGGTGTATATTATCCATGATGGAGCTCCGGTGATGGATGCGGCCGGAAAAGCCATGCATGCACATATACGCAAGCTTCGCTCCATAGAGTTTGGACACTCTATCATGTTGAAATGGAGTGAAAAAGATAAAGATTGGAAAAATTATATCATAGAGACAATTTATGAGGAGTTCCGACCAGCATATGGATAGCCTCTTGTCAGTGCAGAGTGGATTCTGCACACCGCTCGTGAAGTTATGTCCCATCAATGAACTGAGGCTCATGATGCTTTTAGAGAAGGCTTACCAAAGCCTGTATGGTTAGATGCTGAGGAGTGGGATATGATTTATGACGAGTAGTAGCGGACTCCTGACCGATATCGCCAATAGCGAGATGCCGCAGCCACATGTTTAGATATGGTTCGGCCATCATATTTGGGCAGTGTCGGATATGACATGATGCATCACGATTTTGTAAGTACCATTTGGTTTATTGAATTTGTTTGTGTTAAGCTTGTCATGTATGTTCCTCTAATGTTTTGCATATTTATTGCAGGAGTTGGCAATGGGTCGTCCTCCAATAGAACGGAGGAATCTTATGGATATCATCATGGATTGACTGCACTATTGGAGGACTTGGAGGTTCACGGTGAAGTCGTTTCATGGGAGCATTTACGATGAGGTGATGAATTTATAAACTTGGTTTTTACTTGTTGTTTGTAAATCCCATGTGAATTTATCTCATTTCATGAATGTTCTTTGTTGCATGACTGCTGATATGGATGTTTCGATCATTGTGTGCATGTGTATGACAGTGGTGTGCCACAATTTTGTATTTGGTTCGTATATGGCAGTGGTGCACCAGAATTTTGTATTTGATTCTTATATGGCAGTGCTTTGCCACATTTTGTATTTCCCCCATAGATGATAGTGGTTTGCCACACTCTTGTACATGCTTCATTTATGAAATATATAACTTTCTTTTACATGGTTCATGGTTCAGGGTTCATTTTGATTATCTCTTTTGTGTTCGATAGTATTTTGTGTTATGAAATCATATTTCGGTTGCCATTAGAGTACACATCACATGTACTCGGTTTTTTTGGGCAGAGTGTATTGTCTTTTGCTAAACAACATCATGGTAATGTTGTTGTAGCAAAAGAGAACACACTCTGCCCAAAAAATATTTTGCAGATATGGTCGTCGGTATAAGCAATGGTACTCTGAGCAGTGTCGCTGGTATAAGCGACGGTACACCCAACGGGTGCCGATATGCACTATGGTACACCTAGAGGCTGTCGGTATAGGCACCGGTATGCCGCCTGTATGATAGTCGGAAATACTGATGCTTATATCAACACCTATACCAACACTTATACCAACACCCATATCGATGCTTATATCAATGCTCATACCGATGCCTATACTGGTGCTTTAATACCGACACTTATACCGATAGTTACACCGACGTCGAGGCCAAAATGTGCCCATTCAATTTCCTCAATAAAAGCCTCGGTATATGGCCAATATGTTTTAGTGAACACTAAAGATGCATCAAATTCACTGATGATTGTCATCATGATTGTCATCATGGCTTGTTTTGATGTTGCAAGGAGCCACCTTTGTCAAATAACGAGTTTGAAACTCATACATCAATAATTTAATGTTAGAAAAATACAAAGCTTGATGCTAAAGGTATTTCTTCAAGTTTATTATCATCGCATAGGTCAAAACAGAGAATTTTTTGTTTCTAGAGCATAAGGAGGCATGCTTGAGTTGAATACTAAATAAATAAAATGGAAAACTATATAGAAAAAACTATCAGGCTTGGATGTTTAGGGCCACTATCTATCCTCAAGGAAGATGGTTATATGATTCCATGGATGTAAAACCTATACTTCTAATTCCACCAATAGAAGATCTATTGAGAGCCTTCAATGGTTGGAATGATAGAGATAAGAGAGTTATATTCGTATGCTCACAAAACATTATTGATAGCATGATTTGTCACATACAAGGTTTACTCACAAATAGAGAATTATGGCATGCATCTGAAAAGTTATATGCTACTCCTACAAGAGCTAGGAAAATACATTTGAATAGTGAGTTGAATAACATAAGAAAGGATTTGAAAATGTGTGTTAAGGATTGCCTTTTAAGATTAAAGTCATACTCATAATGGATTGTGTATTTACGTATGCAATTATATTGATGATTTGATACTCATAGCTAATGAGGAGGAACAAATTAAGCAAGTAAAAACTAATTTTGGATCTGAATTCAAAATCTTTGATGTGGGAGTGCTTAGATATTTTCTTGGTACCTGGATTAAATTATGGTGAAGAAGGTATATGGCTAGCATAGAGAAAGTGCATTACATATATGCTTAAAAAGTTTGGTATGAAGGATTGGAATATAATTCTACTCCAATCGCCTAATGTGAACTTTAAAGCTAAAGAAGGAGATAACTTGGAGCTCTTATTGCTTATGAACATTGATTGGTTCACTCATATATATTACAATTTCAAGTCCACATAAATTTTGTGTAGTTGTATAATCGTCTCAGCTTATGCATGATCCAAGGTTAACACATATGTAGGCTGCAAAAAGACTACTCAGATACTTGAAGGGAACTATAAATGAGGCTCTACTTTATGCTTGAGATACCAGCTTATATTTGAAAAACTTTATTCATATATGTTGATCATATTAAATCAACAAGTGACTTTTTCATTATGCTTGGAAACAAAATTATCTCGTTGAGTTATAGAAACAACCAAGTGTTATGCTCTCAATCATAGATGTAGAGTATATATGCGTATGTATGCCTACTAAAGAGGTTACATGTCTTGAAAATTATTTGATCATGGATTCAGCTCATATGACCTCAAACCTTATGTTTCATGCTAGAACAAAACATATATAAGTGCATTACCACTATGTTAGAGAAAAAGTTTCTTCCGTGAAGTCAATGTAAGTTTTGTTGGATATAATGGTCAAATCATGAACATGCTCACTCGAGGTCTCGATGTTCCTAAGATATGCATGTTCAAAAGTCTAATAGAGATGAGGTTTATACCACTTCAAACTTGAGGGGAGAACATTAAAGAATGTACCAAGAGAACTACTCATATTGAGCCTTATCCTTGTTATCTAAGTTATTTTGGAGGTATTTGAACACCTTTCAAGTATTCAAAGGTGTCTGAACCTTAGGAACAAAGCCTCTGAGGTGACAATATGAATATGTCCACACATGGCATGTTACCTTGGGAGAATTACAAAGAAGCTTGGTGAAAAGCACGGCTTTATGGCTAATAGCTTAAAAAACAAGGCCAAACCATGTTTCGCTAAGGAAAGCAAAATATACTTAAAGGGAAAAGCAATATGACGATACCTATCTTCAAAACATTATCATGTCGGAAAAGAACTATGTGATCTAGAGAGAAAAGGGTCATTGGAGGCCTGCTTTTGCTTTTCGCTCAATATGTGAGCCGTCTCTTTTCCTCAAGCGACTGTTGTGCTGCTAAGCAAGTTTGTCTATCCGAGAAATAGCAAATGCCAGTACGAAAGGGAAAGGAGAGTCGTGGTCGACGTCTGCGAAGGGACTAGAAGATTGATCATAACTGAGTCGACTATTCAGCCATGTGAAAGCTGTCTTTTCAGGCTGCTCGTGAGTAGAGCGGCAAGCTGGGTTATGGATTGTTGTTCTACTCGAAGAAATTTGTCCTCCTCCGCTGTGTCTTTTCACGTGAAGAGAAGGGTGTCTTGTCAGGCTGCTCGTGGTACAGTGGCAAGCTGCATGGTTCTACTTGAGCAATTCTGCTCCAATTTACAGTTTATATTGGTATGTGCAGGGTTTTGAAGGTAGCTACATTATGACGGAGCAAGATGCTTGCTTTGTGTCAATTTGAACGTTAATCTTCCCGCTAGACAAATAGAAAGATCGAAAATGGGTTCAACCAGCAGCAAGCCTCATCGCGCAGCTATCAAATAGATGCTAGAAGAGAATCCAAGCCCCTAGTCTACTGGTTTGACGTCTTGAGTCTTTCTGAGGAAGTCGTGAGTACAAGCCTTGACTGAATATATATATCTAAGTTCTTCAAAGATGGTGCTTCTACCTTATTAGGTTGGGTGTGTGAATCTGTTTCCAATTCATTGTACTCTCGAAAAAAAAAAGAAGAAGAGAGGTCGGAGTTGAAGGTATAAATCTCAGCTTATTGACGTACAGACTGTTTTTTCTATCTGCTCGCCCTTGGTTCTCCTTCCAGCCCCTTGGTTCTATCAATTCGCCCTTGGTTCTCCTTCCAGCCAGTTGGAAGTTTCTTTTCCTGCGTAAATCAACACTCCTTAGGTGACCTTGTTGTTGGATTGTGTAGATCAACACTCCATAGGTGACCTTGTTGTTGGACCACGTGAGGTGTTCATTTGATCTGTGATGGCGATTCTACTAGCCAGAATGCTATTTACATCACTGTCTAATTATGTCCAATCTATCAACGTGACAGCCGTTAACTCGCCTTATCTTACATAGCGAGTCAAGTTGCTAAGCATTGTGCATATACGGAAAAATATGAATTGATTTTTCTAGTGAGCTTAAGCTACCATAGCATCGTGTATGTCATCAACCAGTTATGCGAGCTTTCAAGAACGTGTATATCATTGAGGGAGGAAGATTATCATGAGGTTGGCGAATCTTTGTGCTTGCATTGTCAAGTTGTTTATGAGGCTTATATAAAAATGCCTAGGGATAGAAGCATGTTAACGTGACATTTTTTTTAATATTAATTAGCATAGCTAATTAGCATAACTCATCATATTTTTCATGATTTGAGTTGCTAATCTTTTCATCATAACATTTATTTTCAAGTTGTTTTCATTGCCATCTCCGATGAACATTGCATCCCCCGCATATGTTCAAGGTATTGGTGAGGCTCATCACTTCGTGAAGCACTGCATTTACCACGATGAAAACGATTGAATCCACATCATCTTGTGAACCATAGATTTGATCTGTGTCAAAAAATTATCCATAGAATCTCCTTCATTCATATGCTCACTCTCGAATTGTTTTCGAAGGTAAGCAACATGAGCCTCATTTCTTGCGTGGTAAAAATGATAAGTGTATTCCAAGCATCCTTTGTTGTTTTGCATAAGCGAATATAAGGCATAATGGCACATTTGATAGACAAAGCTATCAATGAATACGCTTGAGCATCTCTATCATCCCATTGAAGTTGCTTCACAGTAGGTCTACCAAGAACCGTAGCACGAACAAGAATTTGAAGATCATCATCTTCAACTCCATCTGCATCACCTTCAACGACTATATTTGTAGGTGCAATAGATCATTTTTCAACATCCTACATAATATTCCACACTTCTTTTGCCACCAATACATGACACATCATATATGCCTATAACAGGTACTTAGTGCCATCCAACTTATCCTCAATAGCCAACATACGGAATACATCATTGCTTTTAGCCATGGACATTGACTAAAATACCTTTATGCAAAAAAATGACTATATCTCAAAAAGCTGAATTGAACTATCCTATCGAGCTCTCCAAAACCTGTAGTAGACTTCAAGGTGCTTGTACTGGCAAACCAAAACTTGTACATATGTTTGGCATAAAAAGATGAGATTGCATATGCAAGCATTACAATAAAGCATTTGGAGGCTAAAACAAGCTCAGATCAAAAGTTCGACACTACACAGTGCAGCTATTTTGAATCTTAATTACCTTGAGTATGCTCATCAATTTTCATGCATTTTTGAGATTGTGATAGGAGAGATGTCGACAATGCCAAATAGCTTTGATACCAATTGTTGGAGTTTGAGGTCTGTGGAAGTACGTGAACAACATAAGGAAGAATAAGAAGCTTGGAGCACAATATAGAATATTGAATGTATTACCAAGTGAAAAGATATACAAACATAAGTGATCCATTAGGGTTATAGGCGTATATACAAGCCAAAGGAAAAAAACCTCCTAAAGAGGGGAAAAAGTGCCATAACAATCCTAGTGTGTTCACACACATCAGTACCAAAATATATCAATAGTTAGCATATTGAATGTGTTAATTAGCATACTAGTTATGCTAATTAATATACTAGTTATGCTAATTAATATACTAGTTATGCTAATTAATATACTAGTTATACTAATTACCATAGTAGTTAGCATATTGATTGTGCTAATTAACATATTATCTTTCATGTGTAGATTATGCTAGTTATTATGCTACTCATGTTAATTAGAGATTATGTTAGTGAGCATATTGATTGTGCTACTTAGGATACTAATTGTGTTAATTAGCATAGAGTTTGTGCTAGCTAAATATAGATTATGTTAGTTTAGCATCGGTGCAATGCTAATTAGCATAGCGCTTGTATTAGCTAGCATGCTAATTTTGTTAGTTAGCATAATGGATTTCTTAATTATCATAATGACTATGCTAGCTATCATATTGATTGTGCTAATTAGCAAGTGTCTTTTCTAGCTAGAGTGAAGATTGAGCTAATTATCATAGAGGTTATGTTAGCTAGCATATTGATTGTGATAGTTAACATAGTAGTTGTATTAGTTAGCATAAGTTTTTGTTAGGTAACATACATATTGTGCTAGTTAGCATACTTGTCATGCTAATTCGCATAGAGCTTATGTTAGTTAGCATATTGATTATGCTAGTTAGCATACTAGTTGTGCTAATTAGCATAGATCTCTATGTTAGTTATCATAGTAACTATGTTAGTTAGCATACTAGTTTTGATAATAAGCAAACAACTTGTGTTAGCTAACATAGGTATAAGCTAGTTAAGTAACTATTCCAATTATCATACCTTTTGTGGTGTATTGGATATTGATCTCAATATCATTTTTCTTTGCAAGCTCTCTTAATCCATCAATTGAACATCCTGGTACACATTTGTATATTTTTATGCAAAATCATCTTGCTAAGAAAAAAATGGATAATATTGAAAAGCTCATTGCAGAAAAAATTCATATTGATCCAATTGAGAGGGAGCCAATGGAGGAGTCGAAAATGGAAAAAGAAACTAGCATACGTCATACAGACCCGAAGGCACCCAAAAGTCTTGTTATACATGAAGAAGAGGAGCCATTTAACAATAGCCCCCTCTATAGCTTTCTAAAAGCACACAAACAAAAATCTTTAGATGGAAAATTACTACCTATAGTGATAGGTGTTGGATCTCATAGCTTTGCTACTACCTATAGAGAAATCTTAGAGCCTTCTCTTGTTGTGGAAAAAACAACCCGGTCATGTGCATGTAAGAAGATGTTCATGGGCATGGAAGCTCATGAATAATATGTAGTTTACAGCTTGAGCCCCCCCAAATGTCTCGTTTTGATTGAGCCTTGAGTTGTAATCATTTAAACAAAGTTTAAAAAAGTTGTCTTGTTTACTATGCTTTGAGTAACTTCAATGACTATTATTCCTCGGTATCCACATGCTTATAGTGCTATCATAAATAAATATCATCTTGTGTGGGTTGATCTATCAAGAAATCAATGTGCAATAAAGGATGCATGATGATTCCTTAAGGTATATCCAACTCAAAAGACATAGGAGTTACTATCTTTGTGATGTAAAACAAACCTCATTAATGCAAAGATAACTCTGTGCACATGTGACTCATAATTGTCTCAAAATATTTGTGGTACCTGAAGGTGCTTCTACATATCCTTTTGGAAATCAAGAGGCTTAGGGTGCTAAATAGTATGAAAGACAACATGGTGCCAGGTGGTCTGAAACATCTCCTCCATAATGCAGATGATCAGCTATAGGTAGAATGGGCACACCTTTCAATCTAGTGGTATTAAGTGGGAACAACTCATGAAAATACATCAATATCAACTCACATACCAAATGGAGGCATAACAATGGAGCATAATATTATAGAAAATGGCTCTTGTGTAACTGGCTACCATCATGATTAAGGGGCCATGGGGGTTGTCATCATGGGCAACATCCTCCAAAAAAGGTCCAACTCCTAATTGACTAAATCAATGCAATTATCCTTAAGGCTATGCCATCGATGATCACTTGGCCTCAAAGAAGCACCTGATCATCACACTCCCAAAATATTTTCCGTTTAGAGTATGCCCTCGATCTATTCTTTGATCTCTAAGCGAGATCAAGTTGACAGGTATATATGGGTCTCCTATAGGAAACTAGATGAAAGGACTTGTCAAATCACTAACAAGAAAGGCATGTGTGTATGCAAAAAATTAATAAGAAGGTGAGCAAAGCTCATTGCTTCTCATGGTGGAACCAATATCAATATATCGTGTGCCATCATTGTGATATTACAAGTAAAGACTCAAATAGCATCATGGTTCTAATGGGTTAAAAGAGAGTCTCATGACAGATTCTATAGCGATGCTAGCTATCCATTATTGCTAGATATAATACCTAAGTTTGCATTTGAACAATTACCTCTAACGAAGGTTAGGATGTAAAATTTAATGGAAATACTGGTGGACGAGGGTCAAGGTGTGATATACATAAGGATGAATGGGTGCGTGGGCATATGACCTCGTCTTGTCATATAGGTACTAGATATCCCATGACTAATGAACTACAAGACCTCTCTTAAACTAATTTTGAATCCCAAAGTGGTGATCCCAATAAAAGTCCCCATCAAGAGGGAGGCAGAGGGAGAGAAAGATGTATAACACGCAAGAACTCTATGGAGCAAAGAAGTGTATACCTCACAAGATTGAGGGCCATGGTTACCCTATAGATAGTATTTATCTGGATGTATGTACAAGCCAACCTCAACAAATAAGTTCGAAACCGACATTGGGATATCTTATAAAATCAATATCCAATTTTTTGCACTCCACATAGTCATGATGAGCAAGAGTCCTTGATGCACATAACATGTGTTGCCTATGGAATCAACCCCATGAAACTCTCTTGTTTACTATATATAGGTCATATGTTAGTTTTGCCTAAAAAACATTGATCAATGCCTCAACCGACAATGTGTGGACTAGAACCATGCTTACTAACTTGGATTCCCTTCATCAACAATATGGGGTCACTAGTCAAACATAGTCCTCTATGGTCGTACCATGGAGTATATGGTTCACCCAAAAATGGGTCCACTATCTTATCGTGAATGATTATTTTATCCAACATATCACCACCTGCACTTTGTTTAGTCCTCTCCCTCAAAATGTCCTTACATATGATACGTGTTTTATTTCATATAAACTAGACCGAGCTCATCTAGTGGTTTCTTACTTACACTTTAAACTTCATGCATCGATATCATGCATGAAAACAAAGACAAAATCATGGTCTCATGGTGGGAATAAAAGAAAATAAATTGAGCATAATAAAATGCACAGTATTAGTAATTAATCAAATTATAATATAAATAATATTTAAAACCCAATTATAGACACTAGAATGATTGAGTAAGCATATTCCTCAATCTTTTGACAAGCATCCTCTCGTTATTGGAAAGGGGGGTTTGAAAAAAGCCTTGGCCATAGGATAGATACCATTAATCACTCAATAAAAGAATAAGTTTTCTATCACAATTCACATGGTATACCCGTCACTGCTCATGGAGGAAAAGAATTATGACAAGACCTTCCACACACATAAGAGATGAGGTACGATTCTCCCCCCAACCATCTCTTGTATAGCTTTTGAACTAGGGTGATCTCTAGAATTTAATGTGTATTAGCATGTGCATGTGCAAGCACAACCAAACAAGTGTCCTATTTTTCTATATTCTAATTACATGATGTGTTCAATGAGTCCACTCGAATCCACTATGTGGTAAGTCCGCCATGTGTCCCATTCTACTTGAGTTAACTCAATTTAACTTGATGCTTCTAGAAGGATCTAGAGTGCCTTTGGTAGAATCCACTCCCACAACACTTTTAGGGTTGAACCAAAGACCTCCTCCCTCGCATCCATTAGCCTTAACCACTAGGTTAAGCTTATTTGCTTTTTTATGTATTTATAAGAATATAGTGTTAGCTTGATGTTAACCTTGGCTAAAGCTTCTTTATGAAATTTCTCCCTCCCCCCCTTTGACGAACATTTTCATCCTCAAACTTGAATTGAAGGCTATATAAGAGTACTTCCTTGTGCCCATGATCCAATTGGGGAGCATGATTTCCATTTCTTTGATTCAACTCTTTTAACCAAAAGAGGATTATATCACTAAATTGATTTGGGAGAGAGGGGAATCCTTGAGTGGTATGTTTCGTGCCCAAACCATATTGTACATCATCTTGCTTTGCACTTGATAAGCCGCATCTAGTGCAAAAGTATGGAAATAATGATAAGGGTGGATTAGAAAGCATCCTTAATCTATTCATTATTTTGCTCTAATTTGGGGACCAATGAAAAGGATGGAATTTCCAAGCATATTCTTGGTCCTATTGTCTTTATTTTGGTCCATCTAGATGCATTTCTATGCATTTGGACACACAATCCGAGTGAGAAATCTATTTGATTGAGCAAACTTGGATCGTAATGAAACTTTTCTATGTCTCATTGGTTGATCTAAGCACTTATATGTTAATTTTCACCCCTAGAAAGTTTTTTGTACCACTTGGAGACTTATCTAAGTACCATAAGTTAATATTTTAGAGAGGTTCAAGAAACCTTTCTTGTCTTTTCACAATCCGGAGCATGCATCCAACAACTTGATGGAAACTTCTAATTATATCAATAATTTGAGGGTTATGTTCAAATTCACCTGGATTTCTCTCATAGGAATGAACTTTTATTAGGTCTGAACAAAACACCTAACTTTCATGTTTGTACCAGGTTCCGCTTCTAACCAACATCTTCTAAAATTTTTCTTAACTTTTGGACGAATCCTAAATGAGTTTTTTAAAACCTCTTAACTATCTGAACTTGGGAAATTTTTTCTCAAATACTTGAACTTGATCAAAAGATCAATAAACTTGAGCTTGGATATTCATCACATTTTAAATATGGAGTCCCATAATACTATATCCACTTTGATGTTGATGCAAAAATTGATGTTTTGGACCACCAAGTCCGAATTTTCACCTTCATGCAACGAACTTTGCTTTAACTCAAGTTTTCTTAGTTGAAAATCTTGAATAAGAAACTGATCACTCTATCATTATCTAATTTCTTGATACATTCAGTTGGTAATACAATCAATGTTGTGTGTTCTTCTCCAAGCCTATTCTTCTTCATTGTGTTGTTCTTGTCTTTGAACTCCAACAATAGCACATGTCCTTCAGAGTTTTGTTTGGTTGTCCAACATTTATTGGTTGAATGATCACTAGTTCATAATCATTTTTAGTCATGTATGGAACTCACCCGGGTCAATTTCGAAATTCATGCCTAAATTTTAATCTTTTGGAGTTATCTTTAGAGGCACGATCATTTTTCAAGAGCTTATCATGATTCCTTATATAACATAAAATCTTTGCATTCTTGAATTGAATGTATCATTTTCACGTTCATCTCCCAATCCCATGAAGATGCCTTTTATGAACTTAACATTCTCAATTTAGGCCTCATGTGTGTTGAAACGATGTCATTATGAGTTCAAAACCCTAATTTTAGCAAACCATTTCCTTGAAATGGTAAAATGGTAAAAAATGATATTTGAATTAAGCAAATATTATTGAAGTACTCAAAAAGACCTTTCAAACCATATACAACTTTGGTCAATCTAATCATTGAAAATCCCTCAAATATCAAACCTAGTTTGTAGCTTTCAAAGTGCTATTTAATTTGCCACATGCCAAAGCCTATTTGATCTCAATAAAACTACCCAGCCAATGGCTGAAAATTGTACATCTAATTTTAAGACTACCATACCAGCTAAATCTCCATGTCATCATTGATCATGCAAAAAAAAAAGACCTCGTGCAAGAAACTAATTGCACCAAATATGATTTTTGGTGTTGCTTTATTAAGAAAGAAAGTCATGGGCTATTCTTATATAAAGACAAATTGGATGCACTCTAAAACAACTCTCATATACATAGAGATATATTGTGGTGGTGTTATGGATTGCTGTGGTGTTGCTTATCATCTCTCTCGTATCTCTTCTACAAACTCTCAAGATGTCTGATGTTGAAAAGCTGCTCATTTTTTGTTCTACACTATCTTCTTGTTGTACCAAGGTAATTGCATCCATCTACATTAGAGGAGAGATTTACAAAATATGTTGTTGGTATAAACTCACATACACATCACATAGGCTAAATAATCATCAATCAACCTACACTCCATCACTTTTTCCATACACACATACTTTTCCTATATGGTTACGCATTTTTCTCTCATATTTTGTACCTAGATCCATTCATATTTCAGCCTGTTACATTCATACATACATAGACACGTAAACAGTCATTCCTTCTAATTCAACTTTTTAAAGTAAATTTATCTACTCGTTTCTTATCCCTTGTCTCTTTGTCTATTATCTATTTTCTCTTATTTAATTCTTTAGTTCAAGTATTGTATTTGTGAATGGTAATCTATTGTGTGGAAGATTTGTGTGACCTCTATGGGATTACCTACTTCCAACACTTAGTATCAAAGGTTATATACATATACATACTTATTATAGAGATAGATTAGAGCAAGAGGATAAACTTGATGGAATGTCTAACTATCCTATGTGGAGTTTATGATGATGAATCTTTGTGTCCAAGGATTTATGGAATATTATCAATTGAAATTATAAAAGACCAAGACAAATAGAGGATGTTGGTTCTTCTTCCAAAAGACTACTTGTTCCAATTTCTATCGAGCAAATGGAGGAAGAACAAGAAGTTCTCTCTTCAGCCATAAACAGGAACATACAGGATCACCAACCTATTCAACAACAATCTAGATGGGATTCAAGAGCTGCTCAAGCACTCTCTCTTATTATGATAAGTGTGAATCATCATGTTTTACCTCAAAATATCTCATGTGAAACCTCTCATCAACTTTGGTTGGATTTGCAGAATCTCTATCAAAGCATAAATCATTCATATTGAGATTCGTTAATACTACATATGTTAAGAAGTAACAAAAGGCACATTGAAGTTATTTGTGTTCCTATAAGTGAGAATGCAATAGCTATTTTTATAAAGGCGACATCACATGTTATGCCGATTATTGAATCCACCCCAATGTCACATTGCAGGGGGGATTGTTGGAAAAAATATAATTATGAACTCAAAGCCCTAATTCTAGGATACCCTAATTTCAACAAACCATTTCCCAAGAATGGTTAAATAGTTAAAAATGGTATTTGAGTTAAACACACGTTCTTGAATTACTCAAAGAGAGATTTCTAACAACACGTCCATCACATCAATGAAAACCCTCAAATTTCCAACCCTAATTTGTAGCTTTTACAGTGTTTTTTAATGTGCTACATGTCAAAAACCTATTTAATCTCAATAAAGTTGATGATCCGATGGCTGAAACTATGCACCTAATTTAGGAACTAGCACGTGAGCTAAATTTAAATTTTAACATTGAGAACACAAAAAAATCCTTCATGAAAAAAACTACTTGCACCAAAGATGTTTTTTGTTGTTGCTTCTTTTTTATCATGAGGGTTGATCCTATAAAAAGACATCTTAGCTTCACTCTAAAACAAACTCCGTATATCTACACATATAGTGTGGTATTGTTGTGGATTGTTGTGGCATTGCATATCATCTCTCCTCTATCTCTTTTGCACACTCTCAAGTGTCCTTTGCTACTGAAAAGCTACCGATTTTCCATTCCATATTATCTTGCTGTTATACATAGGTAATTTGAGCCATCTGCCCTCACATACATAGAGTGAATATTCCTTATTCATTCTATAATCCATCACTCTTACAACAGATACTTTTCATGTACCTTTTAGGTACTTTTCTCTCATATTTTATACCTAGAACTATTTTGATTTTAGACTATTAGATCCATATGTACATAGACATGCACTCTTGAAATAAGTTGATGCAAAATGCACTCTAATGCACACAGAGAGATTCCCATGGATTCATTTATTGAACCACAAGCAAACACCGTGGTTATGTGCCAAGTGCAATATAGTGCAAAGCAAATCAAATAGAAGAACATGCATAACACACTGTTGAATTAAGACACTCAACTCGCCACACAATCAAATTTGTTAAAAGATACATGTGCCACAACTAACATTATATGATTGTCTCTTCCTCAAACTCTCAAGGCCAAAATTAATCTTATTTAATCCTATTTGATAAGCTTATGAGGGACTTATAATCCATGCAATGGAGAAGTTACACTTTCCATGTATATAGAACAGGCTAGGATATTTGTCAAATGTTTAGTCTTCGAGTACATGGAATTGATAGAACAAGAAACCTTGGGACAAGATTGGCAATTTGACAATTCAGTAGGATCAAACTTTCCCAATGGCACATTGTTGCTCAAGTGGGAAGGAAAAGACATGCTATTACCTCTTTTAGATTCTTCCTCATAAAATGTCTTACTACCCAAATAGACCTTCTCCTACTTTGCAACAAACACCAAAATCGCCCAATGTCAAACATAGTGTAATCACACAAAAACGTAGGCAATTACAATCATGCTCGAAGGAAAAAAAAGAAAACAAAATAAACACATAATTCCATTTGAGGATTTTTCACATATCCAAAACAAGAAGAGAGATCAGCCAAAAAATCTACTCTGAGCATATAGATGCATGATTAATCAAATTTGGATCCCCAATAGTCTTAGGGCCAACCAAGATAACTCCACTCACATATGGCTTCTAAGATCTATGCTAATGGCTCAAACCACCATGATACATAAGAATCACATGAACTCTGGGTCACAAACACATAGACTATCTCGAACATCACAACCAAAGAACCAATTTCCTTGCAAACTAAGGTAACTAAAATTGGGTACCCACCACATCTGAATAACCAACAACGAAGAAAACAATGTATATTATGTGGGTTCCAAAGCGACCTCCAATTCCTCTTACAAATCCTATAGTCATTTCTTCAATCATCACTTATCAAAAACCACCTCTCACCATCCATGGACATGCACACCATTTAAAATGGTTACTTTCTAGATCTCCAAGATAAATGTGCACCTCATTTTTTGTAATTAATGCATATCTTTTGGAAATATAGCACCCATCTAATTTCATATATGCATATGTCTATCACTTTTATTTCACAATTTAACATTGTCCTTTCAGAGCTCCAAGTTGAATTGATACAGGAAATGAAGAGCACAAAGTTGATTTTTCAAGGACTTTTTAAACCTCTTTGTGCAAGAACCATGAGCTTCGAGCACAACCTTGTCTTCTTCAACATAAAAAAGATCAATTGCAATTCAAGTACACATCCAATTGGATGTAGGGCCACATTACATGACCTTGCATAAAACACAAGTTTTAATTCCCCATGCACAAGAGTGATACCCTATAATGTGAAGCTAAAAATCACTTGTATACTTTGTTTTGTTATGCACATTCTCTTATAGGTGATCATTATATTCAATACATTATCAATGTTCTACTAGACATCATCAAATAAAAGTGGCATACTATCCATCATTTGAACAACTTAGCCAAATTCAAATAGAGGTCTCCACGTGAAGTGGACCATGTCCCTTCTTCAAGAATGCATGCTACTTATAGGACATGTAGGTCAAGAAATTACCTTCATTTTCATGGGGTACTTGCTTCAAAAAGGTTATGGCCTATTAAGGTTCTATTATTTGAACCATAAGACAATCTATTCAAAGTGTATTTGGTGGTGATGGTGTTTTAAGCGTCCAATTTTTAGATCACCAAATGCATCGGCATAATTCATAGTGATTATCTACAAATATCAAGAAGCGCATATCTCAATGAAGCACATTGTGTTTGTGTTAAGCGATTGCAGAATTTCTAGGTTTGGCAATCATGATCTTTGCCTTCCAACTCTTTACACACCACATGGAGGGGGGATCCATTATAAGGTTAAATATTTCCAATATTTTGCATTGCATGCCTCATTTGAGCGAGTTGAAAAAACATTTCTCTCTATAGACTAGGAAACCTTATCATCGGTTAACCCTTGGACATCATTTAAGATCTGCATCCTTATGCATAATTTTTTTATAAATGCATCTCATATTCCATTCATAGGGCAACCCTACAAGGCTTTGCATCTTGACACTCATCGCTTGTATACCCATGCACTACACTAGGTAATCCCCCTATGATTACTTCCACAAATCTCCTTCTAATGAATTTTCTTTTATTTTTAAGTCATGGAAGTTGATTTATTTTCTTCTATTTCTCACTAACAGCCCTCCAACCCGAATCATCTTTTTTTTTTATTGTCTAACCACCTTTTATTTTCCTTTTCAATGGGTCATATATCAGTCACACACACCCTCATTTTTATTTTATTTTTTAGCACATCATCTATTTTCCCTTTTGAGGGAACACACAAGGAATGGTCAAAAAATCCAAAAAGGTCTCTAAGAAGTTGCACCCACTTGCTCAGAAGTTTTGCAAGTGTCGATGACTCAATCGATAACATGTACTTTCAATACATTACATTTGTGCATCAACACAATGCTCATCCGAAGTCACATAACAAAATCTATCAAGTAACAATATAAAGCAAGGAGGGGGGAGTGTTACAAGAAGCTCTAAAAGTGTATAAAAAGTCAAAGTCAAAATAGTGAAATCTCAAGTCAAAGCTTCAGAGATGAGTCAAAGGGTAGCATGAGCATGGACATGAAGGCCTAGTTTTGGCCCAAGACCCTAATTTTAGTAAGATTTGGATCCACATTATGAAGAAGTAGTAACATGTGGGCCACGGCATTAAAAAGTATCTCCACATCAACTTTCATAATTTTCTTTCATTGTTTCAACCTTCACCTGGCCTTGAGAAATAATTTTTAAACTAGTTTCGGCATTTTAGTGTGGACAGAACCCTTAAAAAAACTACAAAATTCAAGGAGCTCTCATTTGTTAGGATCATGCTCTTTGGACTTAGCTTGCACGCTTACCTTGAGAAATAAAAGAGATTTTTGGGTTACATTGTCTCTTTTCTAATCTTGAATGTCTGTGTGCGTGCATGTATGTTTGTGCGTGCTTGACTCTCTCTTATTATGGATGTATTTACTTGCTTGCTTTCCTTGCGCATGATCTTCATACCATCAACTGGTTTCTCCATGGTTGATATTTTTGTCTGAATTTTCACATGCTTGATATCGATGCATCAGATGTGTGTACAGTCTATGCCAAACATGGTGGAGGGAAAGGCATTAAAAGTAGATATTTTTCTTGTGGGTTCTTTCATAATCATCTTGAGTGAGTCTACCCTTAAAGATGTGTGTACAGTCTATGCCAAACGTGGTGGAGGGAAAGGCATTAAAAGTAGATATTTTTCTTGTGGGTTCTTTCATAATCATCTTGAGTGAGTCTACCCTTAAAGTTGTCTGGTTTCTTGGAAGAGCTCCCATTTTAACTAGCTTTCCCTTTCTTTTCCAAGAGTAAAATGTTTCAAGCTTCATGTTCACATGGGAATGATTATCATAAAGTCGAGCTACATTGATAGCACCTTCTAGTGCTTTTGGTGTGTTTCACTTTACCTCATGTTTCAATGATCGATACGGATAGTGGAAAAATCCTCATAAATTAAAGAATGCTTTCTTACATGGTGGGTTGCAAGAAGAAGTATACATGGACCACCCACAAGCATATGAGGATTCAAGGCATCTAAAATATATTTCCACGTTGAAAAAGGCTTTGTATGGGCTTAAACAAGCCCCTTGTGCTTGGCATGCAAGGATTGCATCTTATTTAGCCTCAATTGGATTTTCTATTTGTGATGCAAATCACTCATTATATGTAATGAAGGGTGATGTTGGCATCACAATTGTGGCTATTTATGTTGATGACTTGATTGTAGATTCTAATAATGAAGAAATCATTAAAGAGGTAAAGAAACTCCTTATGCAAGAATTTGACATGATTGATCTTGGTGTGATACATTATTTTTTGGGCATTGAGTGTATACATACAAAAATAGGTATATGGATGGCCCAAAGGCAATATGCCTTGAGTATGCTACAAAAGTATGGTATGGCTGATTGTAAGACAATTTCTATGTACATTATATCATAATTTGAAGTTGGATACTACATCAGGTGAAGCATTGAAAAATGCTACTACATATAGGAAAATTGTGAGAAGTTTGATATATCTCACAATTACAAGACCTGATCTATGCTACACTGCAAGACTTCAAAGTCAATTTATAAAGGTTCCCAGGAAACCACATTTAGATGCTTTGAGATGCACTCTACATTATGTGAGTGCTACTTTGGATTCTGCATTGTTTCATGAATCTAGTGCAGAATTGCAGGTTCATGGCAGATTGGGCTGGTGGTGTTCTAGATAGAAGATCTACTAGTGTCGTTCTATTCTCTCTTGGGAGTGTGGCTATTATGTGGAGCAATAAGAAGCAACCCATTGTGGCTTTGTCTAGTATAGAGTTGAGTATAGAGGTGATGCAATGGAAGAATGTGAAGCATCATGGCTAGAGATGCTACTTGTAGATTTCGATGTGGAAGTATAGAAGCTTATCGTCATTTACTGTGATAATCTTAGAAGCATCCAATTAGCATGAAATTCTATTTTTCATGCCAGAACAAAGCATTTCAAGGTACATTATCACTTCATCAAAGAAAAGGTATTAGCATGTGATATTGATCTTGTTTATGTGAGGGAAAATGAGTAGGTTGCTGATATTTTCACCGAAGCGCTTGGAGCAAAAAAGCTAAAGAAGTTTCAAAAGATTTTTGGATTATACGACATGATGTTGAGCTTGAGGGGGAGTGTTGAGATATCAAGCTCAACATGTGATGATAGAGGATGGCACGTGCCACTTTTTTATTTACGTGACATGTAGTGGTTATGTTCATATATATCAAGGACACTTTAAGTGAAGTGTACAAGATTTATCTACTAAGAGTCATGACACATTTGTTTTCTTGCCAAATCGCTCATTCGCATATGTTAGGGTTTTCTTTATGTGTTGTTCTTTATATATTGTACTAGTTGTATTGTTGTATTAGGTCATTCTTGTATATTATTCTTAGGTAATAGAAGATGAGGAAGAAGATTATTCTCACTTGCCTCAATCTAAGTGTGCTCCTCTCTTTGTATATGAGAATGTGTGATAGCTCTCTTCCTTATCCCCTTTCTCTTGACAAGCCTCACAGGTTGAAGTGTTCATACTAGGATGCTTCTTACTCAACCAAGATATGCATGGGCTACCAAGCATGAAGCAAAAACCACTATTGGACATGTGAGTGTCAAAATGATGAGCCCAATCTGAATAAAAAAAATCATGTAAAGTTGGTCGTAATAATACCCCCTTGTGATAAAATAATCCAATTAATTGAAGGGTATCACTCAAGTAGCAAAATATGCCATTAACCACCTGTCAATGTTTGAGGCCTAGCCAATGCATAAGCCTGCTCATCTGAGAGACAAAAAAATTAATATCAATCTAGATTATGCATAACTAAATCAAGCATCCAACACCTTGTTGAAAGAGAACAACATCAAATGCATCTCCAACATGATGAAGATTCAACCAAACCTCTTTCCATGGGAGTTGCAATAGGTTTGCAATCTTGAAGGCCAAAACATTGCAATAATTTGTGAATGTATTTTCTTTGACACAAATCTATTCCTTTCGTCAACTTGCATAAATTGAATGCCCAAGTAACGACACAAATGCCCTAAATCTGAAATATCAAAACGGGAATTCAAATTAGCCTTAAATTTGACAATGTGCTTCTCAGCAGGGCCAATGAGCAACATGTCATCAACATATATAACAATGATTAGAAGTACATCATCTACATGCTTAACATATAAGGTGCTCTTTATTGTATTGTTCTCAAATCCATGTGCTAGCAAGTATGCTTGTATCTTCTTATACCAAGCATGTGTCTTGATTGAATCCATACAATGCCTATATACTTTATTTTCAAACCTTTTTTTCACAAAACCACAAGGCTGAAAAACATACACTTCTCATGCAAATCACCATTCAAATATGTAACCTTAACGTCCAATTGATTTACATTCCAACCATGGTGATTTGCAAGTGCACAAATGCTACAGACAACTTTTATCCAGCACATGGGAGCAAAGGTCTCATAAAAATCAATGTCATTCTCTTGAGCATAACCTTTGACAACATGCCTATCCTTGTACGTGTCAATTGTTCTTGCACTCATGCTTAACATCATCTGCATGCTTAACGTATAAGGTGCTCCCACTTGGATTGTTCTCAAATCCATGTACTAGCAAATAGATACGTATCTTTTCATAACAAGCGTGGAGTGGTTGATTCATTCATACAATGCCTTTTTCAACCTGCATAATTTTTTTTCATGCCATTTTTGCACAAAACCATGGGGATGAAAAAAGTACACTTCTTCGTGCAAATTAGCTTTCAAAAATAAAATGTTAATGTCCAATTGATGTACATTCCAACCATGAGTTGCAAGTGTGCAAATGCTATGAACATTTTTTATTCAACACATGGAAGCAAAGGTCTCATCAAAATCAATTCCTTTCTCTTGAGCATACCATTAACAACATGCCTAACTACCTATTAACTATTCCTTCATGATTACATTTTATCTCATATATCCATTTAGTACCAATGGGATTTTTGCATAGGAAAAAATCTCATAAAGTGAAATGGTGCAATGGAAATGTACCATGATGGATTCTCTCTGATAAGAGCTACAAATGCCAAACACAATACTCCACCTGAGATCTACAAAACAAGCAGAAAACACACAGTACACAAAGAACACGAACATAGATTTCCTAGTTTTCACAAATACGATAAAACATTGAGTGTGTGACTGACTAGAACACTATATGTTTTATTACAAAACATATAAGAAAGTGTATGATGGCCATTTGGCCTTTCACAAGGACACTAATGGTAACCATCTCCCAATAAAGGCAAGTATGGCTATGAATAGGGGAGAAAAAATAAAGAATGATAAAGAATACCTGAGTGTAAGCATACAAGCTATATTTCCCACCTAATGGGCATGTTACATGGTGTATACATAACTATGCAACATCACGAATCAAGCAACCCCCATCAAGTGACAACGATGTCAAAACCTATTGTGTGGTAGAGCTTTAGTCAAAGCATTTACAACATTAGCTTGAGTATGAACCTTCTCAAGAATAATGTGCTCAGTGGCTAAAAAGTCTTCAATGAAGTGATACCTCACCTCAATGTGCTTGTTCTTTACATGATAGACTAGATTCTTAGCCAAAGCAATGGCACTCTTCCTATCACAACCCATATCACAAGCAAGACAAAAAATCCACAATGCTTCCTTACATGCCTCACTTACTGCAACATACTCTACTTCTGTAGTGGAAACAATTTACATTCTTGAAGATGAGAACTCCAAGAAATAGCACCTCTAGTAAAGTGAAAAATGTACCCTGATGTAGAATTATGATTGTCTATACAACCATCATAATCAAAATCTAATTAACCAATAATGGATACCTTTCCTCTAACTAAGCATAGAAACTTGTCCTTAGTTTCCCTTAGATATCTCAAAATCATAATGAATTCTTTCGACTGCTTCTTGCCAAGATATACATATATTTGCTTACAACTCCCACTACAAATTCAATGTCTAGTCTTGTAGCTACCATAACATACATGAGACTACCAACAATAGATTGATAAGGAATTTTGGTCATGAATTCCTTTTCCTCATTTGATTTGGGGCAATCATCCTTGCTCAATTTCACCTATGTATGTAAAGATGTACCCAATGCCTTACCACCTTGCATATTGAACATGTGAAGCACTTTGGATATTACTCACTTTGAGACAAGTATATGCATCTTTTACTCCTATCATGAGTAATGTGCATGCCAAGAATATGTTTGGCATCCCCAAATCCTTCATATCAAATGTCTTACTCAACTTCTTTTTTAGCAATGACAAGTCATCAGAGGACTTCCTAGCAATCAACATATTGTCGACATAAAGTATCAAGCATACCAAGTTGCAATTTGAGCATCTCTTTGTGTAGAGAGAATGATCCTCATTGCTTCAAGAATAGCCTTGAGATTTCACAAAAGCATCAAAATTTTGGTACTATTGTTTTTTAAGTCCATATAAGCTCTTCTTTAGCTTAAAAAACTAGACTTCCTTTGCTAGGAACTACATAACCCTCTGGTTGTTCCATATAGATACGATGCACGCAACATGCACAAGGTATTCATCTTGACTACTGGAGATTATTTCCTTGAAATCAACACCATGTTGCTTAAAACCCTTTGCGACAATTCTTGCTTTATACCTTGGAGAAGCACTATCTTATGTGAATTTCAACTTCATGACATGCTCCCACTTTACATGATTCTACATCTGCATAGCCCCTTTGTAGAAAGAAGGCTCACTAGCATTTATTAGCATAACAAAATCCAAGCATGGAACATATATATCTGGTGGATGTGAGACAAATGCAGAATATCTCAATGATTGTTGAACAAGAACAATTGCAAACTAATCTAATTGGAGATTCTCATGAACATCCCTATGTGTAGCATTTTTATGCATGCAAGCTTGAGGACTAGTATCCTCAAACACTACTCTTCTCACTTCAACCTCCTTAATGGGTTTTTTATGCATCTTAGACTCATTGAAAATGACATCGCTACTTTTGATCATTGACCGTCTTTCAAGATCCCATAAGTGATATCCAAATTGGCCCTCTTGACCATATCCAAGAAAAATGCATTTCTTTGACTTATGGTTCAGCTTTTGTCTAAGATTCTTGGGTATATGAACATACACTTCACACCAAAAGACTTGAAGATGATCATAATATGGTGGATTCCCTGCATAACTCTTATGCCACTTTTAGACCTTTGGTAGTATTAGGTAAAATAGTAATCACATGATATGAAATCAATATTGCTTCTGCCCAAAAGCCTTATGAAAGGTTTGCATGATGTAGCATAGAAACTACACTATCTTGAATAATTCTATTCATCCTTTAAGCTACACCTTTTCATACTGGGGTATGAGCAGTTGTAAATTCTCTATGTGTTACTCTAGATTGACAAAAAATTCTGAATTCATGTGAGGGATACTCACCCCCAATATCTAAATGTAAAGCCTTTAGCTTAGTTCTTCTTTTAGTCTATATTGAAGCAAGCTATTTTTTGAAAGTAGGGAATATGTCATCCTTCGATTTGATAGGATATACCCAGACTTTTTTTGTAGCATCATCTATTAAAGTGATAACGTAAAGAGAAGCACCTAACGACCTTATGGGTATAGGAAAACACACATCTATATGAACAACATCTAAAGGTTGAATTGAAGGGTCAATGTGCATCTTATGCACATTCCTAGTTTGCTTGCCATATTGACAATAAAAAACAGAGGAAGATAACACAGGTAAGTAGCCAAAATTAGAAATACTTTTCATTCCACTATGAGATATGTGGCCCAAATAGCCATACCAAATACAAGCCATATGTTGTTCAATAATAGCTAATCAGTGTTCTTTTTGTGATACAAATAAAGGATACAGTGAGCCAACTTTTCTTCCTTTTGCATTAACCATATTTCCCTTTGATATGCAAAAGTTTTGAGCATAGAAAACCACCTTGTAAACAAGGTCATCAACTTGACCAATTGACATCAAACTATGTGATAACTAGGGTACATGGCATACATTACACAATGTAAATTTAGACAATGTAAATTTTGAACCATCAATGAATTGCACAACCACATCTCCAATCCCAACAATGCCATGCTAGTAAGAGTTGGCAAGTCTCATGGTACCACGAGACTTTGTTGCATAATTAGAGAACCATTCTCTATATGATGTGAAATGGAAAGAAGCATTATAATCTAGCAACCATGTCTAGAAAATGTTGGACTTTGAGGTCAGCGAAAGCACACAAACAACACAAGGAAGAAGAAGAAGCTTGGAGCATAACACACAATACTTAATTTATTACTAATTGAATGTACAATGATAAGTGATCCATTAGGGTTATAAGCGTATATACAAGCTAGAGGAAAAAACCTCCTAAAGAGGGCAAAAAGTGCCCTGGCACTCTCAGTGTGTTCACACACATCACAATCAAAATGTATCATCAAATCCACATTGGGAGTGATGCAGTGAACAAGGAGTTGGCACTCATGTGATAATGCACCTTAATGTGCTTTGTATGAGCATGGAACACATGGTTCTTTGCAACTTCCAATGCATTCTGACTGTCAGTGAAGATGGTGATGGTGGAAGACTGGCCAACACTCGATTCAGCCAAAAGACGACTGAGCCTCACACACTCAACAATCACTATGAAAGCTACCCTATACTCAACCTCACAACTAGAAGTGTTCACAATAGGTTGCCTCTTGCTCAACCAAGATATGCATGAGCTACCAAGCATGAAGCAAAAACCATTAATGGACACACAAGTTTCATAGCAACTAGCCTAGTGAGAGTCTCAAAAAGCATGTAACTCTTGGATAAAACAATCCAAGCAATCAGGTACCACTCAAGTAGTGAAAGGCGCACTTAACTGCCTACCAAAGATTGACGCCAGGGTAATACATAAACCTGCTCATCTGAGAGATAGCAAACTGAATATCGGGCCAAGTGCATAACTAAATCAAGCATCTAACAGCCTATTGATAGAGAACAACAAATGCATCTCTAGAATCATGAAGACTCAACCATAAACATGTTTCCATAGGAATGACCATAGGTTTGCAATCATCAATCCCAAAATGCTACAATAATTCATCAATATATTTTGTTTGACATAAAGCTATTCCACCATCAACTTGCATAAATTGAATGTCCAAATAATGATGCAAATGCCCCAAATTTGACATATCAAAAGAGTCATGCAAATCAGTCTTAAAATCAGTAATATGGTTCTCATTATGACCAATAAGCAGCATGTCATCAAAATAGACAACAATGATCAAAAGCACATCATTTTCATGCTTAACATATAAGGTACTCTCAATTGGACTATTCTCAAAACCATGTGCAATCAACTAGGCATGTATCTTTTCATACCAAGCATGTGGTGCTTTCTTAAAACCATATAATGCCTTTTTCATCCTGCACACTTTGTTTTCATGCCCTTTTTGCACAAAACCAAGGGTTTGAAATACATACACTTCTTCATCTAAGTCACCATTTAGAGATGTAATTTTAATGTCCAACTAATGTAGATTGCAACCCTGATGGGCTGCAAGTGCACAAATGCTACAAATGGTGGTCATTCCGCATGTTGGAGCAAAGGTCTCATCAAAGTCAATGCCTCTCTCTTGAGAATAACCTTTTGTAACAGGCTTAGCCTTATACCTATCAATTGTTCCATCAGGCTTATGCTTCAACTTGTATACCCATTCAGTGCTAATGGACTTTTTGCCTGTAGACAACTCACATGAAGACCAAGTACAATTCTTCATGATAGCATCATATTATGATTGCATAGCAGCCATCCAATTTTCTAAATTTTGTGCTTCATCAAAAGAAATAGGCTCATTCTCATAACAAAGGCTAAAGGAAGTCGTTTGTCACTCTAGCACAACGATGAGTACCAACATGAGGAGATCCACCTCATAAATGTCATCCATGGAGATGTGAGAACTGTTATGATGACCATGAGCAAGTGAAAGCACAAGTGTGTGAGTGAGAAGCACACTAGCATGCACACACATACACACACACAAGGCAAGAACAAAGATAGGAACAATGAAGTGCTTTCAATTACAAAAGATCTACCTCTATTCTCTAGCAAGCTAACATAAAAAATGAGCTCTCTAGCTCTTTTTATAGTTTTTGACTAGCTTTGGCCCTGACCAGACCTAGTGTCCAGCATAGTTAAAAATTAGGTTCTAGGGCTTATTTGAGGGCCCAAATGGAATCTAAAAATTAGGAAAATTGGTATGTGGCTACTTCTAGTACTCGTCAAGCTTGAGGAATCCTTGGCTTGAAAAAAATGGAGTCTAATCTACCAGAAATTATATTAATGTTGGTGTAGTGATGAAAATCAACTTTGATTGAAATAATGTATGAAAAAATTGATTAGGCCTCTTCTTGTTGGATCTGTATAATGTTTCCATCTCCTTGCTCCTTCTAACTCTTTTCTTTAGGCTTCTTTTCTATTGATGACTATAACACTCCCCCCTCTCTAGTGTTTGTAGCCCCTGGCAAACCTCTATTTTGGAAGGTGGTTGATGTAATATTCGAGGACATCTATCACAAACTCATGTTCACAGAGCCTTAATCCTTTTGCAAAATCAAATTGCAATGCATCCCAACTGATGTCACTAGGAATCTCTGGGTGTGGGTTTGTGTAATACTCTAAATACATTGCTTGCTCACATGCAAATAGTTGACCGAGGTGGGTCGATTTGGGTGTGAATACCTTAGAGTGATACTCTCAAAAACCTATGGTAAACAGGCTAGGAGATATCATATGTAGGCATGCCAGGCGTAAGCTACTCTAATACTTGGGTTCCTGCTCATGTTGTACACAAGATCATAATTTCCATTGGTAAAGCACGGGAGAGCAACTTGTGGTGCCTATTGCGAAAAGCTTTGAAAACCACTTGCATCATATCAAGAATCTTCAGCATCATCTACGCCATGACATCTGGCATTGGCTTTGACCGAGGGGGCCAGTGGTGTATCATGGACATCATATAAGCTATGGAAGATGGTCCCTATAGTGGCATGATGTATGGATAATTGAGCCACTCCTTCCATTGTGCATTATTATGTACTTTGATGGAAAAGGCTTTCCATGAGCTGCGTCGTGGAACTAGTTTGTAGCATGGGTTGTAAAGAAGATGGAGGGGAGCATTGTTCCAAGTGCGCAACATTTTTGGGTAAGCTTCCAAGAGGGTTTTCTGCCAGTTTAGTTGATAAATAATACCTTTTCATGCTCCTAGTGGTAAGTCCTCTTGTTGGAATTGTGTAGCGAATGTCAGGGTCTTCCCTCTAAATCTCTAAATTTTTGCATTGTAATTAGCCAAAATTACAAAATAGGGCATGTAGTTGAGTTTAAAGGCTGTGATGAGTTGCCTCGGTACCAAGTGTTGGAAGTAGTTAGATTGTAGCATTGTTTTTTCTATAACCCACATGGCTTGATTCTGCACCATTGTGCGATCTTCATGGGTGCACCCAATGTCTTCCACTTGCTTTAACCATGGGGGATGGGGAGCTTCAAAGGTATCTTGGCCTTCTGCAGTTATTCATCCACCAAGAATGGGTTGTGGTTTGTAGTCATCTTCAAACGTTTGTTCCACTAGAATGGAGATTGTTTCTTCTTCCGCTAGAGCCTCAGGTGGGCATGGTGGTCATTTGTATTGTAGTAGCCTAGTTTGCAAATCAATAACTTATTTTTGTAACTCTATTAGCATAGTTGAGTCAAAAATGATGCGATAAGATGATGTTGTGGTACACAAAACAGTTGTAGCTTCTCAATCTCTTTAGTGTTAGAGTTGATTTAGGTCCTCTGATAATTTTTCATGAGCCTCCAACAGGTTGGCATAATCTTTTAGTATAATTTTGATGTTCTCAAGGGGAATGGCTTGAAAATATGGACTTATAGTTGTCCTGGTGTGTTCTCTATGGCTCCTACTAAATTTTCTTGATTTTGCAGTTGCAAACATGTATTTTCCTCTTGAGCTATCGCGAGATGCCTTCAAAGGAGTGCCATGTTGCATTGGATTTTAGAATTGAATTCCATCCTCAATATCTACATCTTGAAGTTTTTTCTCGAGTAGGTTGTGTACTTCTTGTAATGTATGAAACTGGTCTTGAAGACTCTCGTTGTATGCTTCAAGTATTGTGATTCATTGTTGCAATTCTACAGAGCAATCTTGTAACATCCTGTTGTGTGCTCAAGTTGATGGTACCTTGTCTGAAGTTGCATCATACACTGAATCATAGTATTAAATGCAATATCTATAGATGAAGATGCAATTTGTACATTGGCCGATGCGAGGGAAAGGGAATGTGGAATGGGAAGTGTGAATGATGTGTCTAAGAGAGAGGTAGGTGCAAGAGAAGTGGGTGGTAGGGGAATGGGGGATGGTGGAATTATGGGCGGAAGGGGAGATGTTGTGGGTGGTGAAATATCCATGTTATAAGACATAGAAGTGAGTGCAGTGTCTACCATCCACATCAGAAGGGTAGGTGGAGTGAGTGTGGTGTGGTGAATATTTGTGTGGTGGGTGCTAAGGATGGGATAGAGAAGGAGGTTTGGGTGTAGGGTGGGAATATTTTAGAGAAAAAGGCGTTGATGGGTTGAAGGACTAGTGGGATAGAGGTTGGAATGTAAGAGCTTGGAGGTGGGACTGCCACAGAATGAGTTTCGATGACAAGGAAGCCTAGAAAAGTGGATATAAAGTCTATGTGGCCAATGACTAAGGTTGTGGAGGCACGATGTCCAAAGGCAGGGTCAATGAGGGAATTTTCTTGTATCAGTGGTGGTATGATACAATGGGTTATCGAAGGATGAAAACAAGGTTGAACTAGAAGTGGGCTATGGAAGATGAAGGTTTCCTCTCAGGTATCAGTAGTAGGAATAACATTTACAAATGTTTTTCTAGGAGGGATGTTGGAGGAATGGGCTCAGCCCTATCTTCATGGATGATGGTCGTTTCATGGCCATGATTTCCTAGTGGTTGCTTTGGTGGACTCTGCATGGCAGTGCCAGTGGTTTGGAAAGTTTTCTCACCTCAAGAAGTGGAAACTCTTATGGTAGTCATCTTGATAGGTTCGGTTGCTATAGTAGTTGCCTTCACAGTAGTGATGGGAATATGAATGTTCTTTCTTAACCTTGGTTGTGCATGTAAACTATGTGGTTCGTATTGGGCATGCGGAGTGTGCAGAGTGTATCTTATAGCTTCCACAAAACCATAGGTTTCTGAGAGGAGTTGTAGAGTTTTGTGGAAGTGAGAATCTACACCAGCCTTTTCCAATAGCTAGGCCATGAGTACTCTACTCCTCTCTTCAAAAAGCAATTGTTGTGCTCGAACTCTTTCCATTATTTGGTATAATTTGCGAAGCTGTGTAGTATAATCCAGAGCTTCAGTAGCTTCTTCTTCTTCTTCTTCTTCTTCTTCTTCTTCTTCTTCTTCTTCTTCTTCTTCTTCTTCTTCTTCTTCTTCTTCTTCTTCTTCTTCACCCTCTAGTTGTTTTAATTGTTGAGAGATGGTCCTCTATTGGTCATCTTCCCAGTGTACATGATGTCTTTCTCTTGATTTTCCCCTTCTTTGTGTGGAGCTGCTAGGGCCTTATGTTTCAGGAAAGAACCCAATATCTGATCGTTGAGTGGTCTACAAAAAAAGATTCAAATGCAAATGTGCTCATCCCTTCAATGTCTCTAACAGTACCAAATTCAAACTATGATGGTACAAGGGGAGGAGAGGGAGCAGCTTGCGATGTGCCTCCCGACTCAGATCGAGGCATTCTAATTTAAAAGGGAGGCACCGTGCCTTCTCCTCTTGGTGAGACCTCTGCAGTGTGAGCTTCTTCTATGCACATGTATTCCTCTTCTAATGCAAAAAAAAAGGATCCATAATAATGGATTCTAGATTTGAGTCACTTGATTTATCAAGGTCATCCATATTAGGCTCACACTCTTTGATAATCAAATCGCACATTATTGGTTCTATAGTGAAGATTGAAATGGCATAGCCATCTTCATCACAATGTGGTGTCCATTGTTCTTCATTAATAGCTACACCCATAGTGGCTAGGATTTCTGCCCAACCATGAGGTTCAAACTCTTCATCCGGAAATACTACATGTGCATAGGTTGAGTCTCGAATTGATCTATGAGTTTCTTTTGTACCTACTTCTCTAGTGTTTTCTCTTTTCTCTTCTTCTATTGCCACTTTACACATCCATAAGTGAGTGTCTTCATGCATCCATGAAGATCCTGAACCTATGGAATGCACCAACTCTGTGTCATATGTGGCTCTATGGATGGGATTCCAATGTATGGGGGCACATCTCTATGAGAGTATTCTTTGAGATTGAATTTGATTGTCACACCTAAGTGTTGTAGATACAAGGAATTGTTTCCCCACTCTTGTACTTCTTGCAACTGTCTCATGAATGGTCTTCCCAAAATCATCTCATAGGCCTGATTTTTGCTAAAGCCACATATGGCAAAAGTATGCTCAAACTCTACACCACAAATAGTGAGAGTTATCCCTCATAGTAGTGCTAAGGGTCTCTCTACGTGACCATCAGCCATCTATAATTTCATTCTTGTTGGCTTGAGCGCTAGTTTGCCCCAATGCTTCCATAGGGAAGTAGTAGTAATTGCAACTCCTATGCCTAAGACCAAAATAGCCTTGGTTGTGTAGCCTTGATGAGTGATCGGGAGATAGGTGTTTCCTTATTCTCCTTTGCTCATGTCTCCTATCTTATCCAATGGTATTTTTGGCACTATTCTATGTGATCCTACCTAAGAATGAGATTTAGCTACTTCTAGCACTTGATTGGCTATATGTTTCCTGTAAGGAATTGAACTCACAACCTCTTGGTTAGGAATGTGATGGGCTAACCACTTGCCCCAAAAGCCATGGTTGAGGATTACTTCCTAATCCTCTCTCTTAGAGCGTGGTTCAACCATCTCCTACTAGGATTATGTTACATTTCCGCAATTCTGGCTTAACCTTAAGTAGCTCCTCTAAAGTGAGATTGCACTACACTTTAGTGTTCTTTACTACCCATGTGTCCATAGGAAAGACTGAGTCTTCATTTCTTACCATGACTATGGGTCCTCTCATACAAGTAGACCTTACTTCCCATGGGCCTGTAAAATAAGGCTATTCTTGTAAGGAATTAGACTCAAAATCTAATTGTTCAGAAGACTGTGTATCCTCTTGTTCTCCTTTTCCCCATTTCTCTTCTTGAATTTCTCTTAGAAATTCTTGTGAGTATTGATTTACAGAAGTCGAGATTCGTGACTTCATGGAGTTGGAAACATAAACATCCTTGGGAGGAAGACTCAACCTTTCACTTCTAATGTTACTCATTCGTGATGTAGCTTGCTTTCTTGACTTAGCTATCATCCTTTCCAACCTTTCTAATAATCTGTGAAAGTGTAACTATGTTTTGGTTGAGGTTGTGTAGTTGAAAAGAAGACTGGCCTCAAACATGGTTTGAGCCGATTCTACCATCTTTGCACAAAGCTTGGTTCATTCAATCTGTAGGTCAACCCTGGGGTAACATTTTTTGTGTTCTGTCACATTTGGCCCTTCTTGGATTCTAGCCTGATTTGCTTTAGGCATCATGTCTAAGTCCTCGAGAGTAAGATTTGCTAAGACTAATCCTACTCTAGATGGTGATGGAGTTACATGAGGTGGATTAGGTGGTGATGGGATGGTAGTGGTGGTGATGTATGAGAGTGCATTTGAGATGCGATTTGATTATCTTGGCTTTTGTTTATCTTAAGCTTTCCTCAAGCTCGCTCGTCTTCTTCGACCATTGTCTTTTTTATTCTCTCACGTGTATCCTTCTAGGCTCTTGTCCTTTTCTTGGTTAGGTTCTCAGTCTCAATAACATCATAACTCTTTTCTTGGCTTAAGTCTTGGTTCTATTGTAACGCCTAAGCTCTAGTGACCACTTTCACTGGGGTAGTGGAAGTTACACTTCTAGTAGAATCTACTATTAGCCAAATGACATTGATAGGTGTGATCTTTAGTACATTGTTTGAGTTCTTAGGACAATCGTGTAAGAGGTGCTCCTTCCCACAATCCAGACAAAAACCTTGAATTGTCACTAATTGGGGTTGCATTGGTGTAAGTATAGAGCAATCACGAATGAAGTGATCTCCCTAGCATCTATAGCATGGTCCTCTAGGAGCTGGGGGTCTGATCTGTATAGGTTGGGGCCTAGAATTAGGATTTGCATACATGATATTAGCATATTCTGGCTTCCAACTAGGTTTGTTAGGATTTTTGTAAGGGTAAATCTCGTTATGCTCCGGTGACTCCATATAGTAGGCTAATGGGCTATCCATATGAGCTGAGTCAAAACTGTGATTATTTGGGTCACTTTCTAAAATTAATGGTGATGCTGGCACTAAGGCTCTAATCAAATTTTCTTCAGGAGCTACATACTTCACTAGGATCACATTAGCTAGAGGTGGAGGTTGTTGAACTAAAACTGGTTACGGCCTTTGATGAGCTTGATAGGGTGGTTGATAGGGTTGTTGGGGCCTAGCATATTGTTATTGTGGATACTTTATGGTCTCTGCCATATTGTGAATATGGCTGTGGATAATTTTACCTAACCACATGCTTGTTATATGGGGAATCTTATGCAATGTGGTTAGTATAACTCCTTTCTATGGTGCAGTATTGGCTACTAAGGTTCACTTGGAGTTGAGCCATGATTGGGCACACATTACCATATGGTTTCCTCCACAAGTATAGCATTGTTTTATTGGGGAAAATCTAGGTGTCTACTTGCTAGAGACTCCTAACTTTTGAGCTACCTCTTCTCTCAATTCCTCAATAGATGTAGCTATTTTGGAAGTGAGGCTCGTAGAGCTATCTGAATCTTTATAGATTTTTTAAAGATCCACTTATTCACCCAAATTATCCTCAATGTTTATGCACATATGTACACACTCTATTATGGATCTAGGGTCCTTCAAGTACACTTAGGATCTCAATGTAGTACTTAACAAACCATCTAGGAATAATTCCACTTGTTTGGTTGGTGTGGGTAGCTCTAGCATAAGGCATATCTCTAGGTATTGTTTAAATCTTCTGCCTACTAGTCTAACCATTTCCTGGGGTGCCTGCTTGAAGCTATGTATCAGCGATGAGGTACTGTGTCTAAGGCCACTCTTAGAAAACTCCGTGATGAAGGCTTCTAGCAATTGGTCTATGTTTCTAAATTTCCTATGGTATACTGGCGGGAACCACATAAGAGATGTTTTCTTGAGTGTTAGACCAAAAGCATTGTATTGTGTGAACAACTCATCAACTTGCTCATCTCTCAAGACTTGCCTAAATTCTGCCACATGATCGTATGGGTCTCCAGTGCCATCAAAGTAATTCTTCATGGATTTAACTAGTTGGGTAGGCCTCAAGATTCTGGGGTGTTCTCTAGGCCTAGGCAAGGGAAAATCATCCATGCATCTTTGATGCCTTAGATTTTTGTGTCTCTCCTAATCTGTTCTTTCTGCATCTAATCCTAATCGCTCTCTTCCTAGAGGGATCGCAAAGCTCACTTCATGTCTTTCTCTAGCTCTTTCCTTCTTAGTTTCATGAGTCTAGGATGATCTTCCTCCTTGGTGGTCATGGAAAACATTAGATCTTGATGGAGGGAAAATCAATTCACCCTTCCAAGTGTAAGCATGCCTACCATGCTCTGTTACTAAGAACATTCTCTCTAATGTGTTATCTATATAGACAACTTTTCTTGGTATCTCTGGATCTTTGAACTCGTAAATGGTGACTCCGCCTATTTTGCTACGTTGATCTATTTTGAATCTCCAAAAATCTTCTTCCGTTTCTCTATTCAAGAATAGTTCTATGCTTTTGTTGCCTTGGGGAACCCACTCTAGAGTAATCACTCTGGTCAAGATTGACTTGCCTTGAGGAGTCCTAGGTTCTTGTCCTCGGTCTCCTTTCTCTAGGTCTCATATCTCATTCTCATGAATGACATTTTCAAACTCATCTGTCCTATCTCATAAGCTAGTAACCACATACATGATTCCTTGCTTATCAATATATGAACCCTCTTCAAATCTAACCACTAGGTGTTCAATTTGGAAGGGAGTTGGACAATTTATCATCTCATACCATCCTCATGGATGCATTGTACCTAATTGGTTGGTCCTAATATACTCAAATTGCATCTTTTAGGGACCTTCTAGTGTCTGTAAACAAGTTTTGCTTGCACTACCTATCAGTCGTTCCATGTTAAAGGACATCTCTGAATCACTCGTTTTCGAATTGAGTATGTATGGATAATCACTAAGTTGCTAGGCCCATGACCTAGTTGTATGGTTGACACTAGCCTCAGATGATCTAGTACTTTGTCGGTCTCTCCCTAGGTGTCTACCTAATCTAAGGTTCATATGCCCTATTGATTATTCCCAATGACCCTTGTACAACCACATTGGTGATTCCATGATATCAATCACTTGTTCCTTTTAATTTCTTTAGTATGTATTTCCTTGTTTTAAAACATCCATCGTAGGGAGCACTTAGGTTTGCCGTACTTGATGTTCTTCATCCAATTAGATTAAGTTCTTTGCCCTTAAGTTGTCCCTTCATTGCAATTAACCTATTCTTAAAATTGAGAATTTAAAGGCTCTTAGAACTTGAGTGTTCCTATCCTGCCCCCCTAATCAATCACAACCATTAATTGCACTTAGCCTATGCTAAAAATTGAATGAGGGGGTTGGGAGATCTTCCAACCTCAAGTCACTTCTCCTTGTTTGCACTTGTATGCGTAGGATGCGTGTTCCCAAGCTTGCACACACTAGCACCTCACTTTGGACACCCTTGATTGACTCTTGATGGAATTGTAAAAGTTCCAAGTTTAGATCACACTTTAACTTTAATTGACAGACAATTTTGATCTAGGCACTGTTTAAAGACCCTTTTTTTCCTTTTTGTATTGATAAAAAATTTCTCTAGATCTCCCTTGGTTACCTGAGGGTCAACATCAAATTACCCTATCTGAAAATAAATAAGCTTTCCAACGCACTGCAAAGCTCAAAAACCATATTTCATATGAAAAAGTTATGTCAGTTTAGAGTTCTAGGGGTTCAAACAGGTGAATAAGATCTCTCACAATGTTTGTGTATTTGACTAAGGCCTTTGTAATGGTGTAGACAAAAGAGCTTAAAACACGCCAAATTTTAAACCCTAATCTTCAAACAATTAACACCTTAATTTTTGCAGAAATTGGCTACTTATCGGGATATATGGTGTTTGTCATGATAGACCTGTATGTCGCGATAGATGAGTGTCTGTCACAATAGATGCCGATGTCTATCATGATAGACAGTGTCTATCATCTGTCATCTATCATGATAGATGGGTTTCTATCATCTATTGTGGGGTCTTGTCTGTTGCGATAGACGGGTGTCTGTCACAATAGGCATTTTCTATCGTCTGTCATCCATCACTTGTCATTTTTCATCGCTCACGAATTTCAATATGTCACAATAGATGGATCTATCTATTGGGATAGATGGGTGTCCCTTGCAATAGATAGTGTCTATCATCTATTGTCTATCATCTTTCATCTATTGCAGATTTCAGTATGTCATGATAGACGGTGTTTGTCATGATAGACGTTTTCTATCATCTATCACAGGCTTTGTCTATCATGATAGATGGGTGTCTACCATTTGTCGTGGGCTCTGTCTGTCATAATAGACGGGTGTCTGTCATAATAGACGGGTGTCTGTCATAATAGACGGGTGTCTGTCATAATAGACGGGTGTCTGTCATAATAGACGGGTGTCTGTCATAATAGATGATAGACACCTGTCATGATAGACGAGTGTCTATCGTCTGCCATGGGCTTTGTCTATTGCAATAGATGGGTTTCTGTCATGATAGACCAAAAAAATGCAATTTTTTGTGATGTTTCTAGTGATTTGGAATGCTCTAGTGTCGTGCCATGCATGAAAATGGGAAACACCAACTTTCTCTATCTGTCATGACAGATAGAGTTCATCATCTTGGGACCTCTACAGAGTCTACTGTACTTGGGGAAGCTACTGGAGACTATGGTACAGCTAAAACTTGCAAGAAATGCTTAAAAACACATGAAAACAGAATGCACAATAGCTCTCTCTCACTCTCTCTCACAAATGAAATAAGGATAATGATGTGGGGAAGGGAATATGAACAAAATAAAAATAAAAATTTAGTGAAGATGGAAATGGACATGGAAGATGGTGCAGATGATGATGATGATGATGAAAGTAAGAAAAAAGTGAAAACTAAAAACATTACCTATGAATCCAACATCACAACTCTACGTCTTACCATCACACTCTCGTCCTCAAAGCTTGCTCGTCAGCAACGATGCCAAATTTGATGTCACTCTAGCACAATGGTGAGCATCACCATGAGGAGATCCACCTTATAAATGTCAATCCGTGGAGACATGAGAACTGTTATGACAACCATGAGCAAGTGACTGCACAAGTGCATGAGTGAGAAGCACATTAGCATGCACACACATACACACACACAAGGCAAGAAAAAATGGAGGAACAATGGAGTGCTTTCAATTACAAAAGATATCTTTTACAAAAGCTCTATTCTCTAACAAGCTAACCTCAAAAATGAGCTCTCTAGCTCTCTTTATAGTTTTTGACTAGCTTTGGCCTTGTCCAAACCTAGTATTTGGCTTAGTTAAAAAATTAGGTTTTAGGGCATATCTGAGGGCCAAAATAGAATCTCAAAATTATGAAAATTGGTATGTGGCTACTTCCAGTACTCCTCAAGCTTGGGGACTCCTTGGCTTGAACAAAATGAAGTCTAATGGAAATCACCTTTGATTGAAAATAATGTACAAAAAAATTGATTCCACCTCTTATTATTTGTTTACAGTTGTAACACCATTGCATAGAAATCTGATGCAAAACATGCAATGAGAGCTTGAACAAGTATGATATGACAGAGCTGCATCTACTTTGCTATCTCACAAAGTCTGCACCAGCCATTTTTGACATAGTTTTTCCTTCCTCTATATCAACCCTCTCATCAACAAGTGCATCATGTAAATCTCCATCACAAATGGAATGATATGCATCATCATGTGAAACCTATCTAGGCTAAGAAATTTCCTCATTTGAACAAGCACTTGATTGTCCAACTGATGTCTCCTTAGTACATGAAGGTAATGTTTGAATTGCATCTTTCACAAAAAAAACATCACGAATAACCAAAATGTGTTTAATCTCTGGATGATAGAGACAATATCCTTTGCTTTTAGAACTGTACCCAACACAAATACATTTTATTGCTTTATCATCCAATTTTCTATGTTGTTGTTTAGGCATTAATGCATATGCAACACAACCAAAGACACACAAATGAGAAACAGATGGCTTGCGACCATGCCAAGCCTCATATGGAGTGATAGACTATAGTGCTTTAGTGGGACACCTATTCAGTACATATGCTGCACAAATAATAGCCTCAAGCCAGATGCTATGTGGTAAAGCTTGACTCTTGACCATACACCTAGCCATCTCCATGAGAGGCCTATTCTTTATTTTAGCAGCTCCATTCTGTTGAGGTGTATATAGCACTCTACAAATGTTTTATCCCATATTCAACAAAAATGCATTAAAATCAGAATACATGTGATCCCCCCCTCGATCAGAATGGAGGATGCACATTTTACATGGTGATGGATTTTCAACCAAAACCATAAATTGTTTTAAGCACATAAACACTTCAAACTTTGTTTTCAATGGATACACCCGTGTATGCGTGGAAAAATCATCAATAAGAGTGAGAAAGTAAAGGTGGTTCCCAAAAGAAGGTGTTTGCATAGGACCACAAATATCACTATGAACAAGCTACAAATTCTAAGTAGCTCATACCAAAACATCTTTTTGAGAAGGAGGAATGCTTTCCTTTGCCCAAAATACAGCCTTCATAGGCATGTTTACCATGCTTCTCAAGTTTGGGAAGAGAGGACATCATTTCACATTTCTACAGGTGTGGAAAACTAGAAAAATTCATATGAAGAAAGCATCCCTATCAAAGCTTTGCATCTGAGATAGCTTGAGAATCTTGAATTGCACATGTGGAATCATTCATAGATTTTGCATATTCTATGAGCTTATACATCCCGCGACACAAAATTCTAGAAGCAATAATAACATCTTCATTTGACATATCATGAATTGTACATCTATCATCAAGAAATTTGACAACCAAACTGATCTTGGATAATGTTGAAATTGAAAATAGATTTTTCTTGATCCATGGAACAAAAAAAAGCATCTCACAATGTGAAAGAACTACCATCAATAGTAGTCAGAATGATCTTACCAGTTCCAATTACAAGATAAGAGGAGTTGTTAGCACATGTGATAGTATTCCTTGTAGGGGCAGGCTCAAGTGAACTAAAGAAACTGTACTTCAAGGTAATATATTAGGTTGGCCCACTATCAAAGTATTGGCAAACATATGAGTCTACTACAAACATACATTGTTCATGAGAAGATGGGTCATAGCTACAAATAGTATTAAATGCCCATTCTTCATTCTACACAAGATTAGTAGACTCTGTTTCGGTGTATACGCCTCTACAACAACATTCCAACCTCTTTCTTCTTTGCCTCTTTTGGAGTGAGTTTTGGACAACTCTTTATGACATGATCATTTCCTTTATAGTATTTTCATAACTGTTTTTTCTTTTTTGTTTTATTATCCTCTTTGTCTTGCCTTTTTTACTATGCATAATTAGCAAATTTTTGCTTACTAGTAGATGAGCTCCGTTTACCTTTGTCCTTCTAACTAGCTAAGAAAGCTTGATGTGCAACACACATAACGGACCTCTTCTGCCAAGGTTGATATTCCTTCAATAAAATAGAGACTAACTCCTCAAATATTAAGGCACTTGGATTTCCTTTCATCATCGATTGGAGAGTAGAAGCAAAATTTTGATATGAATCAGGAAGACCATTAAGAATGTTCTATGCAAGTGAAATATCTAGCAAGACTTCATCTGCAGAAATCAAATCTTTGTTCTTTCTCAAAAAAACTATCCATAGAATCTCCTTCATTCATATGCTCACTCTCTTACTATTTTCAGAGGTAAGCAACATGAACCTCATTTCTTGCCCAGTATAAAGTGGTAAGTGTATCCCAAGCATCCTTTGCTATTTTGCACAAGAAAATATGAGCAATAATGCACATTTGATAGACAAAGCCATCAATGCATGTGCTTGAGCATCTCTCCCATCCCATTGAAGTTGCTCTATAGTAGGTGCAACAAGAACTATAGCATGAATAGGAATTTGAATATCATCATCTTCAACACCATCTACATCAACCTTCAATAATTCTATTTGTAGGTATAGTAGGTCGTTCTTCAACACCCTACATAATATTCCATAATCCTTTCGCCACCAATACGTGATGCATCATATATTACCATAATAGGTAATTAGTGCCATCCAACTTGTCCTCAACATCCAACATACGGAATACATCATTGCTTTCAGCCATGGCCACTCACCAAAATAATTTGATGCATAAAAATGACTGTATCTCAAAAAGTTGAGTAGAACTTCCCTGTTCAGTTCTACTAAACATGTGGCAGAGTTTGAGGCACTTGTACTGGAAAACCAAAAGTTGTATATATGTTTGGCACAAAAGGACACAATTGCCTACACAAGCACTATGATAGTGCATTCTGAGGTTGAAACGAACTCATATCAAAATTTTGACACTACACCATGGCATTGTTTTGAACTGCTAATTGCCTAGAGTATGCTCATCAATCTTTGTGATTCTGAGACTATGATCGGAGGGTTTTCGATGATGCCCTAGATGAAGCGGCGATCTTCTCATATACTAATTGTTGGAGTTTGAGGTCTATGAAAAAGCACACAAATAGCACAATGAAGAAGAATGATCTTGGAGCAGAACACACAATACTTAATGTATTACCAAGTGAATGCTCAAAGATAAGTAAGACCTATTCAGGAAAAATGGGAATTACACAGGATTTTGAGACAGTTCTTTTCGTCCAAATGTTTTATGTTTTCACTCATTCACACACTACAACATGTTATTATCTCTTGATTGGGGTATATTAAATTAATACTTTAATATTAAGGATAATTGTATTATTAGTGAGGTATCAAGTTTGGGCTGAAAGTTAAGAAGTTAACATAGTAAGTAACATAAATGGGACTTGAATAATTCCCAAATTTCCTGAATAGGCCTTAAGTGACCTGTTAGGGTTATAGGCACATATACATGTCAAGAAAAAAAAACCTCCTAAAGAGGGAAAAAAGTGCCCCAACGATCCTAGTGAGTTCACACATCACTACCAAAATATATCAATAGGAAATAGAATCAACTATAAGAGCCTCAGTGGGCAAAATACTATCAAGTTTCAAGACATCAGCATCATCAAAAATATCATTAAGTTCTTCAATCTTCATAATCAAAGAATATGTTGCATGTATAATATGCCCATCAACATTTGGTCATTTACCTTTAGCATTCTTTAATGCATAGTAGTCTTTCTTCATGTGTCCTTTCTTATGATAGTAATGACATTTGATATCCTTCTTCCTTGATTTACTTCTACTATTATTTTGTTGAGCATTCTTTTCCTTTTTCTTGCTTCTACCACATTATTGATTCTTTCCTTGATAAGAATCATGAACATTATATGCATCTCCACTCTAAGTGCCAACCATAAATTTTCTATGAATCTCCTCACTCAACAGTGCTCCAAATATGTCATCATAGACAAGTTTACCATCAGGTGCACTATTACTAATAGTTATGCAAAATGTATCCCATGATGATGGCAAGATGAATAGCAACATGACTTCTTTTGTTTCATTATCTATCTCCATTTTTTGAGCCTGTAATGGAGACAATATAGCTTCAAACTCATTTAGAGGAGCAAAAACACTATCTGTGTGGTTCATGCAAAGGCCATATAACTTTCTCATCAGATACACTTTATTTGATGCCATTTATTTTTCATATGTATTACATAACTTCTTCCAAATCTTATCTCTACTTTAACAATCCAATACTATAAATTAGAATTTATTTGCCATGTGAAATTGAAAGGTAGACCTAGACATTTAATCCAATGCATCCTATTAATCATCATCCATATCAATAGGCTTCTTTGAGATTCCATTTACTGGGTTCCACTATCTCTTCTGAATCAGCACATCTTTCTTCCATAGAGCAAACCTTGTGCCATCAAATCTTTGGATTTCAAAATGGTCTTTGCCTTGCAAGTTATAGATCCTCTTGGGAACAATGGCACTAAACCTAGATCCACCATATGTGCCTAAGATTTCTCATGCCATGATGATAGAGGATTAACGAGAATGATAATGGAGCTAGGATAGTCCAAAACACCACTAAGGCTCCAAAAAGAAAAAAAGATGAACACCTGTTAAGCCTAGTTGGCTATGAACTAAACCTATGAACAAATAGCATGCATCTCCTATGGCGAGGCTGGGTAAGTCTTCCATTTGCGTCACTGAAGAGATCCCAACATCTAGGTGTGTCCCAATTAAGAAAACCTCACCATGGACCTCTTTATCAATGTCAAAGGCTTTATATAAAATTGTAACTGCGATCTCAATGACCATATGGACGAACATAAGGGTTATCCATAGAAGCATATAGTGTGTATGTGCTCAATATATGTAGTAAAATGGCACAAAAAAGGCTAAATTTACAGGCCAAACACTAGCCAACAACACCTACAAGTGACTGTCAACTTTTTTACTTAGGCTCAAAAGCCTGCACAAACTTGGAGTGGTTGGTCCCACCACAATCGAAAAACTTTCAAGAAACCTATAGATTTACTAGTGTGACTTAAAAACATAGCCCCATAGCTAAGTATTCATTGTTAGAGAAGTAGAAGGAATGCTCTCCTTGATATTATTGAACCTGTGTAAAGAGAAATGTGCATGAAAGTACTCCAAGATGGCTCCAAGAATCACCCCAACCACATACTTGATGCCGACTTGAAGATATGTTGAAAAATGAATTTTTTCCTCATAATAAGGAAGAAAGGAATTTGGATGAGTGGATTGTGTTCTTCAATGGAGTGAACCCTTGTCCATGTGTTGTTGATAGATTTTGCTAGGGTATGTGTGGAAATACTTAGGGCCATTTGGACATTTTTTTCTCTTTAAGAGGTTTTTCCCCTCACCTATATATAGAACACTCACATAGTGGATTTATGTAATCCAAGTATATGTCTTGATTGTTCTTACACTATGAATTGAAGTATGAAGCTCAATGATCTTACTTTGAGCATTGAGGGCTTGAATGAATGCTATTTCCAAATCTTTAACCCATGAAATGATCCCTAGATTCATGTAAACCTCATTAAACTGTAATCAGTTTATCATTGTACGCATACATTTGATTCCTAGGTCCATGATTTCATGTTCATCTTCATGTTGTTGGAGTTCAAGGTCTCTGGAAGCACGTGAAAAGCATAAGAAAGAAGAATAAGCTTGAAGCACAACACACAATACTGAATGTATTACCAAGAGAATGTACAAAGATGAGTGACCCGTTAAGGATTGTTGGGGTTCGAGGTCTACGGAAGCACGCGAACAGCACAAGGAAGAAGAAGCTTCTTGGAGAACAACACAAAATATTGAATGTATTACCAAGAGAATGCACAAAGATGAGTGACCCATTAGAGTTATAGGCATATATACAAGCTGGGGGAAAAAAACTCCTAAAGAGGGAAAAAAGTGCCCCCAATGGTCCTAGTGTGTTCACAAACATCACTACCTAATATATCAACAAATCCACCCTAAGAGTGATGCGATGAATAAGGAGCTAGCACTCATGTATAAGGAAGTGTCAAGCTATGTGAAATCAATCCACAAAATGAAGCAAGCCCAAAGCTTTGCTGAAAGCTTCAAACTTCTCCCTAGGTAGAGCCTTTGTGAAAAGGTCTGCAATGTTCTCTTGTGTGGGCACATATGCCAAACTGATCTCTCTAGTAGAGAACCTCTCCCTGACATAATGATAGTGCACCTCAATGTGCTTAGTGCAAGCATGGAACATAGGGTTCCTCACAATTGCCAATGCGCTCTCACTGTTAGTGAAGATTGTGGTGGCAAAAGACTAGCCAACACATAAATCAGCCACAAGGAATCTGAGCCACACACACTCAATAATCGCTATGAAAGGTGCCCTATACTAAGCCTCACAACTGGAAGTGGACACAATAGGCTGCTTCTTGCTCAACCAAGATAGACATGAGCTACCAAGGATGAAAAAAAAGCCACTAGTGGACCCATGAGTGTCATAGCAACCAGCCCAATCAAAGTTAGAAAAAGCATGTAAATTTGGTGGTAGTGATCCCCTTGGGATAAATCAATCCAAGTATTCGGGTACAAGTCAAGTAGCAAAAGATGCACTTAACCACCTGCCAATGCCTGACACTTGGGCAATGCATAAACTTGTTCATCTCTGAGATAGCATGAATATCTTGCCAAGTAATGCATAAGTAAATCAAGCATCCAACAGTCTCTTGATAGAGAACAGCATCAAATGCATCTCCAACATCATGAAGACTCAATTGTAAACCTATCTCCATAGGACTGGCAATGGGTTTATAGTCTTCAAGGCCAAAACACTAAAATAATGTGTCAATATGTTTTGTTTTTACACAAAGGTATTCCACCATCAACTTGCATAAATTGAATGCCCAAATAATGATGCAAATGCCCCAAATTTGACATCTCAAATGAGGCATGAGATCGGCCTTAAAATCAGCAATATGCTTCTCATGAGGACCACTAAGCAACATGTCATCAACATACACAACAATGATCAGAAGCACATCATTTGCATGCTTAACATGTAAGGTGCTCTCACTTGGACTGTTCCCAAAACCATGTGCAATCAAGTATGCATGTATCTTTTCATACCAAGCACATGGTGCTTACTTCAAACCATATAATGCCTTTTTCAACCTAGACACTTGGTTTTCATGCCCGTTCTACACAAAGCCACGGGCTGAAAGACATACACTTCTTCAAGCAAGTCACCATCCAAAAATGCACTTTTAATGTCCAACTGATGTACATTCCAACCATGATGAGCTGCAAGTGCATAGATGCTATGAACAGTACGCATTCATCATGTAGGAGCAAAGGCCTCATCAAAGTCAATGCCTCTTTCCTAAGCATAACCCTTTGCAAGAGGCCTAGCCTTATACCTCTCAACTATTCCATTAGGCTTACACTTCAACTTATATACCCACTTAGTGCCAATGGTCTTCTTGCTAGAAGGCAAGTTGCATACAGACCAAGTACCATTTTTTATAATAGCATCATATTCTGATTGCATAGTAGCTATCCAATTTTTAGAATTTTGTGCTTCATCAAATTAAACAAGCTCACTTTCATCACAGAGACTAGAGGTAGCCATAGCATAGCAATTTGATGCAAAAGAAGCACTATGAGATCCTAAACGAGTATGATATGACAGAGGCGCATCTAATTTGCTATCACACAAAAACTCCACTAGTCATTTTGGCATACTTTTTGCCTTCTCAATACCAGCTCTCTCATTAACAAGTGCATCATGTAAATTTGCATCATAAATGGAATGATGTGCATCATCACATGAAACCTCTAAAGGCTGAGAAGTTGCCTCATTAGGACCTATAATAGACTATCCACCTATAAAAAGAGGCAGTAAAGTGTCATACATGTCTTTGGATCTAACTAATGTCTCCTTAGTACATGGAAGTAATGGCTAAATAGCATCTTCCACAAAAATGGCATCATGGCTAACCAAAATGCGTTTAGTCTATGGATCATATAGATGATAGCCTTTGCTTTTAGAACTATACCCAACAAAAACACATTTCACTACTTTATCATCCAATTTCCGATATTGTTGTTTAGGCACTAATGCATATGCCAGGCAACCAAAAACATGTAGGTGAGCAAGAGATGGCTTGCGACCATGCCAAGCCTCATATCGAGTGATAGACTGCAATGCTTTAGTGGAACACCTATTAAGTACATATGTTGCACACATAACAGCCTCAAGCTAGAAAAACTATGTGGTAAAGCTTGACTCTTGACCATACACCTTGCTATCTCCATGAGTGACATGTTCCTCCATTCAACAACTCCATTCTGTTGAGGTGTATACATCATTGTACACTGATGTTTTATCCCACGTTCAGCCAAAAATGCATTAAAATCAGAAGACATATATTCCCCCCCTCGATCAAAATGGAGGGTGTCCATTTTACATGCTCACAAATTTTCAGCCAAAACTACAAGTTGTTTGAAGCATATAAAACCTTTGGAATTTTCTTTCAATGGATATACCCATGCATTCCTAGAAAAATCATCAATGAATATCATGAAGTAAAGATAGTTTCGAAAAGAGGGTGTCTGCATAGGACCACAAACATCACTATGAAAAAGCTTCAATTTCTGAGTAGCTCGAACTAAGCCATCTTTTGGGAATGAGGAACGTTTCATTTTTCCCAAAATAAGGCCTTCATAGACATGTTTACCAGGTGCCTCAAGTTTGGATAGAGAGGACACCATTTCATATTTTACAAGCGTAGGAAACTAGCAAAATTCATATGACCAAAGCGTACATGCCAAAGCTTTGCATCTAACAAAGCCTGAGAATCATGTACTGCACATGTTGAATCATTCACAAATTTTTCATATCCTATGAGGTTATACAGCCCAGGACATAAAATGCTAGAAGAAATAATGACATAGCCATTGGATAGATCATGAACTATACATCTATCATCAACAAATTTCACAACCAAGCCAATCTTGGCTAAAGCTAAAACTGATGACAGATTCTTCTTTATCCCTGGCACAAATAAAGCATCCAACAATTTAAAAGAACTACCATTAGCAATAGTCAACATGATCTTACAAATTCAAATGATAGGATAAGAGGAGTTGTTGGTGCATGTGACAGTATTCCTTGTAGGGGCAGGCTCGAGTGAAGTCAAAAAACTACACTGAAAGGTAATATGTTTAGTTCCCCCACTATCAAAGTACCAAACATCTGAGTTTACTATAGACATACATTGTTCATGAGAAGATGGATCATAATTGCAAATAGTGGTAAATGCCCATTCTTCATTCTGCACAAGATTAGCAAACTTTGTTTTGGGTGTAGAGGCCTCTGCAACAACCATTCGAGCCTCTTTCTTCCTCTCCTCTTTAGCAACCTGTTTTGGAAAACTCTTTATGACATGATCATTTCTTTTATAGTATTTGCAAAACAATTTCTGCTTTTTTGTTTTCTTCTCATCCCTGTCATCCTTCTTTGATTGTGCAAAATTAGCAAATTTCTACTTACTAGTAGAAGAGCTCCATTTACCTTTGCCCTTCTAACTAGTCAAGAAAGCTTGATCTACAACATGCATAATGGACCTATTTTGCATAGACTAATCTTTTTGCAATAGAACAGAGACTAACTCATCAAATGTTAAGGCATTTGGATTGCATTTCATCATCAAACAAAGAGTAGAAGCAAAACTCTGATATGAATTGGGAAGCCCATTCAGAAGAGTCAACACAAGTGAACTGCTAGGCAAGACTTCATTCGAAGAAATTAATTGTTCCTTCAAATCTTTGATCTTTGTCAGAAAACTATCCATGTAATCTTTTTCATTCATGTGCTCACTCTCCAATTATTTTTAGAGGTAAGCAACACAAGCCTCATTCCTTGCCTGGTATAAAGTGGTAAGTGTATCCCAAGCGTAAGAGTGAATGTGAGGAATAATGGCACGTTTGACAGACAAAGGTATCAATGCATGTGCTTGAGTGTCTCTACCATCCTAATGAAATTTCTCTATAGTAGGTGCAGCAAGAACTGCAACACAAACAGGAACATGAAGGATATTGCCATCTTCAATACCATCTACATCACCTTTGGCAACTGTGTTTGCAGGTGTAATAGGAAATTTTTCAATACCCTGCTCAATATTCCATAGTCCTTTTGCAACCAATACATGACACATCATATAAGCCCATAATGGGAAATTGGTACCATCCAACTTATCCTCAATAGCCAACATATGGAATACATCACTACTTTCAGCCATGGCCACTGAGTAAAATGCCCTTATGCAAAAAAATGATTGTATCTCAAAAAGTTGAACATAACTACCCTCTAAAATTATGCTAAATATGTGGTAGACTTTGAATGCATATATTGGCAAATTGAAACATGTATATATCTTTGGCACAAAAATACAAAATTCCCTACACAAGCACTACGATAGTGCATTTGTAGGTTGAAATGAGCTAAGATCGCGATTTCGACATCATAAAATGAAGCTGTTTTGAACTCCTATTCACCCTTAGTATGCTCACCAATTTTTGTGTGATTTTGAGATTGTGAACGAAGAGGTATCGACGATGCCCTAGATGAAGTGGTGACTTGCTCTAATACCAATTGTTGGAGTTTGCGGTCTATGGAAGCACGCAAACAACACAAGGAAGAAGCAAAACCTTGGAGCACAACACACAAGGAATGTATAAAGATGAGTGACTCATTAGGGCTATAGGATTATATACAAGCTCGGGGAAAAAAACCTCCTAAAGAGGGAAAAAAGTGCCCTGATAGTCCTAGTGTGTTCACACACATCACTACCTAATATATCAACACATGCATATGTTCCTCATATGCATCATTGCTAAGTGAGAAATGCGATTCATGCATGTGCTCTACATTCTTTTCTTGTGATTTTTTAACCTCTTCACTACCTAATACCTTGGAATTCAAAAAGAACAAAATAAAGCGTGTGCTTAATTTCAAGTGAATATGAATACCATGACATTACTTCTTTGTAGGGATCATGGCAGACAAACACATCTTATCCTATTCGAAATTCCAAAGTCCATCCCCACTTAACTTTGAAGATTCCTTGTCCTTGATTCGATGTGCTTGTGAGATTCTTGAAGTTGCCAAAGATTCTCTCCATTGGATGAGTGAAGAGGAAACAAGAAGAACTTTGGTGCTTCTTTATGCGTAATGAAAAGAAGCACATAATGGCTCTTGAACTCCATTGTATGGGATGGAAATAGATTTAGTTGATTTTAGTGTGTAAAATATGCAGAGCAAATTTAATATTTTTCTCTCTCCAACCAAAGTTTGAACACGAAGTGATTGCTTGATTAATTTTCGAGGAAGGAAAAGGATCAACTTTCTTTTCATATAGAGAAAGAGAACACATTTATATGCTCTTGGCTCTTTAATTAGCAAAGGAAGAAGGATTTCGAGTTTCTCTTAGGTTCCTAATTGCAAAGAAAGAGAGCCTCAATAGCTCTCATGTCTCAATATGTAGAGATTAACAAGAATATTAATCAGCTATGATGGTGGATGGAGTAGAAAGGCACATGCACTCAACAAAGAGAGATGATATGCATGGGAAATCCCATATAGGATGCAAAATCAAAGAGGAAGAGGTTATATAAAGGCTTTTTTAGTCTAATTACCTTCAACTCCAAGAGGGAGAAGCCAAAAAAGCTTCCACTCACATGGGCACCTTTGGTCACTATCCACCAATTATGGTCTTGATACTAACCACATGGCCATGTGGAGGTGTGAATTCAGCCTATCTAGGGGCGCCTATACTATTGAGCCTCCTAAAAGAGGGTTCTCACTCTCTATGGGCTTTGATGTCTTTATTTTTATAGGAGAAAATAGGTCGATTTCTTCATGCAAATGATGCCAATGGTCACTCTACTATAGCAAAAACTCCATGGCATTGATACCAATGTTCAAATCCACCTAGAAGCATGGGAAATGACTCATAATTCAACACCCAAATATATATCATATAACCTCTTAGACCAGGATAGGTCACTTGAGTTAATTTGAGACACCTTTTGCATGTAAAGTACACCATCAGTTTAGCAAGTACAACTAGACTTTAACTAGAAATTAATTCACTTAATGAAGTGATGTGCCCTAATCAACTAGAATCAAGTCTTTGTGGAGTAGAAAATTACTTGACTTAGGACCTCTAGAGCTTTTTGGAAAATTATCTTCCCTGTGCACATTGAGGGATTTAACCCAAGACCCCCTCCATCCCATCCTTAAGACTTAACTACTAGACCAAGCACAAACATGTTGATATATATAGGTAATGATTGTTGGCTTCATAGCAAAAGCTTGATAACTAAGCTGCGGAATTTGCCACGCCACAAGAACTAAGCGAAAGTGATGTTAGAACACCTCTATAATCATCAATAGCTTAGCAAGTTTCCTAAAACTGAAAACTTCACAACTGTGTTTAGTGAAATTCAAAAAGTCACTTTACAGGAAACTTCGCCTTTTCTTCAGGCTTCAATTCTGATCTTGTTTTACTTCAAACTTTATCTTTCAGCCACTTAACTGTACCAAAATTATGTTTTGAACTCACCGGAATATCACCGGAACTTCACCGGACTGTCACCGTAATCTTACCGAAATCTTACCGGAATCAACTGCAATTATGTTTGTAGTTGCTTCAAATGTTTGTAATTGAAGTAAAGAAGTAATACCTGAGCTTCCTTCAGTGAATTAACTTTATTTGAAGTTCGAAGGAAAAACTTCACCAATTTTGGATGCCTTTACCATCAGACTTAGTACTGTGTGTACATGTCCCGTTTTACAAAACTCTTTGATCAGTTTGTAGTTGAGATTACTAGCTTCAAGATAAGCTATCTTTCATGGAAAACTTTACACTATACAGTGAGATCTAACTTGTAGAAATACCGTAAAATGTGTATTGAGAAAACTGTAACTGTTAACTAACTTTCACAGTAACATGAAATCACTTAGATTTCTTCACACATAAAGAATGCGCTCAGATCTTTCCACATAAGTATGTGTTTTCTATTAGAGAAGCTTTGCACAATATGGCTTGGCCTCTCTTTGCTCAAAGCCATGGAAAACTCTCCTATGCTGAGTAGTTTCTCCTTACCATCTCTCTCTCATATGAATATCTGATAGTTCAGGTTTTATTATTCATCTCTACATATGCACTCTTGCATCTACTATGTCTGTTGCGCTCACTATTGCGCTCTCTATTAAGCTTACTAAACATTCTCTCAACTCTCTTATATACAATTTTTTATCCCAGATTCAAAAACTCGTAATTCTGGAAGTTCTACGCTGTATATTACAGGCGTGAATTTGTCCCTTCACTAAGGCTTTGATTTCTCTGAATGCTTTGTTTATGCTTCTCTTTGTCTTCCTTCATATATCTTCATGTCTTTTATGTCTAATTAGTGAGTGAATCACCAACAATGATGTGTGTAACACTCTAGGACCGTTGGGGCACTTTTTTCGCTCTTTAGGAGGATTTCCCCCCCCGGCTTGTATATATGCCTATTTCCCTAATGGGATACTTATCTTTATACATTTTAGTGGTAATATATTTAGCATTGTGTGTTGTGCTCCAAGCTTCTGCTTCTTCCTTGTGATGTTCGCGTGCTTCCATAGACCTCAAACTCCAACAATTGGTATCATAGCAGGTCGTCGCTTCATCTAGGGCATCATTGACACCCCTCTGGTAAGAGTCTGAGAACTCTTTTCGGCCTCCGAATGCACTATTGCAGTGCTTGTGCAGCCAATTTTGTCTTTTTGTGCCAAAGATATATACAGGTTTTGGTTCAACAATAGAAGTGTCTTGAAGTCTGCCATAGGTTTAGCAAAATTTGACAGGGTAATTATATTCAACTTTTTGAGATACAATCATTTTTTTGCATCAGGGTAATCTAGTCAGTGGCCATGGCTAAAAGTGGTGATGTATTCTGTATGTTGGTTGTTGAGGATAACTTGGACGATAGCAATTACCCATTATGGGCTTAGGGCTTATATGATGGGTCATGTATTGGTTGCAAAAGGACTATGGAATATTGTGTAGGGTGTTGAAAAACTTCCTATTACACCTACAAATGTAGTTGTTGCAGGTGATGTAGACTGTGTTGAAGATGATGATATTCTTCATGTTCCTATCCATGTTGTAGTTCTTGCTGCACCTATTGTAGAGAAAATTTGTTGGGATGGCAGAGATGCTCAGACACATGCATTGATAGACTTGTCTATCAAACGTGCCATTATTCCTCACATTTGCTCTCACAAAATAGTTAAGGATGCTTGGGATAAATTTATCACTTTATACCAGGCAAAGAATGAGGCTCGTGTTGCTTACCTCTAAAAACAATTAGAGAGTGAGAACATGAATGAAGGAGATTCCATGGATAGTTTTCTGATAAAGATCAAAGATTTGAAGGAGAATTTGATTTCTTCTAATGAAGTCTTGCCCAATAGCTCACTTGTGAAGACTATTCTGAATGTACTTCCCAGTTCATATCAGATTTTTGCTTCTATTCTTTGTTTGATGATGAAAGGCAATCCAAATGCCTTAACATTTGAGAAGTTAGTCTTTGTTCTATTGCAAGAAGATCACTCTAGGAAAAGGAGGTCCATTATGTGTGTTGTAGATCAATCTTTCCTGACTAGTTAGAAGGGCAAAGGTAAATGGAGCTCTTCTACTAGTAAGAAAAAATCTGCTAATTTTGCACAATCAAAGAAGGATGACAGAGATGAGAAGAAAACACAAAGGTAGAAATTGTTTTGCACATATTGTAAAGCAAATGATCATGTCATAAAGAGCTGTCTAAAACTCACTGCTAAAGAGGCAAGGAAGAAAGATGCTCGAATGGTTGTTGCACAGGCCTCTACACCCAAAACACAGTTTGCTAATCTTGTGCCAAATGAACAATGGACATTTACCACCGTTTGCAATTATGACCCATCTTCTCATGGACAATGTATGTCTACAGTAGACTCACATGTTTGGTACTTTGATAGTGGTGCAACCAAACATATTACCTCACAGCATAGTTTCTTCACTTCACTCCAGCCTGCCCCTATAGGGAATACTATCACATGTGCCAACAACTCCTCTTATCTTATCATGGGAGTTGATAAGATCATTCTAACTATTGCTGATGGTAGTTCTTTTACATTTTCAGATGCTTTATTTGTGTCAGGGATCAAGAAGAATTTTTAATCAATTTCAGCTTTAGCCAAGATTGGCGTGTCATGAAATTTGTGGATGACAGATGTACAGTTCATGATCTGTCAAATGGAGACATCATTATTGCTTTTGGCATTTTATTTCATGGGTTGTATAAGCTCATTCCTTCAAACATTGTTTGGTTTTGGTTGAAAATCTCTCAGCATGTAAAATGGGCATCCTCCATTCGGATCGAGCGAGGGAATATATGTCTTTTGATTTTAATGCATTTATGGTTGAATGTGGGATAAAACATCAGTGTATAGTGCCATATACACCTCAACAAAATGGAGTTGGTGAATGAAAGAACATGTCACTCATGGAGATGGCGAGCTGTATGGTCAAGAGTCAGGCTTTACCACATAGTTTCTGGCTTGAGGCTGTTATGTGTGCAACATATGTACTTAATAGGTGTCCCACTAAAGAATTGCATTCTATTACTCCATATGAGGCTTGGCATGATTGCAAGCCATCTGTTGCTCACCTGCGTGTTTTTGATTGTCTGGCATATGCATTAGTGCCTGAGCAACAATGCAAAAAATTGGATGATAAAGTAGTGAAATGTATTTTTGTTGGGTACAGTTCTAAAACCAAAGGTTATGGTCAATATCGTCCATAGACTAAACACATATTGGTTAGCCGTGATATTGTTTTTGTGGAAGATGTTATTCAGCCATTACTTTCCTGTACTAAGCAGACATCAATTAGCTCCAAAGACATGTATGACACTTTGTTATCTCTTTTTATAGGTGGACAGTGTATTGATGGTCCTAATGAGGCAACTTCTCAACCTTTACAGGTTTCATATCATGATGTAGATCATTCCATTTCTGATGTAGATTTACATGATGCACTTGTTGATGAGAGAACTAATATTGAGGAGGCAAAAACTATGCCAAAATGGCTGGTGTAGTTTTTGTGTGATAGCAAATTAGATGCACCTCCCTTATATTGTACTCATTTAGGATGTCATAGTGCTTCATTTGCATCAAATTTCTATGTTATGGCTGCCTCTAGTCTTTGTGATGAGAATGATCTTATTTCATTTGATGAAGCACAAAATTCTAAAAATTGGATGGCTGCTATGTAATCAGAATATGATGCTTTTATGAAAAATAGTACTTGGCCTTTATGTGACTTGTCTCCTGGCATAAAGGCCATTGGCACTAAGTGTCAGGGGAGCACTAGATTGTGCTCTCTGACTACACTAGACAAGATTTTGGAAATACACTTATAATTACAAAAACACCCATTTAGGGAAAATAATACAAGAATATGTGATTGATACAATACGTCCCACAAGCCGGGACCAATAGGTATGGAAAACTAGACTAGAGATGATATAGGAGATCCCACAACCCGGGATCGTAGGTAGGAAACAAGATATCTCGGTTACAAGAATTCCCTTCAAGGATATGAACTAGATACAAGAAATAACTAGAAAGGATCTCATACCACAAGATTACAATAGGACAAGAAAGGATGTCCATGATACAAGACTAGACAAGACTAGAGCAAGAGACAAGACTAGAAATTGAATTGGAACTTGAAAGTACTTACTTGGTGATCAAGATCCCTTGAGCTCCTGAGACTGGCATTGACAAGACTAAGAATAAATGTGGCCAACCCCTCCTTATATAGGTGTTCAAAGGCGGTGTTGTATGGCGGTTACGACTTGATGATGTCATCATGATGCCATTGACTTGTAACAGGACCTCCCGATGTCAGAATTCAACAAATAGATAGTCGATCTTGGGGTTTTGGCATGTTCCAGACGCAATGGAAGCATTCTTTTCTCCAAAATATGAACCAATAATGAGATATGGAAATTAACATGGAATCTAAGGTTTTAGATTGTTTCCTTTGTGTCCATGACATCACCTCCTCCTCAATCGACAAGTTCCACGAGGAGCGGTTATATGACTGTGAGATCTTCTAGAACTTGAATCCTCATAGCTCTTGGTCTTTGTAGAGCTCTTGGTATGTGGTACTAGAACATGATGATGATGGATATCCATGATGAAACTAGAAAGGGTTTGTAGTATATCGAGGTACAGAATCAAGGCCATGATTCTCATGATGGGTAGTACTCCTTTTTTTATTTCAATGATGATCCTTTTGATGTGGGATGGTCATTGTAGAAGTCCTAATTCCAACTTGCTTCTTCTTCTTAGGACATTCGAATACCATATGATCATGATCTCCACAGTAAAAGCATAACCCATTGTCTTTTCTATGTTTTCTTTCCTTTGGTGTAAATCGTCTTACCTTGATGTTATCCAACTCCATGGGTTCTAGTTCAGCTTCTTCCAATATATGTTGCAGAGGAACTGAGGTAAACTTGTATTCTCGATCATGGACAGAAATCTTCTTCTCTTGCTTTCTCTCAAACAACCTATTGTCACACTAAATTGCTTGATTCATGAATTCATTCAAAATATTTACCTTGGGCATGGTTAACATGAGATCCTTGACATCATCACGTAAGCCCCATCAAAATTGGTTGATAAAATAATCCTCATGCCATGTGAGATCACAAATGATTTGTCTAAACTCTGATGCATAGGTAAACACAGGCCTATTTCCTTGATGTAGCTTCCTTAGCTTTGTTTCGACAAGACATGAACAATTGGTATCTCCAAATGAAGATGTGAACTCCTGAATAAAGGCCTTGAAATCATGCAAAATATCCATATCCTTCTCAAGGATAGGTGCAAACCATGAAAGAGAAGGACCACATAATAGAGTTCCTATGAGTCCTACTTGAGAAGCATCATCTGGGTACCTATCTGGCTTCATCCTTATGAATAGCTGCACTTGTTGCACAAATCCTCGAAACTTTGATCTTGTTCCATCAAATTTCTCAGGCATGCTCACTTTTGGACTTTTCTTCATGTTAGTTGTCATGGGGGTACTTGAAGAAGATTGACTTACAATGATCTCCAACTCTTGAATTTGCCTTTGAAGTTCTATGATTACATCTTGAATATTCTGTTGTTGAATCCTTTGTTGGTTTTCTCGTATTTCTTGGACTTGTTGAATGACTTTAAGTGCACAAAAAAAATCTTCTCGAATAATCTCCATGGTTCCTAGTCTTGATGTAGATAGTCTTGCCAAAATGTCAGGGGAGCACTAGATTGTGCTCTCTGACTACACTAGACAAGATTTTGGAAATACACTTATGATTACAAGAACACCCATGTAGGGAAAATAATACAAAGAATATGTGATTGATACAATACGTCCCACAACCCAGGACCAATAGGTATGGAAAACTAGACTAGAGATGATATAGGAGATCCCACAACCCGGGATCGTAGGTAGGAAACAAGATATCTCGGTTACAAGAATTCCCTTCACAGATATGAACTAGATACAAGAAATAACTAGAAAGGATCTCGTACTACAAGATTACAATAGGACAAAAAAAGATGTCCATGATACAAGACTAGACAAGACTAGAGCAAGAAAACAAGACTAGAAATTGAACTGGAACTTGAAAGTACTTACTTGGTGATCAGGATCCCTTGAGCTCCCGAGAGTGGCATTGGCAAGACGAAGAATAAATCTGGCCAACCCCTCCTTATATAGGTGTTCAAAGGCGGTGTTGTATGGCGGTTACGACCTGATGATGTCATCGACTTGTAACAGGACCTCCCGATGTCAAAATTCAACAAATAGACAGTCGATCTTGGGGTTTTGGCACGTTTCGGACGCAATGGAAGCATTATTTTCTCCAAAATCTGAACCAATAATGAGATATGGAAAGTAACATGGAATCTAAGGTTTTAGATTGTTTCCTTTGTGTCCATGACACTAAGTGGGTATACAAGCTGAAGCATAAGCCTCATGGAACAATTGACAGGTATAAGGCTAGGCTTGTTGCAAAGGGTTATGCTTAGGAAAGAGGCATTGACTTTGATGAGACCTTTGCTCCTACATGCCAAATGACTATTGTTCATAGCGTCAGTGCACTTACAGCTCATCATGGTTGGAATGTACATTAGTTGGAGATTAAAACTCCATTTTTGAAGGGTGACTTGCTTGAAGAAGTGTATGTCTTTCAGCCCCATGGCTTTGAGCAAAAAGGGCATGAAAACCAAGTGTGCAGGTTGAAAAAGGCATTATATGGTTTGAAGCAAGCACCACATGCTTGGTATGAAAAGATACATGCATATGGGATTGCACAATGTTTTGAGAACAGTCCAATTGAGAGCACCTTATATGTTAAGCGTGCAAATGATGTGCTTCTGATCATTGTTGTGTATGTTGATGACATGCTGCTCACTGGTCCTCATGAGAAGCATATTGCTGATTTTAAGGCTGATCTGCATGCCTCATTTGAGATGTCAGATTTGGGGCATTTGCATCATTATTTGGGCATTCAATTTAGCTTTGTGTCAAGCAAAATATATTGACACATTATTGTAGCATTTTGGCTTTGAAAACTATAAACCCATTGCCACTCCTATGGAGATAGAGTTATGATTGAGTCTTCATGATGTTGGAGATGCATTTGATGTTGTTCTCTATCAACAGGCTATTGGATGCTTGATTTACTTATGCATTACTCGGCCATATATTCAATTTTTGTCTCAAAGATGAGCAGGTTTTTGCATTGCCCAAGTGTCAAGCATTGGTAGGTGGTTAAGTGCACCTTTTGCTACTTGAGTGGTACCTAGCTAATTGGACTATTTTATCTCAAGGGGGGATCACTAATGCCAGATTTACATGCTTTTTCTTACTCTGATTGGATTGGTTGCTATGACAATCATGTGTCCACTAGTGGTTTTTGCTTCATGCTTGGTAGCTCATGCATATCTTGATTGCGCAAGAAGCAACCTACTATGGCCGCTTCTAGTTGTGAGGCTTAGTATATGGTAGTTTTCATAGGGACTGTTGAGTGTATGTGTGGCTCAAACAACTTATGGCTGATTTGGGTATTGGTTAGTCTTCTACCACCAACATCTCCACTGATAGTTAGAGCGCATTGTCAGTTGCAAGGAACATTGTGTTCTATGTTCACACTAAGCACATTGAGATGCACTATCATTATGTCAGGAAGAGGTTCTCTACTAGAGAGATGAGTTTGGCATATGTGCCCACAGAGGAGAACATTGCAGACCTTTTCACAAAGGTTTTGCCTAGGGAGAAGTTTGAAGCTTTCCGCAAAGCTTTGGGCTTACTTCCTTTTGTGGATTGATTCCACATAGCTTGGCACTTCCTTATACATGAGTGCCAACTCCTCATTCACCGCATCACTTCCAGGGGGGATTTGTTGATATATTTAGGTAGTGATGTGTGTGAACACTCTAGGACACCGGGGGCACTTTTTTCCCTCTTTAGTGGTAATATATTTAGTATTGTGCGTTGTGTTCCAAGCTTCTTCTTCTTCCTTGTGTTGTTCGCGTGCTTCCATAGACCTCAAACTCCAACAATACCTTGGTTAATACTCCAAATGAACACAATATTATATTGAAGTCTACATTAGTCCATTGACTTTATAATAGTCAGCTTGATTTATGGCACAAATGAATCAAACATATAAATGTTAAACACCTTAGGGAGATATCATCTAAGAGCATTGTTCATGATTTGCTAAATTTATTAAGGTAGCATTTGAGACACCTATATGAAGCATGCCAACATGCAAATTCTACAAGATTACCCTTCAAGAAATCTTCTTATGTGAGTCAAGGATTCTTGGATTTAGTATATAGATATGTGGGGATCAACAAAGGATGCATCCATGCATCCTTCTCAGGTTGTAAGTGCTATGCTACACTTTTTTACAATAAGTCTAGAATGACGTTTGTTTATTTTATAAAGTACAAAATAGAGGTACTTTATTGTTACAAGTCTTTGAAAAATTTTGAGAAGACATGTAGATTTATCAGAATTTTAATCTCTAATGGACAAGAAGAGTACTTATCTAAAGCATTTTTGGATTTTCTATATGATGAAAGAAAGAGAGAAGTCACTACAACTTGTACTCCTCAACAAAATCGAGTGCTGGAAAGGAAAATTTGAGATATACTAGAAGCTTCAAGGAGCATGTTGAATGAGATGAAATTATTGAATCTATTTTGGGCAGAGGCTATAAGCACGTGTGTATTTGATTAATATAGTTCCTATTGCAAGTATTCATCCATTGTCTCCATATGAAGCATGATTTGAGTGGTAGAAAACCAAATGTAAGTCATTTGAGGGCATTTGATTGTACATAATATGCACATGCACCATCCAACATGGAGGCCTCATCTCGATGTAAGTGCCAAAAAATGGATTTTTTGGGGTATTATGATACATATAAGGCCTTTAGGTGCTGTAATCCAATCACTAAAAAGGTGATTATTTCTAGATATGTGAGATTTGATAAAAATTTCTAATCATAGGAGAAAATGATAAGCAAACCTTGATGGAAGAAGGGGATGAAGGAATCAAACGAAATATATCAAAACCTTCAACAAGATCTTAAGCTACACAAAGTGGATTGTTTGAAGAATCAGATTCATCTTGCAATGGAAGATCTCAATCTACAATTTTGCCTAGTATTAAAAGCAAAAATAAAGAAAAATTATTTGAGTTAGGTGATAATGGTTAAGGTATTGGTGAAATTAATGATCAAGGGAATTCATCCAAAATTCCTAACAAGTATAGAAAAGGTTTTTTGAAGGATTGACAAAGATTTGAAGGTGTCTACATTAGAGATCAAAGCAACCATAAGATAAATTATAAAATCAAGAGAGGTATGTCTATTTTATGCAAACTCATTATCCTTTTATGACTAAAGTTGATCAAGAAGAAGAACCAAAGATAAATGAAGAAACCAAAGATCAATCTCAAGGGCAAGATATTATGGATGAGGAGAGGAATGCTCTTTATGAGAATGCAACATGGGCACTAGTACCAAGGAGTCTAAATGAAATGGTAATTGGATGTAAGTGGGTGTTTAGAATAAAAAGAAATAGTTATGTTTTAATATCAAGATACAAAGCCAAGTTAGTTGCTAAAGGATGTGCATAGACTTATGAAATTGATTACAAAGAAGCTTTTAGTCCTCTTGCAAATATGTCTCCATGAGGACATTGCTTGGTATATGTTGTATCCATAGGGGATTTGAACTTATGACCTATTGGTTAGGAGTCTAATGGGCTAACCACATGCCCCCAAATCCATGGTTGAGGATTAATTTCTAATCCTCCCTCTTAGCGTGTGGCTCAACCATCTCCTCCATGTTACTTTATGACAATGAAGAATGCCCAAAATCCAACCCTCACAAACATGCTTAGAAGATGCCTCAAGTTTGGGTAAATAGGACATGATTTCATATTTTATGTCAAGTTATACAACCCATGACATATCATTTCAGATGCAATGATTTTGATATCATCAAAGAGATCATGAGTTGTACACCTTTCATCAACAGATTTTACTACTAAGCCAGATTTTTCTAATGTTGGCCCTAAAAATTGATTCTTTTTTACCCCTGGTACATACAAAGCATCTAATAAAGTGAATGCGATGCTATTTGTAATAGGAAGAATACAAAATATGTAACTGATACTAGAAGTCCCACAACCCAAGACTGATAGGTATGAATAACTTGACTGGAGATAATACAGGAGATCCCACAACCCGAATCATAGGTATGAAGCAAGATGTTTGGATTACAAGAACTCCCTTCACGGACATGAACTAGATACAAGGAATAACAGGAAAGGATCCCATACTACAAGATTACAATAGGATAAGAAGGGATGTCCAAGATACTAGACTAGAAAAGACTACAAAAGATTAGAACTGGAACTTGGAAAGTACTTACTTGGATACCACAACTCCTTAAGCTCCCAAGACTAGCATTGGAGAGATTGATGATGAATGTGGTCAAAACCTCCTTAGATACATGCTCAAGGGTGGTTATCAAAGGCAGTTATCAAGGGTGGCTACAAATTGATGATGTCATCAATGATATCAATAATCCAAAACAAGACTTTCGAATGTCAAAATCTAGTAAGTAGACAGTCGATCCTAGGATCCTGGCACATTCTAGATGTAATCAAAGCATTATTTTCTCCAAATTCTGAAACAATCATGGGATACAAAAAGTCACACGGTATCTGAGGTTCAAGATTATTTCCTTTGTCCATGACGTCACCTCCCCCTCAAGCGACCAATTTCACGAGGAGCTTTCATGTTCTTTGGACTTGACTTCGTTGGATTTTTCATATGAAATTCTCAAACCTTGATTGGTGCTCTCTTAAGGTTTTTTGCAAGTTCCCAAGGACGATCGCTAATGTCATACCCTTTCAGATTAACAAGGTACTCCAATCTTCCTCCCAATATTGTCAAATCTTGGACATGATGGACTTGAATTCTTCATTATCATCAATTTTGATAGGTGATGGACTAGGTCTCTTCCCCCTCCACGGTGAAATATGATATGGTTCTAACATGGACACATGGAAAAGTGGATATATTCTCATGGTACTTGGTAACTAGAGCTTGAAAGTGACTGGATTAATCTCGGCCAAAATGGTGAATGGACCAAATCTTTGATGGTCTAGCTTTGCACAAGGCCTTGAAGTCTGCAAATTAATTTTGAATAACCACACTTTATCCTCGATGTGATAGGATGGATTTTGAACACGATGTTAATGCATAATACTTATATTGACAAAGCCTAAGAATCATGTAATGCACATGCTGAATGATTCACAAATTTTTCATAATCTATGAGCTTGTACAATCCACAACATAAAATGCCAGAAGCAATAATGACATCGGCATTTGATAGATCATGAATTGTATGTCTCTCATCAACAAATTTTACAACCAAACCAATCTTGGCTAAAGTTGAAACTGATAACATAATCTTTTTGATCCCTGGCACAAATAAAGCATCCAATAATGTAAAAGAACTACCATCACGAGTAGTCAAAATCATCTTACCAACTGTCATGATAGGATAAGAGGAGTTGTTGGTGCATGTGATAGTATTCCCTATAGGGGCAGGCTCAAATGAAGTGAAGAAACTGTGTTGCGAGGTAATATGTTTGGTTGCCCCATTATCAAAGAACCAAACAGCTGAGTCTACTATAGACATACATTGATCATGAGAAGATGGTTCAAAACTACAAAACAGTAGTAAACGCCTATTTTTCAGTTTGCATAAGATTAGAAGACTCTGTTTTGGGTATTGAGGCCACTCCAACAACCATTCCAGCCTCTTTCTTCCTTTCCTCTTTAGCAACCAGTTTTGAACAACTCTTTATGACATGATCATTTCCTTTACAATATTTGCAAAGCCATTTCTTCTTTTCTTTTTTCTTCTCATCTATGTCATCCTTCTTTAATTGTGCAGAATTAGCATATTTTTGCTTACTAGTAGAAGAGCTCCATTTACCTTTGGCCTTCTGACTAGCCAGGAAAGCTTGATTTACAACACACATAATGGACCTATTCTATCTAGACTGATCTTCCTGGAATGGAATAGAGACTAACTCCTCAAATGTTGAGGCATTGGATCGCCTTTCATCATTAAACGAAGAGTAGAATCAAAACTCTGATATGAATCAGGAAGACCATTCAGAACAGTCTGCAGAAGTGAACTGTCAAGCAAGACTTCATTAGCAAAATCGATTGTTCCTTCAAATCTTTGATCTTTGTCAAAAAACTATCCATGGAATCTCCTTCATTCATGTGCTCACTCTCCAACTATTTTCGGAGGTAAGCAACACGAGCCTCATTCCTTGCCTACTATAAAGTGGTAAGTGTATCCCAAGCATCCTTAACTATTTTGCAAGAGTGAATGTGAGGAATAATGGCATGTTTGACAGACAAGGCTATCAATGCATGTGCCTGAGCATCTCTGCCATCCCAACAAATTTGTTATGCAGTAGGTGGAGCAAGAATTGCAACCGAATAGGAACATGAAGAACATCGCCATCTTCAATGCCATCTGCATTACCTTCAGCAAGTGTGTTTGTAGGTGTAATAAGACATTTTTAAACACCTTGTAGAATATTCCACAATCCTTTTGCAACCGATAGATGATGCATCAGATAAGCCCATAATGGGTAATTTGTACCGTCCAACTTATCCTCAACAACCAACATACAGTCTACATCATTCCTTTAAGCCATGGCCACTAACTAAAATACCCTGATGCAAAAAAAAAAGATTTTATCTCAAAAAGTTGAACATAACTATCATGTCAAATTCTGTTAAACCTATAGCAGACTTCAACATGCTTATATTGGTGAACAAAAACTTGTATATATCTTTGACACAAAAAGACAAAATTGCCTACACAAGCACTATGAGAGTGCATTCAGAGGCAAAACAAGTTTATATTGTGATTTCCACACCACAACACGAAGCAGATTTGATCTCCTAATCACCCTGAGTATGCTCACCAATTTTCGTGCAATTCTGAGACTATCATTGGAGGGGTGTTCATGATGCCCTAGATGAAGCAGAAACTTGATATGATACCAATTGTTGGAGTTCAAGGTCTGCGGAAGCACACGAATAGCACAAGGAAGAAGAAGAAGCTTGGAGCACAACACACAATATTGAATGTATTACCACTAGAATGTACAAAGACAAGTGACCCATTAGGGTTGTAGGTGTATATACAAGCCAGGGGGGAAAAAATCTCCTAAAGAGGGAAAAAAGTGCCCTGATGGTCCTAATGTATTCACACACATCACTACCTAAATATATCAATATTTCTCCCTTTTAAGCTAATAAAATATGCTTGGGATACTCTTACAACATTATGCCAAGCAAAAAATGAGGCTCATGTTGTGTACCTCTGAAAAGAGTGGGAGAGTGAACATCTTAATGAAGGAGATTCTATGGACAATTTTTTGACAAAGATCAAAGATTTGAAGCAGTAGTTGATTCTTGCTAATGAAATCTTGCTATATAGTTCACTTTTGAAGACTATTCTTATCAATATTCCATAATCATATTAGAGTTTTGTTTCTATTCTTTGATGTTGATGAAAGGCGATCCAAATGCATTAACATTTAAGGAGTTAGCCTCTATTTTGTTGTAGGAAGATCATTCAAGGAAGAATAGGTCAATTATGCATGTTGTAGATCAAACTTTCTTAGCTACTAAGAAGGGCAAAGGTAAATGGAGCTCATCTGCTAGTAAGTAGAAATATACTAATGTTGTACAATCAAAGAAGGAAGACAAGCATGAAAAGAAAGCAAAAATACTTTTGCAATTACTCTAAGGAAAATGATAATGTCATAAAGAGTTGTCCTAAATTGGATGCAAAAGAGGTAAAGAAGAAAGAGGATAGAATGTTTGTTGCAGAGGCTTCTCCTCTATTAATCTTGTTCAAAATGAAGAACGGGCATTTACTACTATTTATAGCTATGAACCATCTTCTCATGAGTAGTGTATGTCTACACCAAACTCAGATGTTTGGTACTTTGATAGTGTGGGATGTTGGAGTTAGACGTACTTTGATAATGTTTGATAAGTAGCCCATTAGGGCAATGGACGTATATACAAGCCAGGGGAAAAAACCTCCTAAAGAGGGAAAAAAAGTACCTCGGTGGTCCTAGAGTGTTCACACACATCACTACCTAAATATATCAACGAATCCCCCCTAGAAGTGATGTGGTGAACAAGGAGCTGGCACTCATGTATAAGGAAGTGCCAAGCTATGTGCAATCAATCCACAAAAGAAAGTAAGCCCAAAGCTTTGCAGAAAGCTTCAAACTTATCCCTAGGCAAAGCCTTCGTAAAAAGGTCTGCAATGTTCTCTTGCATAGGCACATATGCCAAGCTAATCTCCCCAGCAGAGAACCTCTCCCTAACATAATGATAATGCAACTCAATGTGCTTAGTGTGAGCATAGAACACAGGGTTCCTCACAACTGCCAATGCAATCTGACTGTGAGTGAAGATGGTGGTGGCAGAAGACTGACCAACACCCAAATCAGCCATAAGGCGTCTGAGCCACACATGCTCAACAGCTGTTGTGAAAGCTTCCCTATACTCAGCCTCACAACTAGAAGTGACCATAGTAGGCTGCTTCTTTCTCAACTACGATATACATGAGCTACCAAGCATGAAGCAAAAACCAATGGTGGACACACGGGTGTCATAACAACCAGCTCAATCATTATCAGAAAAAGCATGCAAATATGGCGGTAGTGATTCCCCCTTGGCATAAAACAATCCAAGTAGCCAGGTACCACTCAAGTAGCAAAAGATGCGCTTAACGGCCTCCCAATGCTTGACACTTGGGCAATGCATAAACATGCTCATCAGTGAGACAACAAACTAAATATCTGGTCGAGTAATGCATAAGTAAATCAAGCATCCAACAACCTGCTGATAGAGAACAACATCAAATGCATCTCCATCGTCATGAAGACTCAATCGTAAACCTACCTCCATAGGAGTGGCAATAGGCTTACACTCTTCAAGGCCAAAACACTGCAATAATGTGTCAATATATTTCGTTTTACACAAAGCCATTCCACCATCAACTTGCATAAATTGAATGCCCAAATAGTGATGCAAATGCCCCAAATCAGACACCTCAAATAAGGCATGCAAATCAGCCTTAAAATCAGCAATATGCATGTCTGAGGACTAGTGAGAATCATGTCATCAACATAAACCACAATGATTAGAAGCACATCATTAGCACGCTTAACATATAAGGTGCTTGCAATTGGACTATTCTCAAAACCATGTGCAATCAGATAGGCATGTATCTTTTAATACCAAGCACGTGGTGCTTGCTTTAAACCATATAATGTCCTTTTTAACCTGCACACCTACTTTTCATTCCCTTTCTCCACAAATCCATGAGGTTGAAAAACATACACCTCTTCATGCAAGTCACCATTCAAAAATGTTGTTTTAATGTCCAACTGATGTACATTCCAACCATGATGAGCTGCAAGTGCACATATGTTATGAACAGTAGTCATTCGATAAGTAAGGGCAAAGGTTTCATCAAAATCAATGCCGCTTTCTTGTGCATAACCCTTTTGCAACAAACCTACCCTTATACCTGTCAATTGTTCCATCAGGTTTACACTTCAGCTTGTATACCCACTTAGTGCCAATGGGCTTCTTGCAAGGAGGCAAGTCACATAAAGAGCAAGTACCATTTTTCATGATAGTATCATATTCAGAGGCAGTATGAGAGCCTGAACGAGTACAATATGATAGAGGTGCATCTAATTTGTTGTCATGCAAAGTCTGCACTAGCCATTTTGGCATAATTTTTGCGTACTCAATATTATCTCTCTCATCAAGAAGTGCATCATGTAAATCTGCATCAGAAATGGAATGATCTTCATCATCACATGAAACTTGCAAAGGCTGAGAAGTTGTCTCATTAGGACCAGCACTAGAATGTTCACCTGTAAAGGCAACAAAGTATCATACATGTCTTTAGAGCTAACAGATGTCTCCTTCGTACATGAAAGTAAGAGTTGAATAGCATCTTCCACAAAAACAACATCATAGCTAACCAGAATGCATTTAGTATGTGCATGATACAGATGATAGCCTTTGCTTTCATAATTGTACCCAACAAAAATAGATTTTACTGCTTCATCATCCAATTTTTTGTGATGTTATTCATAAACTAATGCATATGCCAAAAAACCAAAAACATGCAGATGAGCAACAAATGGCTTGCGATCATGCCAAGCCTCATATGGAGTGAGACTGCTATGCTTTAGTGGGACACCTGTTAAGTACATATGTTGCACACATGAGAGCCTCAAGCCAGAAACTATGTGGTAAAGCCTGACTCTTGACCATACACCTCGCCATCTCCATGAGTGACCTGTTCTTCCATTCAACAACTCCATTCTGTTGAGGTGTATATGGCACCGTACACTGATGTTTTATCCCACGTTCAACTAGAAACGCATTAAAGTCAGAAGACATATATTCCCCCCCTTGATCAGAATAAAGGGTGCCCATTTTACATGGTGACAGATTTTTAGCCAAAACTAGAAATTGTTTAGAGCACATAAACACTTCGAACTATGCCTTCAATGGATATACCTATGCATGCTTGGAAAAATCATTGATGAAAGTCATGAAATAAAGAAAGTTCCCAAAAGAAGGTGTTTGCATATGACCACAGATATCGACATGTACAAGCTGCAATTTCTGAGTAGGCCGAATTGAACCATCTTTTGGAAAGGAGGAACGCTGCATTTTGCCCAAAATACAGCCTTCACAAACATGTTTTTCGAGTGACTCAAGTTTGGGCAAAGAGGACAACATTTCAGATTTGTGCAGGTGTAGCAAACTAGCAAAATTTAGATGACCAAAGCATGCATGCCAAAGCTTTGCATCTAACATAGCCTAAGAATCATGTACTACACATGCCAAATCATTTATAGGCCTTTCATAGTTTATGAGCTTATACAGCCCATGACATTGAATGCTAGAAGCAATAATGGCATCACCATTTGACAAATCATGAACTGTACATCCGTCATCAACAAATTTCACAACCAAGCCAATCTTGGCTAATGCAGAAACTAATAATATATTTTTCTTGATCCCTCGCACAAACAAAGCATCTGAAAAAGTGAAAGAACTACCATCAACAATAGTCAAAATGATCTTACCAGCTCCCATAACAGGATAAGAGAAGTTGTTGGCGCATGTAACAGTATTCCCTATAGGGGCAGGCTCGAGTGAAGAGAAGAAACTAGGTTGTAAGGTAATATGTTTGGTCGCCCCACTATTAAAGTACCAAACATCTGAGTCTATTGTAGACATTCACTGCTCATGAGAAGATGGGTCAAAATTGCAAACAATAATAAACACCCATTCTTCATCCTGCACAAGATTAGCAGACTCTTTTTTGGTTTAGAGGCCTCATGCAACAACCATTCCGGCCTCTTTCTTCTTTGCCTTTTTAGCATCTTGTTTTGGACAGCTCTTAATGACACGATCATTTGCTTTATAGTATTTGCAAAACAATTTCTGCTTTTTTTATTTCTTCCTTCTTTGAATGTGCAGAATTTGTAGATTTCTGCTTACTAGTAGAAGAGCTCCATTCTCCTTTGCCCTTCTGACTAGCCAGGAAAGCTTGATCTTCAACACACATAATAGACCCATTTTGCCTAGAGTGGTCTTCCTGCAACAAAACAGGAACTAACTCTTCAAATGTTAAGGCATTTGGATTGCCTTCCATCATCAAATGAAGAGTAGAAGCAAAACTCTGATAGGAGTCAAGAAAACCATCCAAAATAGTTTGCACAAGTGAACTGTCAGGAATCAATTGTTCCTTCAAATCCTTGATCTTTGTCAAAAAACTATCCATAGAATCACCTTCATTCATGTGCGCACTCTCCAATTTTCTTGGGAGGTAAGCAACACGATCCTCATTCCTAGCCTGGTACAATGTGGTAAGTGTATCCCAAGCATCCTTAGTTGTTCTGCAAGAGTGAATGGGGGGAATAATGGCATGTTTGACAAATAAAGCAATCAATGCATGTGCCTGAGTATCTCTACCATCCCAATGAATTTTCTCTACAATAGGTGCAATAAAAAGAGCAGCACAGGAATCTGCAGAATATCACCATCTTCGACACCATCTGCATCAGCTTCAGTACCTATATTTGTAGTGCCTGTATTCACAGGTGTAATAGGACGTTTTTCAACACCCTGCACAATATTCCATAGTCCTTTTGTGACTAATACATGATGCATCGTATAAGCCCACAATGGGTAGTTCATACCATCCAACTTATCCTCAACAGCCAACATACAAAATACATGATTGCTTTCAACCATGGCCACTGACTAAAATACCTTGATGCAAAAAAATGATTGTATTTGAAAAAGTTGAACAGAAGTACCCTGATGAGTTCTGCTAAACCTATAGCAAACTTTGAGACTCTTATACTAACGAACCAAAACTATTATATATCTTTGGCACAAAAAGATGAAACAACCTACACAAGCACTACGATGGTGTGTTCGAAGGCCAAAACGAGCTCAGATCGTGATTTCGGCACGACAGAGCGAAGCAGTTTTGATCTCTGAAACACCATCAATATGCTCACCAAATTTCGTGCGATTTTGAGATTGCAATCAGAGAGGTGTCGATGATGCCCTAGACGAAGCGGCGACCTGCTCTGATACCAATTGTTGGAGTTAGACGTCTGCGGAAGCACGCAAACAACACAAGGAAGAAGAAGAAGCTTGGAGCACAACACACAATACTGAATGTATTACCACTACAATGTACAAAGATAAGTAGCCCGTTAGGGCAATAGGCATGTATACAAGCCGGGGGAAAAAAACCTCCTAAAGAGGGAAAAAAGTGTCTTGGTGGTCCTAGAGTGTTCAAACACATCACTACCTAAATATATCAACATGGGAACCAAACATATTACCACACAATGCAGTTTGTTCAGCCCACTTGAGCCTACCCCTACACGAAATACTAGCACATGTGCTAACAACTCCTCTTATCCTATAATGGGAGTTGGAAAGATCATTTTGACTATTGTTGATGGTAGTTCTTTCACACTTTCAGATGCTTTATCTGTACAAGATGAATAAAAATTGTTTTCAATTTCAGCATTAGCCAAGCTTAGTTTGGTTATCAAATTACTTGATGACAAATGTACAATTCGTGATCTCGCAAATGGTGATGTTATTATTGATTGTGGCATTTTATATTGTGGGCTATATAAATTCATAGACTATGCAAAATCTTTGAATGATTCAACATATGCAATTTATGATTCTCATGCTATTTGAGAGGCAAAGCTTTGGCATGCACACTTTGGTCATCTAAATTTTTCTACTTTGCTACACCTGTAGAAATAAAAAATGGTGTCCACTCTACCCAAACTTGATGCACATTTTAAACATGTCTATGAAGCCTTTATTTTGGAAAAATTGTAGCGTTTGCCCTTCCCAAAAGATGGTTCGGTTAGAGCTACTCTCAAATCACAACTTCTTCATAATGTTGTCTATGGTTCTATGCATACAACTTCATTTGGGAACTACCTTTACTTCATGACTTTTATTGATGAATTTGCCAAGCATGCATGGGTGTATCCATTGAAAAAAAAATTAAAGTGTTTATGTGATTTAAATGGCTATGGTTGAAAATATGTCAGCATCTGAATTGGGCACGCTTCACTCTCATCGAGGGGGCAAATACATGTCTTCTAATTTTAATGCATTTTTGGTTTAGCATGGGATAAAACATCAGTGTACAATGCCATATACACCTCAAAAAATGGATTTTCTATAAGAAAGAACATGTCTCTCATGGAAATGGCAAAGTGTATGGTAAAAAGTCAAGCTTTACCTCATAGCTTCTTGCTTGAGATTGTTATGTGTGCAACATATGTACTTAAGAGGTGTCCCACCAAAGCACTACAATCGATCACTCCATATGAGGCTTGGCATGGTCGCAATCCATCTATTTCTCATCTTTGTGCCTTTGGTTGTTTGACATATGCATTAGTTCCTCAACAACAATGTAGAAAATCGGATGATAAAGTAGAAATGTATCTTTTTTGGGTACGATTATGAAAGAAACAACTATCATCTATATAATCCATAGATGAAATGCATTCTTGTTAGCTGTGACATTGTTCTTCTAGAATATGTAATTAAACCCTTACTTTCATGTACCAAGGGGACATTAATTAGCTCAAAATGTTTGTATGACACTCTGTTGCTTCTTTTTATAGGTGGACAATCAAGTGCTAGTCCAAATGAGGCAATTTCTTAGGCTCTACATGTTTCAAATGATGATGTAGATCATTCTATTTCTGATGCAAATTTACATGATGCACCTTCTGATGAGAGGCCTATCATAAAAGAGGAAAATCTATGCCTAAATGGTTGGTCAAGACTTTAAGAGATAGAAAAGTAGATGTATCAATGTCATATTGTACTCATTTAGGCTCTCATAGTACTTCCTTTGCATTAGATTGTTATGCAATTGCTCTCTCTAGTCTTTGTGATGAGAATGAGCCTATTTCACTTGATGAAGCACATCATTTAAAAAAATGGATGACAATTATGCAATCAGAATATGATGCTATTATGAAGAATGGTACTTGGTCGTCATGTGATTTTCCTCCAGGCAAAAAGGCCACTGGCACTAAATGGGTATACAACCTAAAATGTAAGCCGGATGGAGCAGTTGATAGTTATAAGGTTAGGCTTGTTTTCAAAGGTTATGTTCAAGGGAGATGCATTGATTATGATAAGACCTTTGTTCCCTCAGGCCGAATGACCACTCTTCATAGAATTTGTACACTTGCAACTCATCATGGTTGGAATGTACATCGGTTGGCATTAAAAATTCATTTCTGAATGGTGACTTACACGAAGAAGTGTACATATTTTAGCCCCATGGTTTTTTGCATAAAGGGCATGCAAAAAAGTATGCAGGTTGAAAAGGCAGCAAGCACCATGTGCTTGATATGAGAAGATACATGTCTACTTGCTAGCACATGGTTTTAAAAACAAATCAAATGAGAGTATCTTATATGTTAAGCATGCAGATTATCTATTTTTGATAATTGTTATATATGTTGATGATATGATGCTTATTAATCCTAATTAGAAGCATATTTTTGAACTGAAGGCTGATTTGCATGACTCTTTTGAGATGTCAGATTTGGGGCATTTGCATCATTATTTGGGCATTCATTGTATGCAAGTTGATGGGGGAATACATTTCTAGCAAACAAAATATATTGACACATTATTGCAGCATTTTTTACTTGAAGATCATGAGCAAGTTTATGCATTTCCTACATGTCAAGCATTGGAAGGAGGTTAAGCACATCTTTCGTTACTTAAGTGGTACTCAGCTACTTGGATTTTTTATCCTAGGGGGGATCATCACTGCTAAATTTACATACTTTTTTGACTCACATTGGACTACTTGCTATGACGCTCATGTGCCCATGAGTGATTTTTGCTTCATGCTTAGTAGCTCATGCATATCTTGGTTGAGCAAGAAGCTTCCTATCTCACTTCTAGTTGTGAGACTGAGTATAAGACAACTTTCACACTGACTGTTAAGTGTGTGTGGCTTAGACCCCTTTTCACTAATTTGGATGTTGTTTAGTCTTCTACAAGCACCATATTTACTAATAGTTAGAATGCATTGGTAGTTGTGAGGAACCATGTGTTCCATGCTCATAGAAAGCCCATTGAGATGCACTATCATTATGTCACAGAGAGGTTATCTGTTGGATAGATCAATTTGGCTTACCTACCCACATAGGATAATGTTGTTGTCCTTTTCACAAAGGTTCTGCCTAGGTAGAAGTTTAAAGCTTTCCATGAAGCTTTGGTCCTAGTTCCTTTTGTGGATTAATTTCTTTCCACATAGCTTGGCACTTCCTTATACATGAGTGCGAGCTCCTTGTTCACCACATTAGTCCCAAGGGGGATTTATTGATATATTTTGGTAGTGATATGTGTGAACATGTTGAGGACCACATAGGCACTTTTTCCCCTCTTTAGGAGATATTTTACCCCAACTTGTATATACACCTACAACCCTAATGGGTCACTTATCTTTGTAATACATTTTGTATCCAGTTGTGCTCCAAGCTTCTTCTTCTTCTTCCTTGTGTTGTTTGTGTGCTTCCATGGACCTCGAACTCTAACAATTTCCTCTAGGATTGGGCTCAAGTGAAGTGAAGAAATTGTGCTAGGAGGTAACATGTTTGGTTGCACCAAAGTCAAATTGATAAACATGTAAGCCCACTCTAGACATACAGTCTTCATGAGAAAATGGATATAATTGCTATGAATGGTAAACGCCCATTGTTCATTCTGTATAAGATTGGTAGAATCTATTTTAGGAGTAGAGGCCTTTGCAAGAACCATTACAACCTCTTTCTTGTTTGCCTCTTTGTATCCAATTTAGGATAACTCTTATTGACATGTCGTTTGCCTTAGAATATTTGCAAAATTGTTTCTTCTTTTTTGTTTATTTGTCATCTTTATCTTCCTTATTTAACTGTGCAACATTAGCATATTTTTGTTGAATAGTAGAAGCGCTTGATTTACCTTTGCCCTTTTGATTAGATAAGAAAGCTTGATTTATAATATGCATAATTGATATTGTTTGTTTAGATTGATTTCATTTAACAAAATAGAGATTAAACCCTCAAAATTCAATGAATTTGGATTTTCTTTCATCATCAAATGAAGAGTAGAAACAAAACTTTGATAAGAATCTAGGAAAAAATTAAGAACAATTTTAAAAAATGATATATTTGGCAAGATTTCATGAGCAACAATGAATTGCTCTTTCAAATCCTTGTTCTTTATAAGAGAAGTGTCCATTGATTCACCTTCATTCCTATGATCACTCTTCAACTATTTTTGAAGGTTAATGAAATTTTCATAATTTATTGCTTGGCATAGTGTGGAAAAAATATCCCAAGTATATTTGGTTGTTTTGCATGAGAGAATGTGATGGATAATGGCATATTTGAGAGACAAATCTATCAATGCATGTGCATGTGCATGTGCATCTATGACATCCCCATTAAGTTTCTTTATAGTAGGTGAAATGGGAAATCCCATAAAACATGCAGATCATTGTCTTCAACAAAACTCACATCACCTACTACCACAATATTCCCACAATGGATATTTAGAACCATGTAACTTATCCTGAGCAACCAACATATGAAATGATCAGTGCTTCCAACCATGGCCAATGACTATACCTTGATGTAGAAAATTGACCACTTCTCAAAAAAGTTGAACAATTGAGCTTCACTAGACCTATAGCTAACTTTTGCAATAGTATTGATGAATCAAAAAATGTATATATGTTTGGTAGAAACAGACAAAATTGTATGTACAGTCATTGCAATAGTGCACTTAGAAGTTGAAAAGAGCTCAAATCAATTTATTGAACCCACACAACAAAGTTGTTTTGAAGTACTAAAGACCTTGAGTATGCTCAAGAAATTATGTACAATTACGAGATAGTGCCCAAAAGGGTCTTAACAATGCCATGTAGAAAGCAACAACTTGCTCTAATACAAATTGATGGAGTTTGAGGAGTAGGAAAGCATGAAAAACACACATGGAAGAAGAAGAAGCTTGGAGCATAATACTGAGTGCACTACTAAGTGAATCCACAAAACATAAATAGCCCATTAAGATTATAAATGTATCTACAAAATCGGGGAAACAAACCTCTGGAAGGGGAAAAAAAACACCCAACATTCGTAACTAGGTTCACACACATCACTAGCAAAATATACTAACAATAAACCGGGAACCTCTATCTTCCTTGATCATTGAGGTCCTCCCTCGCGCACAACAACGGCACCAATGGTGACTTCGGTGACTCGGATGACAAGGTATGTCAAGGTCTATGCCTTGGTCATCGCCTTAGTCGTAAGCCTTGGGGGGGGGGGGGGATGCTCACTTCGCTCGCACAAAAGGAACAAATCTTTTGCATCAAATTGCTCTGTTACCAATGAAGTAATTCGATGGTGATGCACCATAGTGCGCTCTCCTTCTCGAGAGCTCCACGACGATATGCTTAGAGTAGAAAACCGAGCTCCTGAGGCTACACACAGTACTTTGCACAGATGCTGCAGAGTACACAGAAAACACAGTACACAGGGAGCACGAAGACAGACTTCTTAGGTCTTACAATTGCAGTCGAACTTCTAATTTGTGGCTGACCAGGCCATTATATGTTTTATTAAAGAATATATACAAAGAAGTGTCCGATGGCCATTTGACCTTTCACATGGACACTAACAGTAACATTCCCTACTCCTCAAACTCCATTGATTTGTATTAGAGCAAGTTGTTGCTATCTAAATGGCATTATCGACGCCCTTTTGGGCATTGTCTCATAATCACATGTAATTTCTTGAGCATACTCAAGGTCATTAGTACTTCAAATCAACTTTATTGTGTGGGTTCAAAAAAATTATTTGATTCGTCAATAGTATTGAAAAAGTTAGCTACAGGTCTAGTGGAGCTTAATTGGTTTTTTGTTCAACTTTTTTGAGAAGTGGTCAAATTTCTACATCAAGCTATAGTCATTGGACATGGTTGGAAGCAATGATGTATTTCATATATTGGTTGCTCAGGATAAGTTAGATGGCTCTAAATAGCCATTGTGGGAATATTGTGGTAGTAGGTGATGGGAGTGGTGTTGAAGGTAATTATCTTCATGTTTTACGGGAGTCCCTATTTCACCTACTATAAAGCAACTTAATTGGGATGGCATAGATGCACATGAAGATGCATTGATAGATTTTTCTCACAAACATGCCATTATCCATCACATTCTCTCATGCAATTATATCTATTCTCATGAACACTATATGTTTGGAGGCTTACATGTTTACTAATTTTACTTTGGTGCAACCAAACATGTTATCTCCTAGTACAATTTCTTCACTTCACTTGGGCCCAATCCTAGAGGGAATTGTTAGAGTTTGAGGTCCATGGAAACACACAAACAACATAAGGAAGAAGACCAAGAAGCTTGGAGCACAGCACAATACAAAATGTATTACCAAGTAAATGTACAAAGATAAGTGACCCATTAAGGTTATAGGTGTATATACAAGTTGAGGGAAAATATCTGTTAAAAAGGGAAAAAAAACTCCCTCAGCGGTCTTCAGCATGTTCACACATATCACTACTAAACTATATCAATAAATCCCCCTTGGGAGTGATGCAGTGAACAAGGAGCCTCAACAAACTCTTATTATTGATCAATCGCGTTAGCTAGAAGCAAGCTCTAAAGCGATCGACTGTTCATTTGCACTGTAGAATACCATCAGGGGAGAAACACTTTGTATAAGAAAATATATAAGCACTCCAAGATTAAGGATTTTGAGTTCAATTTCGAACTTAGTTTTTACTTGCTTAATTTCTTCTTCATCATCACCTATGAGTATGAAATCATCAACACAGATGCATGTGTAAACACACAATCCATTATTAGTATGATTTACCATCAAATTTTAATCCACATGAATTATCATATAATCTTGCATAATCAAATACTTTACATACCTAAAATTTCATGCTCTTGGTGCTTGTTTGAAACCATACTAAGCTCTTTTTGAGTTTATTTATACAATCATAACAAGTCTTACTTATGTATAGTCATGATTGTGACATGTGGGAGGTCACCCATCACAGTACTGTTCCCCCTAGAGCTCACTTAACCGTGGCAATCTCTTGCCACTAAGCTACAATCTTGTGGTGTCTAAAGAAGGGGAAAGACTAAGGTTGACATTACCTTGAACATGTTTTGTTCCCTCAAAGCTTCATTCTTTGCTTTCAAAGGTTATTTTTGAAGCATTTTTGGGTGTCTTCTGGAGCCATTTTGGAGTACTTTTGCACATAGTTCTCTTCACACAGGTCCAAGAACATCAAGAAGAGTGTTCTTTGTACTTCTTCGACAATAAATATCAACCTTTGAGGCTGTGTTTTCAGCCACACTCGTAAAACTACAGGTTTCTCGAAAGGTTTTTAGTTTTGGTGGGAGCAATTGCTGCAAATTTATGCAGGTTTTTGAGCTTAAAACATCAGAGTTGACAAACACTTGCAAGTGTTGTTGGCTAGTTTTTGGGCTGTGCATTCAGCTTTTTAGTGTCATTTTACAGCATATATTGAGCACATGCACACCATGTATGCTTCTATGGATACTGCCTATGTATATCCATATGGTCATTGATATAGCAGTTACGTTCTTGCATAAAGCCTTTTACGTTTTGAAAAAGAGGGTCGTGGTGAGGTTTTCTTAATTGGGAGGCACCTAGATGTCGGGGTCTCTTTGATGATGCAGGTGGATGACTTACCCAACCTCGCCATAGGAGATGTATGATAGTTGTTCATAGGTGCTCGATAAGCCTAGTTGGCTTATATTGGGTAACTGATTATATGCAGTGGAGTCAGTGATTCACTATGTAGGTAAACATGTTAGTACTTGCAATTTTATGATATTTTGACACTGGTCATATGCTCATTTTGTAGAGGATACTCTGGTAAAATTTTTCCAGATTCTTGGTTTAGTCAACTATACAGTGGTCGATTTACTCTTTGATACACTTATTCGTTGGTGTTTGGACTCTTCTAGCTCCATTATCATTCTATTCAATTCTCTACCATCGTGGCATCAGAGGTCTTAGGCACATCTGGTGGATCAACGTCTAGTGCTAATGTTCCCAGGAGGAGCTAAAACTTGCAGGGCAAAGACCATTTTGAGATCCAAAAATTTCATGGCACAAACTTTGCTCTATGGAAGAATCAGATTAAAGATGTGTAGATTCAAAGGAGGCAATGGAAGCCAATAAATGGAATTTCAAAGAAGCCTGCTTACATGGATGAAGATGATTGGGATGAGTTAGATGAAATGGCTAGGTCTACCATTCGCTTGCACCTGGCAGATAATGTTTACTTTACAATATTATACTGTGAAAGTGTAGAGGAGCTTTGGAAGAAGTTATGCAATACATATGAAAAAGAGACGACATCAAATAAAGTGTATCTGACGAGAAAATTATATGGACTTGGCACATAGATAGTGTTGGTGCTCATCTAAATGAGTTTGATGCTATATTCTCCCAGTTACAGGCTCAGAAAATGGATATGGATAACGAACTGAAAGCAGTATTGTTGTTATGCACCCCGCCATCATCATGGGATACATTTTGCACAGCTATTAGCAATAGTGCACTTGGTGGTAAAATCGTCTATGTTGACATATGTGGAGCACTCTTGAGTGAGGAGATTCGTAGAAAATCTATGGTTGGCACTCAGAGTGGAGATGCATATAATGTTCGTGATTCTTACCAAGGAAAGAATCAGCAACGTGGCAGGAGAAAGAACAAGGAAAAGAATGGCCAACGGAATAAGAGTAGAAGTAAATCCAGGAAGAGGGATATCAAATGCCATTATTTTCATAAGAAAGGACATATGAAGAAAGATTGTTATGCATTAAAGAATGCTAAAGGTAAAGGACAGAACATTGATGGGCATGTTAAACAGTTACCTGCACCATCTACTTCGACTGTGAAGATTGAAGAAATTAATGCTATTTCTGATGATGTTGATGTGTTAACACTTGATGGGTGTGAAACATATGTTCATATACCCAAGAATCTTAGAAAAAAGTTGGACCATAATTTAAAGAAATGCATTTTCCTTAGATATGGTCGAGAAGGACAATTTGGATATCGCTTATGGGATCCTAAAACACGGACAGTAAACAGAAGTAGTGATGTCATTTTCAATGAGTCTAAGATGCATAAACAACCCATTAAGGAGGTTGAAGTGAGAAGAGTGGTGTTTGAGGATACTAGTCCTATGGTTAGCATGCATAAAAATGTTGCACATAGGATGTTCAAGAGAATGTCCATTCAGATCAGTCTGCACATGTTCCTGTTCAACAACCATTGAGACGTTCTACACGTGTCTCACATCCACCTGATAGATATGTTCCAGGTTTAGATTTTGTTATGCTAACAGATACCGGTGAGCCTTCTTGCTACAAAGAGGCTATGCAGATAGAGGATCATGTCAAGTGGGAGTGTGCCATGAAGAGTGAGTTGGATTCCATTCACAAGAATGGTACTTGGGATTTAGTACCTTTGCCAAAGGGCAGGAAAGCTTTACCATGTGAATGGGTATATAAGCTTGAATTCACATCAGATAATGCTTCTCCAAAGTATAAAGCACGACTTGTTGCAAAGGGTTTTAAGCAACAATATGGCATTGATTTCGAGGAAATCTTCTCTCCAGTGGTCAAGATGACTACCCTGCGCATGTTGCTTGGATTCATTACAATGGAGGACTTAGAGCTAGTCCAAATGGATGTGAAAACTGCTTTCTTGCATGGAGATCTTACAGATGAGATCTATATGGAACAACCAGAGGGTTATGTAGTTCCTGGCAAGGAAACTCTAGTCTGTAAGCTCAAGAAGAGCTTGTATGGACTTAAACAATCCCCTAGAAAATGGAGTCAAAAGTTTGATGCCTTTATGAATTCACAAGGCTATTCTTGTAGCAATGAGGATCATTGTCTCTACACAAAGAGATGCTCATATGACAACTTGATATGCTTGATACTTTACGTCGATTATATGTTGATTGCTGGGAAGTCCTCTTATGGCTTGTCGATTCTCAAAAAAGAAGTTGAGTTAGACATTTGATATGAAGGATTTGGGGGATGCCAAACATTTTCTTGGCATGCGCATTACTCGTGATAGGAGTAAAAGATGCATATACTTGTCTCAAAGTACATATCCAAAGTACTTCACATGTTCAATATGCAGGGTGGAAAGGCATTGAGTATACCTTCCCCCACATATGTGAAATTGATTAAGGATGATTGCCCCAAATCAGATGAGGAAAAGGAATTCATGACCAAAATCCCCTATCAGTTTGCTATTGGTAGTCTCATGTATGCTATGGTAGCTACGAGACCAGACATTGCATTTGCAGTGGGAGTTGTGAGCAGATATATGTCTAATCCTGGCAAGAAACATTGGGAAGTGGTCAAGATGATTTTGAGATACTTGAGTGGCACTAAGGACAAGTGTCTATGCTTAGGTAGAGGTAAAGCATCCATTATTGGTTACACAGATTTTGACTATCCTGGTTGTTTAGACAATCGTAAGTCTACATCAGGGTACATTTTTCATTTTGCTAGAGGTGCTATCTCTTGGAGATCTCGTCTTCAAGAATGTACAACTGTTTCCACCATAGAAACAGAGTATGTTGAAGCAAGTGAGGCATGTAAGGAAGCATTGTGGCTCTCTCATCTTGCTTTTGATATGGGTTTACCTCAGCATGTACCTCATTTGCTTAGTGACAATCAGAGTGCCATTGCTTTGGCTAAGAATCCGGTCTATCATGCAAAGACCAAGCACATTGAGGTGAGGTATCACTTCATTTGAGATTGCTTAGCCATTGAGCACATTAGTCTTGAGAAAGTTCAAACTTGAGATAATGCTGCAGATGCTTTGACTAAAGCTCTACCACATGATAGCTTTCAACACTGTTGTCACTTGATGGGGGTTACTTGATTCATGATCTTACACAGTCACTTGTATACTGTGTAACATGCCCATCAGGTGGGAGGTATAGTTTGTATGCTTACACTCAGGTATTCTTTATCATTCTTTATTTTTCTCCCATAGTTACTTTGGCCATATTGGCCTTTAGTGGGAGATTTTTACTGTTCGTGTCCATGTGAAAGGTCAAATGGCCACCAAACACTTCTTTGTATATGTTCTTTAATAAAACATATAGTGGCCTGGTCAGCCACATACTGGAAGTTCGACTGCAATTGTAAGACCTAAGAAGTCTGTCTTTGTGCTCCCTATGTACTGTGTTTTTTGTGTACTCTGCAGCCTCTGTGCAAAGTACTGTGTGCGACCTCAGGAACTCGGTTTTCTACTCTGAGCATATCGTAGTGGAGCTCTCGAGATGGAGAGTGCACTATGGTGCATCACCATCGAATTATTTCAGGGAAGCATGAAAAAAACACATGGAAGAAGAAGAAGAAGCTTGGAACACAATACTGAGTGTATTACTAAGTGATTCTACAAAAGATAGGTAGCCCATTAGGATTATAAATGTATATACAAAATTGGGGAAAGAAACCTCTGGAAGAGGGAAAAAAAAACACCCAACATTCCTAAGTAGGTTCACACACATCACTGGCAAAATATACTAACAATAAATAATGCATTTCAAAACGATGAGCTTGAAGAAGATGTATACATGTCACAATCATGAGTATACATAAGTAAGACTCATTATGACTGTATACACAAACTCAAAAGAGCTTTGCATGGTTTAAAACAAGCACCAGGAGCATGAAATTTTAGGCATGTAAAGTATTTGATTATGCGAAATTATATGATAATTCATGTGAATTAAAGTTTGATGGTAAATCATACTAATAACGGATTGTGTGTTTACACATGCATTTATGGATTGTGTGTTTACACATGCATTTATGTTGATGGTTTGATCCTCATAGGTGATGATGAAAAAGAAATTAAACAAGTAAAAGCTAAGTTTGGAACTGAATTCAAAATCCCTGATCTTGGAGTGCTTATATATTTTCTTGTCCAAAGTGTTTCTCCCCTAATGGTATTCTACAATGCATATGAACACTAGATCGCTTTAGAGCTTGCTTCTAGTTAACCTAACTGAAGAATAAGAAGAGCTTGCTGAGGCATTGCCAAATCGGAATGCTCCTAAGACATAGTGCAAGCGAGTGTAGGAAGGCTGTAATTTCTTTTTCCTCTTTAGGTTTCCACTTAAAAGAAAGTCTATCTAAAAAAATAGAATAGGAACGTATTTTCAAAGAATCATCATGTCGGAAAAGCACGGGCTTTGGGATCCATCATCCAGAGAGACTCATTCGAGGAATTGCCGTCTCTTTATCATAAGCGACTGTTCTGCTGATAACCATGTTTGTCGCTTCATTATTGAAATGACTCGATCAATCCTCCCTTCGGAGTCCTTTGTCTCCCCGAGAAACAGCAAATGCCAGCACAAAAGGCAAAAGACAGTCCTGGTTGATCTGCGAAGGGACTAGGAAGATTGATCCTAACTGAATTGACTCTTCAGCCATGTGAAAACTGTCTTTTCAGGCTGTTTGTGAGTAGAATGGCAACTGACAAGCTGGATCATGGATTGTTTTAGTCGAACAATTTGGTTCTCCTCCTGTGTCGTTTCCATGTGAAGAGAAGAGTGTCTTGTCAGGCCGCTTGTGGTAGAGTGGCAAGCTGGATGGTTCTATTCAAGCAATTTTGGTATCGTCCGCTGCCTCTCCTCTCCATACCAAGTAACAGTTTATGTTGGTATACCTATGGTATCTGTTTGTGAAGAAGAGACCGCAGTGCAGGGTTCTGAAGGTAGCTAGATTATGAAGGAGCGAGCGCTGTCGCCAATTATAACAATATGCAGGGTATGCTTGACCAAGCGGCCTGCGCTATGTCGATTTGAACGGTAATCTTCCTGCTAGACAAATAGAAAGATCGAGAATGGGTTCAACCAGCAGCAGACCTGATCGCGCACAGTGCTATCAAATAGAGGGCAGCGAAAGCGAAGGAAAAAAAGAAGAGCGATCGCATTTGAAGGTATACATCTCAGCTTATCGACATACAGAGTGTTTCTCCTCTTTATTCGCCCTTGGTTCTCTTTCCAGCCCCTTTGCAACCAGTTTGGCAACTTTCTAGATGCTCAGATAACGTGACCGGCGTCAGCATCTTTCTTTTTATGTGTATATCAACACTTCTTAGCGGACCTTGTCGTTGGACCACTTGAGATGTTCATTTCTGTGATGTCAATTCTATTAGACAGAACGCTGTTTAGATCATTGCTTAATATTTCATGAGCTTGCTGCATTCTATGCTCTCATGTCAAATGTATCAAAGTGATAGCTGTCAACTCGCCGTATCTTACATAACGAGTCAGTTGATAAGCATTGTGCATGTATGGAAAAATATGGTTTGATTTTTATAGTGAGCTTAAGCTAGCATAGCATCGTGTATGTCATAAACCAGTTATGCGACCTTTCAAGAATGTGGATATCATTGAGGAGGAAGATTATAATGAGGTCGGCGAATTTTGGGCTCGCATTGCTGGGTTGTTTATCTGGCCTACATGAAAATGCCTTGATTTGATCAAGTAATTTGGTAATTTCATTCTATGATATGGAAGGATGTTTGCGAGAATAAGGATTTTTATGCAATTACTTGTAGTATCTTTATTGCTCCGACTCTCCAACATGGGCATGCGACTTAAGGCATCTTCTATTGCATTGAACTTTCCTCTTCTATGTCTAAGTTCATAATCAAACTCTTGAAGTTGTTGGGTCCATTCAGCTTTTCTACCTCTTAAGTCTGGTTAATTTGCAAACCACTTGATACTTTCTTGATCAAAGACAATTGTTACCTTTGATCCATAAAAGTAATGATGTCACTTACAACATTAACTATTGCAAACATTTCTTGCTCATAGGTAGAATAGTTTTATTGAGAAAGAGTTAGCTTCTTACTTTTGAAAGCTATTGGTCAACCATCTTGGCTTAGTATTACTTCTGCTGTAGATGAACTTGCATTTGTTTTCAATTGGAAATGTTCATTCGGATCCAGTATTCTTGGAACCGGGGCTGAAGCTAAAGCTGTTAGGAACTCCTAAAAACTCTCTTGAAACTAGGACTCGTGAATGGTGTGTGCCACTCTCCTCCTATCCATTATATCCCCTTGCATTCAAAATAGTAATGCTTTGGAATGGTCTAGTGCCGACATATGGGCACCATGCAACACTCATCACCATTACCATTGAATACCTAAGGATATATCTCGAGCTAGTGGCCTTGGTTATGGTTAGTCCTTGTCCCACACACACATGGAATGGTCACTGTTGACCAATGTCTAACACTCTTTCCCTCTTCTAAAGATCATTGTCCTCAATGATCAATGAGGGAAAGTACTTGCGAACTAGAGCTTCTGATTCCCAAGTAGAATTTGTAAGTGGTAATCCTCTCCAGGCTACATATATATAGCCTCCTTCAAGGAGTGGTTAGACTAGAAATGACTACATGTTCGTCATGTGTCCAAGTTCTCTTGAGTCCACTTAAATGGTTGGCCAGTGACATCTCCCAGATCACTTGAATTAACGTAAGTGAACCTTCTAGAACGCTTTAGAGATGTCACTGGCCAACCATTTAAGTGGACTCGAGAGAACTCTGAAGCGTTCTAGAAGGTTCACTTGAGTTAACTCAAGTGAATCTTCTTCCATGTTCCTCGTGGGATTCGAATCGAAGATCTCTTCCTTCTCGTCCTTGAGTCTTAGCCACTAGACGAAGTGACTTAGTTGGTTTTACTCTTGAGAACCAAAGGCTTAACTTAAGCCAAAGCCACTTACCTAGTATATATCAACTTTGCTGAATCTTGAAAGTAATCTAGTAGTGGTGGAATACTTGCTTACCATCTCTCTCGTGATAACTAGATATGAGGGTACCCGAGATCCCAAGAATAATGGACTAGGAAATCTTCTTGGACTAATGCTAGATCCCAAAGTGGCAATCCTAATGAAAGTCTCCACACACACACACACACACACAGAGAGAGAGAGAGAGAGAGAGAGAGAGAGAGAGAGAGAGAGAGAGAGAGAGAGAGAGAGAGAGAGAGAGAGAGAGAGAGAGAGAGAGAGAGAGAGAGAGAGAGAGAGAGAGAGAGAGAGAGAGAGAGAGAGAGAGAGAGAGAGAGAGATTTTTATGTCTATGACAAGCCAAAGTAAGCTTATGAAGCAAAACATAAGATACATGATGTGGATGTAAACGTAAAACAAGATCATAAAAAGCTAATACAATCTAGTCTCAAACATGTGTGGTAAAATACTAAGGCTGATGGAGCCCTATCTTTGGGGTTATATGCATGTCTATATGCTGAGGGCAATACAATCATGAAGATGCATCTCTTTACTAGCTCCATCCAGTTGTAATGGAGGGGTGGAGGATGTGATACATAGGTGGAGCCGGTGCTAGAGCTGCCTGTATGAAAGCTATAGGATCTGCTCTCATAAGGGCTACTCGTTCCGCAGTTGCCTCACGATGTCGAGCTCGAATCTCCTCTATCTGGCTATGGTATAGCCTCACTCCTCTGAGCGCTGTGACTCGTGGTCGTCGTCTAGCTAGACTCACCTCAGCCTTCTATAGTGTCACTCCTTGCTGAGAATCAGGTGGGGAGGGGACTCTAGATCTCTGGAAAAAATCAATGAGCTGTAGCTTTCTCCTCTCCAACTATGTAGCTGTGTGTGTCAGTGGTAAGAGTGCATCTCTACGCCTCTAAATCTCTATCAAGAAATGTCCTAACGGTCTCTGATCTCGAGAGTCCATAATCTCTCTAGGGTGGGCTGTCCTCTGAACAAAGTCTCATTTTTGTCTCTAGTCTGAGTGTATGCTCTTCATCGACATACGAAATGCTCCTCACTCTCCACCTCCTCTCTACATAGTTTGTAGATCCGCTCTTCTCGCGGGACCACATTGTGTCTCCCACTCTCGATCTCCACTATGTGTGATGTGACCTTCAGTTGGCCAATCCCTACTTGTGAATTCTGTGGCATATAAATGTCCATATAGTGTGGTCTCTGTATGAATCCATAAGACATAATGGTGAGAAATTGGTCTCTATAGTCTAACATCCTCCCCTCTAGACTGGGTGATCTCCATACGCTCCTGATGTAGAGCCTCCATAAATCGTGTTTGAGCACTAGATTCCTCTCGTTGTGAGAGAGGTGATAGTAAGGTGAGTCGGAGTTGTACTGAAAAGGTGGCAAACTCTCCATATCGAGCCCATGTGTCGAGAACCAAGTTGTGACCTTTCAGTACCGGGCTCTATCATGCTCACTCTGAGATAACTGTATAGCTGCCTCAAAAGCTCTACGAGGGAGTCTATCGTGTGGCAACTCCCTCACCCTCTGAATGAAACTCAGTGTCTCGAATAGTGCCTCAAGGACCATGGGTGGTACAGAGAGCTCTGCTCGGACGATGTCATGTGATATGGTTTGCTTGCTACAGAACAAGCGGGAGACCATACATACATGTGGCCTCGCAACCAAGGTTCACAACCAATCCTCTGTGTGAACAAAAATCATCCAAGGCTCCGAGGTGGCATTGGAGCCCCTCATATCAACTAGGTACCTCCGAGGTCACTCCCCTCCTCGCCTTCTCGTAGTATGTAATCAGAGATCTCATCAATGTAAAGCCCAAAAAGTGTCGGGGAGAGTGGACAGCCTTGCTTGACACCAATGGTGCTAGCAATGGGCTCTGATAAACCTCGAGGGCATCAAACTTAACCAAACACCTTCTCGTAGAGAGTGTAGATTGCCCATATCATCTCTGTGGGGATCCCAAGGCTCAATAGGCGCTGAAACATCATCTCATGTGGAACTGCCAATTTTTACCGAATAGACTGAAGAGGAAGAAGAGGAGATCACATCATCATCCACAGATAGAGGGAAGCATATGCAGATTCAACCTACAAAAAGTCATTTTTAAGAAAGATTCATGCTAGATGCTCACACCTGAAGAGGAGCATTGTCTATTACAAGGTGAAAACAAAAGTGGAATGTTTGTGTTGTCCAAAATTAGTCATGCTAATGTTGCTAGATCTTCTATACCTAAAGAGAATATGAAGCTATGACATGCTAGATTTGGTCATATCAGTTCAACAGCTCTCAAGCACATCAAAGATCCGGGTATTATGGAGAGTTTCCCACTTTTGCTTTACCAAATGATGCAGAATCTTGTTCAGGATGTCTTGAAGGAAAGTTTCACAAGCTACCATTCAAACGGCATAGATACATCAGTGTGACCAAAAAATTACAAATCATACGTTCAGATGTTAATGGATCAATAAGAGCATATTCCATTGAAGGATTCAGGTATTATGTAATGTTTATTGATGACTTTTCGAGATATTCTTGGGTCTATGGTCTAATAGCAAAATCAGAAGTCTCTGCTACTTTCAAGAAGTTCTCAGCTATGGTTGAAAATGAAAATCAGTCTAAAATTCAGATTTTAAGACATGATAAAAGAGGAGAGTATTTGTCAAAAGACTTTTAAGTCTTTTTTTGAAGACAAAGGAAAAATAGGGCACTTGTTGAAATGATGCATAGTATGATGTCCTTTAAGAAACTTCCACCTAAATTTTGGTTTGATGCAGGCAGCAGTACATAGCTAACCACATTCTTAATAGGTCTTCCACGGAAGCTTTAAAGGCCATCACACCTTATGAAGCTTATTATGGTAAAAAACCAAATGTGAGTTACTTCAAAGTTTTTTGTTCTCCGGCTTATCTTCACATTGATAAGAAGAATCATGGTAAGTTCGATGTAAATCAAAGCAGTATTCATTGGTTATGCCATTGAAAGCAAAGGGTTCTTGTACTATAATTATGGTTTCTTTGCATGTTTCTCACCTTTTTTGATCTTCCTAATTTTAAAGATTGTGTTGATAATTTGCATTGTATCATCCAGGCTTTTCTTACAGAAATGGGATGTTGGGCACAGAAGTGGTAAATTATATTTATTTATCCAGTTACATACGATTATTTGTTACAATGAATGAGTTCACAGCCTACTGTGTATTGGATGATGAATGTCTTCCCATATGAGGAGCATTCACTGTATGTTTGAAGAAGCTACATTGCTCACTTGTGTATAAAAGTTACAGAACTTCATCCAAAGCTCATCAGTGATAGTACATGGAAAACTTAAGGACATTTATGTTTAGTTTCTTGATCTTTGTGATTCTTTTGAATTTTTGACTCAGTTTATGAATGATGTGCAGGGGTCTGGCCTTTGTATCCCTCAGGATGAAGTTGGCAACTACAACAGAAAGCAAACCCATGTTGGAAGTACGCCTTTGAGCAGTAGCAGCAGCTTGGCAAATTATGGAATTCCGGAGTCTTTGCAGCACATCAGACAAGAAAGTTCAAGATTTAATGGGGTTAATGAAACAAGAGTACACAAACCTTCAAGGATTATATCTAGGACAAGGCAAGTGAATCTAAGCCTACATGTATATTTGAAGAGTCAGTTAAATGAATGCTGCACATATGATAGGGATTGATGGTGTAAATAGCAGCATTATTGTCTGAGCTGTCTATGATGAAGTACAATGCTTGATACTATCAGCTTTTTTTCAACTCGACTGTGTTTCAAAAGTTGTTGATACTTCTCCCCCATTATTTTCAACAATAGTTGAATATTTGAGCTCAGAGATTTCAGTTTGTTTGGTACTACATGAATTCAGATATGTTTGCTTTTCTGTTTCAAATAGGATTAATTTGAAAATTGATATAGAGTCAAGTATCAAGTGTCTTAGTTTATTGCACATGGGGACAGATTAGCTATGTCGTCCCTTTTTTCAATTTCAGGACTAATTCTGTAGTTCATCTTTAGGTTATGATCTGCAAGGTTATATTTTATAACACTTTCTTATTTCTTTTAAACCCATTGAAGAGACAAACGTTCAAAGAATGAGAACGTCAAAAAATGTTTCATCTTTAGGTCATGATCTGCAAGGTTTTATTTCATAACACTTTCTTATTTGTTTTAAACCCATTGAAAAGTGATAGAGACAAATGTTCAAAGACTGAGAACATGAAAAAATGGATTTTCTTTATTTTTACTTCAAACATTCAGTGTTGCACCCCAGTAAAACCTTAGAACTTTGTGAACTTCCAAAATATTTCTCTCCATTTAGTAGCTATAGTAGATTTCATCGTGATAAATTTAGGATACCCCTTTTTCTTCTCCCATTGTATCCCACATCCATCCTCCGGCTTATACACACACAACTTACACTCTCCATTGTACATCCACATCTCCTGCCCCCTTCCCCCCCCCCCCCCCCAACCCCCCAAAACACACACACACACACACAAAAACCCCCTCCCCAACACACACACACACACACACACACACACACACACACACACACACACACTCTCTACACCATCCACATTCTCCCCCACCCTCATACAAACATGCACATCCACCAAATATCTCCCGCACTCAAAACAAACTCTTCTGTATACCCTCACACTTAGTCTTTTCCTCTCACATGTAGGGGATAAAGGCCCCAAGGACTCTCCTTTTATATGTGTTGACTCTTATATTGAAAGCTCTCTCCGAGAGCTTTCCAGAAATATTTTTGCTACATTTTTTGGATCCCAAATTGTGGAATTATAGCATTTACCATTATTTTTATGACTTTTGATCATAGGCCGTGTGTGAACATGTCCAAATGTACAGAGCCACTCATATGGCGTTCGAGTATCTATATAAACAGCTGTTGGGCACTCATTTATGACTACTTTTAGTAGGATTGTTGCCTCTTTGTTTACGTATGTGAGGAAAGGGTCTTGTGCTCAATTGCATGACTATCTCTTGTAGCTTGGGTGACTCATCCAAGTAGTTGGGGTTAGCCATGCTATGTATGTTGGAGTCTTGAGTGGACTTTGGGCAAGTACTTTCTGTGTATGTTGGAGTCTTTTATATGCTTTAAGATAGTGTTTGGTGATGTCTTGTGTTGTTCCCCATAAACTATTGGTCTAATTTTGCATTATGTGTGCTGGACAGTATGTCTTATGGTTTGAACTTTGCATATTAAGTTATCTAAAGCTATACATGGCAGTCATTAAACCCATGGATTCTTACTCACTGGTTGCGTGCGAACTAGTTGTGCCGTTGGTGGAAACGGAGTCCTACTAATAAGAGTGACTCAGCAGCTAGCCTCAGGATGGGCAAGTGGAAGCAGGTGAACTAGTTTGTGGCTATCTAGGTTGTCTGACTTGTCACCCGCTGAAGGATACTTCCTACTTTTTCTGTGATACAATCGATGCAACTTTGAGTTGCGTTATTCTTGTAAACCCGTCTTATACTCTCTGATCTGCCTATACCCTCTTGAGGAGTTGGCATTTGTGAAGTCTCTCTCTATACAAACATGTTATAGAGTATACTTCCCTAAGGAGAATCCCCCTTGAGTAGAAGGTGTCCTCGGAGGTGTAACTATTACTCTTTCTATGAACAATCCTGAGTCTCTCTTCTACATTTACAAGGGTTTCCTTCGAGAGCTTACTGCCACAGTTGGGTCGTAGTAACAAAACATCGGAAGATACATCAAGGTAATCGCCCTTATGCATCTAAGTTTAGGCAATTAGTATGTGATCTCACATTGTGCGGAGACTATTTCATAAGGCATTGTAGATGGGGTTCGAGAGATATGTTAAGGATCTTTACTCACTATGCTCGAGGTAAAGACATTGAATGAATACATCACCCAAGCCATTCAATGTGATAACCACTTGCTTGAAAGAAAACACAAAAACAAATAGAAGGGAGGCCTCACCAATGAAAGCTCTTCAATTCACTCCTAGACTAGAATCTATGCCTGAATCTATACAGATTGATGCTTGGCTATATTTATTGATGCTTGGAAATAGATCACCATCGATAATTTCAAATTAGGTTTCTTACAAGTACTACAAGATTCTATACAGATCGATGCTTGGCTATATTTAGTGATGCTTGGAAATAGATCATCATCATTGATAATTTCAAATTAGGTTTCTTACAAGTACTACAAGATTCACAATCTTGGATATTAAACTTGTCAAGTAATTCATGAATATAACAATATAGAAACTTTCACATAAAACTTGTAATTTATGTTCATAAGATTTTTGATGCTGTGCAGTTGGAGTATACATAATTCTACTCACATATGAAATAATATACTGTATAATTAATCTACTATTGCAAAGATAAATCAAACTTCCAAATGCTTGGCTATATTACGTGATGTTGGGAAATTGATCATCATCAAAATTACTTCACAATTTTAAATTGAGTTCCAATTTTACTGTCTTTCATAATACATATTAAACTTGTCAAGTAATGCAAGGATATCTTTTTGTCCTTTTAATTTTAAAATAATATGATTGTCATTTTGTTTTTATTGTATAGCCAAGTTATGATGAAGGAACCGTATATTTATAGATTGTTCGAAAGTGAAAAGTACTAATCTAAGCCAAAAAATACTGATCTTCATAAAAATAATTTATTTTCTATTGATTTGGTAGCAGGAATCTCTCTTCTAGGTATAAACAAGTTCAAAATTATACTTTCACTCAAATAGACCGCATTTTTGGAAGATATATCAGAAAACCCTATTTTTGGCAACAAAGTATATGTTTGAAGTTAGGCATGATATAGAAACATAAAATTCTCAGAATTGGTTGCTTAGGGTCACTGATTGTGAATATGAGGTCAAACTTAAGTCTTAGCATAAATGATAAAAAACGCTGATTTTACAATGAACATAACTTTTTCAAATTTTGATTCAAAAACCATAACTTAATTAATGACCTTGTAGTGAAGGTAGATACATGAAAAAACCTCTCCAAAATGTTGGGCGTCTTTCTTAGTGACAATGCTATCAAATAAACCCAATATCAATGAGTAAAAAGAAGCATTTTTCTTTTTTGTGTTTTCAGGGGGGAAGTATGTCCACATATGTGTACTTGTGGGGGTTATTGTGTATCAATTAAGGACAAGTCAGCGAGTCACAATCAATTTTGGAATTTTTGGAATCATCTTCGACAAAATGGAGGTTATGCAAGTTTTTCTGAAGTTTAATTTTTAACTTAGTACTTTTATGTTGTTAATACTGATTAAATTTCCCACACATACCTTCAACAATTAATGCTTTATGTCTTTTATCTAGGTTCAAAGTTTCTCTTTAGTTCAAACTTAATTCATAGTACATACAAATTCATTGTGTTTAATATGTGAAAGCAATAAGATTATGAAAGCAATAAGTAAATGTCTTTGTAATTTGTGAACACTTCATTGTCATTGTTGATGCGCATTTTTATTCTGAGATTGTATGTGAACTTCAGCATTATATTATATGGAAAGGTTCAGCTAGTGATAATTTGAGGACTTCGTGCACAGGACATCCCAGGTTAATGCAGACTCACTCAATGTATCCAGAAGAGGGATACATGGCAGAGGCTATAATCAACATAGTACTGAATGGTCGCAGGAAGGTTTGAGAAACACTTCATGCTCAGGTTCAGTATCAAGCAATGCAGAGGCTCCTGCATCCTCATTTTGCAATGTACTATGCAAGACAAGGCCTGAAGCTACCGAAACAAGATTATCTGAAAACAAAGGCCATAATGCATGTTTTAATGTGGCTAGAAAACCTTCCTTTTACAGTTTGGAAGGAGAAAGATCACATTCTTCTTTAGGTCATTCAAATTATGACTGCATTGGCAATCAACATCATGGACAAAATGCACCATCAGATTGCTACCTTTCTGCAGATTCACAAGTTCCAATGATGAGGGGAGAATCATCTCAAAGTGAGACAAGGAACAATATCATACACGTCTGGGACTCCTTCGCATGTTCTGAATCACTTCGAAGTCAAAGAAGCGCTTATGAAAACTTTGGGCTGGCTCCGGTATCATGCAATGGCACACTGGCAATCCCAAACAGTAGAATGGTTCCTATATCTATGGCTCATGAGGAGATACCTGACCATAGGCTGTATCGTGATAGAAGCCTGAATTTGAATGAAAGGAGACATGGTTTTCGATCTCAAGTGAGCTCTTTGATTTTGTGGCTACCATAATTATTTTCTTCAGGAAGACTTTCACAATTAGAAATATTTCACTAGACAACGAATCAAACTGGTACTGAGACTCAGTATCATAATATTGACTTTTCTGTGACTTCATGCAGGTTCAGGCATTGCCGTGCCACAATACCAACATTGATGGTATGCATGGTCTTAGAAGGTTGCATACTGTGGATGATTGGCATCGTTCACTGGAGGAATCTCTTGCAGTGATGCAAACGAATGAGGAGAGAGATACAAGAGCGAGCATCTCAAGGATTATCATGCTTGCTGAAGCTCTCTTTCAAGTTCGTTCATGCAATGTTTTAGGAAGGTGTTTTTCTCAACTTGTGATCTAAATCTCCAAGCATTTCATTTGATGAAGGTGCTGGATGAGATACAACAGCAGGCTCTTTCTCAATCAGCAGGATTGCCATTGGGTCCTCATCGGGCTTCAAATAAAGTTATTGAATCCATACCTGTAAAATTGTTTCAAAAAGTTGACTTTTTGATCAACAATGAAGAGAGACCTTTGCAGTGAGTTTTATCTTCTTCTTTGAAGCATGATTATGCATTCTGAAAGATCTTACCCTGATGGGTTTTCTTTTAGGTGCCACATTTGCCTTGCAGAATATGAGGAAGGAGATAACTTGAGAGTTCTGCCTTGCAACCATGAATATCATAAGGTCTGCATTGACAAATGGCTAAGGGAGGTGCATAGGTAAACTTTCTTCTGATTTAATTGTAAAGATTGCTAGAATGTGGGCTATAATAAGTGTGCTTTGAATTGCTGACAACTTTATTTGCCTCCATTTTTTTTGCAGGATCTGTCCTCTTTGTCGCAGGGATGTCTGTGAACCTTTGACAATGGAGTAGATTATCCTTGCTGTAGGAGCTTTGTATTGAGATGTGTAATATCTATTAAGAGTTTCCATTTGCACATAAGAAAACCAGTTTCCTTTTTCAAAGCGTAAGCTCACTCATTTGTCTTTCTGGCTCAGGGTTTTTTCTATAGGGTTATCTCTTCTTGGATCTCACTTGTTTTAAACCCATTTATTTTCAATTTCTTGGTTCTTTAATTCGCTTTTACATTGTTGCACATCAAGGACTGCCAGCGTGAACAATTCGCTTTTTCTCAATCTAATCTCATGCATTTTGAGCATGTTTTTGAATTTTTAGGCAACTGATATGTGCACACATAAATGCCTGCAAGCACACATGGTTTATAGTTATATCAACCTCTATGGGAGTTTGACTGGCTCATGAGGTGATTCACATATGCTCATGGATCCGTCAATCAATCTAAGAACTGAATGTACCTAACAAAGGCAAATATGAATAATAAATGTGTAGTATAGGGAGGTGTGATACAAAATCGATGTATGATTTCAAGTTGGTAAAGTGGCCCTTGAACTGAATAGGAATGGTGAGTGATCTACATGCTACAGAAAAGTATGATCATGAGAACATGAGGTATTTCCTGGCTTCACCCTCTATAACCTGAGGGTTCAGAAGAGAGCTTCTGTTGAAACAGCTCTGGGTGAGCTCTCATGTGATCATGGTTTTTATTAAGTGCATGCAAGCAAGGTCAAACTATCCGAATACCCTCTTGATATTCCTAGCCCATGCTCACACTCTACATAGTTTTGATGATAATTCTAGTGGCTTTCTTGTAATGTTTCCATAGCAGTCCCATCTATCAGTTACACCTTCTTTTTTCCTTCTTTGTTCTTTCCCAGGTATAGCATCAAATTTGTCATGATGTAATTTTCTCGTCTCATAGGTCATTTTCGCCTTTTGAAGATGCTAATAGATTATCTCATCTCACCTAATCCTGGGATATTTTCAGCTGGCAAAGACAGTCATTGAGCAAATTAGATAGAACACCCAATGCCATAGAAAATGCGGGTCGGCTTCTGATGCAGGAGATCTATGGAGGGTACCCTCTACACATTTTTAGTCCCATGATTTCAGGAGATGGAGATTGCCTTTTCTACATTCTCAAGCTGTACCTTGCACATATCATATAGCTTATTCCTCCAATCCTGGGAGTCTCACACTCATAATGTGGGCATTATTGCCTTATAAGGCACATCTCTAATGGACTTTTGCCTATCTTTTATGGTTTCAGCTATTTCTATGCTTTGTGGATGATGATTGGGTATGCAACTACACGATTGTATGATTTGTCTCGTGGGCCAAGTTTGGCCTTGAGAAGATGTTAATATGACTTTCTTAGTTGGACATAAAGAGGCCTCTCTGTAGTGAACATGTTCTCCAACTCCCAGTAAATGGCTTTATGATCAGACCAAGCTATATGCATATGCATGTCTCTTGTGGATTGTTGGGTTGTGTTATTGGGCAGGTATCACATTAGAACAGCTTGAGATTGAGACTTGCATAGAAATAGAATACTGGCTGAGGCCAGGATTCGTTGTTTATGTCAAAGAGAGCTGGAACATTTGCATTCCATATGTCATTGCTCAATATACTGTGAGATATGTGATCATTTCCATTGCTTGTTTGTGGAGGTATTTTGGCCACTATCTATAGTCATGAGATATGAAAATCAAGGATATCTGGGGCTGTTCTTCCTAGAGCTATGGAAACAGAGCCTGCTGAGCAGACAAGAGAGACATGTTCAGAGGCAGGTTATGGATTTTTTAAAGCCCAGTGGTGGAGCTGGTTTCCCATAATAGAGGCAAATTGTTTGATCATGCAGCGGAGCTATGGCAATCTAAATTCCTTGGATTACAAAGGGCATGACACTTCCAAGTGAGACTCGAATCCAAAATTTCGGATCACTGAACCTGTTCATGTCAGATGCCCTGTGAAGGATAATTGTCAGCAAGCAATATGGGACATTCATGAGATGGACTGCCTGTATGGTACCCTTTTTCTTCTGTAGCATTAGTATATCCACACTCTTCATCAGATGCGTATTGGCTGTTCAAAGGCATCCTAGTTTTCCAATTATCTCCTTGGCACTTCCAGTTAATAGTTCAATAACATTTACTTTTATCCTTTATTTTCCTTCTTTGTCTCCCTGAGATATTGTTTAAAATCGACCATGATGAAGCTTTCAATGTCATAGATCATTATGTCATAGATCATTATGTCATAGATCATTATAGTTAGCTTGCATTTCCCTATGATAGGTCAGTGGAGATGCTGGGAGAGCTTGACACTAGAGAGATGGGACTGGTCAGATGATCACTGGATGAGGAATGTACAGAGTATGTGAGATACTGTATACCTGATAGCATAGCTCAAAAGAAAAAAGGGGTTTTTAGCCACTTGGAGATTTTTATCTTATTTTTTTCACCTAGATTATATGTGATATAGAGAATACCTTTATGCATTCATATTACAAAAGAGACATAAAATATATACAAAACACTTATCTACCTTGTATTGAAGGTACATCAATAAGATTGGACATAGATACATCCAGTGTTTTTTTTGTACGCGTCCGATTGGCTTGGCATACGTGGCGGGCGTCTGGCATTTTTGGACGTCTGGTACTTCATTCCGTACGTGAAGTCTGGGCAATTAATCGGGTCGCTGCCCGTGTATGAAAAAAGGCCCATTTTGGGTACTGTTTAGTGAGAAAACCTTGTGCGCATACGTTCGAAGACAGAGGTTCAGAGATCGCAACTGCGCACAGAGAGAGAGAGAGAGAGAGAGAGAGAGAGAGAGAGAGAGAGAGAGAGAGAGAGAGAGAGAGAGAGAGAGAGAGAGAGAGAGAGAGAGAGAGAGAGAGAGAGAGAGAGAGAGAGAGAGAGAGAGAGAGAGAGAGAGAGAGAGAGAGAGAGAGAGAGAGAGAGAGAGAGAGAGAGAGAAGGTTGGCACTGGGCAGCCTGTTAGACTTTGAACTTGAAGGTATGTACCCAGTTCATATGGGTTTTTGAAACTGATTCAGATGAATACATTATACAGTTAGATGATTTATGGGCTAATGGAACTCATGCATTCTTATTTTCTAGCACTGTTAAGATTAAAACTTCTCAGTTTCTGAGAAAATTTGATGCTGACTACATTCTTACAGTTGTTTTGATCCAAAGTTTTCTGCTATTTACTTTGCATGATCTCTGTTGTCATGGTTCAGATATAGAAAACCAAAGCATCTTAGTACAGGTACAGAGTACACTGTACACAGATGACAGTGTACAGTATGTGTACATTCTAAATTCTATCTGCTAATATATAATGTGTTACATATTATAATACATACATACTTATGGACTTTTAGTATACATAAGTTCTTTACAGTACAGTATACTGTATGTATTATAATATGTAACACATTATATATTAGCAGATAGAATTTAGAATGTACACATACTGTACACTGTCATCTGTGTACAGTGTACTCTGTACCTGTACTAAGATGCTTTGGTTTTCTATATCTAAACCATGACAACAGAGATCATGCAAAGTAAATAGCAGAAAACTTTGGATCAAAACAACTGTAAGAATGTAGTCAGCATCAAATTTTCTCAGAAACTATCATCTGTGTACAGTGTACTCTGTACCCTGTTTTGATCCCTATTTTGATCTCTGTACCCTGTTTTGATCCCTGTTTTGATAAAATTTGTTCCCTGTTTTGATGGCTGTTTTTCAGATTATAAATTGTGGGTAGAGTCAAGTGTGTGGAGTGGGAGTATGTTTCCTAAGTCAAGGCTCTTGGTAAAGGCCAGTACACATGCAAATGTAAATTTTGTCCTCATCAGTGGGATGGAGGACCTGCCCGTATTCGTGCACATCTTTTGGGACTCATAGGATATGGAGTTGTTGCTTGCAAAGGAGTCCCAAAAGAGATTAAAGATAGAGTACACAAAATGCATTTGCGGGCAAAGGCGGGTAGCAGTAGTGCTTCAGCAATACGTGATAGGGACTCTTTAGGAGATGCATTCATTGATAATATCGATGATAGTATTCCAGCAGGTGGCTCATCTATGGGAAGTGGAGAAAGCATTAATGTACAAGAGTGTGATGTTCCATGTAATAAGCGCAAGGCTTCTATGTCTATAGGCCAATTGAATGCTGCAATGAAAAATCATGAAAGAAAGCAGACAAGAATTGCTTTGCGTAGGTTTTTTTATGCAGAAGACATACCACATTGGAAAGTTAGAAGTCCATATTTTTTAGATATGGTACATGTGATTGGAAGAGTGGGGTCTTCATTTGTGCCACCCACATATGGTGAATTGCGGAAATCTGAGCTTAGTGAGGAAGTAAAGCAAGTGGACCGTGACTTGATGGGTGTGCGCGAGCAGTGGGAAAAATATGGATGCACTATAGTTAGTGATGGTTGGTCTGACACACAAAATAGACCTGTCATTAACTTCATGGCAATATCCATTCATGGTGCAGTTTTTTTGAAATCTGTGGATACATCTGGACATGTGAAAAGTGGGGAATTTATATTTCAGCATTTGAAGAAAGTCATACTTGATGTTGGTCCCACGAATGTGGTGCAGGTTTGCATGGATAATGCAGCCAATTGTATTCGTGTAGGTGAAATGGTTGAGAAAGAGTGGCCAACAATCATGTTTACTAGATGTGCATGCCATTGCCTTGACTTACTATTTGAAGACATAGGGAAAATTGTTTGGGTTGCAAATACAATATCTCAAGCAAGTAAAGTTGTTAATTATGTGACAAGAAAAAGTAGTGTCTTGGCTGTTTTTAGAAGTCATAGTTCAAAGGATTTGTTGAAGCCATGCGCAACAAGGTTTGCATATTACTTTATTATGTTGACCAACTTGTTAGATGAAAGGTGTATGCAAGGGTTGCGCAAGCTTTTGATTGATGACAGGTATATGCAAATGAAAGTGTCCAAGACACAAGTGGCAAATGATGTGCATGACATTGTATTTTCATCTTTGTTTTGGAACGAATGCAAGGTAATTGTGAAAATATGTACCCCTATTTTGAAAATATTACGTTTGGTTGATAGAGAAGGAGCAACTATGGGGCTGATCTATGAATTGACAAATCGCATGATAGAGCAATTGGGAAGCATGCATGATATAGATCAAGCAAGAATGAAGGATGTTATGGACTTATGTATTGATAGGTGGAACATGTTCCACACCCCTCTACATGCAGTTGGCTATTTATTGCATCCTATATGGAGAGGAAAAAATCAGCATGCAGATCTTGAGGTAAATGAAGGATGGCTGAATTATTTAGAAAGATATACAAATGGAGACATAGTCATGCAAGGAAGGCTGATTGATGAGTTTGACATGTATAAAAGAGGGATTGGAATGTTTGGAAGAGTCATTGCAAAAGATGAAAGTAGAATGCAAGAGGGTGTGAAATGGTGGGAAACATTTGGAGCTTCCACTCCTATGTTGCAATCTCTTGCTTTGAAAGTACTCTCACAAGGTTCATGTGCCTCTCCTTGTGAGAGAAATTGGAGTACTTATTCTCTTATTCACACTAAAAGAAGAAATAGACTCCTTCCATCACATGCAGAGAAGCTTGTATACATACATACTAACTTGAGATTGCTTTCTAAAATTAAAGATAGAGGATATGAGAGGATGGAAGTTACATTGGATATGCTTGCAAATGAAAAAGATGATGAGCGCCTACTTGCAATACAAGAACTAGTTGAGAGTGTTGTAGATGAGAATGGTATGCTATTAACTGATGAGTAGCCATCCACCTCTCTTCCTAGCACATCTACTACACTTGATGAGGATGGGGATGAGGATGAAGATGAGAGTCTTGATGAGCCATAGTCTTCCCTCTATAGCTCTCATTCATAGTTCACATTATGTACTTTCTTTATGATATGCTTCCATTTCAGCTGACATAATGTAATGGATTTTGATGGCTCCAAAGTATTGTGTGTTAAGTTTTTAGTTATTCCATTTTGAAAGAAAAATCTGAATTTTACATTTCATCATTTTGGGAATCATGTTCACTCTAACTTCTTGCTTTTAATTCTTAACTTTATTTGTACTATAAGTGCAAAAACTGATATTTCATATGTTGTTGCATAAACTGATATTTTATATGTTGTTGCATATTGTATTACACCTATAGGCTACAACACCTACCTTCTAATTTTTCGCACCTTTAAATTTGGTCACGTATGGTCACGTATGGTATTTTCAACCATACTTTTTCCGTACTTCCGTACCCGTATGCGTTTGCCGTATGGTTGAAGTATGAAAAATGGATACATCTATCCAAATAATTATCTACCTTCATACTTACCTAGTATCTACCTACTAATAATCCATCCATGCACTCATCTATCTATCCATCCATCTTTCCATCCTTGTAGAGATGGGCCATCATAAACCTTTATGAGGGATTTCGTGCCTCGATTCCTCTCCCTTGAGATGTCCTTCATTGTGTGTAACCTCAAGCAAGAGGCTTACTCCTTGTGGATAAACACATCTATGTAGAATACCATTTCAGAAATATTTATTTAACTTGTTCTTTATGAGTGAAAATGATTTAGCTTTAAACAATAACTTCCTTTTTTTCAATGGGGACATGCTTAGAGGAAATTCTTCAAAAGTGAGGAATCGTTCTATTTCATCATACCAATCAAATTGAGCAACCACAATAAAAAGGTTGCATCATCAACACCCATTGTCTTCTCACCCTTGGTTGCCCTAGACATTTGGTCTCCCATGTAATGTTTCCTTCTTGGTTTGATGTGAATTCCAAAATCCTACTCTTGAAAAGGTAGTAACTAATACCATACCCATCTTGCTATTCTTGGCTTATTGATTAAATACCTTGACAATAAGATGTAGACCTAGGAGATAGTGTCGGAATTTTTGGAGTGGAAATACAATTGCAAAACCTTCTCTTTTAGGTGTGCTATAGTTTCTTTTCGCCTTGTGAGTAGCCTACTTGCATAAGCAATGGACTCATCTATGTTATGTGCTGATGGTTGCATTTTTGAGTACATATTTATAAACCTCATGTGGTATCTTGCATGGCCTAAGAAGCTTTGCACTTCTTTGGTAGTACATAGAATGGGCATGGATAAGATGGTATATACCTTACCTAGATCAACACTTATTCCTTTGGTAGAAACTATGTGGCCAAGGAGAGTATGTTTGGTAACCAAAAATTGATATGTGGCAAGATTTAGCTTGAAACTTGTCTTGATGCATTGGTCAAATGTTTCTTTCAAATTTTCCAAGTGTTGATAAAAGTCTTGGCCCATGGCTTTTTCATCTGTACCTGAGAATATTGAAAAATGATCCATGAAAATGCATAGAAATGTTGTTAGCCATTTACTCAATATTAAATGCATTGCTTAGTTAAATGATGCAAACACTTTTTTGAGGTCAAATGCCATGCAGGTATAGACATAGGTGCCCCATGGAGTGACGAAGGCAGTCTTGTCTCTATCCTCGAGATGAATGAGAATTTGATTATAACCACTAAATCCATCTAGGAAATTGTATAGAGTATGTCGAGCTATTTCTTCCAAAACTTGCTCAACAAAGGGTTAGGAGAAGCCATCTCTTTATTTAAGGCACAAAAATTAATACACACTCTTTATCTTTCCAATATTTTTCTTGGGCACAATAACCATAGATGAGAGTTATTGTGTGTGTTCAATAGGAATAATAATACCTTCCTATAATTTACTCAATTCTACCTTAATTGTCTCTGTGTACTTTGGATTGAGTCCATATGGTTTGCTCCTTATGGGTGAAGCTCCCTCTATCAAGGGGATTTGATGTAGCCCAAGCTCTTTTGGAATACCTGTCAGATCTTTGTAGGTCCAAGCAAAGGCACTTTTATAGATATAGAGGAGGGAAGTTACCTTTTGTAGTAAAAATGGATAGTGCCACAACCACATGGCTAGGTGGACTATTTGTGGGTTTTCTTCATCCCCAAGGTTCACTTCTCTTACGAGTATCTCTGTGGTGGTATCACATGAGGAGTCATCAGTATTGTATGCTAGGGTGGCATGTAGCTTGTGCTCCATAATATGTTGCTTAGTCCATTTGTATGGAATATTGGGAATGGAAGGTCATCTCTGGTACGAGGGTTAGAATTATCATCTAGAGATGCTTGCCCAAAGTTTTGCATCTTTTGCCTTGCATCCATAAACTACCCAATTTGAACTTCCCTTTGGCAAAATTTGGCCACTTTGATAAAGTTTCTCGAATGGAGGTGCCTTCCCTTGTGGAGGTGTTTGCAGAAAAGTTACTTGTGCTACTTGCTTCATAGGAGTCAATGAAACTGGAAAAGCTAGCCCAACTTCAACATCTTGTAGTGTTTGCATAAAAAGAGACATATCGTCTTTTTGCCCAGCATGAGCTGCAATATCCAAAGGCATGTGTAATTTGACCAATTCGGTGATATGGGAGGAGTCTCTTGATTAGGCCATCTCGAAGGAGGCACACAAACTGGGCCACTAGGTACACTCACCCAAGCTGGCCCATTTGGTCATCCATACTTATTTTCCTCCAATCATCTAATATGTCTTCTCCCCTATCAGATATCTATAGATTAATATATTTATACCTCAGTCAGACACAATTGGGCAAAATCATCTAATGTCACTTGTGTATAGAGGCTGGACAGGGCCTATCTTGTTCCATTTATTTCACAATTTTCCATGGTGCAACACTTTGGGCTTCCCATTATCCAACTAAATAGATTATTTTCTTCAAGTGGCAAGGACATTACCTCGTTATCCATCCTATATCTAGCTGCTTTAGCATTATTGCACCCTTTTTCCAAACGTCTTTGCAATTGGTCATTGATCTTTGTGGAAATCCATAACATGTTTCTTCCCCAATCTTGTTGTGCCTTGGCTTGCCTCAACCACGGTCTTCCTAGGAGTAAAGGAAAAGAGGTTTCCTAGGGTAATGTGGTGACAACAAAATCCAGCATAAATTGGTAGCCTTGTACTAACATAAGTACTTTTTTAATGATTCCTAAAGGTGTAACCCGGTGTTGGTCTATTAGTGTCAAGGTGAATGTTGTTGTTTTCATCAAGTTAAGCTTATTCATGATGAAGTCAGATGTCAAGTTGATACCATACCCACCATCCACTAGCGCGTCTCACCTTCTCATAAGCTTCTTCAATGGCCTCATTCTTGCTCAATTCAGCCTTCTTCCTATCTTCTTCTCTTTGGATCTCTGTTCTTCTAGCCAAGTTGTCATCGCGTGCCTGGATCTAGTCATGATAGGTGCCATAGAGGACAAAATAGCAAAATAATATGGAGCCATACTTCTTCTTGTGGAGAGATGCCTATCATATAAATTGCAGTAGGGGAATTTCTAAGGTAGTCCTCATATAATGGTCTTTGGCATTGGAGCAATGTTGACAAGGAGGTGCACCCTCAGATAGAGCACTTACTTTGAACATGCCTATACTCACCACATCGATAGCACATGAGCGGTTTGGTGACCTTTGGTTAGTTTGAGTAGTTCTGATCCCTATTGTGTGAATTTGATATGTTGGCATAAAAAGTATTTGGGACCTATGAATTGCCTCTTTGTTGAGTGCCCTTGAGATAGTAGCAATCGTGAGCCTCATGAACATTGTTTCCACAAAATTGGCAAGTCACATTAGTTGGACAATCCAAGTTAGAACGACCATTGTTATTGCATATTGTACACTGGAATTGTCCATGGATCTCTTGAGTAGGTGCAAATTCACTTCCCATTGAAGATGCACTAGTAGATTGTCATTGCGTCGTGTGGGGGGCAAGGTGGCTTTCTCGTCATGATGGCTCTACTTCATTTTTAGTGCTTCTAGTTCCCTCCTAAGTTGCTCAATTAGGTCCAAAGAGGTGGTGTAGGTAGGTTGAATGCCTCCCTCAAAATGTACTCTTGCCTCTTCTATGTGCGAGACAGGTGCCATGAAGGCCATGGAGCCCTAGAGAATCTCGTAGATTTTGTTGAGAAGACCTTGGGAGGGCCTTCACAATCCATTCTTGCACCAAGAAGTCACACGGGGCATGTGTCAATCAAACAACAAGGGTTTTTGCATGCATACAGAGTTCATGAAATGATACGCCCAGTTGGAGCCTTAAGTTTTTGATTTGGTCCAAAGCTTGTTTTGAGGAGTAGCTAGGAAAAAATGCTTGGCAAAAGGTGGACTTCAAAGCTTCCCAAGTGCCAAAGTGTTTGTTTGCATTTTGACTATACCACTTGTATGCAAGTCCATCAAGAGTAGAAGGAAATAGGCTAGCATGGCATCCTCTCGATTTTGCAATCCTTATCCTTGACCTAAGGAGATAAATCTCCTTACATGCTTGTCTAGTGCTCTGCACTAGATGCTTGAATTTAATGTTCAACCTTGACAAAAAATTTTAAGATCCTCCATTGGTAATTGGTTATCCTCAAAGGTGTCAAAGGTCCAGTCCGATGCTCTCCTAGTTTTCTCTTTAGGAGGAGGTGTTTGTGCTAGATCTTGAGAAAAATTAATGGGAAGAGTTAAGGATATAGGGGTGATTGGTCGTCGAGAAGGGTGATGAGATGGCTTTTTCCAATCGTAAGTCTTTGTGGGACTATTGAGTAGACAAAGAGACTCCCTAACTTCTTAGGTATGGGTCATGTACCCACACATCTAATGCTGGGTAAATGCCTAGCAAGGCTAAAGAATCAAAGAAATTAGAAACAAAGATGAATTCTTCGTTCCAAAATATGCCTTGCACAGAGCATGCAAGGGTCCCATTGAGCATGCCAAACTCTAGAAGAGAGACTCGGGACCTTTGTTAAGAAGAGTAGATACACCTCCAAGGACACCTTCTACTTTAGGGGGGGTTCTCCCTAGGGAAGCTTACCCTGTAACATGCTTGTGTTGACAGAAACTTCATAAATACTCAACTCCTCAAGTGGGTATAGGGAAAATACAAAGTACAAGAAGGGTTTGCAAGAATAAGACAACTCAAAATTGCATCAACTATTATCACACAAAAAATAGAAAGTATACTTCTATTGAGGACAAGATACATGACCCAAATAACCATAAATTGGTTCACCTACTGCCACTTGCCCACCCCAAAGGTTACCTGCTGACTCACTCTTACTAGTAGGGCTCCCTTTCCACTAGCAACACTAGGTAGCAAGCAACCAATGAGTTAGAATCCAAGGGTTCAATGACTAGCAACACACTTGGAGATCGTGTATAACATCAGGGAACACAATACACAAAGAACATATGATAAATGGTCCAGAGAACAATTCAACACATAATAGAGAATTATGCCAATATGCTCCCAAAAAACAGCACTAGACATTCAAATGTAGTCTAAACACTTGTGTGAAACTTCACATTACACTACACAACTAGGCCAAATACTAGGCTCCCAAAACTCCAGAAATACACTGTAAGGATACCCGCACACACTAAGTACTTAGGCGAAATGCAGAGTTACAACAAAGAGAATAAGTACTACAATGGAGTACCGAAGCTCTTCTTCGCACACATAAATAGAGCAATAGAGCAACAAACGTACTAAAGTATGGTAGTCATAGTCATGATGGTGGAAGCCCAAATGTGTGCTCAATAGTTGCTTGTACAGATACGAGGAGGCCCCATTAGTGGCTTTGCATGATCCTAGATGATCCTTGGAGGAAGGCAAAAAATGGCCCTTGACATGGATTGCGTGCCCCAAAGCACATGATAGGTGGTTGCGCACAAAGAAACTACCTGCAAAGAGAAGTTACTCAGGTGGGCTACCAACCCTCGAGTAAATACTTTTGGACTTTTCACCGTCGAGATCCTAATTGACCTTTGACATATGCAAGACTTTGAGGTGTCTTCAATTGTAGTTCCTAGTCCTCATTCTCTTCTCTTAGATAATCCCTAGATAATCTTGTATTTACCACGAACTCACAATGGGGGATTGACCAATTTTGAGGTGCCCAATTTTTATTGGGTTGCTTTTTTTTTCCCAATAATATTGGGCTATTTTGTGGTCCAATAAAAATTGGGCAAGTGCTTTGAGGCAACTTGGGAACTTGCGGTAGATGAAAATTGGGAAACTTGGTTGGTGGTAGAGGAAAATTGGGCGGCTGTTTTTGGGCAACTTGGGTGGTGATAGAGGAAACTTAGGTAACTGTTTTTAGGTAGCTTGGGTTGTGGTAGAGGAAAAATCGAGCAATCGTTTTTTGGAAACTTGGAGAAGAATATTCCAAACAGTTGATGTGTATTTTCAAGGGAAATATATTAGATGCATTTTTTCTTATGGTAATTGATAAAGCTCTCATGGTGTCTATTTTTCATCAAACTGTTATACAATTTTTGTCCCTTGTCTTTGTGACGAGAACAAAATTGTTAGCTTTAATCATTTTTATGAAGTCAAAATTTAATTATGAATTATGGAAATCTATCTTTATGTAATTTTCCTTTTGGTAGGAGGGTTATTGAAAAAAAAAAAGGATCTATAAGCCAATATGTAATCTTAACGGAACAAATAATCACCATAAGTTAGATTTTCAACCAAAGGTAATTCAGAAGAGAAGAGCATTGACTTTGATAAGAACTTGCCTTCTTTGATATATAAAAGCTATTCACAACATTGTTATACTTGTATCTCACACAAGTGGAAATGAAAGAATACACATTGGAGTTTCATGGTTTTATTAGGAATTTCTATGATTAAATATATGAGTGTTCAACTTCAAAGGAAAAATTAAGTGTGCACATTCAAGAAGGCATTATATGGTTTGAAATAATGGAAATATGCTTAATATGAAAGGACATATGCTTACTTGTTGGGACATAGATTTTAGTATAGCCCAACTAAAAGCACATTGTATGTGAAATCTATAGATTATTTATTTCTTATGATTGTAGGTTATATTAAGGACATGCTACTTGTTTGTCTAAATGATTTTGCATCACTCTTTGGGAATTTAGTTTATGCTATTTGATAATGGAATTTCTTTAACTATCAAGTGAGTTTTTTCTTAGAATGGTATGCAAAATATGTTAAATCTAGAGGTTCTCCAAATTGAATGCCTTAGTTTGAGGTTGAGATGATTCCATATCACAAATCTAAGCTCAATTCTAATATAGACAAACAAGATTTTTTTTTTGATTTTTATCATGAAGTTAGGTGATTAGTTTTGCATACTACAAATCAATAGACCCCATCTATCACCCATTTATGGCAAGTAGAACACTATGCAGGTGGTGACTACCCAAATAGAATTACCCATGTCTAGTCAATTGTAGAAGACCATACCTCTCTATCAACCTATTTAAGATGACTTTTGCATTAGTCTAGACATTGTTTTTAGCCAAGATATGGATGCCTTGTAATCTCCCATATATATATATATATATATATATATATATATATATATATATATATATATATATATATATATATATATATATATATATATATATATATATATATATATATATATATATATATATATATATATATATGTGTGTGTGTGTGTGTGTGCATACATACATACATACATACATACATACATACATACATATATACATACATACATACATATTTCGATTGCATTATAAGCTCTACCTTGAGAGCATGCAAGTGGACAATTCCATCAAGCTGAAAGGCATGACATGGAATGCAAAGATAGGCCATTCGATAGCAAAGGCTATTTTATGTTGGTTCACAAGATCAAATGCTACCTAATTATATCTTGAAAAGCCATCCAAGAAGTTATAATCTTCATGGCCTACCACACTTTTGAGTAGATGATGTGTGATAGGTAAGGGATAGTTATCAAGTATTCTAGTTGCATTGACCTCCTTGAGACTCATGCATACTCTTAACTTTATGTTTTCCTTCAAAACTACCACGATGGGTGACACCCAATTCATATGTTCAATTAATCCTACTTCCAGTATACCAGATAGCTCACTTGTACAGACCGTTTTGAATGGCCTTCCTAATTCATATCAGAGTTTTGCTTCTACTCTTTGTTTGATGATGAAAGGCAATCCAAATGCCATATCATTTGAAGAGTTAGTTTCTGTTATGTTGTAGGAAGATCACTCTAGGCAGAATAGGTCCATTATGCGTGTTGTGGATCAAGCTTTCATAGCTAGTCAGAAGGGCAAAGGTAAATGGAGCTCATCTACTAGTAAGCAGAAATCTGCAAATGCTGCACATTTGAAGAAGGAAGACAAAGATGATAAGAAATCAGAAAACCAGAAATTGTTTTGCAAATACTGTAAAACAAATGATCATGTCATTAAGAGTTGTCCAAAACTAGTTGCTAAAGAGGCAAAGCAGAAAGAGGCTTGAATGGTTGTTGCAGAGGCCTCTTCACTGAAAAGAGAGTCTACTAATCTTGTGTAGAATGAAGAATGGGTGTTTACTACTGTTTGTAGTTTTGACCCATCTTCTCATGAGTAGTGTATGTCTGTAGTAGACTTGAATGTTTGGTATTTTGATAGTGGGGCAACCAAACATATTACCTCGTAGTGCAGTTTCTTCACTTCACTTGAGCCTAACCCTACAGGGAATACTGTCACATGTGCCAAAAACTCCTCTTATCCTATTATGGGAGTTGGTAAGATCATTCTGACTATTGATGATGGTAGTTCTTTCACTTTTTTGGGTGCTTTATTTGTGCCAGGGATCAAGAAAATTTTTTTATCAGTTTTTGCATTAGCCAAGATTGGCTTGGTTGTGAAATTTATTGATGATAGATGTACAGTTCATGACCTGTCAAATGGCGACATGATTAGTGCTTCTAGCATTTTATGTCGTGGATTGTATAAGCTCATAGACTATGAAAAATCTATGAATGATTTAGCATGTGCAGTACAAGATTCTTAGGCTATGTCATATGCAAAGCTTTGGCATGCACGCTTTGGTCATCTGAATTTTTCTAGTTTGCTATGCCTGCAAAAATATGAAATGGTGTCCTCTTTGCCCAAATGTGAGGCAGTTGGAAAACATGTATGCGAAGGTTGTATTTTGGGGAAAATGCAGCATTCCTCCTTTCCAAAAGATGGTTTAGTTCAGGCCACTTTGAAATTGCAACTTGTACATAGTGATGTTTGTGGTCCTATGCAGACACCTTCTTTTGGAAACTATCTTTACTTCATGACTTTCATTGATGATTTCTCCAGGCATGCATGGGTATATCCACTCAAAGCAAAGTTCGAAGTGTTTAAGTGCTGCAAATAATTTTTGCTTATGGCTGAAAATATGTGAGCATGTAAAATGGGCACCCTCTGTTATGATCGAAGGGGGAATATATGTCTTCTAACTTTAATGCATTTCTAGCTGAATGTGGGATAAAACGTCACTGTACAATGCCATATACACCTCAACAAAATGGAGTTGGTGAATGAAAGAACAAGTCACTCATGGAGATGGCGAGGTGTATGGACAAGAGTTAGGCTTTACCACATAGTTTCTGGCTTGAGGCCGTCATGTGTGCAACATATGTACTTAACATGTGTCCTACTAAAGCACTGCAGTCTATCACTCCATATGAGGCTTAGCATGGTTACAAGCCATCTGTTGCTCATTTGCGTGTTTTTGGTTGTCTGGCATATGCATTAGTGCCTAAACAACATCATAGGAAATCAGATGATAAAGTAGTAAAATTTATTTTTGTTGGGTACAGTTTTGAAAGCAAAGGCTATGGTCTGTATAATCCACATACTAAACACATTTTGGTTAGCCGTGATGTTTTTTTTGTGGAAGATGATATTCAGGCTTTACTTTCATGTACGAAGGAGACACCTGTTAGCTCCAAAGACATGTATAATACTTTGCTGCCTCTTTTTACAAGTGGACAGTCTAGTGTTGGTCCTAATGAGGTAGCTTCTCAGCCATCGCAAGTTTCATGTGATGATGCAGATCATTCCATTTCTGATGTGAATTTGCATGATGCACTTGTTGATGAGAGAGCTGATATTGAGGAGGAAAAAACTATGGAAAAATGGCTAGTGCAGACTTTGCGTGACATCAAATTAGATGCATCTCTATCATATCGTACTCGCTCAAGCTCTCATAATGCCTCTTTTGCATCAGATTGCTATGCTATGGCTGCCTCTAGTCTTTGTGATGAGACTGAGCCTGTTTTGTTTGATGAAGCAGAAAATTTTGAACATTGGATGGCTACAATGCAATCTGAATATGATGCTATCATGAAAAATGGTACTTGGTCTTTATGTGACTTGCCTCCTGGCAAGAAGGCCATTGGCACTAAGTGGGTATACAAGCTGCAGTGTAAACCTGATGGAACATTTGATGGGTATAAGGCTAGGCTTGTTGCAAAGGGTTATGCGCAAGAAAGAGGCATTGATTTTGATGAAACCTTTGCTCCTATTTGCCAAAGGACTATTGTTCGTAGCATCTATGCACTTACAGCTCATAATGGTTGGAATGTACATTAGTTGGACATTAAAAGAACATTTCTGAATGGTGATTTGCATAAAGAAGTGTATGTTTTTCAACCCCATGGCTTTGTGCAGAAAGGGCATGAAAACCACGTGTGCAAGTTAAAGAAGGCATTCTATGCTTTAAAGCAAGCACCACGTGCATGGTATGAAAAGATACATGCCTATCTGATTGCACATGGTTTTGAGAACATTCCAATTGAAAGCACCTTATATGCTAAGCATGTTAATGATTTACTTCTGATCATTGTTGTGTATGTTGATGGCATGCTGCTCATTGGTCCTTAGGAGAAGCATATTGTTGATTTTAAGGCTGATTTTCATGCCTCATTTGAGATGTCTGATTTGGGGCATTGCATTATTATTTGGGAATTCAATTTATGCACGTTGATGGTGGAATAGCTTTGTGTCAAACAAATTTTATTGACACATTATTGCAATGTTTTGGCCTTGAATACCGTAAACCTATTGCCACTCCTATGGAGACATGTTTACGATTGAGTCTTCATGATGTTGGAGATGCATTTGATGTTGTTCTCTATCAGTAGGCTATTGGATGCTTGATTTACTTATGCATTACTCGACCAAATATTCAGTTTGTTGTCTCACAAATATGCATTGCCTAGGTGTCAAGCATTGGTAGGTGGTTAAGTGCATCTTTCGCTAGTTGAGTGGTACCTGGCTACTTTGGTTGTTTTATCCCAAGGGGGATCACTATTTCCAGATTTGCATGCTTTTTCTAACTTTGACTAGGCTTGTTGCTATGACACTTGTGTGTCCACTAGTGATTTTTGCTTTATGCTTGGTAGCTCATGCATATCTTGGCTAAGTAAGAAGCAGCGTATTGCGGCCACTTCCAATTGTGAGGCTGAGTATAGGGAAGCTTTCGCAATGACTATTGAGTGTGTGTGGCTCAGATGCCTTATGGCTGATTTGGGTGTTGTCAATCTTCTGACACCACCATCTTCACTGATAGTCAAAGTGCATTGGCAATTGTGAGGAACCCTGTGTTCCATGCTCGCATTAAGCACATTGAGGTGCATTATCATTATGTCAAAAGGAGAGGTTCTTTGATGGAGAGATCAGCTTGGCATATGTGCCCACATAGGAGAACATTGCAGACCTTTTCACGAAGGCTCTGCCTAGGGAGAAGTTTGAAGCTTTCCGCAAAGCTTTGGCCTTACTTCTATTTGTGGATTGATTCCACATAGTTTGGGACTTCTTTATACATGAGTGCTAGCTCCTTGTTCACCGCATCACTCCTAGGCAGGGATTTGTTGATATATTTATGTAGTGATGTGTGTGAACACATTAGGACTATCAGGGCACTTTTTTCCCTCTTTGGGTGGTTTTTTCCCCCGGCTTGTATATACACCTATAGCCATAATGAGTTACTGATCTTTGTACATTCTAGTGGTAATATATTCAGTATTGTGTGTTGTGCTCCAAGCTTCTTCTTCTTCCTTGTGCTGTTCGTGTGTGTCCATAGATGTCTAACGCCAACAGAAACTTCCTTCTTGGTCCACTTCTCTTGCAACATCACTATCTTCCAAATTCTCGGTAAACTCCACAGTCCATGAATCCTCCGTGTGCAAGTGAGTAAAAATTTAGTCCATGTGCAGATTTGGAAATTTAGTCACTTTTTCAAGTGAAATAGTATAAATGAGAAGTAGAATGTTTTCTTAAAATGCTCATCTTAGTTATTTTTGTGGTTTCATTATAGATATTGGAGGAACTATTGCACAATGGACTTTTGTAGCAATGTTCCTTTCCCTAATCACTCTTAAATGAGGCATTATAAATGATTGCCTACATTGCAACTACTAATTATTCTTGTGGTTTTGCTACAACTATAGATAGTGCCTAGAGACATTATTAAGTTATCATTGGGTATCTACAATTGGTCGGTCTTTTCTAAGGATGACATCTTTCATTTCATTTATCAGTTCTTTGTACTAATTTTGGTCTTGGACATCATGGATGTCCTTTCTCATTCTTGGATGGTACTCGACAAACCAATGATCTATGACTCTCTTTCTTGAATAATGTGTTGGGCTTGGTGCAATTTAACTTCAGTCTCATTCTTTTGTAGGTGGAGCTTATGACTCTCATTTTGGAACTGATTTATTCATTGATGTAGCATGTTGTACTTCGCGTATCTACAATAGGGTGAAGATTTTGAATCTCCTCACTCAGTTCAAAATTCTTTTCCTATAGGATCTACACTTGCTATCAGTACGGGAGTAATTCTTCTATTTTTTCCTTTGTTTCTCGCAATGTATTATGCATGCATTGTATCTCCAATGATATTGCTTGACTTTGAAAGAGTGCTATTGTAGGTGGTTGATAGAAGTGTTTGTTTTAAAACAAAGGAAATGGCCAATCTTCTGAAGGTGTTCCAAGTGGAATATAAGTGGAAAGATGATAGGTTTGGTGTTAGTGCGTGCAGTGCTAGTGGGTGCGGTGGCAAAGGTGCGGGTGAGTAGGAAGGGGATTCATGAGGGGAATCATGTTGACGATCAATTGATTGTTGACAAGATAAATTCAACAGTTGATATGGGTATTGAACTATGAGTTGAGATGGCTACTTGATGCTAGAGGTAAGTGGCACTACTATTTGTTCTTGTTTTTGCTATGTTGTCAGTTAGAGTTGTTGCTATTATTGATTAGATTGCACTTCATGCTCCGTAAATGATGAATCTACTATTTGGGAAGAGGATGTGGTTTTTTTTTTCGGTCATTGGTTGCTCTTGCTACTACAAAGCATAATGTTGCCTTTGGAAAATATTATTTATGGAATCATCTAGTTCCTATGATTCTTGGAGTTCTAGGAGGATTGGAAGTTGTTATGCTAGAATAGAAAGAGGTGGGAGGAGATTCCAAATGAGGATGGGCACCACACCTCGTGGGGGAATGATTAACAAAAACACGTGACCAACATGAGTTTTGATACCGTGATTGACGCATCTTGAAGTATTTTTGATGGCTCGATGGAAGTCCTTATTAATTTTTTGGTGCACATAAACAATCCAACTGACTTAGTGGTAGGATGAGAAGTAAATCCAAGTGTAGAGTCAAATAGATAATAAAGTGTTTACCATGGAGATTAAGGGTTTCAAAGAGAAATCATTGTATGTCGCCATCCCATCCTTTCTTTTTGGATAACGGGTATTAGTGGCTACTGATATGCCCAAACTAGCAAGTCATCTCCTTGTGGGCTATAATATCCTAGGAGTCAATGGATCTAATACCATGGTGAGAGAGATGGAGGTAGACAAATATGATTTTTGTAGTGATATGGATGGTTATTCCATTTAGATGAATACTTGGTTGGGCAAAGTGGTGCTATGACACATGATTGAAAATTTTTGATGGAATTGGAGCACAAAAAAATATAGAATGTATTACCAAGTGAATGTACAAAGATAAGTGACTCATAAGGGTTAAAGGCATATGGACAAAATGGGGGGGGACCTCCTAAAGAGGAAAAAGAGTGTCCCAATGGTTCTAAATGTGTTCACATACATCACCACCAAAATATATTAACAAATCCCCCCTAGGAGTGATGCGATGAACAAGGACCTAACACTCATGTATAAGGAATTGCCAAGCTATGTGGAAAGAGATCAATCCACAAAAAGAAGTAAGCCCAAAGTTTTTTGAAAAGCTTCAAAGTTCTTCCTAGGCAGAGCCTTTGTGAAAAGGTCTGCAACATTATCCTTTATGGGCACATAAGCCAAACTAATCTCTCTAATAGAGAACCTCTCCTTGTCATAATGATAGTGCACCTCAATGTGCTTTGTGCAAGCATGGAACATAGGGTTCCTCACAACTGCCAATCCACTCTGACTGACACTAAAGATCGTGGTGACAAAAGACTGAACAACACCCAAACCAACACAAATGTGTTTGATCCACATGCACTCAATAGTCACTATGAAAGATACCCTATTCTCATTCTCACAACTAGAACTCACTAGAATAGCCTACGTCTTGCTCAATCAAGATATGCATGCACTACCAAAGCATGAGAAAAAAATCGCCAGTAGACACATGAGTGTCACAACAAACAATCCATTTGGAGTCAAAAAAAGCATGTAAATCTAGCGATAATGGTCTCTGCTTGGGGGAAAACAATCCAAGTAGCCGGGTACTTGTCAATTTGCAAAAGATAGGCTTAATGACCTATCAATGCTTGGCACCTAGGCAGTGCATAAACATGCTCATCTGAGAGACAATAGTTTGAATATTAGGTTGTGTTATGCATAAGGAAAGAAAGCATCCATGAGCCTATTGATAGAGATCAACATCAAATGCATCCCCAACATTCCAAAAACTCAACCCTAAACCTATTTTGCCATCAACTTGCAAATAATGAATGTGAAAATAATGATGCAAATTCCCTAAATCTACCATTCGAAAAGAGGCATGCAAATCAGTCTTAAAAATTCAGCAATGTGCTTCTCATTAGGACTAGTGAGTAGCATGTCAGCAACATATACAACAATGATAAGAAGTACATCATATACATGATTCACATATAAGGTGCTCTTAGTTGAATGTTCTCAAAACCTTGAGTGAGTAAGTATGCATGTATCTTCTCATATCAAGCACGCGGTGCTTACTTCAAACCATATAATGTCTTTTTCAACCTGCACACTTTGTTGTCATGCCCTTTTTGCACAAAACCATGTGGGTGAAATACATACAGTTCTTCATGTAAATCACTATTCAAAAATTTAATTTTAATGTCCAATTGACGTATATTCCAATCATGATGAGCTTCAAGTGCACAAATGCTACAAAGAGTGACCATTCTGCATGTGGATGCAAAGGTCTCATCAAATTCAATGCATCTCTCTTGACCATAACCTTTGGCAACAAGCCTAGCCTTATACGTATCAACTGCTCCACCAAGCTTACATTTCAGCTTGTCTACCCATTTAGAGCCAATGATCTTTTTATGTGGAGACAGAACACATAAAAACCAAGTACCATTCTTCATAATAGCATCATGTTCTAATTGCATAACAATCGAAAAAGTTTCTAAATTTTGTGCTTCATCGAAAGAAATAGGCTCATTCTCATCACAAAGACTATAGACAACCATTGCATAGCAATTTGATGCAAAGGAAGCACTATGAGATCCTGAATAGGTAAATGTGACAAAGATGCATATAATTTTCTATCTCTGAGACTCTACACCATCCATTTAGGCATATGTTTAACCTCTTCTATGTTAGTCGTCTCATCAAGAAGTGCATCATATAAATTTGCATCAGAAATGGAATGATTTGCATCATCATGTGGAACTTGTAAAGGTTAAGAAATTGCCTCATTTGGACCAACACTTGACTATCTACCTATAAAATGAGGCATCAAAGTATCATACACATCTTTGGAGCTAATTGATGTCTCCTTGGTACATGAAAGTAATGGCTGAATTGTATCTTCCACAAAAACAACATCACTACAAACCCAAACATGCTTAGTCTATGGATGATGCAGATGACAGCATTTGTTTTTAGAATTGTACTCATCAAAAATACATTTTATTGCTTTATCATCCAATTTCCTATATTGTTGTTCAGACATTGATGCATATGCCAACAACCAAAGATATGAAGATGAGTAACAAATGGCTTACAACCATGCCAAGCCTCATATGGAGTCATCAATTGCAATGCTTTGATGGTACAACTATTAAGAACATATGTTGGACACATAGCAATCTCAGCTAGAAGCTATGTGGTAAAGCTTGACTTTTGACCATACAAATTGCCATTTCCATGAGATACATGTTCTTTCTTTCACAGAATCCATCTTTTTTGAGGTCTATATGAAAATTTTCATTGATGTTTTATCCCATGATCGGCCACAAACACATCTTTAAATCCAGAGACATGTATTCATCCCATGATTAGAGTAGAGGGTACCAAATTTACATGATGAAAGATTTTCAACCATAAACAAGAATTGTTTGAAGCACATAAACACTGATGACTTTCTCTTCAATGTATACATCCATGCATGCTTGGATAAGTCATCAATAAAATTCACAAAGTAAAGGTAGTTCCCAAATAAAGGTGTCTACATAGGACCATAGACATCACTATAAACAAGCTGCAATTTATGAGTGGCTCGAACTGAACTATCTTTTGGGAAGAAGGAATGTTGAATTTTGCCAAGAATCGAGCCTTCATAGACATGTTTACAAGGTGTCTCAAGTTTGGGTAAAGAGGACATCATTTTAGATTTCTACACACAAAGCAAACTAGCAAAAATCAAATGTCCAAAGCATGGATGCCAAAACTTTGCATCTGGGTTAACTTGAGAATCTTGAAGTGCATATGTTGAATCATTCACAACTTTTTCATAGTCTATGAGCTTGTAGATCCCACAAAATTAAATGCTAGAAGGAATAATAACATCACCATCTGAGAGACCATGAATTGTGCAATTTTCATCAACAAATTTAACAACCAAGCCAATTTTGGCTAATGATGAAACTGATAACATATTTTTTCTTGATCCCTGGCACATTTAAAGCATTTAATACTGTGAAGGAACTGCCATCAATAATAGTCAAAATGATCTTACCAACTCCCATTATAGGATAAGAGAAGTTGTTAGCACATGTGAGTCTCAAGTGAACTGAAGAAACTGTGTTGCGAGGTAATATACTTGATTTTCCCACTATCAAGGTACTAAAAATTTGAGTATATCATAGACATACAATGCTCATGCAAAGATGGGTCATACTTGCAAATGATAGTAAATGCCATTCTTCATTCTGAACAAGATTATTAGACTGTTCTTTAGGTGAATAGGCCTTTGCAACAACCATTCTAGCCTCTTTCTTCTTTGCCTCATTTGCAACTAGTTTAGGAGAAACCTTTATGAGATGATCATTTGCCTTATAGTATTTGCAAAATTCTTTCTACTTTTGTATTTTCTTGTCATCTTTGGCTTCCTTCTTCAGGTATGCAACATTAACACATGAGATCCATTTGCCTTTGCCCTTCTAGCTAGCTACAAAAAGCTTGATCTACAAGGTGCATAATTGACCGATTCAACTTGGATTGATCTTCCTATAACAAAACAGAGACCAACTCTTCAAATGTTAAGGAATTTGGATTGCCTTTCATCATTAGTAGGAAAGTAAAAGCAATAACTCTGATATAACTCTAGAAGACCATTCATAACAATCTTCACAAGTGAACTATCTGGGAGGATTTCATAAGTAGAAATCAACTACCCCTTCAAATCTTTGATTTTTGTCCAAAAAACTATCCATAGAGTTTACGCATTCATATGCTCACTCTCCAATTGTTTCTGAAGGTAAGCAACATGAGCCTCATTTCTTGCCTGGTATAAACATGGAAGTGTATCCCAAACATTGTTGTCTTGCAAGAGCAAATGTGAGGGATAATGGCACATTTGAAAGACAAAGCTATCCATGCATGTGCCTAAGCATCTTTTCCATCCCAAAAAAGTTGCTCTACACTACGTGTAGTAGGAAACATAGCACAAATAGGAAATCAAAGATCATTATCTTCAATGCCATCTGCATCACCTTCAATAATTATATTTGTAGGTGTAGTAGGATGTTTTTCAACACCCAACATACAAAATACATCATTGCTTTCAACCATGGCCATTGACTAAATAACATGATGCTGAAATTTGATTGTATCTCAAGAAGTTGAACAGAAACACCCTGTTGAGCCTTGATAAACCTTCATAGACTTCAAGATGTTTGTATTGGAAAATAAAAAATTGTATATATCTTTGGCATACAAGGATGAAATTGCCTACACAATCATTATGATAGTGCCTTTGGAGGCCCAAATGAGCTCAGATAAAAATTTTGATGTTAGAGTGTGAATCTATTTTGAAATCCTAATCGCCTCAAGTTTGCTCACTAATTTTCATGTGATTTTGAGACTATGATTGGAGGGGTGTCAATGATGCCATAGATGAAGTAGTGGCCTGCTCTCATAGCAATTATTTGAGTTGGAGGTCTGCAGAAGCACACAGACAACACAAGGAAGAAGAAGAAGCTTGGAGCAAAACACAATATAGAATGTATTGCCAAGTGAATGTACAGAGATAAGTGATGCATTAAGGTTACATGCGTATATACAAGTTGGGAAAAAAACCTCTTAAAGAGGGTAAAAGTGTGTCATGGTGGTCCTAAATGTGTTCATCCACATCATAACCAAAATATATTAACAAAAGAAAAGGTCAAAAGTTCACAGAAATGCCCTCTTTGCGCAAGAGAGTGTTGTGCAAAACATACATATATGGAAAATAGTTAAGCATTTTTGCTGAGATTTGCAAACATCGGTTGAAGGGGACACAAAAGAACTAGTAATAAGTGACAAAAAAGGCAAGATTATATATAAGCTTGGCCATGAAAAATTTGAATTTGTTGAATCAAAAGTACATATCCAAGAAATTTTTGACTAGGTAGATGGGAATCAAAATGGATAGTCGAGGTGTGTAGCTCGAGGTGATAATGCTATAAAATTTGGGGGATGGTGATTTCATTGGTGGTAGGGATACAATTGCAAACCATTAACCAAAAATTTAATGATTTTTCCTTTTAAAGTTGGGAGCTTGAAAGTGGTATGTCCAATTTTTTTGTAATGATAAAAAGGTTGCATCCTTCGAATTTTGAATTTCTGTGCTTTTCTTTTGAGCTTTGGCTTGAAAAAGAAAACCATGCTTCCAATGTTAAAAATAGGCACTTTTAGATTACAGTTATGCCTATCTATTGTACATGCCTTGCAAAATCAGAAAACTTATGTACCTATCAAATTCTAAGTGGTGCAACATTTCAAAGCAATGTTGGAGGGACTCATCAGGCATAAGTTCGTGTTGTACTGCTATCCATAGACTAGGCACTACAATTTCCAAGGGTAAAATTATGGCAAGACTAAATGCCAATTTAAAAGGGATGAATCCAACTACAACCTTATATGTAGTATGATAGGCCCATAGTGCAGCTGACAAATACTAATCCTAGTTTGTAGAGTGCTCTATGATCATCTTCTGACGTATGCATAGAAGAACTTATTAGTATTTTCTATGAGGCCGTTGGCTCTAGGATGGTAGGGAGAGCTAAATTTATGCTTACTTTTTTAATTATACACAATGTTCTAGAAATGTAAACTCATAAAATGTATTCTCCTATCCAAAACTGATTTTAGACACAATACAAGTTATGGGAAATGTTCTTTAGTTAGTTTTTGAGCTACTGCTACTACATTTTTTCTTTTAAGGGACCAAGATTCTACGCATTTTGTAGCATAATGAGTACAATTTAGAAGATACACATTACCAAAATTTTCCATCAAATAGATAGGGACAATAAAATCCAAATCCCATTTTTGAAACAATTCTATTAGTAGAAAAGGTGGTAGTGGGAATAAATTCTATAGCAATGGTTCCCCCAATCGTTGAAAAATTTCATATGTTAAAATAAAATGATTTTATTTCCAAAATGCTCATATTATTCTTAGAAATAATCAATGTTAAGCAGTAATGTCATATTTCATGAAAGTAATATGCATAAACAACCTAAAAAGAGTTGGATAAGATTTGTTTTTTGGGATGTTATTTCCCGTAATAATATTTAAAATCATATTAATATAAAAGTATTAATGAGATTGTTAAATATGGATAAATACCGTTCTTGATTAATAGCCACTAAAAAATTCTTGATGTGTCTCTCATCTACTTGATAGATTTGTACCATGTTTGGACTTTTTATGTTGAAAAATCTTGTGAGCCCTCTTGTTATAAAGGGGCTATGCAAGAAAGTGATGATGTTAAGGAAGAGTATTCCATCCAAAAGTGAGTTAGAGTTTATTCAAATGAATTGAACTTGGGAGTTGGTGCCTTTGCCAAAGAAAAATGAAGATTCCTTGTAACTCTACCTATAATTTTAAGTTCATATTAGACAATGATTCAAGAAAAGAAAACCTGATTTAAAAATAATATTTCCTCTCATGGTCAAGAAGGATACTTTATGCTTGTTCCTTGGAGGATTCATAAAAATGTACTTAGAGTTGATGCAAATGAATGTTAAGATCAATTCCTTTCATGAATAAATCATGAATGAGATGTATATATACCAAATAGAGGATTATGTATCTTATTGGAAAGAGAGACTAGTGTGTAAAATAGATTAGAGTTTATATGGACTTAAGGAGTCCCAACACTATTCTTGAAGTAATGAGGATCATTATCTCTGAACCAAGAGGTGTTGAGATGAAAACTTGATATGATTGATATGTTCTGGTGGCAATTTGGTGATTTCTAGAAATTCCTAAAAGGACTTTTTTCTTTTGTAGAAAAGTTGAGAAACATTTGTTACAAAAAGTTTTAGCATCCCAAAGATATAAGTCAAGCATACCTTGTATTATGACCATCCATTGTGAAATATACATATTTGCATACTCAACACCTCATTTTTTGTATGTTTTGTATAGGGGTCTATTTGTTGTTGTTGCACACGTTGTTCGAGTCGAGTTGCAAAAATAGATTTTTTTTGAAAGAGAAAGTAGAAGCTTTTTTTCATTGGATAACCTTTTACCTCTTCATAAGTTTGTTTTTCCTCTATCTTATATATACTCAAATAAACCTTATAGGCTAGTTATCTTTTTCATTACAAACTTACTAATATCATTGTGAGTTGTGGTCCAAAGATTCTTCTTACTAAAGCTACTTGTGTGAATCCTTATTTTAAAGCTCCAACTTAGTTTAACGAATAGCTTGGGTGTATACTGGAATACATCAATCCATTGCCAAACCACTACTTATTAGGATTGTACTCAAATAGCGAGCATGGAGCTTTAAAATAGGACAAGTATTCATTCAATTTGTAAGTATAATTATTTGATAAATCTAATATCTCAAGCTATACGTATATTGGATCAACAAATTATAAATTTATGGTCACATTGACTTGAAAATATTAAAAAATTCATGTGGTTATGATCTTTTTATACATGCTTCAACGAGAGAATCTCCATGGAATTGTAGGAATGTTCATTATGTTGATGACATGAGTTTTTCTACCTCATTTTCATTTATATTTTCATGAGTGCATCTCCATTTTGTATCCAGGAGAGACTCCATTTTCATTTCATTCCATTTTATATTGTATGTCATTGTATTTGGGTACCTTGTCATTTGCTTCTACCAATGTATTCATTCTCCTTCAAGGGGAATTAGTTTGGAGAGCCTCCTCCAACTCTATATAAGAAGGGTATCTCCCCCATTTTGTACTTGGTTAGAAGCTTGTAGAGCCTAATCCATACTTTTGGCAAGCTCCTTTGTAATCCACGTGAGTTTGCCCATTTCTTGGTGTACTCACTTTGAGTCTCTCACACTCTTTCATTTTGTGAGTACACTGTTCTTTTTGTTTTGATTCTATGCGTGTACTCTCTACATGGTACTAGAGCATTAAATGGAGGTTTTGGTGGTCATTTTGGCAGTGATTGTGGAGATTTTGGTGGTGGTGGTGGTGCTAGAGCTTGGTGGTGTTGATGCTCTCCATTCATACTGGGAGAAACTTTTTCCATCATCTTTGTGCTCTCTTTGGGTTACATTATGCCCATTTTCCCACCATCCTACTCTTCTATTTCATCTATTTTCCCTCCCACCCACCCTTTTCTACCACTATTTTCCACCCTCCCACCATCTTTGTGATGACATCTTGCTAGCCATTTTGTGAAATAATTAGTACATTTCAAGTCTTTCTTTCATTTTTGTGGCACATATGATACATCTCACATTTTAAAGTGTTTTTAAACACTTGTTTAGATTTAATGTTGCATAGTGTACATACACACTTGTTTCTTAAATGTTGATTTAATGTTGTATAGTGTACATATACACTTGTTTCTTAAATGTCTGAGCAACTTCATGTACTCTCTCTTTTGATCTCGACTGCACTCTTTACTAGAGCACAAGCCTGGTATAGTGGCAAGCATAGGAAGCAGAGATCTTCAACCCATAAGAAAGATGCATGATTCACTTTCACTTTACTATAGCTATCAAGAGACAAAGGTGAATTGTATCATTTCTCCCTTTGTCTCTCAAAGAATCAACTACCTGTATGAGCTAAGGTAGATCTTCTCATTCTGATCCAAAGACATACTTAGCTTGGCAAGTAGCAATGCTTGACATCATGGCCGATAGAGATTTGTCTTAGAAGAATCTATTGAATATTGAAACTCTAAGAAGCTGGTGCGAAATGTATCCCATGATGATGAAAAGGTGCATAACAACAAGAACTCTTTCATTTCATTATCCATCTCCATTTTATGAGCCTGTAACTAGAGAATATAGCATCAAACTCATTTAGATGAGCAGCAACACTATCCATGTCCTTCATGCGAAGGTCATATAACTTTTGCATTAGATACACCTTATTTGATGCCGTTCTTTTTCATATGATTACATAACTTCTTCCAAAGATCCTCTACACTTTAATAGCCCAATAATGTAAAGTAAACATTATCTACCATGTGCAATAAAATGGGAGACCTAGCCATTTCATCCAACTTATCCCAATCATCATCATCCATATCAACATGCTTCTTTGAGATTCCTTTTACTCGCTTCCACTATCTCCTTTGAATTAATGCATCTTTAATTTTATTCTTCCATAAAAAAAAGTTTTTGGCATCAAATTTCCAGATCTCTAAATGGTCCTTGCCTTACAAATCATAACTTCTATTGGGAACATTGGCACTAGACCTAGATCCACTGGATGTGCCTGAGATTTTTGATGCCATGATGATAGAGAATTGACTAGAATGAAAATGGAGCTAGAATAGTCCAAGCACCACTAAGGCTCAAGAAAGGATTACCAAGTTTCAAATCCTAGGAAAAAATCAACAATCTCTTGAGAAAAATGGATTCATAATAATGATGATCAACCGAAAGGATTATGTGAGAGTGAATGTGCTCACATCAATAAGTGTATCAAGGAGTAAGTTGATTGCTATATAGTTGGCAAAACCAAAATCTGGAAATTTTTTTCCAGAGTCTCCTCTACAAAAAGAGCATATGACTAGTGTCAAAATCTCATAGAATTGCAAGTATGAACATAGAAACCTGCATAGAGAATCACAGATTTCATTGCATAGGTGGCTGCTCCCACCACAACTAAAAACCTTTCAAAAAACTTGTACATTTACTAGTGTGGCTCAAAACACAGCCCCAAATCTAAATATTTGTTTTCATAGAAGTACAAAGAAAACTCTTCCTAATGTTCTTGAGCTTGTGTAAAGAGAAAACTCCAAAATGACTCCAAAAATCACCCCAAAAATGTTTCAAAATAGGCTTTGAAAACAAAGAATGAAGCTTTGAGGGCCCAAAACATGTTCAAGGTAATGTGAACCTTAGTCTTTTCCCTTTCTCATGAACCACAAGAGTGTCACTTAGTGGCAAGAGCTCTCTCGATTAAGTGAGCTCTGTGAGGAACAAGCTGGGATGGATGACCTCCGGAGAAGTATCGAGAACCTTCATCTTCCTTGATCGTTAAGGTCCTCCCTCATGCACAACCAATGGCACCAATGGTGACTTTGATGACTCAGATGACAAAGTGTGCCAAGGTCTATGCCTTGTTTTCCACCTTATTTGTAAGCCTTGGGTGGGTAGGGAGGTGCTCGCTTCACTCCCACAAAAGGAACAAAGATTTTGCATCGAAATGATCTAATACCAATGAAGTATTTCTTTGCTGATGGATGATGGTAGACTCTCGTTCTTGAGGGCTCTGCAATGATACCCTTCTTGTAGCAACCCAAAGTCCAACACTGCATAGATTACTCCACATAGTGTTTATAGACTATAAAGTGAAAATGCACAGTACACAAACCACAAAATGAGATTTTAGATCATACAAATGCAACCAAACTTTTTGAGTCTGTGGTTGACCAAACCACTATATGTTTTATCAAAGAACATATATAAAAAGTGTCCGGCGGCCATTTGGCCTTTCACATGGACACTAACAGTAATGCTTAGCAGGTTCTACAAAAGGGTAGTACTACTTAACTATCTTAAACAAACTTTGGTTCATACCATAGATAGTTAAATATACTAACCTTAAAGCTCACCAATGCTTTGGAAAGAGGAAAAAGTCATTTTTTACTTAACTAATTCTTTCAAATCCTTAAACTAATTGAGGAACAATACTTATCAACATCAAAATACCTTTTCTTGCTAGATCTTCTATCTATTGAACCGAGTTAAAGTATTCTAGTTTTTTTTGCATTAAGTTCCAAAGTCTTGCAAGAAAAATACCTCTTTCTTGGCATCATATCCAAGACCCCTTTAGGAGCCTAGTGTACATTCTTAAATCACTTATTCTCATCATCCAAAGATTCAAAATCTGATCTTTCATAGATCATTCTATCATTCAAGGATTTATACTTTAACAAGCTTAACTTTTAGCCAGCTCCTCACTTTTGAAATTTAATGCGAATTCTTATCCTCTTATTTATCAAATCTTCTATACCATCTAAAGTTGGCCATGCATTATATTGAAAAGAATGCATCTTCTTAAGAGGATAAAGGATATATTTTTTTAGGGTAAATATCATTTCATTCCATTTACCCTATAGTAAATAGAACTAGGTGTATTTCATTTGTCAAGGAGTTACATTTCTACACCTCTTAGTGAAATTCAGACCTTAATCTCAATGCTCTTATATTTAAGGCTTATCCTAATGTTTTCTATCGGATCTTGATTCAAGCTAGAGAAAACTATCAATGGAAGTCACTTTTCCAATACTAGTGAGTTATTTTTGCAATCCGTAGAACTACATCCTTAATCTTACCATCTTCTCTTTCATTTAATGCTCTTTGATCATTTCCTATGGACATGAATTCCTCCTTTGAATCCTTGGCACCTAGTACATGGGAGCTAGGACTAAGATGACTAATATTAGGTACTCTTATTTCTTTGGTCAATCATTAACGTTTCCTTGGCATGATTTATCAAAACATAAAGTTAATTTGGTCAATATAGGTCATTTTATTTTTCTAAATTCTTCCAACCAAGTTGGGGATCTTTAAATCATACTTTCGTGAGTTTTCATTTATCTTATGTGTTTAACATCTTGTTGATGTTCAAAGAACCTTTAACTGTTCTTCTTCTAGGGACCAACAATTATATGTCATCCCTTTGACTTAAGAAAGGTGTCATGCTTACCTTTCTTGATCCATTATTCTCAAGTACTTTACTATGGATATGATTCAATTCTTAGAGTAGCTTACACTTTGGTTACTATCAAATTGGAATTCTTCCATGAATTCCATCCTTGCATTACTGGTGCTTACTTTGTTTGATTTTAAATTTCAAAGGTATTTGATATCAAATGTGTAATCCTAACTTTTATGAAAGAGTCAAGGAATGCATTTTTTTTGCTTCAAATTATCATATTAATTGTTGATATATTTAGGTAGTGATGTGCATGAACACTCTAGAACCACCGAGGCACTTTTTTCCCTCTTTAGGAGGTTTTTTTCCCTGGCTTGTATATATGTCATTGCCCTAACGGGCTACTTATCTTTGTACATTCTAGTGGTAATACATTCAACATTGTGTGTTATGCTCAAAGCTTCTTCTTCTTCCTTGTGGTGTTTGCGTGCTTTTGCAGACCTCTAACTCCAACAATTGGTATCCTAGTAGGTCACCACTTCATCTAGGGCGTTGTCTACACCTCTTTTGTTGCAGTCTCAAAATCACACAAAATTTGGTAAGCATGCTCAGTGTGTTTTAGAGATCAAAACAACTTTGTTGTGTGGTTCCGAAATTGCAATCTGAGCCCGTTTCGGCCTCCGAACTCACTATCATATAGTGCTTGTGCAAGCTATTTCATGTTTTTGTGCCAAAGGTATATTACCAATTTTGGTTTGCCCGTATAAGCATCTCAAAGTCTGCTACAGGTTTAGCAGAATTCATCTAGGCAGTTCTATTCAACTTTTTGAGATACAATCAATTTTTTGCATCAAGGTATTTTAGTCACTGGCCATGGCTGAAAGCAGTGATGTATTTCGTATGTTGGCTATTGAGGATAAGTTGGATGGTACCAACTACCCATTATGGGCTTATATGATGTGTCGTGTATTGGTTGCAAAAGGACCATGGAATATTGTGCAGGGTGTTGAAAGACGTCATATTACACCTGCAAATACAGGTACTGCAAATACAAGTGCTCGAGCTCATGGAGATGGTGTCAAAGATGATGATATTCTGTAGATTCCTGTTCATGCTACTGTTTCTATTGCACCTACTATAGAGCAAATTTGTTGGTATGGCAGAGATGCTTAGGCACATGCATTGATAGCTCTATCTATCAAAAGTGCCATTATTCCTCACATTCGCTCTTGCAGAACAACTAAGCATGCTTGGGATACACTTATCACATTGTACCAGCCTAGGAATGAGGCTCGTGTTGCTTACCTCCGAAAACAATTGGAGAGTGCACACATGAATGAAGGTGATTCTATGGACAACTTTCTCACAAAGATCAAGGATTTAAAAGAACAGTTGATTTGTGCAGATGAAGTTATACCAAATAGCTCACTTGTACAGATCGTTCTGAATGGTCTTCCTGACTCATATTAGAGTTTTGCTTCTACTCTTCATTTGATGATGAAAGGCAATCCAAATGCCTTGTCATTTGAGGAGTTAGTCTTTGTTCTAATGCAGGAAGACCACTCTACGTAGAACAAGTCTATTATTCATGTTGCAGATCAAGCTTTCCTAACTAGTCAAAATGGTAAAGGTAAATGGAGCTCTTCTACTAGTAAGCAGAAATCTGCAAATGCTACAAAAATCTGGAAATGCTACACATTCCAAGAAGGAAGACAAAGATGAGAAGAAATCAGAAAAGCAAAAATTGTTTTGAAAATACTATAAAGCAAATGATCATGTCATCAAGAGCTATCCATGTTTTGTAGATGTCTAATTCCATAGTTAATGCTTCTATGATTAAGATTTGAGAGCCTAATTGTAAACAAGCTGAGAGAACTATGTGTAGGAACATTTGTATGTGAAGAAGTGATGAGTGTCTTTTGAAATAGGTGCAATCTCGACGGTCAAAGAATTGATCAGTACTTAGTGCACAGTGTAAAGTTTTGCACAAATGAGGAGTCAAAATCTAAGTTGGAAGGTAAGCATCTATGGCTAAAAGCATTTGCTTAAATGGGTTGTACTTTGGGAGCACCATGCATTAGAAGTTGCAGGTGTCAAAGTCGACTATATAGGAGGACAATTTCAGACATAGGTAAATTGTTTGGGTCATTTCTCAAGATCTACTGAATCTTTTGATATGATTTAACTTGGAGAATGTGCACAATCTTTAGAAGACACCTTGTACAAAGTTTTATAAAAAACTTTACACATTTGATCAGTCAATGAGTGAGTTATGTGCAACATACTTTTCTGAGTAGTGACTCTCTTCACAGTTAGTTCAAAATTTTGATAATCTGATATTGGTTCTCCAAATTGGTAAAGTTTTTGAGTTATTCTTGATATAGAAGTTTTCTAACATCAAGGATAGCTTGTTCTTTTGGAGATACACTCTCCATCAGTGGTATGAGAGAAGGAATCATTAAAATTGGAGAAAGGAGGACCCTGACTGCTACAGTCATACAAAAATCAACACTTGAAGGTTCAAAAGGTGAAAGTTTAAAGAGAAAGCTTGAGAAGGAGGTCTAAAGCTATCAAGAAGATCAAAAGAAACTCAATTCAAAGTAAAAGTACACTTATTCCTCATAAAGCTTGAAGAATTTAATACAGATGTGAAGAAAGGATGGGAGATTCTCTTCAAATAGAGAAATTGGATAGAGAAAACTATCCAACATGGTCAATGAGGATGGAAGCTCATCTCATGAGCAACGACCTGATAGGTTACATCACATGTGAAGAACAAAAACCACAATTTAGAGATCCTAGTGTTCCAACTAGGGATGAACTCTCATATTTGAAGACTTGGATGAAGAAGGATGCTCAAGCAAGGAGCATTATCTACATGGGAGTCAATGACTACTTGCTACCTCATATTAGAGGACTTGAAAGTGCAAGTGACATATGGAATGCTTTGGAGGAGCATTTCCAAAACACTACAAAGTCAAGGAAGGCATCTTTATGGGCAAAGTTCACTACATTCAAGAAGAAGGCCTCTCAATCCATTTCTGATTATGTAACAAGGATGAAGGACATTGCAGATGCATTAGGAGCAGTTGATGAAGATATTGAGGAGGATAAATTGATAAGGCAAATCCTCATAGGTTTGAGAGGAGATGAGAAATGGAAGCCATTCATTTTTTCTATTGAATTGTCACTAGATCATTTCACTCCTGATTTAAATTAGTTGCTAGGACACATGCTAGCTTTTGAGTAGGATGTCAAAAGTGATGGTGATAAGAGTGAATGTCAAGCAATGTATTCAAAGGATAAGAAGAAGAATAGCAAAGGAAAACAATAATTAAATGAAGAAGAAGGTACAACTAGCCAAGCCAACTTCCTAAGAGGAAGAGGAGGTGGCAAAGGAAGAGGAAGAGGTAGAAGCAATAAAGATGGAGTCAAAGCTTGCTAGATTTGTGGTAAGACAAATCATTTAGCTCATGATTGTTGGCATAATAATCAGAATAATGGAGGATATATTCAAAATTTTAATTCAAGAGGAAGAGGTGGTAGAAACCAAAGAGGTAATTTTAGAGGTAGAGGTTACTTTGGAAGAAATGCAGGTAGAGGATTCCAAAGTCAATCCTACAACAATACCTACTACAATTATGCTTCAGATTAGAAGGAGGATTCAACCTTAATCATGAATGCAACTTGTGAAAGACAAAGTGAAGACCAAAGAATCTTCTACATTGACTCAGGGTGTAGCAATCACCTAAGTGGTAATATAGCCTTGACGAATGATTTGGAAACTAAGGTAACTAAGCATGTAGTTCAAACAGGTGATAATACAAAGCACAATGTCAAGTCAATTGGATCAGTGAAGGCCAAGGATGGAAGTACTCTTCTGAGTAAGGTCTTGTATGTTCCTAAAATTCCAAAGAATTTGATAAGTGTAGGGAAAATTGTTGAAAAAGGTTATGAAGTAAGGTTCACTAATGATGGAGCTTTTGTGGAAGACCCTAGCAATCGGTATAAACAAATTGTTTCAGGGAAGAAAGAAGGAAGACTCTTCACATTGAAGATTCAAGGTAATGTTGGTCATGCCTTGTTCACTTATGGAGGACATAAGATCTCTAAGTTAGATCTTTGGCATAAAAGGCTTGGACATTTCAATGAAAGAGGTATTAAGGATATGGTTAACAATGGTTCAGTACTTGGATTGCCTAATGTTGCAGGTCAACATATGACATACAAATGTGAGGCATGTCAATTAGGTAAAGCTCATAAGCAATTATATTCTAAACATGGTTTCATGTATTCAGAGAAGCTTGAATTGGTACACACTGATGTGTGGGGACCATCAAAGGATTTTAGTATAAATGGTTCAAGATATTATGTGATTTATGTTGATGATGCTACCAAATGGATCACTATATATGTGATGAAAGATAAATCAGAGGTATTCAATACATTTAAACATTATCATGTGTATGCAAAAAGAATCACAGGTCAAAAGTTGAAGAGACTAAGGTCAGATGGAGGGGGAGAGTATTTCTCTAATGAGTTCAGTGATTACTTATGGAATGCAAGTATAGAAAGGGAAGTTACTTGCAAGTACTCTCCTCAACAAAATGGTGTATCAGAAAGGAGAAATAGAAATCTTGTTGAGTTTGCAAGATCAATGATGAAGGAGAAAAATTGTCCAAATTATTTGTGGGCTGAGGCTGTAAATACAGCTACATATTTGGTCAATAGATTACCATGTAAAGCTTTGCAAGGTATGACACCATATGAAGCTTGGTGGGGTAAGAGCATGGCTTAGATCATTGCAAAGTGTTTGGATGTTTGGCTTATGCATATACGCCATCTCAATTGAGGCATAAATTGGAACCTAAAGCTGAAAAGTATGTGTTTATTGGATATGATGATAAGAAGATGGGTTATAGGTTGTGGGGTCATCCACAAAGCGTTTCCTTGTATCAAAGGATGTTACATTTGATGAGCAAGGTACTTGGTATGCAGGTACAATCAATAATCATGCAGGTGATGAAGAAGTTTTGAATTAGAAGAAAGGTAAATCAAAGGTCCATATATTTGATGAGGAAGAGAGCAATGAAGTACAAGTTGAAGTTGAAGAAGTGCCAAGGTTTGATCCAAAATGCGATGAACCAGAAACTTAAAGAAGTGGAGAACTCAGAAGGTGATCAAGGCACAAATGGCAACCTACAAGGTATAGCTATGACACTTCTTTTTTGACTACCAAAGATTATGCCTACATGGTGAAAGCAGATGAATATCCTTCTACATATCAAGAGGCAAAAGATAAGGAAAACTAGGAGAAAGCTATGCAAGAAGAGTACGAGGCATTAATGGAGAATGCGACATGGGATTTGGTTCCTAAACCAAATTTTCAGAAGATCATTGGATGCAAATGGGTCTACAAGACAAAGAGGTATGCAGATGGAAGTGTGTCTAGGTATAAAGATAGACTTGTTGTGAAAGGATATGCTCAGACATATGGTATAGATTATGATGAAACCTATAGTCCTGTGGCAAAGATGACAACCATCAGGACACTCATAACTATTGTTGCATGTAAAGGTTGGAAACTATGTCAATTAAATGTGAAGAATGCTTTTCTTAATGGGTATATTTTAGATGATGTTTTCATGGAGCACCCACAAGGGTTCAAAGATAAAAGATATTCAGAATATGTATGTAAGCTCAAGAGAGCTCTGTATGGTTTGAAGCACGCCCCAAGGGCATGGAATTATAGACTCTTGAAGTTCTTAAAAAAGAACTTGTTTTTCAAGTATCTAAAGCAGATAGTAGCTTGCTTGTTAAAGCAAGTGATGATGGGTTCATTTACATATGCATATATGTTGATGACATAATCCTTACAGGTACAGATGAGAAAGGCATACAAAGCTTCAAGAAACAAATGGTGAAAGAGTTCAAGATTAGTGACTTGAGAGATTTGTCATATTTCTTGGGGATGGAGATCTCATATACTCAACATGGAGTATCTGTGATTGCAGGGTAGCACCTACTCTAATGGAGGTGAATCATAAATTGAGTAGATATGGAGGAGAATAATTCAGGGATATGAAGCTATATCAAATTCTGGTTGGTAGTCTAATCTATGCTACATTAACTAGGCCTGATTTATCATATGCAGTTGGAGTGTTGTCTCAATTCATGCATTGTCCTATGAAAGAACATTGGGTTGCAGGACAAAGAGTGTTGAGATACATTAAGGGTACACTCAAGGAAGGTTTTTATTATGGTTTTACATCAGATACAAACATCAAGATATATAATGATACAGATTGGGCAGGTAATCCTGATGATAGGAGATCAACTTATGGGTACTTGTGTTATTTGGGAGATAAGCTTATCTCTTGGTGCTCTAAGAAGCAACATACAATTGCTTTATCATCTACAGAGGCATAGTATAAAGGTATGGTTGAAGCTGCAAAGGAGGTCATATGGTTAAAAACTCTTATGAAGAGTTTTGATATCATTCAGAGTATACCAACTATTCATGGAGATAACATGAGCTCATTGTATCTAGCTGCTAATCTTGTTTTTCATGCCAGGACAAAACATATTGAGATTCAGTATCACTTCTTAAGAGAGAAGATGATTGAAAGGAGATTGAAGTCATACATACTTCAACAAAAGATCAGATTGCAGATATGCTAACCAAAAGCTTGGATGGACCGAAGCTACAGAGATTCAAAGACATGGCAGGTATAAAGAAGATGGAGAAAACCTCAATTGATGATTGAGGGGGAGCTGTTGGTGCATGAAAAACATCAATTGATGTGTTTGGCAAAGATTTGAAGTCAAAAGAAGAAGCAAAGATCAATACATGAAGATTGGAGTTAGAGGATAATCAAAAAATAAAGGCTTGTATATATATGTACATTAAACATGCTTATACTTTTGCAATGGTCACGAGTTTGTACATAACACCTATATATACAAGTAGAAAAGTTGGGGCATGTATGAGAGATGATGAATTAGAAGTTGTAAGAGCCATTAGACACTCTAGAAGTGAAGTGAACATCTCTCATCATTCAAATGTAAATTTTCTGAGGAAAGGAAAAAGTTGCACCCGATATTTTGCTGTGTTCTCCTTCTATGCTTGATCATTTTAGAAATACTTTTGTAAATGTCTAACTCCATAGTTAATGCTTCTATGGTTAAGATTTGAGAGCCTAATTGTAAACAGGCTGAGAGAATTATGTGTAGGAACATTTGTATGTGAAGAAGTGATGAGTGTCTTCTGAAGTAGGCACAATCTCAATGGTCAAAGAATTGATTAGTACTCAGTGCACAGTGTAAATTTTTGCACAAATGAGGAGTCAAAATCTAAGTTGGAAGGTAAGCCATCTATGGCTAAAAGAATTTGCTTAAATATGTTGTACTTTGGGAGCACCATGCATTAGAAGTTGCGGGTGTCAAAGTCGACTATACAGGAGGACAGTTTTAGACATAGGTAAATTGTTTGGATCATTTCTCAAGATCTGCTGAATCTTTTGAGATGATTTAACTTGGAAAAGGTGTAGAAACTTCAGCTGGCACCTTGCGCAAAGTTTTATAAAAAAATGTACACATTTGATCAGTCAATGCGTGAGTTATGTGCAACATACTTTTATGAGTAGTGACTCTCTTCACAGTTAGTTCAAAATTTTGATAATCTGATATTGGTTCTCCAAATTGGTAAAGTTTTTGAGTTATTCTTGATATAGAAGTGTTCTAACATCAAGGATAACTTGTTCTTTTGAAGATTAACACTTTCCATCAGTTCAAAACTGGCTACTAAAGAGGAAAAGAAGAAAGAGGCCGATATGGTTGTTGCAGAGGCCTCTACACTCTGCATCAGTCCAAAATTGGCTGCTAAAGAGGCAAAGAAGAAAGAGGCCAGAATGGTTGTTGCAGAGTCTACTAATCTTGTGGAGGAAGAAGAATAGGTGTTTACTACGTTGTGTATTTCTGACCCATCTTCTCATGAGCAGTGCATGTCTGCAGTAGACTCAGATGTTTGATACTTTGATAGTGGGGTGACCAAACATATTACCTTGTAGCATAGTTTCTTCTCTTCACTCGAGCCTACCCCTACAAGGAATACTGTTACATGCACTAGCAACTCCTCCTATCCTGTTATGGGATTTGTAAGATTATTTTGAATATTGCTGATGGTAGTTCTTTCACTTTGTCATATGCTTTGTTTGTGCCAGAGATCAAGAAAAATCTGTTATCAACTTTTGCATTAGCCAAGATTGGTTTGGTTGTGAAATTTGTTGATGAAAGATGTACGTTTCATGATCTATCAAATGGTGATGTCATTATTGCTTCTGGCATTTTATGTCATGGGCTATATAAGCTCATAGACAATGAAAGATCTGTAAATGATTTGGCATGTGCAATACATGATTCTCAAGCTATGTCAGATGCAAAGCTTTGGCATGCACACTTTGGTCATCTGTATTTTCTAGTTTGCTATGCCTGCAAAAATCTGAAATGGTGTCCTCTTTGCCCAAACTTGAGGCACCTGGTAAACATGTATGTGAAAAAAGATGGTTTAGTTCGGGCTACTCAGAAATTGTAGCTTGTACATAGTGATGTCTATGGTCCTATGCAGACACCTTCTTTTGGGAACCATCTTTACTTCATGACTTTCATCGATGAATTTTCCAGGCATGCATGGGTATATCCATTGAATGCAAAGTCCAAAGTGTTTATGTGCTTCAAACAGTTTCTGGTTTTGGCTGAAAATCTATCAGCATGTAAAATGGACACTCTTCGTTCTGATCGAGGGGGGGAATATATGTCTTCCGAATCTAATGCATTTTTGGTTGAATGTCGGATAAAACATCAATGTACAATGCCATATACACCTCATCAAAATGGAGTTGCTGAACAAAAGAACATGTTGCTCATGGAGATGGTGATGTGTATGGTCAAGAGTCAGGCTTTACAACATAGTTTATGGCTTGAGGCTGTTATGTGTGTACTGAACAGGTGTCCCACTAAAGCGCTATAGTCTATCACTCCATATGAGGATTGGCATGGTTGCAAGCCATCTGTTGCTGATCCACATGTTTTTGGTTGTCTGGCGTATGCATTAGTGGCTGAACAACATCGCTAAAAATTGGATGATAAAGCGGTAAAATGTATTTTTGTTGGGTATAGTTCTGAAAGTAAATGCTATCATCTGTATCATCCACAGAATAAACGCATTCTGGTTAGTCATGATGTTGTTTTTGTGGAAGACACTATTCAACCATTGCTTTCATGTACTAAGGGGACATCTGTTAGCTCCAAAGACATGTATGATACTTTGCTCCCTCTTTTTATAGGTGGACAGTCTAGTGCTGGTCCTAATGAGGCAACTTTTCAGTCTTTGCAGGTTTCATGTGATGATGTAGATCATTCCATTTCTAATGCAAATTTACATGATCACTTGATGAGAGAGTTGATATTGAGCAGGTAAAAACTATGCCAAAATGGATGGTGTAGACCCTGCGTGATAGCAAATTAGATGCACTTGTGTCATATCATACTCGATCAGGCTCTCATAGTGCTTCTTTTGCATCAGATTGCTATGCTATGGCTGTGTCTAGTCTTTGTGATGAGATTGAACCTATTTCATTTGATGAAGCACAAAATTTTGAACATTGGATGGCTGCAATGCAATCTGAATATGATGCTATCATGAAAAATAGTACCTGGTCTTTATGTGACTTGCCTCCTGGAAAGAAGGCCATTGACACTAAGTGGGTATACAAGCTAAAGCGTAAACCGGATGGAACAGTTGATATGTATAAAGCTAGGCTTGTTGCAAAGGGTTATGCACAGGAAAGAGGCATTGATTTTGATGAAACCTTTGCTCCTACTTGCCGAATGACTACTATTCGTAGCATCTGTGCACTTGCAGCTCATCATGATTGGAATGTACATCAATTGGACATTAAAAAAACATTTCTGAATGGTGACTTGCATGAAGAAGTGTATGTTTTTAGCCCCATGGCTTTGTGTAGAAAGGGCATGAAAACCAAGTGTGCAGGTTAAAGAAGGCATTATATGGTTTAAAGCAAGCACCATGTGCTTGGTATGAAAAGATACATGCCTATCTGATTGGACATGGTTTTGAGAACAGTCCAACTGAAAGCACCTTATATGTTAAGCACGCTAATGATGTGCTTCTGATCATTGTGGTATATGTTGATGATATGCTACTCATTGGTCCTCATGACACACATATTGCTGATTTGAAGGCTGATTTGCATGCCTCATTTGAGATGTCTGATTTGGGGCATTTGCATCACTATTTGGGCATTCAGTTTATGCAAGTTGATGGTGGAATGGCTTTGTGTCAAATGAAATATATTGATACAATAATGCAACGTTTTGGCCTTGAAGACTGTAAGCCTATTGCTACTCCTATGGAGACAAGTCTACGATTGAGTCTTCATGATGCTCGAGATGCATTTGATGTTGTTGTCTATCAGCAGGCTGTTGGATGCTTGATTTACTTATGCATTACTTGGCCAGATATTCAGTTTGCTATCTCACAGATGAGCAAATTTATGCATTGCCTAGGTGTCAAGCATTGGCAGGCAGTTAAGTGCATCTTTTGCTACTTGGGTGGTACCCGACTACTTGGATTGTTTTATCCCTAGGGGGGATCACTACCGCCAGATTTGCATGCTTTTTCTGACAATGATTGAGCTGGTTGCTATGACACTCATGTGTCCACCAATGGTTTTTGCTTCATGCTTGGTAGCTCATGTATATCTTGGTTGAGCAAGAAGCAACCTACTATAGCCACTTCTAGTTGTGAGGCTGAGTATAGGGAAGCTTTCACATCGACTGTTGAGTGTGTGTGGCTCAGATGCCTTATGGCTGATTTTGGTGTTGGTGAGTCTTCTGCCATGAACATCTTCACTGACAGACAAAGCGCATTGGCAGGTGCGAGAAACCTTGTGTTCCATGCTTGCACTAAGCACATTGAGGTGCATTATCATTATGTCAGGGAGAGGTTCTCTATTGGGGAGATAAGCTTGGCATATGTGCCCACAGAAGAGAACATTGCAAACCTTTTTATGAAGGCTCTACCTAGGGAGAAGTTTGAAGCTTTCCGCAAAGCTTTAGGCTTACTTCCATTTGTGGATCGATTCCACATAGCTTGGCAGTTCCTTATATATGCGTGGCAACTCCTTGTTCACCGCATCACTCCGAGGGGGGATTTGTTGATATATTTAGGTAGTGATGTGCATGAAAACTCTAGGACCACCGGGGCACTTTTTTCCCTCTTTAGGAGGATTTCTTCCCCTAGCTTGTATATACGCCTATTGCCCTAACGATCTACTTATCTTTGTACATTCTTGTGGTAATACATTCAGCATTGTGTGTTGTGCTCCAAGCTTCTTCTTCTTCCTTGTGCTGTTTGCATGCTTCTGTAGATGTCTAACTCCAACATTAATGATACCTTTCTTCCACCATTTAAATATTTTTTGTCCTTGAAAAATATAAACTTTTAAGAAATTGATGCACCTCCAATTTCCTAAATGCAATCATAGCTTTATTTATGCTTAGTAATCAAGCTGATTGAATAAGTTGTTGACCATACTCGAGTGCAAGCATCCATTATCCTTCAATCTAGTGTCTCATACCTCAAAATACACTTTGATGATAGTATAATGGTTTGCACTTTCACCTTAGTGCATACAAGTTTGGCTCTTACTCAAGGATTGCTTGCAGAGAAGACTTTGATCATATTAGTCTAATCAAGTGCGATCATAAATCTTTTGTAAATTATATCTTTACCAAGTCTTGATTACTCTTGAGTAAACTTTGAAGGTTGAGCTTTCATTGAACTATATCTTTGATTAGATGCAAAAACAAATATTTATATGTAAATTGATAATAGAGGTAGTATTTTCACACTAGATTCTATCTTTTGACATACTTGTGCATCTATCTCAAAAGGAAATAATCATGACTCCATCCTTGACTTAGCCAAATAGTCATATCCTTAACCATATTGGAAAGTTGTTGCTTGCTCATAGGACATATTTTATAGTGGTGGTATTTATGTATCTTCCCTTTATTTTTCCTTTTTTTCCAAATTTGCTCTCCTAAAGCAATCCTTTCAAAGCTCCAAATGGATCCTAACTATTTTCATTTAAGGGAGAACCTTATGGGGGGAAGAAGACCACCTCAAAAGGGTTAAATGTTTCAACCTTTTTTGCCCTAACTTATCACTCTATGACATTTTCTTCCCCCATTAGTATGATCATTGTCCTCAATGATCATTTGTTGAAGATCTTAAGGCCTTTGAACTTCATGATGTCTTTGAAATTTTTGAAAGATTTAACCCATAAATGTGCCTAGGGTCTCATGTAGGACTAATTTCTCTTTTGGATATCTTTGAATCCAAATTCTTATCAATACCATTTGTGGTTTAATAAGAAGAGAAACGTGTTTGAATAAAAGCTCAAGTCCTTGATCTCGCTAATCATGTATGTCATGGGTTTTCTGAGAATCCATAATGAGGACTTTTAAGCTTAAATTTCTTGTATCTTGTGTTACATTTTGTTGGTTTTTGAATTAAGCAAACATATAAAAAGCATAAAAGGATAATGATTATTGAACCCCATACCATTTAGCTTTTATGCTTTTGACTTTATATCAAGAATTCATTACCTTAACTCAACTTAATAAAGTTAATCCTTGCTCTTAATCCATGAGCCCAATTGTATGCCAAAACCATTCATTGGTTTGCATACATGGTGTATGCCCTTGAAGATGTTTAGCATGCATGAGGTCCAAAGATTGAACTCCTCCTTAAAGCATGCATGGAACTCACACTTGGAACTCCATTATTCTCATGAATCTATATTCAAGATATGCGCATGATCTCCATTCATACCATGCTATGATCGACATTCTATATCTAGTCTCTAACCATATTGAGGTGGTAATCCATTAAATATAAAATGTTTTGCTCATTTATTTATAATTGGAACGCATCATCTAAATGGTTTAAACCATGCACTATTCTATAATTTGTACTCCTTTTGAGATGCATCTTTTACGCATTATTCTATCATGGCAAATGAAACAATATAAAATCGAGCAATTCGGAAATAGTACTTACTTGCATAGTGAGGCCACCCTTGATGCACTACAAGGAATACGGGCGCATAGCAATGGTTAAGGCGACACAATTTCATCGCTATAAAATTTCAAAATGCATCGCAATGAGCGTCATGCACGAACCGTCGATTAAACGACAAAGAAAACGACATTTTTTTAACGTACGGCGTGACGGGGTGTGTGAGGCTCGCATAGAGCGTTGCTAAGGCAATGGTTTATGCGATGCTAAAAAATGTCACATAAGCGACACTAAAAAATGTTGCTTATGTGACACCAATTCCAGTGGTTTTTACGACGCATTACCATCGCTTACACAACGGTCTGTTGACGAAAAAAATTAAAACATTGGAGGCTCTTCGATCGGTATTTTCACGCATCTGATCAAAGAGCTTTCCAACATTCGCAATTGCGCTGTGCTTACGAGCTGAAACAAGTATATGCAGAATTGTTGTTTTGCCTAAGCTCTATCTTATTGTCTCTATCTACCTTTGTTTCTCTCTTTGTACATCTTTCTCTCTTTGAATTCTCTCTCTCTCTCTCTCTCTCTCTCTGTCTCTCTCTGTCTCTCTCTGTCTCTCTCTATCTCTCTCTGTCTCTCTCTCTCTCTCTGTTCTTTCTCTCTTTATTGCAGGTTATTCAAGAAGCTAACCAAGCAAAAAGTATGGCTAACTATTGTAAGTACAATTTCTATTCTTTGTATATCATTTGAATTGTGTTATTTTCATTAGATAGCATACTCACACTTATTGATATGCACATATACACTTATAATGATGAAGATGCACGTTCTCACATATACACATGCACATACACACACATATATACACACAGATACACGTGCACATACACTTAGACATACACACACATACACATGCATATGCACAAACATTTCTACAACCACATAAAAAGACTTACATGCATGCATTATTGCATATATATATATATATATATATATATATATATATATATATATATATATATATATATATATATATATATATATATATATATATATATATATATATATATATATATATATATACACACACACACACATTAACATGTACGTAAATACATGTATATGCACAAGACTATTCATGATTTTCCAGGATATGGTGTTTGTTCAGGTATTGATGTAATTTTTTTATTCAATATGCATGTAAATAAATATGATTTAATCTAATCATATTTTTATCATTTTCATGATGCAGGAATATCTACTAAGGGTTATAAAGCTTGTCCATATTGTGGTGATTGGTTGGGATCAATCTATAGTAAGAATCTCAAAAAAAAAAAAAATCTTCGACATCAACGATTCTTGCCTGATGATCATCCATTAAGATCTAAAAGAGAAGCGATACATTTTAATGGAAAGCTTGAAACAGGTCAGTGTCCAAAACCTATGACGCCTATGGATTGGTATAAAAAATGGACAGATGGATCTCTGATAGATCTAGAATCAGAAATCTTTAGTGATGATGAAGATAATGAATGTGTGATGAGAGGTAAAGGAAAATTGGCACTCACAGAGAACATATCAATATGGTATTCTTGGAGTATTGAAGAGAGTTAAAAGTATGTCATCTTCTTGATCCTATGCATATATTAAAAAATATTGGTTATTCACTATGGAACCATCTTCTTGGACTAAAAGATACCATAGCATCAAGGAATGATTTGAAAGATCAAAAATCAAAACCAAAGTTATGGCCAGTTTTTGATAGACATCAAAAAGAAATGACTTATGCACCTGCTCCTTGGGTACTTACAACAAACGAGATACATACTATCAACAATAGAATTCAATTGATTAAGAATCCTACAGGATATGGAGCATCTTTTCAAAACATGTTTACTGTGGATGATAAGACCTTATTTGGGTTAAAGACCCATGACTGGCATAACTATTTGAAACATATTTTACCTTTGGTTATTGATGGATGTACAATGAAAGGAGTACGGGATGTGATCTATCGTCTTGGATCACTTATAAGGTAATTATGATACTTTTATATTTAATATGTATGAATATTGGATATCTTTTATTTTTGAATTAACTTCTTTATAATTGTTTTTATGATATGTATAGGAGGATTACATCCAAAGAGATTGACAAAAACTCGATCCCACAAAAAAAACATGAATGCAAAGAGCTACTATGTTTGATGGAGAAAGAACTTCCTACTTCATTTTTTGATATTCGGGTTCATTTATTAGTCCATCTTGTAGATGAAATAGAGATTGCAGGTGTTGTCAACACTCGATGGATGTTTTGGGTCGAGCGATTTATGGGAATATTAAAAGGTTATGCGCGACAAAGAGCGAAACCAGAAGGATCCATGGCAAAGGGTTGGATGCTTGAAGAGTGCATGTATTACATTAGTGAGTACCTTGAAAGAGTTCATGAAGGAGCTCCACGTGCATGGACCAAGGAGTCTTCTTCAAAAATAACAGATGAGGTATTATGAGGTAAGGGCGTTCCATTCTTATTTACATTTCAAGAAAAAAAACGCACCAACACAAATAATGAAGAAATCTCAGATGAGCAGAGAGAGTTAATGATAGGTTGTGAACAAAAGGTAATTTTAATGTAATAATATTTTAGTTTTTTCATATATGTATATTAGTTTCTATTTACTAATTGAATTTCTTTTGCAGGCTCGAATGTTCACTAATATGTGGGCTTTTGGACAACATATTAGAATCAAAGCCATTGATTCTTTAGGTAAAATAGAGGATTCTAGTATTGTTGCTTCTTTCAAGCGACTATCATGTGCTAGCTCAAAAAAGATGAGCTAACGTGTTTCAAGTGCATAACATGAAGGCCCAATGATTGCCTAAAGGGGCTGGTTGTAATGTCTCACCACCTCACTCATGGGAGGTGTGTAGTTGCAATTGATAGGAGTCGAGCCCCCCCCCCCCCCCCCCCCCCCCCGACAACCTTGAGAGGCAAAGGACCCATCCAACCAAACTAACAAACTTGGACCCTTTTATATTTTCTTATGGAAAGTGGAAAAAAACGTATTGATTGAAGGGCACCACACCTATGTACCATATCAAAGAGGTAAGACTCTCAAGATGACCACATACTTATAAATAGTGGATGATTCTTTAGAAAGTATTCTCTATTTCTAGTGGCTAGAACCATTTTGAAACATTTATTTTAAAATAATTATGTCTAGATAAAGAGGAAGAGATGAACAAGGAGGTGTTACAATGAACGTCTTACAATGAAATCTCTAGGTAACCCCAAAAATACCAATGGGTTTATCAAGGGGTTATTTAAAGTGATTTAAGAGGTACATGAGCAAAAATGCACGAAAAAAAATCAAGGAAGTGATTAAATATTTGGAATTTAATGAGCATCAATATAGTGCCTTCAATTAATTGATCCCATGGAGATCTACCAGCCATTAAAACCAAAAACATGATTGAGCTAAAAAGAAGAAATTCTTAAATTAAAAAGAAAATAATTAAAGAAGCAATTCAAAAAGGTAGAGAAAGAAAAACATACATAGACACAATCATTTAAACACACACAACACACACATCCACACATATTTCCACACACACATACACATGCATACACACACACATATATACACATACACACGTATATGCACACAAACACACACATACACACATAGATACACATACATACACACACACATGTAGAGAGACATACATATATATGCATACACACACATAGAGAGACATACACACACATAGAGATAATGCATATGCATATGCATACATACATACTTACATGCGTACACACACATGCATACATATGCATACATAATGCACATGCATATGCATACATAATGCACATGCATATGCATACATACATGGTTACATGCATACACACACATACACACATACAACATACACATACACACATACACACATACACACATACACACACACACATAGACACACACACACATACACACACATATATGCATACACACACATATATGCATACACACACATATATGCATACACACACATAGAGAGACATACACACACATACACATACATGCATACAGATGCATACATAATGCATATGCATATGTACATATTTACATGCATACACACACATACACACACATATGCATACATATGCACACATAATGCACATGCATATGCATAGTTACATGCATACACATACACACATAGACACATACACACACATAGACACATATATACATACACACATACACACACCTATACACATAGATTTACACACACATACACATGCATACACACACATACACACATACACACATACACACATACACACATACACACATACACACATACACACATACACACATACACACATACACACATACACACATACACACATACACACATACACACAAACACATACACACATAGACACACACACACACACATACACACACACATAGAAACATACACACAATGCATATGCATATGCATACATACATACTTACATGCATACACACACATACACACATATGCATACATATGCATACATAATGCACATGCATATGCATACATGCATGCAAACACATACACACATAGACACATACACACACATAGACACATACATACATACACACATACACACATACACACATACACACATACACACATACACACATACACACATACACACATACACACATACACACACATATAAACACAGATTTACACACACACACATACACATGCATACACACACACATATACACACATAGAGACATACACACACATACACACACACATACACACACACATACACATCCATACACACACACATATATATACACACATAGACACACACATACACACACACATATACACACATAGACACACACACACACACACACATATACACACACATATACACACATAGACACATACATACACATACACTCACATACACGCACACATACATAGATTTACACACACAAATACACATGCATACACACACATATATACGCACATAGACACACACATACACACATAGACACACACATACACACATAGACACACACACATAGACACACACACATAGACACAAACATACACACACACATACATACATAGAAACATACACACACACACACACACATGATGGGGGAAGTATCTCAACCCCTAAGCAACGATGAAGCGCGAATGACCTCCACAGGTATCCTTCTTTGACCTCTGCACACCAAAAATGCTCTTACTCAGAGCTTATGCAGAGAACTCTAGTGAGCTTTTTGCGACATGTAGTATACACCAAGATCTTTCCAACAAAACAAATTTCACTTCAAATGAATGCTTACACAAAGAGAAACAATGTCTACAACATGAGCTAGTTGAATGCTCACAACTGCTAATCAAGCAAATACCTCACTTCACTCTAGCAAGCGTTTCTCAGAAACTATACAGAGAATGAATCTCAAACCTGGGTTAACTTAAATCACTCTAATAGCTACCCAATGACACCAAAATCATAGCAAATGGATAAATAGAGAAGGAGAAGCAGCCCTTACAATAGAGAGCAAAATATTTCCAACAGAGCCTACACACACAGAGAGAGATATCAATCACACAACTTCACTAAAATGAATGTTGCTCCCAGACTACTCAGAGAATGCTCTAGATAATTTGTGAGCATAGAATAGACTCTAATAGCTATCCAATGAGACAAAAATTACATCAAATGGATACAATATGAGGGAGAAACAATGCTAACAACTCAGGGGTAGAGAGTTGCAACACTGCCTGCGCACACACATAGATATGCCTACTAAAAGAAAACAAACAAGCAAGCAAGGGGCTAGCTTAAGCAAGGGGCTTGCTTATCATAACTCCAGCACTTAGTGCTCACTTTACATGAGCTAAAACTCCAAGAAGATGGCCCAAAAGAAGTCGGGATACATGCTTCTTTTATAGTGAGAAGTGTGCCCCTAAAATCTAGGAACTACCTTGCCAAATCAGCCTCCTAACTTGGAGGACTTAGTTGAGATGACTTGGGGAGTGGTTGAGTGACTTTTCTTGATGGAATCTCGTGGCTTTTGGCTTCCTTTGATTGCTCTACATGTCCATAAAAGATTGCCCACGAATTTGTAGCTTGAAACTTGACTTTTAACACTCCCCCTCAAGCTTTGATTCTTCGTCCTCATCCAAGCTCCTTCATGTTGATGCATTGCTTGAATTTTGAAATCTTCATCCCATCCAAAGCCTTTGTAAACATGTCGGCAACTTGGTCCTTGGTACCAATATGATGTACTGAAACTTCCTTGGATATCACCTTTTCCCTTATGAAGTGATAGTGCACTTTAATATGCTTGGTTCTAGCATGATAGACAGGATTCGATGCTAGATGAATGCTACTCATGTTGTCACAAAAAAATGGATATGTGTCAACTTGCAAATTAAGCTCCATAAATAACTTCTTAATCCACATTAGCTCACATGTGACTTGAGCCAAAGCTCTATACTCAGCCTCGATGGAAGATAATGCCACCGTGGGTTGCTTCTTTGAAATCCATGAGATGATCTTGCTACCTAGCATGACTAGGTAACCACTTGTACTTCTTCTATCCTCCTTGGAACCGGCCCAATCTGCATCAGAAGCTTTGGCCTGCATATCATCATCAAATGAATAGAACAATCCTTCATTTCTAGTGGCCTTGAGATATCTTAACATTCTTCTTGCAGCTTGCAAGTGTGTAGTCCTTGGACTATGCATAAATTGTGATAACACTCCAACTCCATATGCTATGTCAGGCCTAGTTGTTGTGGCATAATTGAAAGAGCCTACAATAGATCGATACAAAGATACATCCTCTAATGGCTCTCCATCAATGGAGCTTAGCTTTACATTAACTTCCATGGGATTTGAAATAGGCTTGCAATGTAGCATCCCAAACCTCTCAAGTAGGTCTAGAATATACTTCCTTTGTATGAGCATAATACATTCTTCTTTGTATACAACTTCAATGCCAAGAAAATACCTAAGATCTCCAAGATCAGATATCCTAAACTCCTTTCCAAGCTTTGCCATGATCTCCTCAATGCCCTTTGTATCATTACCTGAAATGATAAGATCATCTACATACACACACATGTAGACTACAAGTTATCCTCTTTGTTTGATGAAGAGAGATGGATCCACCTTGCATTGATTGTAACCACATTTGTATCAAATCGTCCACCAATCTTTGGTTCCAAGCCCTTGGAGCTTGCTTTAGGCCATAAAGTGCCTTCTTCAACCTACAAACATGATGTGGAAACTCTTTATGAACAAAACCTAGTGGTTGCTCCATGCATACCTCTTCTTCCAAGTCTCCATTGAGATAGGCATTCTTGATATCCAATTGGAAAAGCTTCCATCCTTTGCTAGCAACCATTGCAATGAGTGTCCTAATGGTGCTCATCTTTGCCACAGGGCTGAATGTCTCTTCAAAGTTCACTCCATAGGTTTGTGCAAAACCCTTGGCCACCGATCTTGCTTTGAACCTAGAAATAGATCCATCTGAATTCCTCTTTACTTTATACACCCACTTATTACCTATTACCTTCATGTTCTCCTTCTTGGGCACTAGAGTCCATGTTTGATTTTCCTCAAGTGTGTCCATCTCTTCTTGCATTGCCTCTTTCCATTCGGTGTACCTGCTTGCATCTTCATAGCAATCGGGCTCATGATCTTCTACTACTTTGTTCATATATGCATAATGCGTTGCCATGTATGAATCATAAGTAAACCTTTGAGTTGGATACTTAACTCTAGAAGACTTCCTTTCTTCACCTTTTGGAGGAATAAACCTCCTTTGCCTTGGGAACTTGATCTCTTTCTTTGACGTGGCTTCTTTCTCCATCATGTGTCCTTCATCATCTTCAACTTCATTACCTTCTTCATCCAACTCCACCAATGTTGCTTTGCCTTTCTTGATTGATTGTGCTTCATAGCTTGATGAAGATCTCCCCCTCCACGGTGAGTTCATGCTTGAACTATCTTCATTGATGGAACACCTTGGGCCACTTAGCTCTAGGGCGATTTGTTCTTCATCATGTCCATGCTTTTCTTCTTCATAGTCCTGCATACAATCATACTTCTTATACCAAGGGAGTAGCTCATCAAATGCTACATCCCTTGATATCCTCAAGTCCTTTGTGTTTGGGTTGAAGCACCTGTAACCTTTATGATCATTTGAATATCGTAGAAACACACACTTTTTTGCCTTTGGTTGTAGCTTGTGCCTCAATTCACTTGGCACATGTACATAACAAGTACAATCCAAATATCTTCGAGTGGGAAAGATCAGGTTTCTTACCATAATAGGCTTGATATGGTGTCAAGCCATGGATCCCTGAGGTAGGAGCCCTATTCATTAGATACACAGCGGTATTTGCTGCATCACTCTAAAACATGTTAGGTACATTCATCTCATTAAGCATTACTCTAGCGATCTCGGAAATGTATCTATTCTTTCTCTCTACTAATCCATTTTGTTGGGGTGTGTACCTGCATGTTACTTGCCTCTTGATGCCTTGATCCATTAAAAAATCAAAAAACTCATTGGAGAAATATTCTCCCCCTCCATCGGACCTTAGCTTCTTGATATATGTACTTGTTTCCTTCTCTACCATTGCCTTGAATGCTTTGAAACATGTAAACACATCTAATTTGTTTTTTATTAAATAAACCCAAACCATCCTTGTGCAATCATCTATAAAAGTGACAAAGTACTTGTTACCTCCAATGGATTGCTCTTTGATTGGCCCCCACACATCGGCATGTATCAACTCCAATGGATGTTGGCTTATGTAGCCACTCTTTTTGAATGGAAGTCTCGCTTGCTTCCCTAGTTGACAAGATTCACATAAATGCTTCATACCTTGTCCTTGGAAGTTGGGAAGACCTTCAACCAGCCTCTTGAATTGCATTTCCTTCATTCTTTGTATGTTGATGTGACCTATCCTCTTGTGCCACAAGTCCAACTCCGAAATCCTCTTGTTTCCATATGTGAAGTAGACATGTTGAGTGGAATGAGAATTTACCTCCAAAGTGAAGAGTCTCCCTTGCTTCTTTCCTCTTGCTATGACCTTGTACCCTTGCTTAGGGTTCTCCACAAAGCATCCACTTTTGTTGAACCTTACTTGATAGCCTCTTTCAACCATTTGCCCAACGGAGACCAAGTTCTTTGTGATAGTAGGTACATGCAAGACATCCTTGAGACATCTTCCTTCCTCCTTGTCATCCAAAGCTACATCTCCAACACGGGAGATCTCATGGGCTGTATCATCACCTGTTTCTACATGTCCTTTACCTTTGGGAACATGTACATTAGTAAACCAAGAAGCATTGCAACTCATATGGTTGCTACATCCACTATCAATATACCAAGTGTTATCTACTTTGCTTGAATTCCCATTCATGTGCATCATCAAGAGATTGTCATTTTCTGAACTTGTAGAAGCATAATTACCTTGGACTTTGTATGAATAACCTTGATTATAGCTCCTTTGGTTTCCTCCTTGGTAGCAATCTCTAGCATAGTGGCCAAACTTGCCACATATGTAACATCCTTTGCCATCTTGATTCCTGTTTTGTTGATGTCGTCCTCCTCTTCCTCTTGTTCTTCCACTCCCTCTTTGTGATGAGGTGCCTTGGTCATGTCCTTGATTGCTTGAGTGGCCTTGCCTTCAT
>CM035416.1:8841311-8936311 GCA_020310875.1 Ceratopteris richardii
TGGGACAGGATGGTTGCATAAGTGGTGTCTAAAAGAGATGCGAACACTTATGGCTCATCGTCATGATAATGCACGGTATGCATTGCTTTTATGTGTATATATGTGGATATGAGTATGTGTGTTTATGTATATATGTATGCATATGAGAGAGAGAGAAAAGCATGTGACTAGAGGTACAAATACACACATACACACACTCCATATACATCATACATGCACATTTACACACATCTACATATACATGCAAATTTATACATACACACACATACATGCATATTTTTACACACACATACACATGCCTGCAGTTACACACATGTAATGAAAACACACATAGACACATACACATACTCACATACACATACACATGCATAATCATATGTACACACACATAGACTCACATAATCATATTTACATACATATATACACATACACATGCATACACACACACAACACATGCATACACACATATAAATACACATACATACACACACATGCATATGCACATATAGATACACATACATACACACACATACACACATACACACATATAGATACACATACATACACACACACACACACACACACACACACACACACACACACACACACACACACACATATATATATATATATATATATATATATATATATATATATATATATATATATATATATATATATATATATATATATATATATATATATATATATATATATATATATATATATATATATATATATATATATATATATATATATATATATATATATATATATATATATATATATATAGCCTGTTCAATATGCCTATGAAGAATATATGGTTCTTTAGTAGATCGCATTACCTTGGAAGAATCAATTGCCCAAAACCCAGATAATTCCTTTTTCAATGTGGAATTACTACCTTTATACTCAGCTCGAAATCAATCAACCTTCAAAATGACCTATCAAAATATATAAAAACAAAAAACCATTATTAGGTGTTTAAAAAAATAATAAACTCTATCATAAAAAATATAAACTTTTTTCTACCTATTTGAATGTACAAAATGATATTTTGTAGATACCAACAACAATTCCCACGTAACCAAGTTTGCCATCTATAAGGTTAGTGTCTTTTGAGCTAGCACGTGATAATTGCTTGAAAGAAGCAACAATACTAGAATTCTCTATTTTACATAAAAAATCAATGGATTTGATTCTAATATGCTATCCAAAAGCCCACATTTCAGTGAGCATTCGAGCCTGCAAAAGAAATTAAATTAGTAAAGAGAAACTAATATACATATATGAAAAAAACAAAATATTATTAAAATAAAATTACCTTTCATTTACAACCTATCATTTACTCTCTCTGCTCATCTGAGATTTCTTCATTATTTGCGTTGACGTGTTACAAACGACTATATAGCCAATCTGTGAAAGAAGATATATTTGTGATCTCATTATTATGGAGATTATTTCTATATCTTTTGTTTCTCCACCTTTTACTTAAGAGATTTGAAGTTCCTATTCGTACTCGCTAAGGAATGCTTGCATGCATTCGTTATTATATGCTACAAAAGTAGAAACATCATTTTGTTTCTTGAAATGTAAATAAAAATGGAACTCCCTTACCTGATAATACCTCTCTGCTATTTTTGAAGAAGACTCGTTGGTCCATGCACGTGGAGCTTCTTCATAAACTCTTTCAAGGTACTCACTAACATAGTACATGGACTCTTCAAGCATCCAACCCTTTTTCCATGGATCCTTCAGGTTTCGCTCTTTGTCACACATAACCTTTTAATATTCCCATAAATTGCTCGACCCAAAACATCCATCAAGTGTGGACAACACCTGCAATCTCTATTTCATCTACAAGATGGACTAATAAATGAACCTGAATATCAAAAAATGAAGTAGGAATCTCTTTCTCCATCAAACATAGTAGCTCTTTTCATTCACGTTTTTTTTTTGTGGGATTGAGTGTTTGTCAATCTCTTTTGATGTAATAAGTATTAGTTAACTATGGTGGTATTAGGTCATTTGGAAAATAAGACAAGCAAATTTCTCTCGACGACTTTGGAAGATGGATGAATAGTTTTAAAGGATGGGCGGACATAAAGTGTTCATTCAATGCAAGTTCTTGTTCTTACCGTAGCTAAGGTAAAAACAAAAACTTGCATGGAATGGACACTTTGTGTCCACCCATCCTTTAAAATGATTCTTCCATACTTCAAAATGTTCAAGGTAAATTTACTTCTTTTTTCAAATGGCTTAATACATCCATAGAAAACTCATACTTAATATTTGTATGCAAAGTTCATAAAAGAGTTAGCAGTGTAGGTATTAGTTCGACTAGAATAGGAGAAGAAGATGTGTCACGAAGATTCTAAAGGTTGGGCAGATAAAATATCTTCATTTGATACAGGTATGTATAATTTGACTTTGCTCTCATAACATGTGTATGTGTATATATGTGTGTTCATGTATAGATATGCCTATGTCTATGTATGCATGTATCTATATGTATATATTTATGCATGTATATATATAAATAGATAGAAAATTAAAAATTATACCTCAATAGTGTCGAAACAGATACATTACTCCATCCAAAACGATTTTGAAGATTGAGAATAAGTAAGCTCGCACTGAGTCGTGTCAAACGACTTCCTTCATATACATGCTTTAGACATTTCTCTCAAAGATATTTCTCATTTTATGATGCTCTCACTGTCATTTTGATACTAGTCCTCAATAAAATATGCCATGCCATCATCTTCCTCATTATCGCACAAATCTTGTACTTTATCTTCTTTTGAATATAGGTCTTTCAACCTTGCATATTCCACATGAATACTTTTGCATAGCCTCCTCATAGAAGCTTCTAATAAATGAGGTCTTATTCGCAATGTGAATGGTGTGGAGGAATATCATCAACATCATACGTTGGAATCTACACACATGAATAAAAATCATTAATATTCCATAAATGAATAAAAAGTAAACTTTAAACATAAAATTAAATATGTAATTTATTAAATATGGATAGAAAATTTCCATTCTCTTTCTAGCTAAAAGGTACATATGAGTGTAATACAAAATTGTGGCAAAGCACTACCATACATATGCTCAAGGGAATCAAAACATTTACACCTACAGAACAAAGCATATGCATAAAATGAGAAAATTGACATGATATTTATCAACAACAACTAAAAATACCAAACTAAGCTATAAGTTTACCTCATCATAGACTCTCTGACGAAATGATCGCACCACGTCCCTCTAAGTCCTGCAACAATGCTTCCAATCCATGACAATATCCATAAGCTTCTTTGATTCATGTTAGAGGACTACCCAATGCTAACTCCTATAATAAATATGAAAAATGTTAGATGAACATACATGATGTGCTTAACACAAACAAATTCAATAATTAAAAATGATACTTACAAATTAGTAATGCTACTGTCGTATCTGTCATTACCCAAATGTGATTTTCCAATTGTATCTAAATGTGTGGTTGTCGCATCTCGCTATTGACGATATCGGTCAGGAGCATGTCGCTGCTCATCGTGTATCGATGCCCACTCCTCAACATCTAACCATACAGTCTTGGGTAAGCTTGCTCTTAAAGCATTGCGAGCATCAGGCTGCCGATAAGACATCACCTTGCATGCCGTGTGTAGAATCCATTCTAAGCTCATAATAGGATGCCCAGGCGCTGGACGATACTCTTCATATATCGACTATGTGATATAACTTTTGGAAACTTTATCTTCTTTGCTCCATTTTAACATGACAGAATGTCCAAACTGTATGGCGCAAAGCTATCAAATGCATTGAGGCATGGACTTTCCGGCCGCATCCATGACCGGAGCTCCATCATGTATTCAATATATCTTGGAGTCATCATGTACACGAGCTTCCCAAGGTGTATGTGGAGATCCCATCGGATCCCATGTGGAGATGATAGAATATATATTTAACCCTAAAAAATCTATAGATCTATTTTTTTATATATTTTTAATATATTTCATTGTATAAATTAATATTAATCCTAGAACTTTATTTAAGATGGATTTTTTGTGTACATGTATGTATGCATATGTGAGTGTGTATGCATATGTATGTGTACATGTATGTATGCATGTGTGTATGTATGTATGTGTGTATGCATGTATGTATGTATGTATGTATGTATGTATAAGTGTGTATCTATAGATGTATGTATAGATACATGTATGTATATGTGTGTATCTATGCATATGTGTGTATGTATATATGCATATGCATGTGTGTATGCGCATATGTGTGTGTATACGTATATGAGTGTGTATGTATGTGTGTGTGTATATATATGTAATATGCATGTGTGTATGTATAATGTGCATGTGTACATGTATGTATGCATATGTGTGTGTATGTATGTATGTATATGTGTGTATCTATGCATGTGTGTGTATGTATAAATGCATATGCATGTGTGTATGCACATATGTGTGTGTATACATATGTGAGTGTGTATGTATATGTGCGTGTGTATATATGTAATATGCATGTGTGTATGTATAATGTGTGTGTGTACATGTATGTATGCATATGTGTGTGTATGTATGTATATGTGTGTATCTATGCATGTGTGTGTATGTATGTATGCATATGCATGTGTGTATACATATGTGAGTGTGTATGTATATGTGCGTTTGTATATATGTAACATGCATGTGTGTATGTATAATATGTGTGTGTACATGTATGTATGCATATGTGTGTGTATGCATGTATGTATGTATATGTGTGCATCTATGCATGTATGTGTATGTATGCATATGCATGTGTGTATGTGCATGTTTGTGTATATACATATGTGAGTGTGTATGTATATGTGCATGTGTATATATGTAATATGCATCTGTGTATGTATAATGTGTGTGTGTGTGTACATGTATGTATGCATATGTGTGTGTATGTATGAATGTATATGTGTGTATCTATGCATGTGTGTGTATGTATGTATGCATATGAATGTGTGCATGCAATGTGCGTGTATACATATGTGAGTGTGTATGTATATGTGTGTGTATATATAAATATGCATGTGTGTATGTATTATGTGTGTGCACACATGTATGTATGCTTATGTGTGTGTATGTATGTATGTATGTATATGTGTGTATCTATGCATGTGTGTGTGTATGTATGTATGTATATGTGTGTATCTATGCATGTGTGTATGTATTTATACATATGCATGTGTGTATGCACATATGTGTGTGTATATGTATGTGAGTGTGTAGGTATATGTGCGTGTTTATATATTTAATATGCATGTGTGTATGTATAATGTGTGTGTAGATGTATGTATGCATATGTGTATGTATGTATATATGTATGCATGTATATGGTTGTATCTATACATGTGTCTGTATGTATGTTTGCATATGCATGTGTGTATGTATGTATGTGTGTGTACATGCAAATGTGTGTGATTGTATGTATGCATATGCATGTGTTTATGCATATGCATGTGTTTATGCATATGCATGTGTGTTTATGTGTTGATGCATATGTGTGTGTATGTATGTATGTATATGTGTGTATCTATGCATGTGTGTGTATGTATGTATGCATATGCATGTGTGTATGCACATATGTGTGTGTATACATATGTGAGTGTGTATGTATATGTGCATGTGTATATATGTAATATGCATGTGTGTATGTATAATGTGTGTGTGTACATGTATGTTTGCATATGTGTGTGTATGTATGTATGCATATGCATGAGTGTATGCACATATGTGTGTGTATACATATGTGAATGTGTATGTATATGTGCATGTGTATATATGTAATATTTATGTGTGTATGTAGTATTTGTGTGTGTGTATGTATGGATGCATATGTGTGTGTCTGTATGTATGTATATGTGTGTATCTATGCATGTGTGTGCATGTATGTATGCATATGCATGTGTATATGCACATATGTGTGTGTATACATATGCATGTGTGTGTATGCACATATGTGTGTATGCATATATGTGTGTATGCATATATGTGTGTATGCATATGCATGTGAGTATGTATACATATGTGTGTGTTTATGTCTTTATGCATGTGTGTGTATGCATGTATGCATATGCATGTGTGTATGTATACATGTGCATGTGTTTATGTGTTTATGCATATGTGTGTGTATGTATGTATGCATGTGCATGTGTATGTAATATGCATGTGCATATGTATGTATGTGTGTGTGTGTACATGCATGTGTGTGTATGTATGTATGCATATGCATGTGTGTATGCACATATGTGTGTGTATACATATGTGAGTGTGTATGTAGATGTGCATGTGTATATATGAAATATGCATGTGTCTATGTATAATGTGTGTGTACATGTGTGTATGCATATATGTGTGTATGTATTGGTATATGTGTGTGTATATACATGTGTGTGTATATACATGTGTGTGTATGTGTGTATGTATGTATATGTGTGTGTACATGCAAATGTGTGTGTATGTATGTATGCATATGCATGTGTTTATGCATATGTGTGTGTTTATGTGTTTATGTGTTTATGCATATGTGTGTGTGTTTATGTGTTTATGCATATGTGTGTATGTATATGTGTGTATCTATGCATGTGTGTGTGTGTGTATGCATATGTATGTGTGTATGCACATATGTGTGTGAATACATATGTGAGTGTGTATGTATATGTGCATGTGTATATATGTAATATGCATGTGTGTATGTATAATGTGTGTGTACATGTATGTATGCATATGTGTGTGTGTATGTATGTATGTATGTATGTATATGTGTGTATCTATGCATGTGTGTGTATGTATGTATGCATATGCATGTGTGTATGCACATATGTGTGTGTATACATATGTGAGTGTGAATGTATATGTGCATGTGTATATATGTAATATGCATGTGTGTGTGTACATGTATGTATGCATATGTATGTGTATCTATGCATGTATATGTGTGTATCTATGCATGTGTGTGTATGTATGTATGCATATGCATGTGTGTATGCACATTTGTGTGTGTATACATATGCATGTGTGTATGCACATATGTGTGTCTATGCATATGTATGTGTGTATGCACATATGTGTGAATGCATATATATTTGTGTATGCATATGCATGTGTGAATGTATACATATGTGTGTGTTTGTGTGTTTATGCATATGTGTGTGTATGCATGTATGCATATGCATGTGTGTATGTATACATGTGCTTGTGTTTATGTGTTTATGCATATGTGTGTGTATGTATGTATGCATGTGCGTGTGTATGTAAAATGCCTATGTGTATGTATGTATGTGTGTGTGTGTACATGCATATGTATGTATGTATGTATGCATATGCATGTGTGTATGTGTGTATGAATATGCGTGTGTGTATGCAAATATGTGTGTATACATATGTGAGTGTGTATACATGCATATGTGTGTATGTATGAAAGCATATTCATGTTTGTATGTATGTATGCATATGCATGTGTGTATGTATGTATGCATATGCATGTGTGTATGCACATATGTGTGTGTATACATATGTGAGTGTGTATGTATATGTGCGAGTGTATGTAATATGCATGTGTGTATGTATGTATGTATGTATGTGTGTGAGGACATTCATATGTGTGTGTATGTACGTATGCATATGCATGTGTGTATGCACATATGTGTGTGTATAAATATGTGAGTGCGTATGTATATGTATATGTCTCTCTCTTTCTCTCTCTCTATGTTTCTCTAGATCTCTCTCTGTCTCTCTTTCTCACTCTATGTCAATCGAAAACAAAACAATCACTTACATCGGTGTAATTGTTTGGATCATTGTCGTCAAAGTCCACTTAATGTTGTTCTTCCAAGAAAAAAACAATGCCGAAAAGCTCCTACATTACTAAAGAGAAGAGAAATTAGGAAAGGGAAAACACAAAGAAAGAGAAAAGGGTGATATAGTATGTGCGACATTTACCAAAATTTCAGAGGTAGAGAAATAGAAAGGTGTGTGGAGAGAGAGAGATAGAGAGAGAGAGAAAGAGAGAGATGTGTGTACACAATATCGTCAGAATGTAGTTCACATGTGCAAACTCGACAGTTGCATACTTTGGTTCAAATCACAAGAAAATCTTGAATTTTTGCTCTCTGGTCTGGTTAAAACTTTGCACTGGTACATGCATCTATATTAGCATCGAAACGAGCATTGGTAATTTCCAATAAATTACCCATGCTAATACCAGTGCTCATACTGACACTAATATTGATGCCGTCAATACCGACGTGAAAACCGATTATAGATTTTTCAATGAGTATATCGATGGTTAAATGATCGTCAGTATAGCCTCCATGGTTTTTCAAGCATTTTCAACAATCATACGGATGTTGAGGCATGACCATCGGTATGGACAACGTCTGTATGCCCCTCATATGTTGTAGTGCATGAAAAGGTCGATTCCATTATAGTATTTGAAGTGCCTATATCAACTCTACAATCTTTCATTAGAGATTGTGTTAGATTGGAATAGAAGGTTACCTACCAATTTTGGAGAGTACTATTCAAAAGTGTGGATAGTAAAAATGGAGGGATCAAGTTTGAGCATCCATGGATAGATGTGAAAACAAAGAAGGTTAATTGAATTATAGAAGATATGCTTCCTACATGTGTGGATGCATGACAAGATAATTAGCAAGAATACTTATCCTTTATAGAGATTTGTTATAATAATACCAATCACTCTTCCATGGTACAAGTTTCAATCAGGGGCTCTTTATGGAGTAGGATTGAAGCATGAGAAGGTCCAAGTTGAAAAGAAAGGACTTCTTGCAAAACATGAATGATATGATTCCACTTGAAAAAGAATTTATTAAGAGAGATCAAGATAGAGCTCGGGGCCTTGAATCTCAAAGAAAAGAAATCAACTTTTATATAAGTGATAGAGTCTATCTTAGAGTTCCATCTAGCTAAAAAGTCATGAATATGGAACCTTGCCTAAATCTCTTAGATATTATGGTCTTTTCGTAATACTTAATACAATAGGAAAAACCTCTAACCAACTCCAACTTCCAGATGGTACCCAAATCCATTGAGTCTTTCATCTGAATGGGAAACTATGTAAATACGATGATGTCATTCTAGATCGTGAGGTTGTAAAGGCTATCTCTTTTCAATCTATTCCACATAAGCAAGTAATAATATCTAATAAAAACAAACTAGAAATGAGCTTTATGAAAAGTTTAGAGTTTGATGATGATGAACACCATTCAGATATGGTTTCTAAATTTGGAGTTATCTTCCCAATGGCCTTCTTAAGGGGAAGGTCATGGGGAAATACCACTCGAAAATGACCATATAAACCTATATAGAAGACATTTTGATTGAATCCAACTTATATATTATGGTCCAACATCTAGACAATCGAAGCAAGGTCTTTCGTAGTGATAGAAATATGTAAAACATTAGCTAATTAATTTGAAATGTTACACGGGAGGTCAATTATATTCTTCTATGTATGATGTATGATGGAGTGTGATGTATACTCTCGTAGTTCAACAAAACTAGGAGCAATGAAATGTGTACAAGATTTGAAACCAGTCTATGTGATGTTCATGAGATTCAAAGCATCTAAATCCACATACTATACACTATAATTTGAATTTGAGAGAATAGACATTGAGATGATCATATGATGTTGCAACCTTCCACAACCCTAATTTTTACTCGCAATATGTTGTATCGACTCGCAAAAAACCTTCCACAAAAAGAAATTTCGTACCTGCATAGAAACAGAATCCGAGTCATGAGGCTAAAACATTCGTTTTAAGATTTTTTTTTTTTAATAAAAGGAAGTTCGGCCTTACCCTAATCTCCAGGAATTAAATTAAAATAAAGAAGAAAAGTTACAAGAGAATGGGAATAGTGCTCATGGGACCCCCCAAATCCCACAATGCAGGGGAGGAGTATGGCAAGCTAGAGGGCATTACAAATGAGACGGATAAATCTATCATCACCCTCATGTGGGACCCATTTGGGTTTCAACTTGTTGTTTTTGAGGAGATAAATATAGTGATGTCTAAATGGTGGAGATCCCTTATCTCGGGAGATTCTTTTACCTAGAAGAAACAAGGATTTCTTGATTGACCATTCTTGGTAGTTTGGCCAAAATTGACAGCACATCGCTCCCTCCAAATCTTCCAGAGAGTCTCACCCCTGATGGCATTCCACAGCCTCGATGAGCAGCCGACCGCCTCAACCAACATCACCTGTTGCCAATTGATTTGGTTCGTGAGTCTCAATACTCGGGTCACGTGACGCCAGATAACACGGGACTTAGGGCAGTCGAAGAACAGGTGAGCTAAATCTTCGATGCATCGATGACAACGCTTGCACCATGGCTGCACACCATAGATTTTGTTAGCCCTTGCATTGGACCAAATACCTTTATGCAAGATCTGCCACATGAGAACGGACTTTTTGACCTCAATTAGGGGGTGCCAAATAGACATGAATTTTAGTTCCCACCAAAGTTTGGTCCAAGAAAGGCACCATCTCTTGTTAAGAGTGTGGTGAACATCTAAGTTCTCTTTGAAGTTGGGGGTTCTGGATAGCTTCTTACCATTGCTCCATTTGAGGCCCTCCAGGCAAGGAAGGTCCTGACCGCAGAGAAGGCGGGTAGATGAGCGGTCCCATGCTAAACACCTGCTTTGAAGAAGAGTCCATTCGTCACGGGTAACTCTAAGTCTCGGATCCAATTTTTCGAACCTAATCCACTAGCTGGTCTCTTGTTTCCAGAGTTGTTTTCACTGTTTGAACCCCTTGTTCCATAACCACTTTGCAGTTTGGAGGCTCCAAGACTCCATTCGCTTTAAGATTGTCAATTGCCTTTTCAATGGCATTAAATTTTGTACAGATTATACTTTTTAGAAAGAAGATGTCTATCATTCGTAATTTGCGAAGAACGAATTATATAGAGATGTATATTGAATACCATTGCTTGACATGAAAATAACACAGAACGAAATACTAGAAACGCGACCTGCATAGGCATGCCCTAATGGGAATCACTATCTAGTTCAGTGTAGAGCAGGCTCTTATTGGATGTGATGGCTTGAGAGGGAAAACATATGACTGGAATGTACAGTACAGGGATGAAGAAGTGTGGGGAGGAATGCTCTCCCGTTGACACCTCTTGCGCTGCGTGATAGGGCTCTTATTAGAGGCGATGACTTAGAGAAGGAAAGTGTTGTAGCAAATACGAAATACTCAAAAGGAGAGACTATGCAAATCTATAGAACCCAAGAAGGTGCCGTGATCATTTTGCCCATGTAATTGCTCAGTGATGACCATGGCCATCTCCATATCCACCATGTCCTCCATGATATCCACCGTGATATCCGCCATGGTATCCTCCATGGCCATGGCCGCCAGGATAGTATTTCGCCTGTTCGTGTTTTAATGCTTCATTATCTCGTTGCAGCTTCTGGTTAGCGTCGACATGTGAAATTCCCTCTGCCTTCACACGGCACGAAATCGATATCAGCACGAGAAGGAAGAAGCATGCTGGGAGAATTCTGAACGATGCCATAGCTCTTGCGCAAATGCTTTTGCTGGCTTCCTTCTATCATCTATGCATCAGATGCTTAAATAGCCGGTAAGGGTGGTACACAATCTTCGCTCCGCAGATGACGCATTGACGCTCGAACGCCTCCTCTGGAGTCTGCATTACTCCATGGTGTATTACCTCCATGGTAAATAGCCTTCTTGCCTTTAGCTATCGGCTTGTAGCTTTTCCTTGATCTTCCAAAAAGCATCCTCTATTGTGAACTTGATTACGTACCCTCTTTCAACCATCAGTCCAATTAGCCTTTCCTTGGATATTCCAAAAAGCATCCTCTACTGTGAACTTGATTACGTACCCTCTTTCAACCATCAGTCCAATTGATACTACGTTCTTCGTGACTATGGGCACATGCAACACATCTTTGAGAAACTTTGCATTCTCATTTTTATCCAAAGAAATATCACCTATGTGTTTGATCATATGCTCTCTTTCATCTCATATTTCTACATGCCCTTGTGTGCTTGGTTCATTCAAATTGCAAGACATTTCCTTCTTGTAGCTCATGTGATTTCAATATCCACTATCGATATACCAAGTGGTGTCTATGCCGTCTTTCCTTCCAGTTTTTTTTGCATCATGGCTACAAGATTATAATTTTGTGAAGTATTTGGAGTGTTTGCAAAAAGCTACCTTGATTCTTGTTGTATTCTCCTTGGTTGTCCCTTGAGTAACAATCCTTTGCAAAGTGGTCCAATTTATGAGTGTTGTAACATTCCTTTGTGTAGCCCCTTCCTTGAGACTGATTCCTCTTTGCCTTTATCTTCCTCTCCTCCTTGCTCCGTAGCTTTGAATTGAAGCTTCTTGATGATTTGCTTGATCTTTCTCTACCTCTACCTTATCAACCTCTCTTTCTTTTGCTTTTATCTACATAAAAGACTTGGGCTTTATTGCCCTTTGAATGAACTCTATTGAAGTTCATCACCTCAATCACCGTGGGTATGAATAATTTCTCAAAATCTGGTAATGAGTCCCTCACATATATTGAAGTAGTGAATGGTCTCCATTGGACATCATCCCTCGTCCCGTGTAATATATGAGCTACCAAATCATCATTGTCGATGGAATTCCCCATTGATCTTAAGGCATTTGAAATCTCTTTTACCATGAGGATATAATAATTGATGCTCCTATTTGAAGCCTTATTTTGATGCTTTGTGTAAGTACTATAGGATATCGATCGGGAAGGGGAGCAAAGGTAAACACTGGGTAGGGATGAGCCTAAGGGTCGATGAGATAACATATTTGAAATGCATAGCTTGAAGGCCCAATGATCCCCCAAAGGTGCTGGTTTTAACATCTCACAACCTAACTCATGAAGGATGTGGAGTTGCAATTGATAGGAGTCGACCCTCCCCCCCTCCCATGCCCAACCTTGAGAGGCAAAGGACCCAACCAACTGAACTAACAAACTTGGACACTTTCATATTTTCTTATGAAAGTGGACAAAATTGTATTAATTGAAGGGTGCCCCACCTATGTACCATATCCAAGAGAAAAGACTGTCAAGAGGGACAAATGCTTAGAAATAGTGGATGATTCTTTAGGAAGTATTCTCTATTCCTAGTGGCTAGAACCAATTTGAAACATTTCTTTTAGAAGAATTATGTCTCGATAATGAGGAAGAGATGAAAAAGGAGGAGTGGGATAGGTCCTTACAGAAGGAAAGGCTTACAAGTGAAATCTCTAGAGAACCTAAAAAATAACAATGGTTTTATCAAGGAGTTATTTAAAGTGCACCAAATCAAGGAAGTGATTAAATATTTGAAATTTTATGAGCATCAATATAGTGCCCTGAATTCATTGATCCCATGGAGATTAAATAAACAAGGAAAAAGTTACCCAATGAGTAATTAAAAAAGGCAAAAAAAGAAAACATACGTTTTAGATGCTCATCATCTAATTTTACATGCTTCTCAGCTAACCATTCCCACTGGAAACTCCAATGAAGAAGGGAAAGAGAAGAAATGCAAATGCTTCCCATTTCCAATGAATAAGATAAGAGAACAAATGCAAATGCCATCCAAAAGAATAGTAACTACAAAATTATTTAAGTAACGCAGAATATAACTCATCCTCTTGCTTTTTGACAAAATCATTGTGGTACTCATACTGTGGACCACATGATTTAACCAATTTGTATGGAAGCATAGATCAGAGTGGAGTGCAAGTCATGAAATACCATTCTTTTTCCCTAGTTACGTCGATTTGCTGTAGAATTATTTTATGACATTCTAATCCATAGTAGACAAGGGGAATGCTTGAAATACTTATAGGAAGTCTTTCGAGTATTAAAAGCGAATTTTCTCTCTACCAAAGAGTCAAAGATTCGATCCTTTAAAAAATAGTCACTTATCTTGGGCACATCGTACTGAAACAAGTATTCTAATTGAACATGCATAGTGTAATTACTATCATTGAATATGAACATCATAGGAATCTACAGGAGCTTTAGATCTTTGTAGGTCTAGATATATGTATCCATGATAGATTGAATAAAGAGGAAAGGGAAATTCTTTCACTAGGGAGATAAGCATAAACAAATTATGAAAAAAATGAATGTACCGAGACCTACATCTCTATTTTTGTATATGACAGATCACATGAAATCCTTTGTGGTTGAAATTGATAATGTTATTGGGAGAAGTTTTGATTCAAGATTGTTGTCTAATTGCCTTTGAGAGAGAAGTTCGAAATTTCATAAAAGAGAAGGATTTGTATGCAATCTTCCATGGTTTGAAGAAGTGACATCATTACTTCTATGGTTACAAGGTTACTATTGTGTTGGACATAAAGGGGATCTCTAATCAAACAACCCATAAAAACTATTAGGTCTAATATTCAAAGCCCTTGAGAAATTTTGAATATAAGCTTAGGGATAGAAATGAAATTTAATGTGGTGGTTGAATCACTTAGTCACGTGCCTATGCTCAATAGGATGGATTTTATTTAGATCCGAGTGAGCTAGTTGAATCTATTAGAGAAATGTGCAGATTAATCTGGTCTATTCCAACATATGAAAAGCCAATGAGAAAGGGGATACAGATACAAAGGTTTCCACTAAGGCAAAGGTATCAATGCTCAAAAAGGGGAAGAATTAAAATATACATGATGGATATTGATTGCGGTAGATAAAGTTGTGTTTTTGCTTCATAGATTTATAGATAACAGAATATGTCTTGTTTGATTGTCATGGAAAACCTAGTGCGGCATGTCCAATAGTTACCAATCTATATGATCTTGTGAGGAGGTATTTTTATTAACCGAGATTCCATATGGACATCCTTGATTATGTGCTTAAGTGCAAAAAATTCTTAGTGTCAAGAAAATTGAAAGATAAAAGTTTCGAAGGGACAGAAAATCAAGCAAAAGAATTGTGGATAAGTGGAAAAGTCAAGCAAAATAATTATGGATAAGTGGATACTATAGTCAAGACCTAAAATTTTTCAGAACCATTGTGGAGAACCTATGCCAACTCTACAATCTTTCATTGGAAATTATTTTAGATTGGAATAGAAGATTACCTACGAATTTCGGAGACTACTATTCAAAAATATAGATAGTAAAAATGGAAGGAGCAAGTTTGAAAACAAAACAAAGAGGGCTTATTGAATCATAGAATATATGTTTCATGCATCTGTGAATGCACGACAAGCTAATTAGCAAGAATACTTATCCTTTATAGAGTTTTATTATAATAATACCAATCACTCTTCCACGACACATGGTCCATCTATTCTTATGTACAAGTTTCAATCAAGGGCTCTTTATGGACTAGGATTGAAGCATGAGAAGGTCCAAGGTGCAAAGGACTTCTTGGAAAACATGAATGATATGATTCCACTTGAAAAAGAAATTATTAGGAGAGATCCAGATAGAGCTAGGGGCCTTGAATCTCAAAGGAAGGAAATCAACTTTTACATAAGTGATAAAGTCTATCTTAGAGTTCCATCTAGATAAAAAGTCATGAAGATGGGACCTTTCCTAAATCTGTTAGATATTGTGGTCTTTCCATAATACTTAATAGAATAGGAAAAACCTCTTACCAACTCCAACTTCTAGATGCCTTCTTGGGCAGGTGGATTCTAAACATCCATGTGTGAGCCATGTAACTGCATGTGCACCAAGTGTCCCAATTATCTTCAGTTGACTCAAGTGGATGCTTCTAGAAGGTTTTACAACTCTTTGGGCAAAATAATCTTCCCATGTATCCCATGGAGTTGAACCAAAGATCTCCTCGTTCACACCCTTGAGACTTAACCACTAAGCTAAGTGGATCACTTGTTTACAAGAGCACATGACCTGCTACATAAGTTTAAGCTTGAGATCTTTGGTTATACACACAAGAGACCAAACGATGTCCGATTTCAAGTTTGTTTAAACTGGCTGGATCCTTAGATCAAACATTATTAAATTTTTTTAAATTTAGAGTTATCTTTCTAATGGCCTTCTTAAGGGGAATCTCATGGGGAAATACCACTCGCAAATGACCATCTACACCTATATAAAAGACATTTTGATTGAATCCAACTTATATATTATGGTCCAGCATCTAGACAATCGAATCAAAGTCCTTGGTAGTGATAGAAATATGTAAAATATTAGCTAATTAATTTGACATGTTACATGGGAGGTCAACTATATTCTTCTATGAATGATGTATGATGGAATGTGATCTATCATCTCGTAGTTTAACAAGATGGTCAATTATATTCTTCTATGTATGATGTTAATGAGATGCAAAGCATCGAAATCTAGATACTATACACTATCATTTGAACTTGAGAGATAATAGACATTGATATGATCATATGGTGTTGCAACCTTCCACAACCCTAATTTTTACTCGCAATATGTTGCATCTACTCAATAAAAACCTTCCACAAGACTAGTTTTTGCACCTGCATAGAAACAGAATCCGAGTCATGACGCTAAATTATCCGTGTTAATCGCCCATTGCCTTTGCAACGGCATCAGATTATGTATAGATTGTACTTTTTAAAAAGGAGATGTCTACCATTCGGGACTTGCGCAGAACGAATTATATAGAGATGTATGTAAAATACCATTGCTTGACATGAAAATAACAACGAAGTACTAGAAACGCGACCTACATAGCCATGCTCTAATGGGAATCACAATCTAGTTCAGTTGAGAGGGAAAACATATGACCGGCATGTACAGTACAGAGATAGAGAACTGTGGCGAGGAATGCTCTCCCGTTGACACCTCTTGCGCTGCGCGATAGGGCTCTTATTAGGGGGCGATGACTTAGTGAAGGAAAGCGTTGTAGCAAATGCGAAATACTTAAAAGGAGAAACTATGCAAATCTACAGAACCCAAGAAGGTGCCGTGATCATTGTGCCCATGTAATTGCTCAGTGATGTCCATGGCCACCTCCATACCCACCATGTCCTCCATGATGTCCACCGTGATCTCCGCCATGGTATCCTCCATGATACCCGCCATGGTATCCTCCATGGCCATGGTCTCCAGGATAGTATTTCGCCTGTTCGTGTTTTAATGCTTCATTATCTCCTTGCAGCTTCCGGTTAGCGTCGACATGTGAAATTCCCTCTGCCTTCACACAGCACGCAATCGATATCAGCACGAGAAGGAAGAGGCATGCTGGGAGAATTCTGAACGACGCCATAGCTCTTGCGCATGTGCTTGTGCTGGCTTCCTTCTATCATCTATGCATGAGATGCTTAAATAGCCGGTAAGGGTGGTACGCATTCTTTGCTCCGCAGATGACGCATTGACGCTTGAATGCCTCCTCTCCATTACTGAGCTGTATCATGTGGCCCAAGATTAATGAGGCCGAGGTGTTGGTAGGTTGTACCGGAAGCTGCAGCTACAGCACAAAAATCTATAGTGCGACTTAAATGACATGACAAGGACGAGACAGGATAGACATCGAAAAGAGAATACGGTGGCGACAGAGAAACCGAGCTGTGCGTTCTCTCACAGGCGGTTCCATACGTGGGATATCTATCAGCAATAGACAATCGAGTCGCTTCACGCGGGCAGCGTTATCGTGTTTGGCCAGTGGACACCATCTCGACGACGTCAAGACAGCACATGTGTGACCTAAAAAAATATATGGTATCGAGCCATCATCGGGAATTTCCCTCATGCTTCTCAAGATGAGAAATATGGGAAAACCAGCAATCTCCCTCATTTTGGCAGTTAAGATATTGTTTAGTTCAGTTACGAACTTACATTTAGGGAAATGAAGTTCATGAGTATCTGGCACTCTCTCATAGAAAATAAAAAGTTTGTTTTCTTATGGTAAATTTTTCAGTTAGGGAAATGAAGTTCATGATTATCTGGCACCTTCTCATAGAAAACAAAAAGTATGTCTTCTTATGGCAAATTCTCCACCTGAGAATTTGGTTCAACCAAAAGGCCAGCAAAATCTGTGGGGTGTCTCCTTGGTGTAAGTGTTGTCACCGATGCATTGAAGATGTTGGCCACATCTTCTTTACTTGTCCCAAATCCAACGGGCTTTGGCAAATTGTTATAAAGAAAATTAGACTTCAGAAGCATATCAGCTTGAAACAAACTCTGCTGGGTGAAGTGATCGGTTGCTCGACGACCCTCTGGAATGCCATCACAGGGGAGGTCCTCTGGAAGATCTGGTGGGAAAGATGTGCCTATAACTTTGGCGACTCGCCCAAAGAGTGGTCAATCGAGAAATCATTGTTCCTCCTCAGTAGAAGAATCACCAACTGTAAGAAATCCCCCCCTTTCAGACATCATAAAGTGCGTACCCTGATCAACAACAAGCTCAAACCCAAGTGAGCCCCACATGAGGGGGACGAGAAGGTGATTAACCTTCTTTGTAATGCCATCTAATCTTTGTAAGCTCTACCTCTGATCTGTGGGACATGGTGGGTCTCGTGGGCAGTAGTCCCTTTCACTTGTAACTTTCTTTTTCTTTTACTTAATACAAGTCCGGGAGAGTAGACTAAGGTCGAACTTCCTTTATTTACGGAAAAAAACTTACTTTTTTTTTCTATGTTGAATATTTAGAACAAAAAACATACACCGAGGGACAAGCGGTTTCTTGCAAAAACGAGAAGGTAACACCTTACGAGGAGAGAAGTTTGACCCATACTCCACGTTCTGAGAGTGGGTTTTAGGGTTGTGGGTCGCCATTAGTGCCCCTCTTCCCCCCTCGCTACGAGGGGGGCCTTTGCATTCTCTCCTGCCCCTGCGTCTGGGGATTTCCCCTGTGGAGGTCCTCTGGGCTGTGCTCTAATGGCATTGTTCGAAGCGCTGAGGAATGGTTTGACAGATATCGGAAAGGAGTCGATTGTGAACGTCGAGAACCTGTTGGATGGCTCCGGGGAGGACGATGTGAATGGCCAGTCCCCTGGTTCTAGAGCAGAGGGTTCCAAGCTGAGGGATATCTCTGATAAAGTTGCTGTTGAAATCGCGCTGGAGGATCATCAACCAGCGTCTAGGTCATATGCTCAAGCTGCCCGCCAAGTCGAGCATCTCCAAGGTGCCTTCTCTCCTATCAACCTCCCACCAGGTACTTCTCTTGCTCACTCGTTTCCTCAGGCTTCTCCTTTTACTGAGGAGGTTAACCCGCATGAGCTCTATGTGGAGAGTGATGATAATGATTCGGAGGAGGAAACCCTAATCATTGACAGACTGTCGCTAGACAACTGGCATGATCATTTGAGTAATAGAGTCATCATTGGTCTGTGCCATGGGTCGAGACCCCCTCAGGAAGTCCTAAGGGCTTGGTTAAAAAATAATTGGGAATCTAGGGGGCTGATGGTGCGGCATGTCCAGTACTGTCCCAACAATTATCTGCTTTTTTTCTTCGAGGATGCTAATAGTGCCTTACAGGTTTTGACTGAAGGTCAATGGCTAATTAGGAAATCCCCTATCTCTTTGTTTAAGTGGCATATTGGTTTCAATCCCAAGGGTCCCAAACCAACTAGAATCCCTGTCTGGGTAGAGTTCCCGGACCTTCCCCTCGCGTTTTATCCGTGGGTTGAGCACTTAGGGAAAAAAATTGGTCGTGTTTTAAGACAGAAAACTAGGAATAATGTTATTAACCCTAAATGGAATCCTCATATCCTTATTGAAGTGGATGTGTCCAAAGCCATCAAAACTAATGTGACCATCAAGGATTCCTTTGGTCGGAAATTACATGTGCAAAAAGTCATGTATAGGAACTTACCCAATGCTTGCTATAACTGCTACAAGCAAGGACATTTAATTAAGGATTGCCCTCTTCTGCCTAAATAGGAAAATCAAGAAAATAATAAAGAAAAAGGTCAGGCTCAAGCTGTGGTTGATAACACTAACCCTCAATTAAGGAAAAGTAATAATAAAGCTAAAAAGAAAAATGTGAAATCTGATAATCTGCTTAACATTCTGTTGGACGACATTTCTAACCCTTTCGAGGATCATGTCGATGAAGTTGCTGATAAGAACATCCCTGTTTGCGTTGATAATGATTTGAGCAATTGTGCAGATGCCAATAAAGAAAACATGAGGTCCTACTCCAATGTTCAACTGGACCAGGGTTGGAAGGTTGTTGGAAAAAAGAACAAAGTGCTTGTGCCCCCTCAAAAATCTATGCTTAATTCGGCTCCTGTTCAAGAAGCTACACCGGTTCAGGTAGACTCATTTCTTGCATCACAAGCTCAGATGGTCTCCCAAGAAATCAACATGATGGATCAAGGTAAAATTGACATGATGGAAGAGGAGATGGAGTCAGAGGATGTTGTTCCAATGTCTCAAGATCCTGAGATTTCTAAAAAGCCTGACTATATTACTAAAACCAAAAGGAAGGAGGGTATTAGGTCCTCCTTGGCAGTGCTGAAGCCCTCAAAAAATAGCAGGAAGTAGCTTCTCTCCCTCTGTTTTCTGATGACTGACCTTGTTATTTGTTCTTGCAATATTAAAGGGATCACGGATCCTGTTAGAGCTAAAATGCTTAATATTTGGTTTTCTAAGCTTCCTAAACAGCCTCATGTGGTTTGCCTGCAGGAGCTAAAAGTTGGGGGGGACTCTCTTTTATTCAACCTTAAGAGAGTCTCCTCTAGATACAAGTGGTTTTACACTAAGCACTGTAATGGTAAAGGTGGCAGTGCTATAGGAGTGTCCATCAATCTCCTTCATGCTTTTATTTCTTGTAATACGAGTAATTCTAACTAGTGGTGCTCTGTCTCCTTGGGCCACCCGTATGATGTTAATATTGTTTCTGTTTATGCGGCTAATAATGATTTGGGTCGTACCATTTGCAGGGGGGAGCTTAATTGCATTAATGGTCCCGTCATTGTTATTGGGGATTTTAATATGGTGACCGACATAAAGGACAGATGGGAAGGCAAGGGAAAAGTCATTAAAGGTGCTGAAAAGGATGCTTGGTTTAAAATGTGTAACTCCCTGGATTTGGTTGATATTTCTGGGTCCTCTGGGGTGACTTGGTCTAATAAGCAGGTAGGCATGTCCTATACTGCGGCTCGTTTGGACAGGTGTTATACTAGTATTCCTCTTGTTCAAGGGTGTTGGGATATTTGTGTTAATATTGATTCTACCTTGTTTATGTCCGATCATAAGCCTCTTCTTGTCACCTTTAAAAAGGGTTTCCCTAGCTTTAGAGCAGGTTGGCCTCATATTGATTGTAACTTCCTCAAGTTGCCCAGTGTTTTGACTCAGACCAAACAAATCTTCTCCGTTAACTTTGAGCAGATTAGTTCTCCCAGCATGGCCAGGAGTAAGTCAGTCAAAGAAATCCAGAAGCTCTTTACTCAACTTAACGCTATAGCTAGGAAAACCAGGGCCAAAAAAAGGCAGGACTTAGTGGAAAGATTAGGGCTCCTTGATGCTTGCTCCCAAGAATACCATGATCTCAATGGGTTGCTGTGCAAAAGAGAGGTATCTGGAAGCCAGCTACTCTCTTTCCTCTTCTAAAGAGTTCTGGAGTGGGAAGATTGATAGAAACAACAATTTCATGTTTTCGTTGATGAAAAAGAAAAAAGTTAGGGACTTCATCCCTCCTCTTAAAAAGAAGAATGGAGGGCATACTATCAATATTCAAGAGTCTCTACATGAGGCCAAGAGTTTCTTTATGGATGTTTTCTCTGGTTCTCCCAAGTGGGGGGAAGACATCCAGAGGGCCAGAGCTTCTATTGCTTTGAAAAGGAAGAAAATGATTCCTGAAAGCCTGAGTACCATTCTAGATTTGCCCCTCACTGCTGGTGAGATCAAAGAAACCATCCATAAATTGAAACCATGTAAATCTCCTGGGGTTGATGGTTTACCTAATGAGTTCTTCATGGTTCTGAAAGACTTCCTCACTCTTTATATTCTTTTCATTTGGGAAGAAGTGTCTGGTAAAGGATATCTCCCTTCTCACATTAACACTGGTGTGACCAGACTTATTCATAAGAAAGGCAGCAAGGATGACCTTAATAACTGGAGACCCATTACCTGCCTGAACACTATTTACAAAATTTTCTCCTCTACCTTGGCTAGTAGAATCAGTCCTATGATGCGTAATTTTATTCTTCCTGAGCAGAAAGGTTTTATAAAGGGCAGATTCATCCTTGATGCTATTATCTCTATTTGGGAAGGCATGGATTATGCCTCGGAGAGTGGGCAGGATTTTTTCTTTCTTAAGATTGATTTTGACAAAGCTTATGATAGGATTGAGTGGGACTTTGTCTTGCAATCTCTTCAAGATTTGGGTCTTGGTAGAAGGTTCATTAAGTTTGTGAGCACTCTTCTTGGTAATGCTTTTTCTAGGGTTGTGATCAATGGTCACCTATCTGAACCTTTTAAACTTTCCAGATCCATAAGGCAAGGATGTCCTCTTGCCCCTCTTCTATTTGCCATTGCTAGTGACTCTCTTGGCTGGTTAGTTAAGGATGCTATGGATAAAGGGCTCATTAGAGGCATTGAAATTCCCAACTCTCCCTCCCCCCTCTGCTTACAAATGTTTGCTGATGACACTAATGTTGTTCTCAAAGCTGATAATGCTTCTTTGAAGGTTTTTTTGGACTGCTTAGATCAGTTCTGTCTTGCTAGTGGCTCTAAAGTTAACCACAGTAAAACGGGGTTTAAATCTTCCTCCAATGTTATTCCTGATTGTATATCCAGATTAGGTTGTGAGATTATTAAGGAAGGAGAGGTTTTTAGACTCTTGGGCATCCCCATGGGTTTCAAGATCTCTATGGCCCAAAGATGGGAGTGGGTTCTGGATAGATTCAAAAAGCATTTGTTCTTTTGGTATGACTCTAACAATTCCCTGCCTCATAGATGCTTTATTCTTAACCATTATGTTCTCCCCAAGCTGGTTTACTTTCTTGCTTGTTGGTCTCCCTCCACTAAGCAGGTCAAGCAAGCTATCTCCCTGGCCAAGAGGTTCCTTTGGGGTGGTAATGCTTATTATCAAAAAGTTGCTAAGGTTTCCTGGGTCACCTGTTGCCTCCCTAAAGCTCAAGGTGGCTTGGGTATTCAGTGCCCCATCAAAATGGCTGACAACCTGGCAGCTAAGTGGATTTATAGAAGTACTCTTTCTAATGATATTTGGTCTCTTCTTCTGTAGAGAAATTTGTCCAAATTTTACCTTATTGACTACAAGGCCTGGAATAATCTCAACCTGTGGGACATATATATCTCCCCCCTTAACATTACTCCAGTGGGCAGTTTGATTGTCTGTAGATGTTGGAAAGCCTGGTTCAAAGCCAAACTCTGCTTTTTTGGTAAGAAAAAGCTTAACTCTGATTTATTTTTGCAGGAGTCTATCTGGTTTGGCTGGGCTGCTCAGGGTTACAATGGATTCCTGGCTATTAAGGAGCATAAATGCCATAAAGCTGGGTTCAAAGCTTGGAAAGACCTCATGTGCAATGAGGAAGTGTTATCTGATAATGAGCTGGTACAAGGTTCTAATCTGTCTAATGCTTGTCTGCAGGTGTTGTTGGATCGTAAAAAGCTGCTGAAGGAGAAGATTGCCCTCTGTCTCAAATCCAAAGCTAGGCTTGATGAGATGGCTAGAGCTATCTTCAAAGAGTTCAAACAGTCAAAAGGAAGAATCAATCAAATTGTGCCAAAACTCAATAAAAGACGGTCTTGTAATTGGTCTGCCAAATAGTGGTCTTACACGTTTAAATCTCTGTGGGCCTTTCCTAATCATAGCAAACATTCTTATCTGCTATGGCTTATGCTCCAGAATGGCCTCTGGATTGGTCCCAGAGTCAACAAAATTCAGATAAATGGAGGGTTGTGTTCATTTTGTGGCAAGGTGGAAGATGTTAACCACTTGTTCTTTAATTGCCCTCATGCCAGACAATTTTGGTCCAGTGTGGAACTTTATCTTCATTCCAGAAGATCTCCAGGGCTCACACAGGATTCTGTCATCATAGGATGCTGTAAGAATATGGATGTTCTGCTTTGGAACATATGGAGAGGCTATATCCTATGGCATATATGGTGCAGTAGAAATAATGTAGTTCATGGTAAAGGAAATAGAAATTTCCTTGTCTCTCTCACTAGAACTCTCAAGAAAGCCTCTATTAAATGTATCCAGAATATCAAAACTGCTCCTGAGCATAAGGAAAGCATTTTCACATTGCTAAAAGCTTGTAAATTCTCCAAATGGAGAAACACTATCTCCTCCGTGTACTCTGCTCAGAGGCTTGATATGGCCTGTTTTTTGTAACTGGTTGTGCTTGTGGCTCTTGCCCCTTGCACAGGATGTACTCCCTCCATTAATCTAATTTTCTTGCTTTTCCAAAAAAAAAAAAAAAACACCGAGAGGAATATTTTCTGCATCACTATCTGATCTTCGAAAGCTTCCCTTTTGATGTCTAGAAGCTTCTTTACTGGTGCTTCAAAGATTTTCCGCTCTCTTATTCTTGATCTTCGCCCACTAGCTCTCACTGCATTATCGTTGGTTTATTTTGTTTTCGCTTGACATGCTACCAATAGCAAATGATGATATACACATTGGGAAGAATGTCTTATGACTTCTTGGAAAAGGGCTTTATTCATCACTTGTTGGTGTTTCGGTTTCCTCCATTTCTTACTTCTGGTCTTCCCTACTATGTTTTCTTACCTTTTTTCCTTCTGTCTTCATTTTAACTTGATACATACCCCTACAGGGCTTTGGGCAAGGGATGATCTTTACTTTAAAGCTTGCTGAGTCATTGTTTACTTCTTTAATTTTCCACGTTTCTTTCTTTTGCTTGGCTCCCCTTCCACATGGTTGTATTCCTTTGCATTTTAATATGAATTAAAATGTTCATAGAGAAAAAAGTTTTCGTGACGTATGTTTCAAGGGGATGTATTATTACTTTTCCTGTGCTTGATCTGAAGTCTGAAAGGACAAAAAGCTTGATCTGAAGTTTGAAAGGACAAATGTCGGCAAGCATTTTGGCATGAGCAGCTTTAGCTTTATATGAGAGTCTTTAAAGTTATGTCAGAATTTCAAACAAAAGAAATTGCAAAGATGTTCACAATTTCAATGATTTGATGTTGACAATTTCAATGAAATCAGAGCCTTTAAGTTTATTTTCAACATAAAAAGATTGCAAGGATGTTGACAATTTCAATGACCAGATTATGGAGAGATCACTTTTTTTTTTTCTTTTCCTTAGAGGCAGAATATAATAGGTCGCAATACGACATATATTTTTATGCATACTCTTTACTTTCTCATCCCTAATAAGCAAAGAGGACTTGATTTCTTTTGAAACATCAATTTCAAAAAGCAGAAGGAGATCCCATTTGGATGTCGATCCTAAGCTTTCATATTATTTCATGGATAAAATTCAAAGAAGAGGGATGGGAATTCAACCTAGACCATGAGTTGAGCAGGCATATTCTCTTTTGAATTAAAACATATGTACCGTTTTGAAAAATGACATGGAATGCTCCAAATCTCACAAAGCGAGGGTTGGATGTCTAAAAACTATTAGGATAAAGAGCTCAAAAGGCCCATTTAGCTAAACACAAAATGACACTTTGAAGGAGGAGCTAGTTCTAACATCTCACCATCTAAGTGCTAGAAAGTGTCCAAGCATAATCCAAAAGGGTTGAACCCCTACTCCCAACCTTGAGAGGCAAAAGACCCAACCAACTAGACTAACACGCTTTGACAAAAAACATAATAGTTGTTGGGGAGATACTATGCTTTCTTAAAACGTATGTTTCTAGTAGCCCATGACTAGTCTGCCCAATGTCTTAACGACCATTACATAAACTTATAATCACTTTCCTCATAACTATGTCCTTGGCATTTAAATTTTAATTATTTCTTTTATGGGGCCACATATTCATAGTGTCTTTCAATAATAATATATCCCATTCATCATATATCATGCATGCTTAAGACTGAACTCCATACAATATTATAACAAAATAAAAGAATATTCTTTCAAAACAAAGAGGATTACATCTCTTGGTTCATTTAGAATGCCCTATACCTAATTTTATTACTAAGTGTTTTTCAACCTTAGACATAGTACATCTATAATACCTTTAGACATGATGTGATAGATATACTTGTAGAGTCTCACTAAATTGGTCACATTCACTAATAGATAGCTTTTAAAGAGGTCGTTTCATTGCATCCACTGCCAAAAAATGAAAGTTTGAAAGATGATTAACACATACAACCTCCCATTTTTCATCTTCCACTTTCCATATTCCATTTCCTCGATGTAGATCCTCTTAGAGACCTTGCAGAAAGCAAGAGAGATAGAAAGAGATAAAGAAAGAGTAAATTTCTATTTCAAAGAGCCCATTCCTATGTGTAGAGCCTCTTACATATCTTGAAAGAGAGAGTTAGTGAGAGAGTAATGGCATCTCACGCAAGCAGTTTTTCATTTCGAGTGCCTCATAGATAAGTAAGGTCAAAGCTGAACTCCCATTTAGAAACTTCTTCTGACCCCACTTCTTCTTTGCTTCAAATAATCTGTCTTGGACATAAGGAGTCAGATTCACTTTATTGCCAATTTGTCTCATTGCATGCGAGAGTAGTTGTACGACAATCTTTTTTGGTGCAGTATATCTATGCATACTTGGGAAACAAAAATGTTGGTGAACTAGGCGGACAGCATCTTCAATATCAGTCCTGTTGATATCCAAAAAGGACCTCTTTTTAGGATCATGACATTCCTCTTTGACATTATTGATCCCTTCTTGATTCCATCCGAAGGCTTTGTTGATTATCTCATGTGTGAATTGAATGGTTTTCCAGGTACCTACTTTGTCCAATACTCGTGCTTCAGGAACTGATGCCTTATTTGATGCAGGCTGTAGTGTGTTCATCACTTGTGTGCACCTTTGGAAATCTGGCAGATAGATAGGTATCCTCATAAATGCATCTATTCCTGCTTGTGTCCATACATCCTCTATATGCGGTAATCCTTGTATTATAGTTTTGAAGTCTTGCGACATAATAGGGAAGTAGCGATCCCTATCCATAATCTTGATTGTGGCCATGACACCGGTTGGTCATCCAGAAACCAATGGCCTCTTGCTTTTGTTATGGATTCTAGTGGAAGAAGCTGAACCTCTTCCTCTTGAGTCGCTTTAGAATTGGGAGATGCCATCTGCACTCAATTGAGGGCAGTCATTAGTCACCGAATAGTATTTAGAATCATCCTTCAGTTATCCTTTATTAGATTGGCAATTCTCCGCATGAATGGTGTCGTCCCTTTCCCGTGGGTGTGAGAAAGGTAATACCTGGATTTTTCCATATTTTAGATATTTTTATATTTTCATCTGAAAAGAAAAAACAGAAAGGTTAGGTCATAGCCGAAGCAGTTATTTTTTTTTTTGAGTGATTTTCTTAATGTATGTACAAGTGCTCTCCTATTTCCCAAGAGGAAAGTGTGTTCGACTATCCTGAAATAGAAGAAAGATGTGCCGAATGCTTGGCCTTGTAATGTGGCCCTATCATGCATACTTTGGGTCCTGATAACTCCAAATGTGTGCAACTTGAAGTAGTTGGATGATGCATGCAGTTTGTCTTGTCTTTCGGCAACCAAATCTGCTTTACTCTATTGGGACGTATTGTATCCCGAACATTCCTGATGAATGTGGTGCTTCTCATGTTGTACGTATGCTCTATCTGCTTGTTGAATCTCGGACTGGCTTGTGTTGCAACTGCGGACTCCTTCTCTTTCCTGTAGCTATTCTTCTTTGGCTGTTTTGCCCTTAGACCATATTGGTTCTCCTTGTGCAATGGTTCATTGTTTCGGTTTAGCATCTTTGGAACACATGATTTTGGAATCCATATTTGCACTCGATCTGGTTGGGTGGCTACTACTTTCTTTGGAATCCATATCCTAGCAATTCGTCGTTGACTTTGGTGTTCAAAATGATTTGCCTTCTTGTTTGATTGGTTATTCTGATGTCAAAGATGTTTTTGTCGTTGAAGATATGCATCCTTTTGATCCTTTCTTATCCAAGCTTGTTTAGTGTACGGAATAGGGTATATTCTAATAGGTACAGACTTTGGATTACTCAGAGGACTAGTCTCTCTTGTGCATGGTTCTTCACTACGGCTGTTTTCAGATAGAATGACACTCTTGTGACCTGCTAGATTAGAAGATGGTATGCAAGCAGGATTCAGTGTGTCCTCACATGAAGTACTTGATGAAGGGGTTTCTATAGTGCTATTGAACATACATTCATGACTGTGTTCATTAGAGTGAATTTTTGGCTCTATGCTTGCGGCTTTGATTGGTCATTCATCTAGCAAACTAAATACTTCACGATGTCCTATCTTGGCTGAGATGTATCCTAAAGCCAATTGAATGGTCACCTCATATTCGTATATCCAGTCTTGACCTAACACTACATCTTCGAGTAAATCCTGATCATGACACACTAATAGCTTTTGTTCCATAGTGTTGTTGCCAAGATGTAGAGGTAACGTGATTTCACCTATACATTGAGTAATTGTTCCTCCTATTCCTATCAACTGTGCCATCAATGGACGTAATTCCTCCTTGAGTTTCTGAGTCAAAGATTTTGATACAGCTTATGGCGGCTCCTGTGTCAATGAGAGCATCCACTAAGTGGTACTCCGTTTTACCCGCTCCCAAATTCAAATATGGTTGTGTTCTCTGTGGACCTAGGGTTTTAGTGGCTCTAAAATTAGCCATTGGGATGAGTTCTTCTCCTAGTCGATATCTCTCATCTCTCTCTCTCTCATCCATTCTTTCCGTTTCTTAATTCGTTCTAGTGCTTCCTGTCTAGCTTCTTCTCGTATCCTTTCCTCCTCGATGCGTCTATTCTTGCCCTTGATTAATCGTGACATTGTTTCTTCAGTCAACGGTTCTAGATATTTTTCCACTCGACATCCACTGATATAGTTTGGTAATACTTCCCCATCTAGGGTTGCTAAGCTGATGGCTCCGCTTGTCGGCTCCTTCTAGGTATTCTTGGGTCTTTAAGAATTTTACCAGAGGCACGCTCCATCTCGGTGCTACTGTGGAGTAGCATAGAGTGGAGTTCTCTTCTGGATTTTGTTCTTGACAGGTTTGGCAGGTTGATACATAGTTATGCGCATCCCTCTGCATGGTTGGCCAATATATGCCTAATCTCCTCAGGGTTTGCCATGTTCCGTTTGCATTCAAATGAGTTTTCCATTGATTTACATGTGCTTTCTGAAGCCACATTTCCTGTTCCTCCTCTTCAACGCATTTCATTAGTAATCCACTTGAATCTTGGTGATACAAACTTCCTGCAATGATATGAAGGTTTTTAGTCTTCCAAAGGTCTTGGGTTCAGTTTGGTGTGATCCCATCTTTAGGTCCATGCGTGAGTATAGGGATCAACTTTTCTGCCCATTGGGGACATACTTCCAGATTAAAAAGGTACGTATCTGGCAAATCATCTCGTACTCCTATGGGTGGTTCTCCATGGGTCATTCTTGATAAGTGATCTGCTCTTATGTGGGTATTTCCTTTCTTGACTACTACCTCAAAATCAAATTCCATTAGCAATAAAAACCATCATATTAGACTTCCTGTATTGCAAGGTTTATTGACTAAGTACAGTAGGGCTTGATGATCAATGAAGAATTTGAATTTGTTTGCCAATAGGTAATGTCTGAACTTTTTCACTGCATACACCATCCCTAGGCCTTCTCTCTCAGTTGTGGTATAATTGCGCTCTGCTTGATTTAATTGTCTACTGGCATAGGCTATAGGGTGGTCTAGCTTTCCTGTATCTACAGGTTGAGCTAAGATGCAACCAATGGCAAACTTGGAAGCATCCACATGAATGTGAAATGGCTTATTCCAGTTAGGTACTCGAAGGATTGGTGCTGAACTCAATCGATTCTTTAACTCATTAAAGGCTTTCTCACATTCTTCGGTCCAATTAAATTGAGACAAGAGTGCATAGAGAGGTCTAGCAATTATGGCATACATATGTATAAATCTTCGGTAGTATCCACAGTGTCCCATAAATGCTTGTACTTCTTTAGCAGTCTTTGGTCTTGGTAAATCCAGAATTACTTTGATTTTGTCTTCATCAATTGAAATTCCATTTTTAGAGACAATATGTCCTAATATTTTTCCTTGTCGGACCATGAAGACACATTTTTCTCGGTTGAGGCATACTCGATATTGTCGAAATTTGGCAAAGATCTTTTCTAGTTCAGGGATGTGCTCCGATCATATAGCTGAATAAGTACATAGATCGTCCACGTATACCTCCATACTCTTTCTCAGGAACTCTTTGAATACATGGCACATCAATCTTTGGAAGGTGGCTGGGGCATTCGTTAGACCAAAAGGCATGACTCTAAAGGCGTATACTCCCCATTCAGTTGCAAAAGCGGTTTTATGTTGGTCCTCAGGAGCAATGGCTACCTGATTATACCCTAAAAAGCCGTCCAAAAAACTATAAACTTCCTTCCCTGCCACTCTTTCCAAAAGATGATCCGTAATGGGTAATGGGTAACTATCCCTTATGGTCGCGGCATTTACTTTCTTCATATAGATGCACACTCTTAACTTCCCATTCTTTTTCGGTACAACCACCAAAGCTGATACCCATTCCGTGTGTTCGATCTCATAAATGAATCCAGCATCTATCAACTTATCTATCTCTTCCTTTATCTTTGTTGAATACACATCATTGTATGTATACGGTCTTTGTTTAGAAGGTTTGGCTTCGCATGTCATGGGGATTCTATGGGCACATATAGATGGATCTACTCCTTTCAAGTCCTTACAGGTCCAGGCAAAGACATCCCGATATTCCCTTAATATGAGGCATATTAACTCTTGTTCTTCCTCCATTGAGACATCCTGTCCTATGAAAGTACATTGTTCTTCTCCTTCCTCTAAGGTTACTACTATCTTCTTATTTTGTTCTTTATTTTCATATGCTATTCCTGGCTGTGCTTCTCTTTTAGGCATTTGAATAGCAATTTTTCTCTCTTCTACTTCATATTTTTTGAAGTGTGCTGGCACTTCAAATTGGTCTTGAGGCTTGTTTTCTTCATCAATTTTTGCTTTTTCTAATCCAAGATCCTCTTCCTGTGTTGGTTCTTGATTTATTTCATGAGATATGACACTTATTTCTTGAGTTTCATTTTCTGTTACCATGTGTTCTTGCTCCATTTCAATGCTCTCATAGTGTTCCTTCCATTCCTTTTCTATGACTTCTCCTTCTTCAGCCTCATAAAGGACTACCACATATAGACTAACGTCATATCCTTCCTCATCAATACATTCATTCATAGTTATTACTTCTTCGTTCACACATACATCAAGGGTCACTAAAATATCCATCCAACCGTGAGGTTCAAACTCTTCATCCAAAAAGACTTGAGGCATGTAAGCTGGAGCTTGTACAGACCTAGCTACTCCTTGCCTTTGCTGCCATCCCTTTCTCCTATCCTCTTCCTTTTTTGCAGTTTGGCATATCCATAGATGAGTGTCCTCGTTCATCCAAGATTGGTCACTAGAACCTATGCTGTGAATTGACTGATCGTCTTCCTCCTTATGAATTTGATTCCATTGTAAGGGGGGAACATCTTGATATGTATATGTGTGGAGATTTATTCTCCTGGTGGTTCCTTCATGCTGTAGGTATACAACATCTTTTCTCCAATCTTGCACAACCTTTAGCTGTCTCATGAAAGGTCTCCCAAGTATCATTTCATAATTGCTCGCCCTTTCAAATTGACATAGTGTTCAAATTCAACTCCACATGTGGTAAAAACTACTCGTTCCAATAATCCCAAGGGTCGTTCAGTGTGTCCGTCTGCCATTTGTATTTTCATACGTGTTGGTCTTAAAGCTGGTTTTCCCCATTTCTCCCAGATTTCTCTAGTAGCAATGCCTACACCAGCTCCGGAATCTAAGATGGCTTTGGTGGTATAACCCCTATAAGTAATTGGAAGGCAAGTGTTTCCTTCATCTCCCTCACTAAAATCTCCTACCTTATCCACTGGGATCTTTACTGTGTTTACTTCATCAATTATCTCTTTTTCTTCCATCTTGATCTCCAATTGACTGGTCAATTTCTCCTTCAAATGTGGTTTAACCTTCAACAGTTCTTCTAATGTTAGGGTACAAGGGATTTTTAGCTTTCTAAGGTTTTGTATGATATCCGATGTTTGGACTGATGGGTTCGGTTCTTTTTTCCTTATTGAGGGAATGCAATACAATTCTGAATTATGTTCGTACTCTCCTATGTAATTTTGCAAAACCTTTACACTATCAATTTCTTCGTTACTCGGATCAATTGGTAATATTTCGTTTGAATTCAACTCAGGTATTGAATCCTCTATTCCATCTTCTGCTTCTAGCTCTTCAAAGGGCGGTTCAATTCCTTCCACTTTCTTCCATCTGTCTTCTTGGACTCTTGCCCACAAATCTTTAGGCCATTCCCCTTCCACTTCGGGAAAAATGGATCCTTCCCTTTTATCCTCACAATAATTGCCATTCTGTGTCTCATTTGCTTCGGGTTTTTCGTGATCATTAGTGATGACACACTCTTGGAATTCTCTTTCGGAAATTCGGGTATTGGATAATGGCAACGCAGGTTTTTCCAAGGTCTGTTGAGCAACTTCTATTAATTTTTTGCAGATCTCCAACCTCTCTTTCTCTAGGTCACCTCTAGGATACTCTCTTTCATGTTGTTCTATGGTAGGTCCTGCTCTTATTCGTGCCTTGTATGCCTGAATCCACATGGCTAATTCTTCATGCATGGGATCTGCTAAAACCGATCCTATCTCATCCTTTTTATGCCTTTCATTCTTATTTCCTTCTTCCAGGTTCATTTTTTCTTTGTGAGTTTGTTCATTCTTTTCATTTTCCTTCTTTTGTTGTAGTTTCCTTTCCTTTATTCTATCTCTTCGGATCTTCCATCTTTGTGTTCGTTTGCTTACAACACTTTTCTCAAGCTCTTCCGAATCTTCAACTATTTGAGGTGCAAGCGTATTCGTCTCTAGGTCACTTTGATTGTGTTTTTCAGGTTTTTCTGGGGTCTCTCTAGCTTTTGCTCTTGTTATCGCCTTCAATGGCACAGTGTATTCCTTATCACTCCTTGATGATTCTATTACTTCTATCACATTGATTTGCACATTGGAGGTAACCTTGTTGGGATTCTTGGGGCAATCTCTGAAAAGATGTTTCTTACCACAGTCACTACAGTAGCCTTCCCAGACTCGTTTTTGTGGTGGTGGCTTTGGCAATGTACATTCTCTGATATAATGATCACCTCCACATCTGTAGCATGGTCCTCTGGGCACATGCGGTCCGTCCATGGGTCGGGGTGGTATGGTTGCTCTCGGAGCTGTGTACATCATTGGCACATAATCTTGCTCATATCCATAAGAGTTATCTTGTGGTTCCAAGTCATAGGCATATGGTTCGTACGTTTGTCCATATTCTATCATAGAGCTCTCATAAGAGGGATAGCCTCCTTGACTAGAGTCATAAGATGAGTCATATGATTCATTACCAATCAAAGGTGTAGCTGGTACTATTGCTCTCTCTAGGTTTTCTTCAGGACGAGCTATTTTTACTGGGACAACATTCTGAGGATGGGGCGGTTGTTGCCCTAGTACTGGTTGTGGTTGGGTGTATCCTTGATAAGCATATGGTCGTGGCACTGGTGCCTGCTGCTGATAAGTGGGGTACCTAAATGCTTCACCTCCTTGCTCTCTTTGAGGGTATCCATAAGATCTCATATATGGCTGTGCTGGTCTCGATTGCCTATTGTAAGGGCAATTTTCCGCACTGTGATTTGTATATTTTTGTTCTACACTGCAATATTGTAGAGGTCCTGGGACGGTGGGTCTATTATAAGCATAAGCAGGTGGTGGGACTACTCCCCTAGTGCACAAGTGAGAGGGATGATGACCTCTGCACTGCATACATCTTCTAAGCATGGGCACTCTTACAGGGTTATTGGGGTAGTTCCTCTGTCCTTGAACGTTTAGTTTCTTTGCTACTAAGTCGGCTATTTCCTCTACATTGTTTCTAGGGTTTGATGTGCTGCTGGCCGAATCTTCACTTTTCAAGCTACCTTGAGGTATTTTCAAATCCTCCGCAAGATTGTCTTCTAAATCAATACATTCCTTCATGCATTCTTGCAAAGTTTGAACTCTCTTTACATACACCAGAGATCTTAATGATCCGGTTAATAATCCTTCCAAAAATAATGACACCATTTTATTTTGGGTAGGTCTCTCTTCCACTGGGCATCTGTCCACATACTGCTTGAATCTTCTTGCTGCCAATCTCACTGATTCTGTAGGGGCTTGCTTAAAGCTATGGATCAATGATGACGAGTTGTTTTTAATTCCAGACTTAGTGAATTCCAAAATCATTTCTTGATAGACTTGTTCCATGTTTTGAAAATTATTAGGATCTAATGGTTGGAACCATGCTAACGCTGTGTCTGTCAAAGTAAGACCAAAAGATTCATATTGGATCAAAAACTTTTCCACTTGTTCGGCTCTAATTACTTGCTTAAATTCAGCTATGTGATTGTAAGGTTCACTAGAGCCATCATAGTGGTTTCTCATGCATTTGGCCACTTGAATTGGCCTTTTAAGACAAAAACGACTTAGAAAAGGGAGAGGGGGGCAGGTTCGTTCCTTTCCATTGTTCTGACTGAGAAACAGAAAAGGGACGACTACTGCAAAGGAGGTTGGGGGATGGTTGTCCTTATATGCAAGGGTTGTTGGGTACCACGGGGGGGGGGGGGGGGGGGGGGGGATGTAATTTTTTGTTTGAGGAGAGCACCGAGCTGCTGAGAGGGATACATACACAAAAAGGGAAACAATCCTCAGGAGCAGCGGGTACGCACATCTGAAGCAGGCTTCTTCCTGGATTTTTCTTTTGGAAGTGTTATTGTCCCGCAGGTATGCACGGATGGAAGCAAGCAGAAGGGCTTTTTGTGTAGCTGGGGGGTTATCTTCTGTTGCGGACCTTGTGTGTTCTGGGATTGGCGGTATGGAGATTTTGCTGGATCTAATGCTTACCAAAGGAAGACATTGAGGGCATCTGCAGATATTGGAAACACAGAAGATTAAAATATATTTGGAGGATCCCTGTGTATTGCGAGCTAAAGTGAGGTCACAAGTTTCAGTAGGAGCTTATTCAGTTTTCTGAGCTTAAGAAGACAACGCCAAAAGACGCCGTGGACTTCCCTAAGAAGGGTAAAACTGGTGATGGTACGTCCTTTTCGTTGCTGAGAGGGAGTTGGAGAAAACTTGAGCAGTCGGTACATGTAAGAAGATGATGATTTCTTTCAGTTCATGTGAATTGGATTTAATGTAAGTCGGATGTTTCGATTGTTTCAAAAGTACTTCATTCACGCTAACTGTTTGCTCATGCGTCAGTTTGAATGGGTCTGAAACGCTCATGAACTATAAGTCATCACATACAATTTTTAATGAAAAGAATGAAAGTTATCTGTCTGCATGTTAATGTGTACACTCTCCAATCAACTAATCGACTGATGGTATCGATGCCGCCTGAATCACTGTTGTAAGTTAGTCCTTTCCCAATTCCAATGGTCTCTCAGCTCTTTGAAATCGTGATTATTCCAAGGAGTGCATGTTATGTGAGAAATCACCGGTAACTGTGCGCAAAGCATTCTGCGAGTTCTTTTGAGCCGATGTGTGTCTCTAGATGCGGAGAGAATTTTATTATATCGGCATCCATAGTGTTTTATCACTGTACAACACCCTGAGTGATGGTCATATGTGGAAATTCGATTGCACATTTTATTTATTTCCCTCACCTTGGGCGCTCCCCTAGATGTCTTCGCATTAACATATGATCGGTACCTGGGCCCTCCGTAGTACAAATGGCACAGGGTATTGAGAATTCCGAAGTGTGAGCAAGAGGGGATTCAGTTTTGGGTATCGACATTGGCTAGAGGGAAATTCAAGCCCTAAAGCAAAGAGAGCCAAGGAATGGATGGTTCTAGACAATAGGGAAGGTCAACCGAGAGGTTCGATTGGAGAAGATCGCATCTGATCATGTCTGCCTGTCGAAACTATGTGATGAACAGATTTAGTTGCTGAACATACACATTGTGGGTACAGAGTGTCTTGAGATCATTACATCCCGTTGTGCATCTGCTAATGGCGATGGCACTCTTCGATGCTGGGATGCTTGGAGCCTAGCATCTATTTTGGTTATCAAGGTATATGATTCAAAAACTCTTCCATGATGTTGGAACAACTAAAATGAGTCCTTACCATCCATCAGTTTAGTGCATAACTCGATTCATTGTGGGATGTGCGCGACCAACTGATACCTCTAGTGGTTCTGGATGGCCACACGTTGGCAGTGAGAAGGGTTAAGTTCCACCTTATCATGAGGATGTGATCAGCTCATGCTCACATGACATGACTGTGCGGGTGATGGAACATAGACATGCCACTGAATGCCTTACCTGCCACTTCCACCAATGCCCGAGACACCTTCGGCTCCTGCTGCTAAGGCATATTAAACTCTGATAGTTCTTGATCACCCAATCAACGTGGATCTCAAGATGGGACTCATGTGCATACATGGATGAGTATGAACTGCTGCAGAGAGTTGCAAAGTCCTTTTCTTTGTATGTGCTTGACGCTTGAGAAACGCACAGTGGTTGCAAGCATAGAAGGGAGAAGGTTTGGGTCTTTAGAGCTGAATTCCAATTCTGTGGCTGCCACATGTTGGAGGCGTATGGCTCGGTCGAGCTTAACGATCACAAGGAGGGAAGGAGATATTAGTGACTGCCAAACCATATAACAGATTTATAGGGGCTTGTTGATCAACTCCATAACTGTATTCTTGGTGTTCTCAATGTGAGGACGACCATAGGTCAAGTTAGGGAAGAAAAGTTGCAACAGCCAAGGAGATAATGGGAGGAAAACAGGGTGTTTGATGCTAAACCTGTGATGCTTTATGACTGCACTCTTGTGAATTGGATCAATCGAACTACCTACAATCATTTTGGGTGTCACGGTACGGTGCACCGGGTGATTCATGCTCTCTTGTTGCTGTCTTGAATATGTTTGCTTCGGTTCGGGTGCTGAGTATGAGACCTTCACGGTTGTGTGTTTTTATGCATGTGAGTAAGTGTCAACACATGTGTGCTCTTATGTATGTGAACGAATTGTGTGTGAGGAAGCTAGGGTAGATGCATGGGTAAGTAACAGGATGAATAAAAGTGGAAGCGTATTAGAGAGGAGAAATATGTGTTGCTAGGGTGAGGTATGAAAAAAGGGGGAGGAGGAAGTGAGTTTGGGAGAGTGAGTGCACAAGTACAAGTGTGTACAAGTAGGGGATTAGAGGTATAATCGTGACCTCCAAGCAATTCAAGTGGACCAATTCCAAGGGGGTTTGAGCAAAATAGAGGCGTAAATATGCATCTTTCCCTTGGACTAATAGACAAACATTTTGGTGCGTCTGTCGGGAATAGCTTGGCACGTCTCTATAAGAGAGTGCCATAGGTTCGCCTAGTGCCACATGTTGGCCGAGCTTGCGGACCCAAGATCTAGTACATGAGCGAGGGGAGCTCATCCTCAGGAGCAACACAAACGCAAAGAGAGGAACGCACTCATAGAAGAGCCCTTGAAAGAGAAAGGAAGAGGTGGAATTGCAAGGCGAGTCAACCTCGACTAGCTCGAAGAAATCTGCTAAAAACGTGTACTTCCATAGGAGAGTCGTGAATCAAGTGTGGACGTTTGAAGGAGGGATCCTGAGGCCACGTGCACTAAATTTCTGGGATCGAAGTGATATTGACATCACACCTCTGTTCGAAATGGCTCAACGGATTTCGGTTCATTTGGGGGACTTCACCAAGTTCTCAGGAGCTTGGGACGAGGATCCTGATAGTTTTATCCAGTTGTTTTAGGTTACTTGTGAGGCCAATGAGGTAGTTGACCAGGGTCAAAGGTTGAGGATTTTTCCGGCTATTCTTCGTGATGAGGCAGCCAATTGGTATGGGAATTTGACACCACAAGAGCGTGGAACTTATTAGATGCTCAAGGAAGCCTTCTTGGCAAAGTTTCGACGACAAGGCTTCCAAGATAGATTGGCCCAACAAATGGATTACCTGCGACAGGGAGTCAATGAAAGTATCGATAACTACATTCAGAGAATGGAAACCTTGGTAAGAAAGATGGGTGCGAATGCCCCGAACGATGAGACATTGAAGAGAAGACTCATCGCGGGATTGAGAGATCCTACGGCACAGCAGCATATCAGCCTGACAAGACATGCAACTTTAATGGATGCTAAGGAACAAGCAAGGCTTTGGGAGGAAGTACAATTATGTCAACAGAGGAAGATGGAGCTCTTATACGAGCCTATGTGAGGCCCAGGGAATATTCCAATAAAAGATCCTGGCCAAGGAAGTCCCGCATTGACGACCCCAGCTTTTGTAGCTGCCACTAGCATGCCAGGCGAGGTAAAGCCTGCGCTAACTGAAGAACGAATATTGGAGTTGGTCACACAAGCTATAAAAGCTGCCACAATGACCCAGGAAACATACACAGTAAAACCCGAGGTAACTACAAACCCGAATCAAGTGTTTAGATCGAATACATGGTGTGGAAAGTGCCATGGTTACGGCCATTTGGCTTCAGAATGCCCTACAGTCTCAAGAGTATTCACAGATAGATCACCACCTAGAATGCGTTGCACTTTTTGTGGAAGAACAAATCACACAGAGGACCGATGTTACAACAAGAGAGCCTATGAAGAGAGGACCATGAAATCGGGAGATACAAGAGAAAGACCTTACACAGGATTGCCCGCTCAAAGTGTCCCACCTACATCTCGTTGGGAAAACAGACTGACTTATGGATATGGTGCTCAGGGTCAAGGAGGAGACTATCCGAGAGGAGTTGCATGCGATCAAAGAAGAGACGGTCCAATCCAGTGCTGGAGGTGCCATGGCTTTGGTCATACTCAATCTAGATGTCCAAATGAAAAGAAACCAATTGATTATACCCCACTATGTAGGTACTGTAGTGGAGAGGGCCACTTTGATGAAGATTGTCCAAAACGAAGAGCTTCCACTGGCAAGGATAAGGGACCAGTAGGGTCCTCGAATTATGTTAATACTGAGATGCATTCCACAACGAGAGCTCAAGAGCAAGTTCCTACGATTGGAGTAGTGTTCAAGACACCGAACCCTCAAGAAGGCTCTAGCTCGTCGATGCACTTTATGGATGCTTACCAGGCCAAGAAACCGCATAAAGAGCCAACTGTGGCAGTAGTCACAAGGACTCAAGAGTATTTAAAGAAGCATCCAGAAGACGAAAGCGAAAAAGAAAGCCAAGAGAAGATAGCTGAACATGGAGAGGTAGAAAACCAAGTTGGAGGATTTGCTGAGCAGCAAGAGTTTGAGGATGGGGAAGAGATCGAGGTTCTTCCACTAGTGACCAAGGAGTTTGTGCCAGGCATAGCACCATTCCCTGAAAGATTAAGGGCTCCTAAGAGTAGGAAGGAAAGACAAAGTTTGGAGGAAGTGGACATTGTAAAGTTGCTCGTGGACACGGAAGTCGCGCTGGACATTGGCACATTGTTGAAATGTTCACCTGCATATAGGAAACAATTCTACAACGAATATATTAAGAAGCCGAGGAAAGCTCGAGATAAAAAGAGACAAGATAAAGATGTCCAAGGGATCATTCAAAGTATTACGACGCAAATTGATTCGAACGCTCCAGCTGTGACAGTCGAGATTAAAGGATATGCAGTCCCCGGTGCTCAGTTAGATAGTGGAGCTGCAGTCAACCTTATGACTGAGTTCATGATGAAAGCTTTGGGCCTCAACCACATGGAAGAAACTCCGATGTCCTTGAGAATGGCAGATCAAACACAAGTGAAGCCTGCGGGTCTTTTGAAGAATGTAAGCACAGTTGTGGGCGGTCTAGAGTTTAAGGTTGATTATCTGATAGTAAGACCAAGGACCTCAAAGGCTACCTTCTCGATCTTACTTGGACGGCCATGGCTGGTGCAAGCCGAATGTGTGCACGATTGGCACACAGGATTTATCACAATTGGACCGAAGGCTGATCGAATACAACTTCAAGTGTCTCCAAACTTGACCGGCAAGAAATCGACAACAGCTGAGGAAAGGGAGCAGAAAGCAAAGGAAAAGGTTAGACAAGAAATGGCACGGGTAAGATTTGCCCTGCGCACGGAGACTTCTAAGGACCTTTCACAAGATGGATTTAATCTGCAATTGGCCAACCTCCAACATGCGGAAGTGGGCGAGTACAAAGATCCACTATGTTACAAGGATGACTCAGACCAGGAGTTGCTGGGATGGTTGACACATACAAGTGAATTTGAGTGCTACATGTTGAGTATAGACACAAAGGAAAGCAAAGCTACCCAATCCCTGGAGAAGGGAACTTCAAAAGAAGAGTTGAAACTAGAATTAGCTCCGACAATGGAAGTACAACAGTTGAGAGAAAGGGTTAGAGTGCTAGAAGCAGAGCTTCTAAGGAGAAGTCGAGAATCGAAAAAGGAAGCGAAGAGTAAGACTAAAGTGTCGAAAGCCATTGCAAGAGCTGAACTAAAGAAATTGGGTCCAATCGAAACAGAAAAAAACAATGATTTACTGGCCAACCATGCACGCATGATCGGAGAGCACGTTCCAATCACAACGTCATCGAGGAATAAGGAATATTCGCGAGAATCTCAAAGTGGAAAAATGGGAAGTTTTTCCAGAAAAGTTCTTGAGCGTGGGGTCAGAGCTACCAGATGGAGTACGAGATTGTATTAAATTGGCACTCAAAAATTTCAGCAAGGCCTTTGCATGGTCATACAGTGATCTGAGAGGAATTGATCCCCGGATCTGCCAACATTATATAGACTTGGAAGAAGGCACCCGACCAATATGTCAACGACTCAGGCGGACAAATCCAGTCTACTCGGAATTGATCAAGCTGGAATTGACTAAATTATTGGAAGCAAGATTCATATATCCCATCGCATCCAGCGAATGGGTATCACCAATTGTAGTTGTTCCGAAGAAAAATAAGAAAATCCGTATTTGCATAGATTATCGTAAGTTGAACGAGCGCACAAAGAAGGATCACTTCCCCTTGCCGTTTACTGATCAAATCTTGGACAGAGTGGCTGGCCATAAATTGTAATCATTTTTGGATGGTTTCAATGGGTACAACTAGATCCAAATCCATGAAGAGGATCAATCAAAAACTACTTTCACCACGGAATGGGGCACCTACACATATCGTGTGATGCCATTTGGATTATGCAATGCACCGGCCAGATTCCAGAGGGCAATGATAGTTGCATATCAAGACTATTTGCAGGATTGGATGGAGATATTTCTCGATGACTTTGCGATCAGAGGCAACGATGAAAACATGATGGAGAGGATCGAAGCTATTTTAAGAAGAAGCATTGAAAAAGGCATCGCATTAAATCCTGAAAAGTGTACATTTGGAGTACGAAGAGGATTGCTTTTGGGACATGTTATTTCCGAAAAAGGGATCGCAATTGACGAGGATAAAGTAGAAAAAATTGGACAACTCCCACCTCCTCAAAACTTGCGGCAACTCAGAGGATTTTTGGGGCATGCTAATTATTATCGACGATTTATATTAAATTTTGCATCAATAGCAGCACCACTGACGAATCTTTTGAGGAAAGACCAACAATATCAATGGACTGGAGAGTGTCAAGTTGCATTCGACTTGATCAAAGAGAGATTGATAAATGCACCGATTTTGGTAGCACCCGACTGGACGAAAGAATTTCATGTGCATACAGATGCTTCTCATACTGCGGTTGGAGTAGTGCTATGTCAAGCCGATGAAAGGAAGTTGGACCACCGTATTTATTACGCAAGTCGCAACTTGAATAGCACTGAGAGGAACTACACGACTACAGAGAAGGAATACCTCTCGATGATCTTTGCGGTAAACAAGTATCGGCATTACCTGATGGGAAAGCATTTCACGTTTTATGTGGATCACGAAGCCCTAAAGTATATCATCAATAAACCCGAGCTATCAGGGCGATTGATGAGGTGGATGCTACTCCTACAAGAATTCCAGTTCACAGTGGTAACCAAACCAGGCAAAGCACACATATTGGCCGACCATTTATCTCGAATTATTAATGAGGAGCCAATCTCTGGTGTGCCCGATGATGCTCTTGATGGGCATCTATTCCAGGTTGATGCTAAAGTACCTTGGTATGCCGACTTGGTGAATTTCTTGTGCACCACTAAATATCTGCCAGGAGCAAGCAAGAGAGAGAAGCAAAAACTATTAGCATTGGCGAAGCACCATAGCATCATTGGGGGAAAGCTCTATCGATATTTTGTACATGAAAGCATTTATCGGAGGTGTCTCGAGGAAGAAGAAGCGACCCTAGTTTTGAGGGCATTGCATGATGAACCTTGCGGTGGGAATTTTGCTGGTGAGCTGACGGCAAGAAAGATTTTATTGGCTGGGTATTGGTGGCCAACGCTGTTTAAAGACTCTCATACATACTGTAAGAAATGGGACAAATGCCAAAGAATGGGCAAACCAACATTAGCACATGCTGCTCCTCTTACGCCGGTGCTGGCTCTTAAGCCTTTTGAAAAAAGAGGAATTGATTTTGTGGGGCCTATTGATCCTCCCTCAAGACATAGATCCAATAGGTATATTCTGGTCTGCACTGACTATGTTACCAAGTGGGTAGAGGCTAAAGCTCTGAAGACTGACCGAGTTGTTGATGTAGCTAAATTTTTGTATGAACAAATTATCACCCGATTTGAATGCCCGTTGGAGATAGTGAGTGATAGAGGAACGCACTTTGTCAACGTACTGATCGAAGAATTAATGGAATTATATAAGATCAAACATAGAAAAAGCACTCCATATTACCCGAGGGCAAATGGACAAGTGGAGGTCACCAACAAGGTTCTTGAACAGATTCTGACAAAGACAGTAGTTGTGCATAGGCGAGACTGGGATGAGAGACTTTTGGAAGCTTTGTGGGCGTATAGAACATCCTACCGAGTGACGACAAAGAGCACTCCATTCTCCCTAGTATATGGCGAGGAAGCCATCTTTCCCATCGAAAAAGAAGTCCCGACACTAAGAGTGGCCATCGAGGCCAGGCTGGGAGAGGAAGAGTCATTGAAGGAAAGGTACATACAATTGGTCAAGCTAGAAGAAAAGAGACTCATTGCACAACAAAGTCTGGAAGCTATTCAGAGAAGACGTAAAGAGAGGCATGACAAGAATCTCAGGACCTATGCGATTCAAGAAGGGGATTTGGTGCTAGTTTATGATAGTAAATATTATAAATTCCCGGGGAAGTTACAGACAAGATGGGCATGACCGTTTAAGGTGGTGGAACTCAACTCCAATGGTTCCATGCAAATTCAAGATTTAGGAGAAGAATGTGCTCCCGTGAAGGTTAACGCGCTTCGAGTTAAACCATATTTCAAGTAACATTAGGACGGGAGAAGCCAAACGAGATCCAAGCGGAGGGACGTAGTAGACTCCTTGTACATAGATGTATAGTTATATATATATATATATATATATATATATATATATATATATATATATATATATATATATATATATATATATATATATATATATATATATATATATATATGCGCATATGTAAGCTATGATTTTTGTGTCATAAATATTATCCCTTGCTAGCTCAGGAATTTTGGACTTCTAATTATTTGTTTTGCGTTGCGCAGAGACTGTTAGGAGCTAAGTAACAAAACGGCAGATCAAATAACTCAACTCTATTTGTACGAGCTAAGGATATATTTCTCGGACCAAACATTCGCCCGCATGGACATAGAGGTCGACGACTTTGAGACGAAATATGATGTGGAGGAAGCGCACTGGCTGGTATGCTTCATAAACCAGGGTTTGGATGTTATATTTTATATTGAGTGTTTTGAGGAATACCTGACCCGACATGTAGGATGGGCGGGGGATCGATATTACTATTTCGACCCTTCGAGGGAAATGCCTAACAAAGAAAACGATATCACGTGGGTTTGGGCAGTTGTGTTAACAATAGGAAGTGATGATGGAGCTCCTGAAGTTGAGCCTGACTCGCCCTAGGAAAGTCGTCGGGATGCGAGTACGAGTTGAGGCTATATGAGACATCCCGGAGACTCACATTCTAGAGCATCTAAGGATAGGTATACGAGGGACCAAGGCATAGCCGGCTGTAGTTACCAAGTGAAAAGTCAACTCGATGAATACATATGTAGTGTCTGTAATTGAGAGAATGGAGTGAAGAGGTGGTTGATCTGTCAAAGGCTAGAGTGTATATGTTTGCATGCATGTGTGGGAAAAGTGGGGAAAATCCTTTTTTTCCTCTCCCTAATTCTCAGGACTGGGGCGAATTAATTAACTTTTAAAAAAAAAGGAAGAAAAGGAAGAAAAGAGAAGAAAAGAAAAAAAAAACATTGTGTTGTTGTGATCGTACCAACGCGCTATGGTGGGCTAGTAGGTGGGTGGATTTATCCTAGCCGGGTGGTTAGGACCACGAACCGCAGCTAGTTTCGCCATAGGCTTGGGATGTACATGTGTGTGTCTTAGCTACGCGCCATAACGGGTTGGTAAGTAAGTGGAGCCATCATGGCTGGGTAGTCACGACCACGAGCTGCATCCAGCTTCGTTATGGGCTAGCTGATATATGTTATGTGTTATCATTATGTGGTTGTGTGTTGGGCGCTGCATTGCATTGGTAGATGGGTGGAATCAACCTGACCGGGTGGTCAGGTCCACGAATCGCATCCAATGTCAATGCAGGCCAACGTGTGATTATAAATAAAATTTACATATGAAATTATTCCCCACTCCTGAGGGGGAGAGAGAGAGAGGAGAGGGCGATGATCGCCTGGAAGGGAACATTATTTGCTTGTGTGATTGGTATATGGTGGCTTGCGACAGATCAGCTCACTCTGAATCAACATTCTTAAAGGCACGGATACTGTATATGTACTTATAGATGAGACCTTTAGCGAGGTAGTGCAACGGTCTTGCTTTACAACTCGTGTGCTCTATCCGAGGGTTTTCCAGTGTGTGGCACACTCTAGGGTTTTTATATAGGACTTGACTTGTACTCGAATCTCGATGGCTTCTATAGGACGACGAGGGGGATTCTTCGGGAATGTCTAGTCATGGAATCATTGTACATAGCGAATGGTAGGTGCAATAATGGGGTATGCATTTTGGGTATGTTGCATCTCCGATTGGATTCAATTCAGTTGTCGTTGTTCATTTCGGTATTTCTTCTCTGTTTTCTAGCCATGATGGGTGCATGTGTAAAACATGAAAGGTGTGTATGTGTTATCTGGGTTGAGACTATTTTCATAGTGGAATGCATGAGCAATTTGATGCATGTTGGAATGGGAGTTGCACATATGTGCATGTTCTTGGATCATTTTGAAGTGAATGATTTGTATGTATTCATGAGTGATTTTTTGAGCACTAATAGCTTCAATGAGTGCAGGTTCTGTTGGAGTAGGGGCTCGATGGAAAGGTATGCAACAAGTTGTAAACTGTTATGGTTATGGCTGTTTGGATTGTATTGTAGCAAGAATGGCTCGTTGAGGACGACTTCGCAATTAAGAAGAGGGAAGTATGTTAGCTCAGAAAATGGTTGGTTTTTTGATGCACTAATGTGGTTCTATTTGGCAGGAAAATACGTTTGATTTCAGTTTGCAGGAGCTTTCGGCATGCAATGTCGCATTACAATTGGATGCTTTGAAGCAGAACATGAGGCCTGGGAACCCCTTGGTGACACAAGAGGAGCTTTGGCGATAACCAGTTCCGATTCACATTACCGTACCATGCTGCAGGTGAAGCACCTCTAGTATTACCCCTTGGAGGCTGGGCAGGTGGCTTTGCTCTGTGGGCCTTCCTTTTGCTGCTGTCTTTTATTAAAGAGAAAGAGAACGACAAGCCTTAAAGGCAAGATAATGCTAAGAGGAAGATGTGTGAAGCTTATATGTAGAGATGCATAGTCGAGCTTGTACACAGATGCTGAAATTCATGCCAACTAAGATAGGATTTGCAAATGAAATTTTGTATTGTGCATGGTTTGGCTTATATGTTTCATGGGCTTGAGAAACCCCATGTTTGACATTGACACTTATCATTTGAGTGCTAGCAAAGTAGAAAAAAAAGGGAAGCAGATCTTGTACTCAGAGAAGACAAAAACGAATTAGAAAAGGGAGAGGGGGGCAGGTCCGTTCCTTTTCGTTGTTCTGACTGAGAAACAGAAAAGGGACGACTACTGCAAAGGAGGTTGGGGGATGGTTGTCCTTATATGCAAGGGTTGTTGGGTACCACGGGGGGGTGATGTAATTTTTTGTTTGAGGAGAGCACCGAGCTGCTGAGAGGGATACATACACAAAAAGGGAAACAATCCTCAGGAGCAGCGGGTGCGCACATCTGAAGCAGGCTTCTTCCTGGAGTTTTCTTTTGGAAGTGTTATTGTCCCGCAGGTATGCACGGATGGAAGCAAGCAGAAGGGTTTTTTGTGTAGCTGGGGGGTTATCTTTTGTTGCATCCTTGAGCAACTGAAGAAGGGGAAGCGTTTGTGGTCTGTATACTCAGAATTGGAGCACTGGAAAGTTACTTAAGCAGCATGGAAGGGTCGGCGATTCAATTGTATAAGGGGAGCTGCTGTCAGACGCCTCACAGCCTAACAAGACGATAGGGAGAGTTCTTCTAGAGAAGATGGGTCCAGTCAGGTACAAAGGGTTGACCTCATAGAACCTTTCAATACTCAGAATGTTGGTGTCTTTTGGAGGGGATCGAGGAGGATTGAAAGGGAGAACCGAAATCATGGGTGGAATGGTAAGGAGCAGGGGAAATTCGCTGGGAAAGAGCTACGGGAGATGGCAAAGTTGAGATAGGGCGAAAAGTGGAATGTGCACCTTTTCTTGGGATACTTCTGTTTTTTTGCTATCTGAAGAAGAAAGGAAGGCGCTACCAGATTGTTATGTCTGAGGAATAGAATCATAAAAGTATTTGGCGGTATGGAGATTTTGCTGGATCTAATGCTTACCAAAGGAAGACATTGAGGGCATCTGCAGATATTGGAAACACAGAAGACTAAAATATATTTGGAGGATCCCTGTGTATTGCGAGCTAAAGTGAGGTCACAAGTTTCAGTAGGAGCTTATTCAGTTTTCTGAGCTTAAGAAGACAACGCCAAAAGACGTCGTGGACTTCCCTAAGAAGGGTAAAACTGGTGATGGTACGTCCTTTTCGTTGCTGAGAGGGAGTTGAAGAAAACTCGAGCAGTCGGTACATGTAAGAAGATGATGATTTCTTTCAGTTCATGTGAATTGGATTTAATGTAAGTCGGATGTTTCGATTGTTTCAAAAGTACTTCATTCACGCTAACTGTTTGCTCATGCGTCAGTTTGAATGGGTCTGAAACGCTCATGAACTATAAGTCATCACATACAATTTTTAATGAACAGAATGAAAGTTATCTGTTTGCATGTTAATGCGTACACTCTCCAATCAACTAATCGACTGATGGTATCGATGCCGCATGAATCACTGTTGTAAGTTAGTCCTTTCCCAATTCCAATGGTCTCTCAGCTCTTTGATGTCGTGATTATTCCAAGGAGTGCATGTTATGTGAGAAATCACCAGTAACTGTGCGCAAAGCATTCTGTGAGTTCTTTTGAGCCGATGTGTGTCTCTAGATGCGGAGAGAATTTTATTATATCGGCATCCATAGTGTTTTATCACTGTACAACACCCTGAGTGATGGTCATATGTGGAAATTCGATTGCACATTTTATTTATTTCCCTCACCTTGGGCGCTCCCCTAGATGTCTTCGCATTAACATATGATCGGTACCTAGGCCCTCCGTAGTACAAATGGCACAGGGTATTGAGAATTCCGAAGTGTGAGCAAGAGGGGATTCAGTTTTGGGTATCGACATTGGCTAGAGGGAAATTCAAGCCCTGAAGCAAAGAGAGCCAAGGAATGGATGGTTCTAGACAATAGGGAAGGTCAACCGAGAGGTTCGATTGGAGAAGATCGCATCTGATCATGTCTGCATGTCAAAACTATGTGATGAACAGATTCAATTGCTGAACATACACATTGTGGGTAGAGAGTGTCTTGAGATCATTACATCCCATTGTGCATCTGCTAATGGCGATGGCACTCTTCGATGCTGGGATGCTTGGAGCCTAGCATCTGTTTTGGTTATCAAGGTATATGATTCAGAAAGTCTTCCATGATGTTGGAACAACTAAAATGAGTCCTTACCATCCATCATTTTAGTGCATAACTCGATTCATTGTGGGATGTGCGCGACCAACTGATACCTCTAGTGGTTCTGGATGGCCACACGTTGGCAGTGAGAAGGGTTAAGTTCCACCTTATCATGAGGATGTGATCAGCTCATGCTCACATGACATGACTGTTCGGGTGATGGAACATAGACATGCCACCGAATGCCTTACCTGCCACTTCCACCAATGCCCGAGACACCTTCGGCTCCTGCTGCTAAGGCATATTAAACTCTGATAGTTCTTGATCACCCAATCAACGTGGATCTCAAGATGGGACTCATGTGCATACATGGATGAGTATGAACTGCTGCAGAGAGTTGCAAAGTCCTTTTCTTTGTATGTGCTCGACGCTTCAGAAACGCACAGTGGTTGCAAGCATAGAAGGGATAAGGTTTGGGTCTTTAGAGCTGAATTCCAATTCTGTGGCTGCCACATGTTGGAGGCGTATGGCTCGGTCGAGCTTAACGATCACAAGGAGGGAAGGAGATATTAGTGACTGCCAAACCATATAACAGATTTATAGGGGCTTGTTGATCAACTCCATAACTGTATTCTTGGTGTTCTCAATGTGAGGACGACCATAGGTCAAGTTAGGGAAGAAACGTTGCAACAGCCAAGGAGATAATGGGAGGAAAACAGGGTGTTTGATGCTAAACCTGTGATGCTTCATGACTGCACTCTTGTGAATTGGATCAATCGAACTACCTACAATCATTTTGGGTGTTGTGAAGAGAGATGGTGGATGCAATCCAAAGATGAGTAGGTGCTACTACAACCAGCTTCACACCATCCAACTGAGACTTCAGAGTTGTTTAGTAGACCCTTTAAGCTTACTAAATCCACCAAAATATCAGCCAAGTACTTTGGAACATGTATCCCAAAAGTTTAAGTCAAGGCAGACTAGTTGCGAAATGACTAGCTCCCAAAACTTGCTATTTTTGGACATACACCTGCTAGAAAAAAAGAACAGTGCTCTCAACCTGGAAGGAATTAGAAATATTCCTTTTGGCCATAGCAAATAGACTTAGCAAGCTTCCCAATCCAAGTTAAAACACTTCAAATGATGGACTGAGCGCTGAGAACAAGTTTCATCAATTTCTGGAACATGCCCACCATTCTCGGGGCTCTGCAAAGATAGACTAGTGAGCAGTAAACTTCAGATATATCCAAACATATAAATCCAATGACCTTGAATATTTATATGCAAAAAGTAGACAGTATGAGCTATCCAACGCACTTTAAAACACTGAAAATGGTTCAGTAAAACTCGAGATATGACCTTCTGAAGGTACTGCTCAGAGTGAGTATAGCAGAGAACAAAACAGAGAAGTAGATGATAATAAATGTATAGATTCACATATGATTACAACCACATTGGCAATGAATCTTTGCACAATGGGAGTAGAATGATAGAGCTATGGAGTAAGCTCTTCAATCTCTACAAAATGATATGAAGTGGTCACGTACAAGGCTTGCTAATCGCCTCTTCCTTCTTGCTCCTTTTATAGCTATTCTTGGAGGGAGTTTTGAATTCGAATTCGAATGGCTCCACCTAAAAGTGATCCCCAAAGTTAGGAGATATTCCCTCAGCTCAAAAAGTCATGGTTTTTGGTAGTTAGAGCCACAAAATTGCTTTTGCATCATGCATGAGGTAAGCCATCCTTTTCCTTTTTCTTTTTTCAATTACAAGAGATAAAAATGAACTCTTTTACAAGAGGTGTTCACATGACTACTCATGTGACTTACAAATGAGGATGATATCAAATATATCAAGCATGTAGGCTTGGGTAAAATGCACCAACAGCTCCCCCTCAAGCCTAACATGCTTGGCCTCCAAATAAGTCTTCAATTGTCCTTGATTTCCTGCAAGCCAATCATCAACTTGAATCTACTTAACTTTGTAGCATCAAACGCTTTTGTCAACATGTCTGCACATTGCATATCTGTAGAGACATAAAATAGTTGAATATCCTTGCTCATTAGCTTCTCCCTTACATAATGGTAGTGGACTTCAATATGCTTTGTTCTAGCATGGTATACCGGATTAGCTGCTAGATGTAGTGAGCTTGTGTTGTCACCAAAAATGTGAGGTGTTGAAGAATGAAGTCCAAGATCTGTGTACAAAGACTTTAACCACATGATTTCTTGAGTTGCATTAGCCAAACCTCTATATTCTGCTTCAGTAGAAGATAATGCCACGGTTGGTTGCTTCTTCGATGACCAAGAAATGATTTTTGAACCTGCAAATGATATATACCCTGATGTGCTTCTTCTATCATCTTTAGATCCGGCCCAATCTGCATCTGAGTAGACCTTTAGCTCAATATCTAAAGTATATGAATAGAACAAACCTTCATTCATGGTCCCCTTTAGGTACTTGAGGACTCTCTTAGCCGCTTCCATATGTGGTCTTCTCGGCTTATGCATAAACTGACTCAATATGCTAACACTATAGCATATATCCACCCTTGTGAGTGTTGCATAGTTCAAACTTCCAACCAAGCTTTGATAGCTTGTGATGTCTTCAATTGGCTCTCCTTCATAAGCACTAAGCTTATGATTTTGCTCCATAGGTGTACCTGCACACTTGGTATTTTCCATCTTGAACTTGACGAGCATGTCATGGACATACTTCCTTTGTGTGATGTATATACCTGAATCTGTGTAGATCAACTCCAATCCAAGAAAATAAGTGAGTGGTCCGAGGTCACTTATTTTGAACTCCTCCTTCATTTGACTCTTTACTTGTTTGATTCCTTCAAGATCATTGCCTGTGATAATAATATCATCAACATACACACATAAATAGATTACTTCAGATCCATTCCTCTTTATGAACAAAGAGGTATCCGCCTTGCTAGCTTTGAATCCTTGGTCCTGAAAATAAGTCACCAATCTGAAATTCTAAGCTCTTGGAGCTTGCTTCAATTCATACAAAGCTTTCTTTAGTTTGCATACATAGTTAGCATGATGTGTATCCTCATATCCAAGAGGTTGTGCCATATACACTTCCTCATAAATCCATCCATTCAAGAAAGCATTCTTTACATCAAGTTGATAAAGATTCCAATTTCTAGATGCAGCAAGACTAATGAGAACCCTAATTGTAGGCATTTTTGCAACAGGAGAGAAAGTCTCCTCATAATCAATACCATGGGTTTGAGCAAACCCTTTAGCAACTAACCTTGCTTTGTGTCTATTTATACTTCCATCGGGATTCCTCTTGATTTTGTATATCCATCGAGATCCAATTACCTTCATAGATGGCTTGTTAGGTACAAGCTCCCAGGTGTCATTCTCCTTCAAGGCTTCCATTTCTTCATCCATTGCATCTCTCCAAGATTTCTTGCTTTGTGCTTCTTCGAATGTGGTAGGTTCTTCATTGGTTGAATCCTTTGCAATGTAGATTGAGTGCTTCGTGACCAAAGAAGTATCATAACCAAACCTCTCTGGTTTCTTCTTCTCCCTCGAAGACCTTCTAAGTGGTTGATGTGAGCTCTGGGGTCCATATGTAGCATCCTGCATCTTTGCTTTACCTTTGTTCTTCCATAGCTTTAGTCTTTCCAAGTCTTCTAGGTCAATCTCCGAATCACTTTCTTCAATCTGCTTCCGCTCCTTTGGTTGAAGTGATGGAAAATCTTCATCCAAGTCATAAGGCAGCTTCACTTTCCTGTCATCATCAAACCATGATTTGTTTTCATCAAAAATTACATCTCTACTCACAGAAAATCCTTTATTGGTTGGATTGTACAATCTATATCCTTTTTGGTTTTGATCATAACCAATGAATACACACTTCTCTGCCTTGGGATCCAATTTCCCTCTTACTTGAGAAGGAATGTGAGCATAGGCTAAGCATCCAAATATTTTGCAATGCTCTAGACTAGGTCTTCTTCCATTCCACACTTCATATGGAGTGGTTCCATCTAGTGACTTAGATGGAAGTTTATTTATGAGATATGTGGCTGTCGACACAGCCTCTACCCATAGGTAGTTCGGCAATCCCTTTTCGTTGAGCATGGACCTTGCAGCTTCGACAATAGCTCTGTTCCTCCTCTCTGCTACACCATTGAGTTCGGGTGTATACCTTGTAGTGACTTCCCTTTTAATGCCTCTTTCATTCAAGAAGGCATCAAATTCAGAAGAGAAGTATTCTCCTCCACCATCTGATCTGAGTCTTTTCAAAGTCCTACCTGTTTGGTTTTCAACAAGAGCAATATACTTCTTAAAGCAATTAAACACTTCATCCTTGTGCTTCATGAAAAACAGAATGGTCCACCTGCTACAATCATCTATGAAAGACACATAACATCTTGAGCCTGATATAGATGGTTCCTTACTTGGACCCCACACATCCGTGTGCACTAGATCCAAAGGATTTTGATACATATATCCTTTCTTATTGAAAGGTTGTCTATGAGGCTTGCCGAGTTGACAAGCTTCACACTTATAAATCATTTGTTGCCTTGTGATATTAGGCAAACCAAGTACACTTTGGTCCCTGCAAATCTGTTTGAGTGTCCTCTCACCAATGTGAGCAAGCCTTTTGTGCCATATCTCCAACTCTGTTAGAGTTTGAGATCCATAGCTAAACAAAGCTATGTTCTTTGTATCTTCCACTTCAAAAGTGAAAAGCCTTCCTGTCTTTTCTCCTTTGGCAATCCTTCGAAAGCCTTGCCTTGGGTCTTCAACATATGCTCCAAATCGATTGAATCTAACCTGGAATCCTTTTTCAACAATATGTTCAACACTTATTAAATTTTTGGTAATTGTAGGGACATACAAGACTTTGCTTAAGAGGTTCATATTCCCATCTGATGTCTTCACATTACCTATCTTCTCCACTGAGTGCTTTGTGTCATCTCCTGTCTGCACTTCATTCTTGTTATGAGGATCTTCCAAATCAGAAAGTAAAGCCACATTTCCTGCTACATGGTTTGAGCATCCCGAATCAATGTAAAATATGTGATCATCATCCTTACCCTTCTTCGTTGATAGATTCATAATCAATAATGAATCTTCTTGACTTTGGTCCTCTGCATAGTTATTGTAATCTCTTCTTCCTCTATGGCCACTTTGATAGTTGTTGTTGTTGTTGTAATTGTTGTTGTAGTAGTTGTTGTTGTTGTAGCCTCCATTGTATCTGCCTCTATTTGATCCATAGCCACCTCTATTGAATCCTCTTCCTCTTGAGTTCCTTGGATTCCTGAAACATTCTTCAGTAGTATGGTTAGATAAGCCACATATGTTGCAAGGTTGAGATGATTGGAATCTCCCCCTGCCTTGCTTTCCACTTCTGCCTCTTCCTCTAGCTCTTCCTCTACCTGCAAAGTTTGCTTGGAAAGAGCTACCTTCATCTTCATTCTTCCTATTCTTTGACTTGTCCTTGACCTTAGCTTTATCAGAATATAAGGCAGAAGTTTGATTACCTCTTGAGGACTCACCACCTTTGCTAATCTTTGCTTCATGAGTGAAGAGTGGGCCCATGAGTGTGTTGAGGTCGGGTACATGCATATCCATGTATAAATCCATGGCTGTTGTGAATGACTCCCACTTGTCGTCTGCTTTGATTCCATTCATGATTTGTCTAATGATTTGCTCCTCTTCAATTACCTCTCCAATGCTTCCAAGTTGGTCAGAAATCTCCTTCATCTTTGTGACATAATCAGTCACATTTTGCTTTGGGCTTTTCTTCATTGTTGTGAACTCCATGCACAATTGGTTCTTCCTTGCTCGAGTGTTGCAAGAGAAGAAAGAAGCAAGTGCATTCCAAGTTTCTCTTGATGTCTTGCATCCCTTGACATGAGGTAAAAGAAAATCAGAGATTGAGTTTAGAATATAGGACCTTGCAAGTGCATCCTTCGAACACCAATTCAAAAGTCCTTCCACTTCTTCATGTGATGGTTGCCCTTTGTTCCTCATGGTTGGCATTGCTTCATCTCCTGATATGAATCCATATAGATTCCTCCCTTGAAGGTAAGCCTCCATCCTTAGAGACCATGTCGGGTAGTTGTTTCGATCCAATTTGTCAATTTTTGATGGAAATCCATCTCCCATGTTGCTTGACTATGCTCTGATACCACTGTGAAGAGAGATGGTGGATGCAATCCAAAGATGAGTAGGTGCTGCTACAACGAACTTCACAGCAGCCAACTGAGACTTCAGAGTTGATTAATAGACCCTTTAAGCTTCCTAAATCCACCAAAATATCAACCAAGTACTTTGGAACATGTATCCCAAAAGTTTAAGTCAAGACAGACTAGTTGTGAAATGACTAGCTCCCAAAACTTGCTATTTTTGGACATACACCTGCTGGAAAAAAAGAACAGTGCTCTCAACCTGGAAGGAATTAAAAAAATTCCTTTTGGGCATAGAAAATCGACTTAGCAAGCTTCCCAATCCAAGTTAAAAACACTTCAAATGATGGACTGAGCATTGAGAACAAGTTTCATCAATTTCTGGAACATGCCCACCATTCTCGTGGCTCTGCAGAGATAGACCAGTGAGCAGTAAAATGCAGATAGCTCCAAAACTATAAATTCAATGACCTTGCAAATTTATATGAACAAAGTAGACAGTATGAGATATCCAACGCACTTTAAAACACTGAAAATGGTTTAGTAAAACTCGAGATATGACCTTCTGAAGGTACTGCTCTGAGTGAGTATAGCAGAGAACAAAACAGAGAAGTAGATGATAATAAATGTATAGATTCACATATGATTACAACCACATTGGCAATGAATCTTTGCACAATGGGAGTAGAATGATAGAGCTATGGAGTAAGCTCTTCAATCTCTACAAAATGATATGAAGTGGTCACGTACAAGGCTTGCTAATCGCCTCTTCCTTCTTGCTCCTTTTATAGCTATTCTTGGAGGGAGTTTTGAATTGGAATTCGAATGGCTCCACCTAAAAGTGATCCCCAAAGTTAGGAGATATTCCCTCAGCTCAAAAAGTCATGGGTTTTGGTAGTTAGAGCCACAAAGTTGCTTTTACATCATGCATGAGGTAAGCCATCCTTTTCCTTTTTCTTTTTTCAATTACAAGAGATAAAAATGAACTCTTTTACAAGAGGTGTTTACATGACTACTCATGTGACTTACAAATGAGGATGATATCAAATATATCAAGCATGTAGGCTTGGGTAAAATGCACCAACAGCTCCCCCTCAAGCCTAACATGCTTGGCCTCCAAATAAGTCTTCAATTGTCCTTGATTTCCTGCAAGCCAATCATCAACTTGAATCTACTTAACTTTGTAGCATCAAGCGCTTTTGTCAACATGTCTACACATTGCATATCTGTAGAGACATAAAATAGTTGAATATCCTTGCGAATCTTTTGGTCTAACTTTGACAGACACAGCGTTAGTGTTTGTCTATTAGTCCAAGGGAAAGATGCATATTTACGCCTCTATTTTGCTCAAACCCCCTTGGAATTGGTCCACTTGAATTGCTTGGAGGTCACGATTATACCTCTAATCCCCTACGTGTACACACTTGTACTTGCGCACTCACTCTCCCAAACTCACTTCCTCCTCCCCCTTTTTTCATACCTCACCCTAGCAACACATATTTCTCCTCTCTAATACGCTTCCACTTTTATTCATCATATCACTTACCCATGCATCTACCCTAGCTTCCTCACACACAATTCGTTCACATACATAAGAGCACACATGTGTTGACACTTACTCACATGCATAAAAACACACAACCGTGCAGGTCTCATACTCAGCACCGAAACCTAAGCAAACATATTCAAGACAACAACAAGAGAGCATGACTCACCCGGTGCACCGTACCGTGACACCTGTTGGTGCATTTTACACAAGCCTACATGCTTGATATATTTGATATCATCCTCATTTGTAAGTCACATGAGTAGTCATGTGAACACCTCTTGTAAAAGAGTTCATTTTTATCTCTTGTAATTGAAAAAAGAAAAAGGAAAAGGATGGCTTACCTCATGCATGATGTAAAAGCAATTTCGTGGCTCTAACTACCAAAACCCACGACTTTTTGAGCTGAGGGAATATCTCCTAACTTTGCGGATCACTTTTAGGTGGAGCCATTCGAATTCGAATTCAAAACTCCCTCCAAGAATAGCTATAAAAGGAGCAAGAAGGAAGAGGCAATTAGCAAGCCTTGTACGTGACCACTTCATATCATTTTGTAGAGATTGAAGAGCTTACTACATAGCTCTATCATTCTACTCCCATTGTGCAAAGATTCATTGCCAATGTGGTTGTAATCATATGTGAATCTATACATTTATTATCATCTACTTCTCTGTTTTGTTCTCTGCTATACTCACTTAGAGCAGTACCTTCAGAAGGTCATATCTCGAGTTTTACTAAACCATTTTCAGTATTTTAAAGTGCGTTGGATAGCTCATACTGTCTACTTTGTTCATATAAATTTGCAAGGTCATTGGATTTATAGTTTTGGAGCTATCTGCATTTTACTGCTCACTGGTCTATCTCTACAGAGCCCCGAGAATGGTGGGCATGTTCCAGAAATTGATGAAACTTGTTCTCAATGCATGGTGGGGAAATCAGGATCTTGTAACTCATAGATGGTGACAGGATTAGGGGTAGCTTCCCATATTGAAGAATGTGCTCTAAGAAGGTGCTCCATTCCATTGATCAAGTATACATCCATTATGGAGTCATCTTGGGGAATCAGGTCTCCTCTCCAAACCCTAACAACCGTAGATCTCCCTCTAGGAGTAGTTACTTGCTCTTCATTCCCTTCTCCATTTAGGTTTGAAGCATTGTTTTCTACCCCAAGTTCATTAATGTTTTCAGGGTGTTCCGTGACAACATACTGGATATCTCTTTTGTCCATGTAAAATCCTCCTGCATACTTGACTGCTGGCCTAGGCACTATGTAAACCTCTGAAGCCTTCTTTAGTCTGGCCACTGATCTGTTCAGACCATCCAAGTATATGGGTATCTCATGTTGGTTGGTGGTCACATATTCTAAAGAGGTCCGGTACTCTCCCTCAATAATTGACATCATGCCAATCATTGGTATAGTGTTCTGCATATCCTCTGAAGCCATGGGAATTTCTTCCTCTGACTCACTGGAGGTCTCCGAGTAATGTGAACGGCTACTTGGCTCGGCTACACTACCTACAAAAGAGATTACACTTCTTCGGCTTCCAGATCTAGGGTTCTTCCAGCTCTCAGGTTCATCCGCTTAACAGCTCTGATCAGCCCTTGCTAACCTCTAACTTCTAGATTTCTTTACTATGGGTCAGAATTCTAGAGGCATTTGGCTGGAAAAATGATTGAAAAAAGAAACTTTCAGGTCACGATACTTGACTCCAAAATTTCACGATACACGACCTTTCACTCAAACAATACACGATACTTGAGCAGCCTCTATACACGATACCTAACTATAACGATACTCGATACTTGGCCAAAGACGATACTCGATACTTCAAGAAAGACGATACTTGATACTTCAAGAAAGACGATACACAATATCTGACTCTCACGATACTCGATACCTGAGTGAAAACGATACTTGATACACGATACTCAATAAGTATCGCGATCGGCACCAAACGATACTCGATACCTCCGCAATCACAATACACGATCTCTGGCAAGTATCACGATCGGTAGACAACGATACACGATACACGATCTCTGGTAAGTATCGCGATCGGTAGACAACGATACACGATACACGATCTCTGGTAAGTATCGCGATTGGTAGACAACGATACACGATACACGATCTCTGGCAAGTATCACGATTGATAGACAACGATACACGATACAGGATCTGAGGGAAATATCGCGATACTCAACCACAGGAGATCACGATACTTGTCAGGTATCGCGATACTCGACCACGGGAGAACATGATACTCGACCTTTTTTCAAATTTTTTGCTAGATTTTTTTGGTTTTGATTGCACACAGATGTTTTCCAGGTTCTTCCACCCTCTCCTCACTCTCTACATTACCCAAAACACTCTTTTTACCCCCTGTAAGTCCTCCACGATACCTAACACAGATCGTTTTACACTGATATCTAATTTTTGAATGATGAAAATGATTAGCAAGTGAATGGCTCACCTTGGATGCTCTTTCCCAACTCTCCTATCACCCTCTCTTGCTCCGCGCAACTCCCAATCGCCTTGTTTATCAGACACGATACCCGACTGGAAACTCCTCACGATACTTGTTCAAAAAAACAAGTAACTTACAAAATGATACTTTTTGGGCTTTTATACTTGGAATTTTCCTACTTCACAAAAAAACTCTACTGAACAAAGACTGAATACTACTCTAATGACTTGACCTACTCCCTCACTTCTCCTACTCTACTCGTTCCACTCACTTCCCTAGGCTAACAACTCACTACACACATTCCAAGAATGAGAAGTAGTAAGTGCGGCTGAAAGTGACTTACCAAAGAAGAGAAAATCACCACTCCTCCTCTCGCTTCAATGCAAAAGGCTACTTACCATCACACAAATGCCTCGGTTTGATTCGACACTCCCCGGCAACGCGCCAAAAAACGTGTTGACCTAAGCACCAACTTAGGGACTTGTGGAGAAAGAGACTATACCTCAATCCCCCTCAAGTGCATATAGTGGGGATTCACGCTTTAATTATCAATCCGATGAGTATACAAACCTAGCCGAGTGTATGAAGACATGCATTCAAATGATGATCAATGCAAATGAACTACTCAAAGAGTGCAAACAAGGTAAAGACTGATCCAAACAAACTTCAACTGTCAGTTATGGTGTCACGATACTTGGAACAGCAGCCAACAGTAAATTGAGCTTTTCTTTCAGCTTCGAACTCCAAATATAGTGAATAGCATATGCGTTTTGAAGCTCTCAAGAAGACGCATCCAATGGCAGTAGCTTCACTCAATTCTGACACTCCTACCTCAAGTTATGAACAAAATACTGAGTCATGGGAAAACCTTCCTACACTTCATCACTTCCTACACTTCGCACACACCTTAACAACAGCAAACAAACACTTTCATGGATAGACAACACTTCCTAACACTATTTCCAAGCAATACACATGCACACAAGCTCACAAAGAAGAAGATACAGAGAGGAGAAGACACAACTTCGAATTTCTGTGCTCTTGATTCTCACAATGGCAAAAAGTCTTTACAAAGAGTCACAAATTGACTTATATACTTGTGCCCTAAAAATGGTCCTTTCACACAAGAGACCGACACTTTATTAACTAAAGACTAATTTCCTACTAATTTACATGGGTAAGCTTCTAATCTTCTGTGGGGATGCATCTAGAGGACTCCTCTGGTGCATTTACATCGGAAAATATGTTACAAGAATGGTTATAATACAAAAGTTGGGTGTCCAAATCGGAAAAATTTTGGGGCCCGTCTTTTTCTCTGCCTTGTGCTCTCCTTAGCTCTACAAACACTTTCATGGATAGACAACACTTCGTAACACTCTTTCCAAGCAATACACATGCACACAAGCTCACAAAGAAGAAGATACAGAGAGGAGAAGACACAAATTCGAATTTTTGTGCTCTTGATTCTCACAATGGCAAAAAGTCTTTACAAAGAGTCACAAATTGACTTATATACTTGTGCCCTAAAAATGGTCCTTTCACACAAGAGACCGGCACTTTATTAACTAAAGACTAATTTCCTACTAATTTACATGGGTAAGCTTCTAATCTTCTGTGGGGATGCATCTAGAGGACAACTCTGGTGCATTTACATCGGAAAATATATTACAAGAATGGTTATAATACAAAAGTTGGGTGTCCAAATCGGAAAAATTTTGGGGCCCGTCTTTTTCTTTGCCTTGTGCTCTCTTTAGCTCTGCAACACCCTCTTTAGGAGGTTTTTTCCCCTTAGCATGTATATACGCCTGTAACCCTAATGGGTCACTTATCTTTGCACATTCTCATGGTAATAATTTAGTATTGTGTATTGTGGTCCAAGCTTCTTCTTCTTCCTTGTGTTGTTTGCATGCTTTTGTAGACCTCAAACTCCAACGATTGGTATCAAAGCAAGTCGGTGCTTCATCTATGGTGTTGCCAACACCCCTCCAGTCATAGTCTCAAAATCACATGAAATTTGTGAGCTTATGCAGGGAAGGCAGGAGTTCAAAACAACTTTGTTGTGTGGTCAAAATCTAGAACTGAACTTGTTTTGGCCTCTGAACACACTATCATAGTGCTTGTGTAAGCAATTCTGGTTTTTTGTGCTAAAGATATACAGAGGTTTTGGTTAGCTAGTATAAGCTCCTCAAAGTCTATTATAGGTTTAGTGGAACTTGAGAGGATAGTTCTGTTGGATTTAGACGTCCAGAGAATCATGCGAACAACACAAGGAAGAAGAAGAAGCTTGGAGCACAACACACATGTGAATGTATTACCACTAGAATGTACTAAGATAAGTAACCCATTAGCACTATAGGCATATATACAATCCGAGGGAAGAAAACCTCCTTGGCATTCAATTTATGCAAGTTGATGGTAGAATAGCTATGTGTCAAACAAAATATATTGACATATTATTGTAGCATTTTGGCCTTGAGGACTGCAAACCTAAGACCACTCCTATGGAAAGAGGTTTACGGTTGAGTCTTCATGATGCTAAAGATGCACTTGATGATGTTCTCTATTAGTAGGTTTTTGGTTGCTTGATTTATTTATGCATTAATCGGCTAGATATTCAATTATCTATCTCACAAATGAGTAGGTTTATGCACTGCCCAGGTGTCAAGCATTGGGAGGTGCTTAAGTGCATCTTTCGCTACTTGAGTGGTACCTGGATACTTGGATTGTTTTATCCGAAGGGGGGATCACTACCGTCAGATTTACATGTTTTTTCTAACTTTGACTCGGTTGGTTACTATGACACTCATGTGTCCACCACTGGTTTTTTCTTCATCGTTCGTAGCTCATGCATATCTTGGATGAGCAAGAAGCAAGCTACTATGGCCACTTCTAGTTGTGAGGTTGAGTATAGGGCAAGTTTCACAATGCATATTGGGTGTGTGTGGCTCAGACACCTTATGGATGATTTGGGTGTTGGTTAGTCTTCTACCACCACCATCTTCATTGATAGTCTAAGCACATTGACAATTGCAAGGAACCCCGTGTTTGATGCTCACACTAAGCACATTGAGGTGCTCTATCATTATGTCAGAGAGAGGTTCTCTGTCAGAGAGATCCATTTGGCATCTGTACCCACATAGGAGAACATTCCAGACCTTTTCACAAAGGCTCTCCCTAGGGAGAACTTTGAAGCTTTCTGCAAAGCTTTGGGATTACTTCTTTCTGTGTATAGATTCCACATAGCTTGGCACTTCCTTATACATGAGTGCGAGCTCCTTGTTCACTACGTCACTCCCATGGGGATTTGTCGATATACTTAGGTAGCGATGTATGTGAACACATTAGGACCATCGAGGCATGTTTTTCCCTCTTTAGGACTTTTTCCCCCTGGCTTGTATATATGCATATAACCCTAATGGGTCACTTATCTTTGCACATTCTCTTGGTAGTATATTCAGTATTGTGTGTTGTGCTCCAAACATCTTCTTATTCTTCCTTTTGTTGTTCGCATGCTTTCGTAGACCTCAAACTCCAACTTTTGCTCCTACCTATCATATGATGGCCGTTCATAGCATATCCGAACTTATATCTCACAATGGTTCAAATGTACATAAGTTGGACACTAAAAGTGCATTTGATGTTGTTGGATCCAAGGGTAAATAAACTCATTACTAGCTAGGATTATTATGGGCAAATCCCTTGCCCCAAAATCCACAATTGAGAATTAGTTCCTAATCCTCCATCTTAGGGTATGGTTCAACCATCTCTTGCCTATGATTTCTTGAGTCTAACACTCTCTTCCCCTTTTAGAGATCATTGTCCTCAATGATGAGCCCCTAATCTCCCCTTCAATTCATGACCTCACCCTTGCAAAGTCTTTCAAACCTTCTTGTTCTTGGCCTTGGTTTCTTGAATCCTTGCCCTCACCCTTGGTGTCTTCAACCTCCTTGTTAGCAACCTTGGTCTCTTCAGCCCTTCTTTTCAACCTTCATATCTTAAACCTTCTTGTTTGCAACCTTGGTGTCTTGAGCACTTGTTTTAAACCTCAATACCTTGAATTTCGTTCTCACCCATGCTAGCTATCATGGACCCTCAATCTATTTCTATTTTGGTAATTTCATTGTGAGAGATTTCCAATGGTACCTTATACATCTAAATTCAACATGTGGATTGGGAGATATACTCTAATATTTATTGGCCTAACTTCTTAAAGTGATGCACACTATGTTTTGTATCATTTAAGAAAAAAACTCACCAAGCACCTTTTCTAGAGGCCATTGGATGCCATGAGCCTTTTGGAATCCACCACTTTGCCCAAGCCTAGTTCCTAGGCTCAGATATCAGTCTTTGGATTCAAGAGGAATTGAACGCATGATCTACTACCTAGGAGTATGATGGGCTAACCACTTTCCCCAAAAGCCATTCAAACTTATGACTGTTTTTCATGTGAATGACATGCTTCTCACCGGTCCCAATGAGATGCATATTTTTTATTTAAAGATTGATTTATTTCCTCTTTTGAAATGTCAAATTTGGGCCATCTTCTTGATTGTTTAGGCACCCAATATATGGAAGTTTATGGATGCATTTATTTGTGTAAAAAAATATATTGAAAGTTTATTTCAACATTTTGGCCTTGAGTATTATAAAGGATTTGCAACTCTCATGGAAACAGGTTTATGATTGAGTCTTCATCATAAGGGGGGAAAACTTAACCTTGCATGGGCCTTGAATTTGTGAGCTTTTCAAAGGCTATGATCTTTTCCTTCTTTGAGAATGTGCCATCAGTTTCTAATCCTTGGATTAGAGGCTCCATTGAAGGAGAGGTAATGAAGATCTTAAATCTTATGTGCCTTTGAACATGCAACATTACAAAACAGTCGATGTCCAATGGCTTAGGATCAAGCCTTGAATGAAATAGCACCTTTTTTCATGGATCATTGGATCAGGATATTAATTCGATGGCTTGAATGATTTGTTGCACCAAAGATATCAGCCCTCTGTGTGGTATATCATGAAATTTCCCAAGATCAAAGGGTCCACAATGCCACAAAGAGTGATCCAAAACAAATTCATGATTTTTCTTAGCTTCATTTGTGCTTTGTTGTTGGATCCTTGAAGATATTATGTTGGAAAAGCTTGTAGAGAGTATGAGATATTAGGCCAACTTCAACGAATATTGAGACCTTCTCTATCTAGCTTTCCATGAATATTAAATCTAGCCATTGACCTAAGAAATCCAATGATCATGGATGCTCACAAATGAGATTTGAAATATAAAGCTTCATGAAGTATTATTTTATTTGAAAAAACCACTACTAGTCTCATATGCCTCGTGAAGCTCATGTATTAAGCTCTTTAATTTTTAAAAGTTAGGGTTGCTTATAAAGCCCATGAAGATCTAATTTTTTCCCTAATGTGATGTAATAGATGCATTTGATGTTACCTTTTATCAACAAACTATTGTATGCATCACTTAGACTAGTATTTATTTTATTGTCTCTTACATGAGTAGATTTATGCACAACGTAGGTGTTAAGCATTGTCAAGCAATTAAGCATATATCTCGCTACTTATCTGGTAATCAGTAGTTTGGGTTGTTTCATCCCAAGGAAGCATCAATATTGCTAGATTTATATGCTTTTTCTAACTCAAATTGAGTTGGTTCTTAAGAAACATGTCTATCCACAAGTGATTGCTTCATGATTGGTAGCTCATTTATATCTTGGTTGAGTAAGAAGCAACCTAGTGAGGCCACTTCTAATTTTAAGGCTAAGTATATGGTATCTTTCATAGTCACTATTGAGAGTATGTGGTTCGAATGCTTTATGTATAAATTGGATGTTGGTTAGACCTCTACCATCACCAACTTTATAGACAGTCATAATGCATTGGAAACTACAAGGAACCTAGTGTCCTTTTGATCTATTTTGGTAGTGATCTATATGAACACACTTAATATAATCGAGGCACTTCTTTCCCTCTTTGGGAAGCTTTTTTCCATTGACATGTATATTCATATATAACCCTAACATGTCACTTACATTTCTACATTCACTTGGTAATACAATAAGTGTTGTGTTCTCCTCCAAGCTTCTTCTTCTTCGTTGTGATATTTTTGTGCTTGTAAAGTCCTCTAACTCTACGAATTCGTATCAAAGTAGGCCATGAATTTTGTTAGGGAATCATTGAAACCCTTTCGATCAGAGTATCATACTCACGCAAAAATTGGTTAGCATAGTTGAGATGATTAGGAGTTCAAAAAAAAAACACTATGTGGTCTGAAAATTTTTATTTGAGCTCATTACAACATCTAGATGCACTATCACAATGACTCCATAGCAAATTTCATCTTTTTTTTTCCAAACATATATACATTGTTTCAGCTTGCCAGTACAATCACCCCCAAGTCTGCTTCAAGCCTAGGGGAGTTCGATTGGGTATTTATGTTCAACATTTTTGAGATATAGTCAAATTTTTGCATGAAGTTATTTAGTCACTGTCCATGGATGAAAGCAATTATGTATTCCATATTTGAGGATAAGTTATATGGTTATAATTACTCATTGTGGGAATACATGATGCATCATGTATTGGTGGTAAAAGGCTTGTAGAATCTTGTGTAGGTTGTTGAAAGAAATCCTACTACACCTACAAATATAATGATTCAAGATGATGCCGATATTGGTGTCAAAATGATGGTCTTTAGTTTTTTGGCCCTGTTGCGGTTCTTGTTGCATTTATTGGACAATAAATTCATAGGATGGAAGAGATGCACATGCACATGCATGGAAAGCTTTGTATATCAAACACACTATTATTCCTTACATTTACTCTTGCAAAACAATAAAAAATGCTTGAGATACTTTAAGAATACTATACTAGGAAATAAATGAGGCTTGGGTTGATTACTCTAAAAATAGTTAGAGAGTGATCTTCTGAACGAAGGAGATACTTTTCTCACAATGATCAAGAACTTGAATGAGCATTTGATTGTTGTTGTTGAAATCTTGCGAGGTAGTTCACTCATGTTCTTGACAATCTTCCAAATTCTTATGAGAGTTTTGCTTCTACTCTTTGGTTGATGATGACATGCAATCCAAATGCCTTGAAATTTGATTTAGTCTCTATTTTGCTATAGGAAGATAAGTCTAAGTAGAACATGTCAACTATGCATGTTCAAATCAAGCTTTCTTAACTATTCAAAAGGGAAAATGTAAATGGAGCTTGTCATCTAGTAAGAAAAAATTTGTTAATTTTGCACCTTAAAGAAGGAAGATAAAGACTATAAGAAAACAAAACGCAAAAACAATTATGCACGTATTATAAGGAAATTGATCATGTCATTAAGAATTGTTCTAAATTTGATGCAAAAGATGGTTACAAACCTCAAAACTGAAGATATAAAGAAGAAAGAGGAAAATAACAAAGAGATATGAATGATTATTGCATAGGCCTCCACACCGAAGAATGGGTGTTTACTACTTATTGTTGTTATGACCCACCTTCTCAAGAGGAGTGTATGTCTATAGGAGACTTGGATATTTGGTGCATTGATACAAGGGCAACGAAACATATTACCTCACATCATAGTCTCTTCACGTCATTTGAGCATGCTCCTAGTTGGAATACTATCAAATTTGCTTCCTTTAGGGTCACTCTTTTTTCTCAAATTTATGTTTAGGAGCCATCTCAATGTCCATTTTGAGACCCCAAGGTGGGGCCCATGAGAAAACAAGGTGAGTTTGCAAAACTCTAACTTGCATTCTATTTTGCAACACTCAAATATTCTAGATCCAAAATTTCAAGGATGGTGTCAAATTTTTCTCCTAGTGAGGCGATTTCCTAGTCTCCATAGGTTTCAAATGGTGATGCATATCATTCTATTGCACATTTGAATGGTTCACTTATTGATGAGAGAGATGGCATTGAAGAGGCAAAAACTATACCTACATGGCTGTGTAAAATTTGAGAGCTAGCAAGTGAGATGCACCTTTGTCATAGCATACTCATTCAAGCTCTCATAATTCTTCTTTGTATCAGATTCTTATGGAATGGCTATCTTTGGACTTTAAGATGAGCATGAGCATACTTCTCTTGATGAAGGAAAACATTTAGAAAATTGGATGGCATACTTGGTCTTTATGTGATTTGACTCCTAGAAAAGAGGCCATTGGCACTAAAAGGAAATATAAGCTAAAATGTAAGTCTAATGGACTAGTTGATATGTATAAGCCTAGCCTTGTTGCCAACGGTATGCTGGAATTGAATTTGATGAGACCTTTGCTCCTACATGCGAAATGATTATTGTTCTTAGCATTTGTCTAGTTGAAGCTCATCATGGTTTGGATGTACCTCAGTTGGACATTAAATTTTCATTTCTAAATGGTGATTTACATGAAGAAATGTATGTGTTTTATTCCCATGGTTTTGTGCCTAAAAGGCATCCAGGTTGAAAAGAGCAATGTAAGGATTGGAGCAAGCATCACATGCTTGGTATGAAAAGATAAATGTCTACTTGCTAGCACATGGTTTTGAGAATAATCGAACTGATAGAACCTTATGTGTCAAGCATGCACATGATGTACTTTTGACCATTGTTGTATATGTTCATGATATGTTGGCCATTGGTCTTAATGAGGATCATATTGTTGAATTGAAGGCTGATTTCCATGCCTCTTTTGAGATGCTGAATCTGGGGCTTTTGCATCATTATTTGGGCATTAAATTAATGCACGTTGATTCAGGAATAGCTTTGCATAAAAAAGATGCATATTGTTGAGTTTGGGGCTCATTGGCATGGATCTTTTGAGATGTCACATTTGGGGCTTTTGCATCATCATTTGGGAAGTTACTTAATGCAAGTTGATGGGGGAGTAACTTACTTCCTTTTGTAGATTGATTTCTGTCCACATAACTTGGCACTTCCTTATACATGAGTGCTACCAGAACATTCTCAGGGGGATTTGTTGATATATTTTGGTAGTGATGTGTGCGAAGACACTTAGGACTCTCAGGGCACATTTCCCCCTCTTTAGCAAGATTTTTTTCCTCGAATTGTATATATGTCCCAACCCTAATGCGGTCACTTATATTTGTACATTCATTTGGTAATACAATAAGTGTTTTGTTGTTCCGCAAGAGCCTTCTTCTTTCTTGTGTTGTTCATGTGCTTCCACAACCCTCAGACTCCAACGATTCCATGTTTATACTAAAAGACCTATTTAGGAAAAATGGGAAATACAAAAGATTTTGAGACAGTTCTTTATTTCCCAATGTTTTAGTTTTTGACTTATTCAACACTACAACATGTTATTATATCTTGATTGGAGTATATTAAATGGATACTTTAATATTAAGAATAAGTTTTATTATAAATGGAGTATCACGGTTGGGCTCAAGCTTAAAAAGTTAACATAGTTAGTACCATAAATGGGACTTGAATAATTCCCAAATTTCCTAAATAGGCCTTCTAAGCACATTGAGGTGCAATATCATTATGTCATGGAGAGGCTTTTTACTAGAGATAATATTTTGGAATATCTACCCTCCCACATAGGATAATGTTGTAGATATTTTTATAAAGGCCTTGCCTCATGAGAATTTCAATTTTTTTTTACAAAGATTTGGGCTTAATCCCTTTTTTAGATTGGTGTTAGTCCACATTGATTGACATCTCCTAATACATGAGTGTTACATCCTTTTTCACCACATCACTTGTAGGTGGGGATTTGTTAGTATATTTTGGTGATAATGTGTGTGAACGCTCTTAGGGCTGTCAAGGAAATTTTTCCCTCTTAAAAGATATTTTCCTCTTAGATTTAATATGCACTTATTTTTAAAGGATACTTATCTTTGTACATTCTAATCTTAGTAATAATTTTTTTTGTTCTACTCCTAAGCTTCCTCTTCTTCCTTCTGTTGTTTGTGTGTGTTCTCGATCTCCAAACTCCAATACAAACATACTATCATAGTGACTATGTAGGTAGTTTTGTCCCTTTGTGTCAATTTTTCTTTGGGTTTCTATTCTAGGGTACAAGCCTCCAAAGTCTGTTAGAAGCTTGAAGTATTTTCTTAGCTTAAGTTCATAGGAAAAGGCAAGATGTTCCTTGATAGGGTTTGCAAGATATGAAATACAAGATTTAGAAGGCACATGGCCAGAATACATGAAAACCAAAGAAGGCAAACCTAGGAATGACAAGCCGAGAGCTAAAAGTTCTTACTCAATTAAGCTCCATTGAACCATGACTTGGTCTTTGAGCTTGTTGCTCCATGACTCTTGAGACTACTTTTCGCAAGATTGAGAATGATGTGACGAAATTCACTAATAATACTTGTGATAGAGCACTTATCAAGGGTGGTTTAGAATTGATGATGTCATTGACGATGTAAGCAAAGGAAAAAAATTCTCTACGTATCAAAATAAGGCATATGTGCAATCAATTTTTGGATTTGGAATGGTCTTGACGCATTGATGATGTTAAACTTCTCAAGTTTTGTAACTACAGAGATAAAAATAATAGTGCATGGCTTTTAAAATGAATTCAAGATGCGTTGCCAGTGAAGTTATCCCCTCTTCAAGCGATGTGTTACAGGAGCAACATATCTAGATAATGTGGATCCATGAAAAAACTTCTTGAAATCCAAGGCATGGAGTGCAAGTAGTCTGTCATCTTGTTGTAAAATTACGTTAAAACCTTGTACTTGTCTTATCAAATCCTTTATGGTAGAACGAATTTCTTTATATGTAGAATCCATAGTGCTTGCTAGGAGCATGGTATGTAGTCCTGCCAGACCATCAAGGGAGCGCTAGAACAAGCTCCCTTAGGCTAGAATCAATTACAAGATAGTGAATTTAGGAGATTACAATAGAAACCACATGGGATTGCAAGAACCAAATGACTCATATCGATTGCATACTGTGTGACAGCGAGTTGTTGTTTTTTTTTTTTTTTTTTTTTTTGCGCAAACAAGAAAGGTACATTTAATTAATGATGGAAGATTACATTAGAGCCACATACCATTTGTGGACCTTAATACAGAGATGACAAATGAATGGTTTGTTGTGGATCATGAGGGATCATTTACAATCATGATAAATCTAGGGAGTACAAAGACAAAAGACCTTCTCTCCACTTATTGGGTTGGTTGTTCCTAGTGAAATCATACAACAGGGTGTTGTCTATGGGGGCAGATCTGATTGCCTGAAGACATCTCAAGCGAATTTTATTGCCAAGAACTTTGCAAGAGTAGAGAAATGTTTTGATTCCTTCATTGAAAACTACACAGCTTCTTCTCTTCCAAATGTTCTATAGCGCTTCAACCCTCTATAACTTCCAGAGAGCAATGTCAAAGATTTGTGGCTGATCTGTGGGTATTGAGACATTCGGAAAATAATAATAATGATAATAATAATAATGATAATAATAATAATAATAACAATAATAAAATGAACATGATCAAAGAGATATACTTTAGCAATAAATGCATTAGATCTTTTATGCTGATCATGACTTGAATATACATTGGGGAGTCTAAATAAAATGTGAAAACTGTACTTTAGCAATAAATGCACTTGGATTTTTGATGGCGATCATTACTTCAAATAGACATTGGGAATTCTATTTCAATGAATCAAAGCTCAATGAAAAAAAGAAAAATTAATTGCACCTTCGATGAAAGGTCCAAGGTTCAACGCCTACAGATCGGCTTAATGGAAGAATAGGTTGAAGATCATACTTCCATAAAGAAGAAAAGAAAGAACTTAAAAATCTTTAGATGTTAAGAGAAGATTGAAAACTTGAGTACATCGGGATCATGGAGGCAGCCAACAATATTCCATAACAAGAATCAGCTACTTGATCAATAGATGAACATGATCTCTCCCCTCTCACATGTCTGTAGAATCCGATAGCTGTTGAATCCCATCCAAATTGCATCTTAAGTTAGAGAAATAAAACTATATGAAAACCAAAAATCAAGGAAGGAAAAAGAAGGTAAAGAAACATGTTTTTATACAAAATCATGCTTATATAATATATATATAAAAAAAAGGGTAAGGAAGGGCCAAAGGCCCATGACAGTCTAAGGATCCAGAGTTTTGCCACCCTGGAATATATAAACTTTTATAGAGATATAAAATTTCTCATATGAAGGTAGAACCAATTTTTTACCTGTCATATCCTACTCGTCAAATTTAGGCCCTGGGAGCTTGCCACATCTAGTGAAGTTATTGAAACTCTGACAATCTGTTGAGACGACATGAGGTCAGGCGACATTGCCAGCACCCATTGGACATGACGACGTATCTTCAACAAGTCCTATGAAGAAAAAGTGGTCACTGGTCTCTCCATGATTTCAATTCACTGAAATTGTCGACGTTTTCGCAATATTTTCTAAGCGGATAACTCTGACATAAAGCTAGATCTACTCATGTCTTGTTGCTTGGCGATCTCTATCCTTTCAGACTTCAAATCAAGCACAGGGCAATGGATTGTATATCCCCTCAAAATATAGATCATACATATTTACTACCTACAAACACGAACGGCTAGATTTTTTGAGCTCCCGTATTGAGAAGCATGAGGAAAATTTTCAATAAATGAGTTTATACCATGTTATTTTATATGAGATAAATGTGTTGTTTTGTGAAGGGGAGTTCAACCTTTTTCAACTGCATCTCACACGTTTGAAGTGATTGAAACTTCTATTGGCATAGTACCCATGGAACTCTCCAGATCCCTCACAACTTTTTAACTGCATCTCACACGTTTGAAGTGATTGAAGCTTCTATTGGCAAGACTGTTGTTCCGGAGCTCCAGTCTCAAACGAGCCTAAGAAAACATGGTCTTAAAATTAGACGAAGAGATTGATTTGCATCAATAAACAACAGCTGCCACAGCATGCACATGTATGGCCCATACGGCTCTCGATAGATGCTTTCAAGAATGTCCAAAAAGCAACAAAGATGCGTCTTGGAAGGACACCATTTTATCTCCAACGAATGCCTATTGCCCACTGCCACCTCACTTCTGATCTTGGATTTAGATTGGCGCTCAAGAATTCAGCAAATGCTGCATAAGCTAAAAAAGAATGGAGGTTCCATTGTTGAATCGGTCCTAAACTCAATAAGGGATGGAATCTCCAGTGGAGTGCTAATCAATGGAAATACAGCGTTGCATGCATGGGTCTTCTATTATCACATCAAATACTCTGTGTTTTGCAGTGGCTTATCCTTCATCAGAGATTATGGACTGGCAGCATGGCCAAAAAGTGAAAAAATTAATGATGGATTATGTACTCTTTGTGGAGAATTCGAAGGTTCGCAACATCTCTTTGTCAGTTCCAAAATTGCCAAGAAGTTATGACTGCAATCACATTATACAATCTCATAATCTGGGAACGGAAGAAATTCTGTTGGGTTCTTGTTTCAGGTATGATATTTGCCCTTTGGCACCTCTCGAGAGGAAAAAATATTGTGATTTATTTGGAAAACCAGGACGTAGTCTTTAATGGTGGATGTAACAATTATTTGTTTATCTGTAACTCAGCCCTTAAGAAACTGGGTCTCAAATGCCTAAATAGCATCACTAAAGCTGCTCCTGTTGGTTGTAGTATGTACACTTTGATTCAGTTTTCTCCTCCTAGCGAGTGGAGAGATCATCTTTTAGCTTTGTACAATTTCCATTAGGCTGGATATGATCTTCTCTATCCACTAGCCTCTTGGCCGCCGACTGCTGCTGTATGATATTTGTTCATTAATATCATAATTTTTTTTTAACAGAACAAGGAAGTTAAATATTATTGCAGGAAAGGAAAATCACATCATGCTGACAGAGTACAGCTGGTGGCAATAAAGTTTACAAACTAGAGTCCATAAAATGGTACATGGACCGTCTAGGGCTAGAATACAAGGATAGGAGTTTTTCCTTCCATCTTTTGAATCTAAAATCTCTCATCACATCATGAGGACTGGAATTTTCCAGTTGGGCATCTTTAATAGCATCAGTATCTTCTTGATACCCTTATTACAAGAGAACAAATAATCTTTTGGGGGGATGGAGTTACAGATTCAGGAGTATCTGGGCTTTTCGTCTCTCAGTTAAGCATTCTTATTTACTTTGGTTGATAATTCACCAAGGTATGTGGACTAGAAGCAGAGCAAGGAAATATAGTATTGATGCAGGACTTTGTCCCTTTTGTGGCCAAGTGGAAGATTTGGCTCATCTTTTTCTCAATTGTTGGAAAGGTCAAACTTTCTTGAAAGGAATCAACTTATACTGCAGCAATAATGGTCTTAGAACTCGGGGTTTTAGAGAGATCTTGCTTGCTGAAGCTATCAATATGGACATTGTTATCTGGCAGCTTCTAAGAACCTACATTCTTTGGTTCATCTGGAAACAGAGAAATTACAAGATCTTTTCTAGCCTCATAAAAACCTCTTGTACTTGTGTATGGCTGGTATTAAAAGAATCTTGAAGTATTGTAATGACCATACTTGTAAGTCCCCTTCAGGAGTTAACAACCCCTTGTTGGTTTTTAAACAGTACTCTAGTAGTAAAATGGAGGGTTAAGATGTTATCCTCTTTCAGACAGTCCTGAGCAAACATTACTCACTTCCTGTAATTTTTTTTTTTTTTTTGCAAGAGAACAGAAAGTATAAAATTGATGCAGGCAAATAAAATACAAAGATCTAGGGGTTCTCCATTATGAGATAACCCCAAGAGATTACATCAGTTGAGATTACTTCCTGTATTTGTACACCAGATTCTAACCTTATTGTATCCCTTGTTATCCTTTGTTCTTGATGTTCCCCTGCTTTTGGTGGCCCCTCACTTGATTTGAGGCTGGCCCTCTAATTTGTAATTTTTTTTTCTCTTGCATCAATATTATCTTTTCTTGTTCTGTCAAAAAAAAAAAGACGATGGGGTCTTCTTCAAAGTGATAATACCCTTGGGTGCTCTACCAGCAAAGAAGACAACCAAGAAGGTTATACCACGAGTAAAGAGGAAGGCTTCACTACCAACAATGAAGACAACCCAGACAACGAAAGCTCCTCTCTTGGTCCTACCCTCCCGGTATGCTTTCCAAGATCACCGCAACAAAAGTCAAAGCTTAAAGGAAAACAACCTTCCAGCATGCCTTGGAAGAGCCCCCTCAAGAGTAGGATCCTAAGTCAAGAAGTAGGGAGGAAAAAAGAAGACCACAAGAAGAAAAAAGATCGGGTCCCTCCCCTCAAAGAGGGCAACCATCATTAATGAAATTCACATCTCTAAACGTCAGGGGTCTGTCTGACCCGTCAAGAGCTTCGATTCTTGGCCAGTGGTTCAAAGACAAGTGCTTCGCCCCTGACTTTATTTGCTTACAAGAGATTAAAATCGACGGAGAGGATCTCCAAAAACGGCTTAAATGCATTTCTTCAAACCACCTTTGGTTCTCCACTTCTCACCCTAGAGGGACGGGGGGTGCTTCTATCGGCATTAGTCACTCCTTGTCTGGCAATGTGACCTCGACTTTTGAAGGTCGGAATCATCGTTGGATTGTTGCCTCTTTCGGGTTCCCTTTCCAGTTCACTGTGGTCTCAATTTATGCCCCTAATGGTGAAGCAGATAGAATGGATACTTGAGCTTCCCTCGACTCCCTTTCACACAATGTTCTGATTTGTGGGGACTTCAACATGGTTGAGCTTCCTGAGGACCGATGGAATAACAAAGGAAAAATTATTGACAGTCAGGAGAAAGAGATATGGGATAAAATCAAGCTCCATCTCGACCTGGTCGAGGTGAAAGACATGAAGGGGTTCTCCTGGTCAAATCTCCAATCGGGCGACTCTTTGAGGAAATCAAGACTTGATGAATGCTACATCGATCAGAACACCATCCTTCAGTGGGGTATTCCTTCGATTTCCCAACACATGGACCTGACTATCTCAGAACATTATCCCATTACTCTATCTTTCAAACCGATTCCCATGTTCCAGAAAGCTCCTTGGTTTCATGCTTGTCAGACATCGTTTTCTCTCCCCTCTGTCCACCAAGAAATTTCTAAGGTGTGGACGGAAGCCTTTGCTTACTGTAATGAACCGGCTAAGTGTTGGAGAAGCGCGGTAGAAAGGACTCGAAAAATTCTAATCAGGACTCAAAAGGCTATAAGAGAAATCCGGAAAAAAGTAGAGAAACGGTGTACCGGAGGCTCTCACGGCTTGAAGAAGAGGTGAACAAAGGTAAGTTACATTGCCAACAAGGTCTTTTGAAAATCAGGGGAAGACTAAGATTAGAGGAGGAGGTTCAAAGGAAAAATCTTCAAATTTTCTTCAAAGATTGGTGGGCAGGGAAGGCCGACAAACCAACGAAAGAGATGTGTAACATCCTCAAAAGGAAACAAGCTAGGGAATCCATCCCCCTATTGGTCAATAACAATGGAACTGAATGTTGCACGGAAGTGGAGAATAGATCTATCATCGTCGAGCACTTTACCAATCTTCTCGGGGTCTCGACTCCTCTTTTCCCCCACAGGCGTGACTCCATGGCAACCATCTCAAGGGTAGCTCAAACCAGAATCCCACAGAACTTGATTGCTCTACTGGATGCTAACATCTCCGAGAATGAAATTATCGAGGTTATTGATACCCTTCCCAATGGGAAAAGTCCGGGTCCGGATGGCCTTACCAATGAGTTTTTCAAGTCCTTCAAACATCAGGTGGCCACCCCACTGCGCCTCGTGTGGCAAGAGGCTCTCTCATTCGGTGCCCTCCCTGAGTGCCTGAATAATGGTGTCATCAAGTTAATCCACAAACGGGGAGATAAGAACAAAATTGAAAACTGGCGTCCGATTACCATGCTCCAAACAGGATACAAGATAATTGCAAAAGTTATCGCCAACAGAATCTCTTGTCATTTAAAGTCATGGCTGTGTGAGGACTAGAAAGGTTTTATCAAAGGTAGATCTATACTTGAAGCAATTATCGATATTTGGGAAGGCCTTGCTTTTGCTGAGGAGTCTGCTCAAGATCTGGTATTCATTAAGATTGACTTCGACAAAGCGTATGACAGATTGGAATGGGACTTTATTCTTCAATCATTGAAAGACCTTGGATGCAGCCAAAAGTTCACGAAGATGGTTTCCACTCTTCTTGGAAATGCTTCAACTAGAATAAACATCAACGGTAAGCTCTCTGAGCCCATTCGTTTAAAAAGATCAATTAGGCAAGGCTTCCCTCTGGCTCCATTACTATTCGCTATCGCCTCGAATGGACTCAGTTGCCTATTAAAGCATCACATGGACACTGGCAATCTCAAGGGTCTTTCCTTACCTCTAAATCACGGCCAAATGATTGTGAGACTTTTTGCTGATGACATGAATGCCTTTGTGCATAACGATATAAACAACATTGAGGTGTTTTGGTGGTGCCTCCACACCTTTTGTGTGGCATCAGGCTCAAAAATCAACCATGCTAAAACTGTTTTTAGAGCAATCAGCGGACATACTCCCCAATTGTTGGTGGATCAGGGGTGTCAAGTTATCCCTAGCGGTCAAGTCTTCCGTCTCCTTGGCATTCGGATGGGATTCAACATCTCAATGAACCAACGCTGGGACTCGGTGCTATCCAAGCTGGATAGGAAGCTGAATCATTGGAAAGGTATGCAAGTCAACCTGGCAGGGCGTGCTATGGTTGTTAACACATTTATGTTGTCTACAATTATCTACTTTATCTCGTGTTGGAGACCTAAGGAGAAAGACTTGGCCAAAGTGGAAAGAATCTGCAGAAACTTCCTTTGGACTGGGGACCCCAACAAGAGGGGGATTCCCAAAATCAAATGGGAAACTTGCATTAGCCCTAAAGACTCAGGGGGCTTGGGAATTTTGGATGTTGTTGGGTTGCCTGACAAGTTGGCGGCAAAGTGGCTTATCAAGGCTTGGAGCAATAGGGAGTCCTCTTGGGCTAAATTGATCTTCAAAAACACGGAAGACCTTACCTTAGTTGGCCACCCTAGTTGGAAGGACATAGGGATCCTCACGCTTTGGTTCTCCCCCCCGGTCTTCCCTAAAGGCTCTAGCCTCGTGTGTTCCTTATGGAAGAATTGGAACAAGGCCAAACAGTTCATCAGAATCAGTGATGAGTGGAAGTGGGCGGTTGGCATAAGACAAAATGACTCTATTTGGTTCCCGATTAGCGGCATTCGGGGGGTGGAGTCTTGGAACCTCCAAACTGCAAGGCGCTTATGGAACAAGGGGTTCAAACAGTGGAAACAACTCTGGAAACAAGAGACCAGCCAGTGGATTAGGTTCGAAGAATTGGATCCGAGACTTAGAGTTACCTTTGAGGAATGGACTCTTCTTCAAAGCAGGTGTTTAGCATGGGACTGCTCAACTACCCGCCTTCTCTGTGGTCAGGATCTTCCTTGCTTGGAGGGCCTCAAATGGAGCAATGGTAAGAAGCTATCCAGAATCCCCAACTTCAAAGAGGATTTAGATGTTCACCACACCCTTAACAAGAGATGGTGCCTTTCTTGGACCAAACTTCGGTGGGAGCTAAAATTCATGTCTATTTGGCACCCCCTAATTGAGGTCAAAAAGTCCGTTCTCATATGGAAGATCTTGCATAAAGGTATCTGGACCAATGCAAGGGCTAACAAAATCTCTGGTGTGCCGCCATAGTGCAAGCGTTGCCATCGGTGCATCGAAGATTTAGCTCACCTGTTCTTCGACTGCCCCAAGTCCCGTGTTATCTGGCATCACGTGACCCGAGTATTGAGACTCACGAACCAAATCAACTGGCAACAAGTGATGTTGGGTGAGGCGATCGGCTGCTCATCGAGGTTGTGGAATGCCATCAGAGGTGAGACTCTCTGGAAGATTTGGAGGGAGCGATGTGCTGTCAATTTTGGTCAAACTCCTAAGGGATGGTCGATCGAGAAATCCTTGTTTCTCCTAGGTAAAAGAATCTCCCGAGTCAAGAGATCGCCACCGTTTAGACATCACTGTATTTATCTCCTCGAAAACAAGTTGAAACCCAAATGGGTCCCACATGCGGGTGATGATAATTTTATCCGCCTCATCTGTAATGCCCTGTAGCTTGCCATACTCCTCCCCTGCATTGTGAGATTTGAGGGGTCCCATGGGCACTAGTCCCACTCACTTGTAACTTTTTTTCTTTATTATAATTAAAGTCCGGGAGATTAGGCTAAGGCCAAACTTCCTTTATTTAAAAAAAAAAAAGACAATGATTCCTTGTTTGGTAAAGAAAAGAAAAAAAAAACAGAGCTGAGAGAAGATAACCCACATATTTGCCTATTAATCATTGTATGGCTAATGGAACAACGGACAGCTGTATAGAATGTAGTAATGGAACAACGGACAGCTGTACGGCTAATGGAACAACGGAGAGCTGTCTCTCTCCAGCGTCTTCGCCTTTCTTTTTCTCTCTCTCAGCACTCCTGTCTCGCGCTTGTCAGGTTATTTAAGTCGCAGTACAGATTTCTGATTTATGCAGTCCTCTGCTGTTCCGTCCAACCTACCACTGCTGTTCCGTGAACTTCCGTCCAATCTACCACATCTGAACCTCATTACTCTTGAGATACATCTCACGCATGTACAGGACTCAAGAGCCATTCAATCATAAATGCTTTCTACGCAGCAAACTATGGGTCATTGGGTACCGTGGCCCGCTCCTACCGGCTATTTAATCATCCAATACACAGGTAGAAATCGCAGCAAAAATTTGCGCAAAAGCTATGGCGTCGTTCAGAGTTTTTCCTGCATGGTTCTTCCTCTTAGTGCTCATATCGATTGCATATTGTGTGAGGGCAGAGGGAATTTCACATGTGATCTCTAACCGGAAGCTGCTAACAGCTGATGAAGTATTAAAACACCAACAGATGAAATATTATCGTGGAAACCATGGAGGATACCATGGCGGATACAATGGGGGATATCATGGAGGATACAACGGGGGATATCACGGTGGATATCATGGCGGATATCACGATGGATATCATGGAGGACATGGTGGGTATGGAGGCGGCCATGGTCACCATTGAGGCGAATTCACGGGCACTACACCTGCTCGTGAGAATCTGCATAGTTTCTCGTTTAATGTATTGGTCTTGCTATATGACTTTCGTTCTCAAGTTCATCGTCCCTAATAAGAGACCTCTCTCCCATCGCAAGAGGTGCTTTCCCGCAGTCATTATATCTGTACTGTAACATGCCAGCCATCTGCTTGCCTCTCGAGCCACCGCCTCTACTAATAGCCTCCTCTAAACTGTCATAGATACTAGTGATTTCGAAGACGAACATCTCCATAAGCTACCCTCTATGGTATTTCGTTCTGTCCTATCCTCATGTTAAGCAATGGTATTTTATGTCTACCGCTTGTCGTATGTCTTCCACTTATAAAACCATCTGCGTGATCTTATGACAATGGAACAAAATATAGGATGGTTCTTCGTACATCACCACGATGTCTCAGTTTAAATTATCTAATGTGTACACTTGGTAAGATTTCGTAAGTAAAGCAGTCAACTCTGATAATACCAGCCCTCGCAGTCGCTCTCCTATTCTTATCAAACGTTATGGATTCTTCATGCTGATTTTGAAGTAAGGCCTTGTTAATGAGAACGCTTCAAACTTTAATTATGATCTGCTTGGAACAATGGCTATTTTGAAGTTATCTTGAAAGAAAAAGCACAGAACAGAATCAAGTGGTACAAATAGTTAAATTTTTGTTTCAGCAGTAGGCGTCTCTGTACTCAAAATTACAATTGATCTACAAATAACTAAGTTTTTGTTTCAATGATAGGTATCTCTATACTCAAAGTTACAATGTAGTGCAATTTGGAAAACAAGTTGACAATCTCAACGTGAATTCAGCTTTGCACATGCAAAAAATGGTGTTCAGGAAGTTTTTGTGATGAAAATATATTTTTATGGTGGGAAATGTGATACAAGATATTGAGTGCAAATACATGCACATCTAATAACAAAGGTTTATAAATGACTTAACTAATTAAGATCATAGGTAAAGACAAGACGTTCCTTGATAGGGTTTGCAAGCTATGAATACATGAAAATTCATTCGTACTGTCTTCATGTTAAGCTATGGTGTCCTGTATGTCTATCTCTTGTTGTATGCCTGCTGGAGCTACAAATTCTTTCATTGTCGTACTCCATGTCTTCATCTTTGTGCTTGTTGCTCCATGACTTTTTAGGATCGCTCTTGGCAATACTGACAAATGATATTCATCTCGTTGAGCATCGATATTGCCACTTCATGTGCTAATTTTTTCTCTCTCCAACCCCATTTTATTGGGGTGTATAGCTACATGTATAGTGCGTTTTGATGCCATTATGACTCAGAAATTCAAAAAAACTCCTTGGAAAAGTTTTTGCCACCTCCATCGAACATAAGAACCTTTATGTACGTGTCCATCTTCTTTTCAACAAGTGCTTTGAAAGTTCTAAAGTGACTAAACACTTTAAACTTTGACTTCATACAATACAACCATCTCATTTTTGTGCAATCATCAATGAAAATAAGAAAGTACGTACTCCCTCTCAGTGCGGACTCCTTGGTTGGTCCCCATATGTCAGTGTGAATGAGGTCCAATGGCAATTCTCTCCTTTGTCTACTCTTCTTGAGCAGAAGCCTTGCTTGCTTCTTTAATTGACATGCTTCACACAAATGTTGCATACTTTGAGATTAGATATTTGGAAGACCAATTACCACACATGTCCTTTTTACATCATTCATCTTTTGAAGGTTTATGTGGTCGATCCTCTTCTGCCACTAATCCTCTTGAGCTATTTTCTTGTTGTCAAATGTGAAATAGACCCTATCTGATGAGGGTGGTATATTTACCTTCATGGTGAATAGCTTTCTTCCTTTTAGCTATCTCCCTGTAGCCTTTTCTTGGATTTTCCAAAAAACATTACCCTCTTTCAACCATCGGTCCAATTGATACTACCTTCTTCATGATTGTAGGCAAATGCGACACATCTTTGAGACACTTTGCATGTTGTTTGTCATCCAAAGAAATGTGTTTTATCACATGCTCCCTTTTGTCCCCTATTTCTACATGCCCTTGTGTGATTGGTTCATGCAAAATTTTAACCTTTCCTTGGATTTTTGAAAAAAACATCCTCTATTGTGAACTTGATTACGTACCCCCTTAATTCAACCATCGGTCCAATTGATACTATGTTCTTCATGATTGTAGGCACACGCAACACATCTTTGAGACACTTTGCATTTTGATTTTCATCCAAAGAAATATCACCTATGCATTAGGGGAAAAAGTGAGCCTTGCATGGGCCTTGTAAGGATCCCTAATTTTTAGGGATTAAAAAGCATAATATATGAGTTTAAGGAGGCTTATGAAACCACTATTGGTATTGTGGAATAATATAATGTATATGATATTATTTGTTTGTTCTCTCATCCATGAGCATATGTGAGCTGTTGGATTGTTCAAATCAATGGTTTATATTAGATCTCATGAGAATCTAGAGAGAGAATGCATTCAAATTCATGGGAATGAGGATAAGAATTGGCATACTCTGCAAAAATCTTAGCCATTAGATCATACATGATCCGAGAGATGAGCGTGAATGGGGCTGATTTGCTTTTTCGGATGCATTACCACTGTAGGATGTGAAGAAGATCTAATGGTTGTCTTTTAAAGGTGCCTTTGCCTTGTGTTGGATGAATCTAAGCCATTGGATCTTGGATAGATCAAAAGGTCTCAAATGTAGGTGCCTATTCTCCTTGAAATTCAAACTTGAATGTCCGATCAAAGAGGAAATGCAACGGTGTATGGCAAAAGCTGCTTTTTGTAATGATTTCTTTCTTCTTAGCCATTCTATTTCAAGACACTCCGTTGGTCCACATTGATAGGGGCCTTGACTTTGGGAATTGCACCTTGGCCCTTAGATCTTTGATCAATCCAATGGCTCTGAAAGAAGTTCGACTTTTTGAAAACCACTCTCTAAAGAAACCCACCAGTTTTAGATGTTTTTCATTTCTTTGACCACCCAAAAACAAGGGAAGCCTATGCCTAGCCTATGTGATTAAGGGACTAGATTGTTTCCACTACCCTCTTCTCATTGGTCCATGGCTAATCACTCCTTAATCCAAAAGGCCCATCCAAGGTTCATTTTCTTCCCTAATGTGTCTTTGATCATAAGCTCCCTTTCATCCCCTATTTTCTACATGGCCTTGTGCGCTTGGTTCATGCAAATTGCAAAACATTTCATTATTGTAGCTCATGTGACTCCGAGTCTTGGGTATGATCGATCATGCTATTACTAATGTGTTGAGATAAGATGAATATGAATCGTGTATATCTTTCAATCATCTCATTAACTTCCTTGGTTTTGCTTCACTCAATGGCCCTACGTATTGAGGCCTAGGCTCATCTCCACTAAATAATCCCCACAGTCCCTTGTCCATGAGGAAATTGCTAAACCAAAATCTCCAAGGTTGATAGTTTCCTTTCTCCAAATTCTCCATTTGGTTAGCATACTCAGCCATTACTTAAGCCTCTATGATTCTTAAGATTCCCTTGAGTGTGATGGACTAGTTCAAAATGTTTACCTCTTTAAAGCTTCTTCCCTTGATATGTGTTGATGTGTTTGCGGTGGAGCATTGGATGGTTTGAGACCTTTGAACTTCCACCTATAAATTAATTGAAAGACAGGAGTGCATAATATTCCGTTTTCATCAAACATGAACTTTTTCTTCTACCTTTTTCTTTTATCTTAAACGTGATATGCATCCTCCATGCCATTTGGTATAATTTGTTGGGTTTTTAAGATAGATGATTCCAAATCTTGAGAATAAGTATCCTCATTATTCAATTCGTTTAAATCTTGGACTTTCTTGCCCTGAAACAGTTGATCCTCACATGGAACTTCTTCACTACTAATATCAACCAAGTTACATGCTTAAGGAACGTCTAGCGATAGATACTTCGTTTCACCTTTGAGGCAACTTCAAAAGTGTTTAACTAGGTAGCCTTCTTGATGTGGGTCCATGAAAAAGCTTCATGGAAATCCAAGGCATAGATTGCAACTAGTCGTGCACCTTGTTGTAAAATTACTATAAAATCTTGTACTTGTCTTATCGAATCCTTTATGGTATCTTGAATTTGTTTATATGCAGATTCCATAATGCTTGGAATGAACATGGTATGATAATCGTGCCAAAACCTTGGCTAGAAAGCACATAGGGTTGCAAGACTCAAATGACTCGGATCGATTGTATACTGTGTGAGAGAAGAGCAGATGGAATTTCACATGTGTTTGCTAACTAGAAGCTCCCAACAATTGATGAAGTAGTAAAACACCAACAGGTGAAACGGTATCATGGAGGCCATGGTGGATAACATGGAAGACACCATGCACATTAGGGAAAAAAATGAACCTTGCATGGGCCTTTTGGATTAAGGAGTGATTAGTGGTGGAACAATCATAAGAGGGTGTGGACATAGTCTATAGCCTATAAATTACTAGGCTGAGGGGGGAGGAGGGGACATGATTCCCTTATGTTCAGGTAATCTCAACATGAATTCAGCCTTGCAATTTAGAAAACAAGTTGGAAATTTCAACATGAATTCAGCCTTGCACATGAAAAATATGGTGTTAAGGAAGGTTTTTTTTATGAAAATTCATTTTTATGCTGGGAAATGTGACTCAAGATATTGAGTGCGAATATGCACATCTAATAACAAAGGTTTATAAATGAAGGGAAATAGACACCTTGTTTCAAGTGTTTTCTTAACTTAAGATCATGTGATAAAGACAAGAACTCCCTTGATACTGTTTGGAAGCTATGAAGTACAAGATCTAAAAGGAACATGATAACAATACATGAAAATCACCAAAAACAAGACTAGGATGAAAAGTCTAGTCTAAAGTTCTTACTCAATTGTGCTCCATAACCATGAATTGATCTTTGAGCTTGTTGCTCCATGACTCTTGAGGGCACATATACATGTATTTAAGTTTATGTTAATGTGTGTGTGTGTGTGTGTGTGTATATATATATATATATATATATATATATATATATATATATATATATATATATATATATATATATATATATATATATATATGCAATTATGCATGCATGCAAGTCTTTTTATGTGGTTGTAGAAATGTTTGTGCATATGCATGTGTATGTGTAAGTGTATGTGTAAGTGTATGTGTAAGTGTATGTGCACATGTATGTGTGTGTATATATGTGTGTGTATGTGTAAGTGTATGTGCACATGTATGTGTGTGTATATACGTGTATGTATGTGCATGTGTATATGTGTATATGTGTGAACGTGCATCTTCATCATGTATAAGTGTATATGCGCATATCAATACGTGTGAGTATGCTAACTAATGAAAAGAACAAAAATCAAATGATAAACAAAGAATGGAAATAGTACTTACAATAGTTAGCCATATTGTTTGCTTGGTTAGCTTCTTGAATAACCTGCAATAAAGAGAGAGAGAGAGAGAGAGAGAGAAAGATAGAGAGACAACTCAAAGAGAGAAAGAGGTAGAAAGAGAGAAATAGAGACAGAGAGAGACAATAAGATAGAGATTAGGCAAAACAACAATTCTGCATATACTTGTTTCATCTCGTAAGCACAACACAATTGCGAATGTTGGAGAGCTCTTCGATCAGATGCGTGAACATGCCGATTGAAGAGCCTCCAACGTTTTAATTTTTTTCGTCAACAGGCCATCGTGTAAGCGATGGTAAGGTGTCGTAAAAACCATTGCAATTGGTGTTGCATAAATGATGTTATTTACCATCACTTATGCGATGCAAAAAAGCATCGCTTATGTGATGCTTTTTTAAACCGTCGCTTTAGCGATGCTCACTGCGAGCATCACACATCCCATCACCCAACACGTCGAAAAAAAATATCATTTTGCTCGTCGTTTAATCGACCTTCCGTGCTCGACACTTATTGCGATGCTTTTTGCAATTTTATAGCGACAAAATTGTGTCACCTTAACCGTTGCAATGCGCACGTATTCCTTGTAGTGCTTGAATTTGTTCATATGCGAATTCCATAGCGCTTGCAATGAACATGGTATGATAATCCTGCCAGAACCTTTGCTAGAAAGCACATAGGCTTGCAAGACTCAAATGACTCGTATCGATTGTATACTCTATGAGAGCAGAGCAGATGGAATTTCACATGTGTTCGCTAACCAGAAGCTCCAAACAATTGATGAAGTAGTAAAACACCAACAGGAAAAATGGTATCATGGAGGTCATGGCGGATATCTTGGAAGACACCATGCACATGGAGGATAGCATTGCTATTATCATGGTGCATATCATGGAGGATATAGTCACCAGAAGTGTCAACTGGAAAGTATCCCCCATAGTTCTTTATATCTGTATTGTGCATGCGAGCCATCCGTTTCCCTATCAAGCCACCACGTCTAACAAGAGCCTCCTCTCATAGATGTGATTTCAAAGAGGAACACGTGTGGTCCCATTACTAGTATTTCGTTCATAATGTCTTCATGTTAAGCTATGGTATTGTATATGTCTATCTCTTGTTGTATGCCTACTGGAGCTACAAATTCTTTCTTTGTCCTAATCCATGACCATGTCTTCATCTTTGTGCTTGTTGCTCCATGATCCCTCTTGGCAATACTGACAAATGATATTCATCTCGTTGAGCATCAATATTGCCACTTCATGTGCTAATTTTTCCTCTCTGCAACCCCATTTTATTGGGGTGTATAGCTACACATATAGTCTCTTTTGATGCCATTATGACTTCGAAATTCAAAAAAAAACTCCTTGGAAAATTTTTTGCCACCTCCATCCAATATAAGAATCTTTATGTACCTGCCCATCTTCTTTCTGACAAGTGCTTTGAAAAATTTAAAGTGACTAAATACTTCATACTTTCACTTCATACAATACAAACATCTCATTTTTGTGGGATCATCAATGGAAATAACAAAATACATACTCCCTCTCAGTGAGGACTTCTTGGTTGCTCAGCATATGTTAGTGTGAATGAGGTCCAATGGAAATTCTCTCCTTTGTGTACTCTTCTTGAGTGGTAGCCTCGCTTGCTTCTTTAATTGACATGCTTCAGACAAATGTTGCATGCTTTGAGATTGGATATTTGGAAGATCACTTACCACACTTGCCCTTTTTACATCATTCATCTTTTGAAGGTTTATGTGGTGGATCCTCTTCTAGCATTAATCCACTTGAGCTATTTTCTTGCTGTCAAATGTGAAATAGAGCCTATCTGACAAGGGTGGTATTACCTTCATGATGAATAGCATTCTTCCTTTTTTTCTATCATCTTGTAGCCTTTTCTTGGATTTTCCAAAAATCATTACCCTCTTTCAACCATCGGTCCAATTGATACTACCTTTTTCATGATTGTAGGCACATGCGACAAATCTTTGAGACACTTTGCATGCTGATTGTCATTGAATGAAATATCGCCTATGTGTTTTATCATATGCTCCCTTTTGTCCCCTATTTCTAAATGCCTTTGTATGCTTGGTTCATGCAAAATTTTAACCTTTCCTTGGATTTTTGAAAAAGCATCCTCTACTGTGAACTTGATTATGTAACACCGTTCAACCATCAGTCCAATTGATACTATGTTCTTCATGATTGTAGGCACATGCAACACATCTTTGAGACACTTTGCATTCTGGTTTTCATCCAAAGATATATCACCTATGTCTTTGATCATATGCTCCCTTTCATCCCCTATTTTCTACATGGCCTTGTGTTCTTGGTTCATGAAATTGAAAAAAAAATCCTATTGTAGCTCATGTGACTTGAATATCCACTATCAATATGGTGTTTATGTCATCTTTCCTTCCAATTCTTTGCATCATGGCTATGAGATTATCATTTTGTGAAGTATTTTAGGTGTTTGCAAAAACTTACCCTTGATTCTTTTTGTATTCTCCTTGGTTGTCCCTTGAGCAACAATCCCTTGCAAAGTGGACCAGTTTGCGAGTGTTGTAACATTCCTTTGTGTAGTCCCTTCCTTGAGTCTAACTTCCTCTTTGTCTTATCTTCCTCTCCTTCTTGCTCCATAGCTTTGAATTGAACCTTCTTGATGATTTCCTTGATCTTTCTCTACCTCTAACTTGTTGACCTCTTTTTCCTTTGCTTTTATCTGCATAGAAGACTTGAGATTCATAGCCCTTTTAATGACCTCCATTGAGGTTCGTCTCCTCAATCACCATGGGTATAGCTAATTGCTCAAAATATGCTAATGCATCTCTCACATATATTGAAGTAGTGAATGGCCTCCATTGGACATCATCCCTCAGCCCATATAATGTATGACCTACCAAATCATCATTGTCGATGGAATTCCCTATTGATCCTAATACATCTGAAATCTCTTTTACCACGAGGATATAATCCTTGATGCTCCTATTTGAAGCCTTCTTTGGATGCTTCGTGCAGGTAGAGTATGATTCTCCAAAGCCTCCGTGCCTACTTGGATGAGTTTGAGTCTTGGGTATGATCGAATCATGCTACTACTAATGTCTTGATATAAGATGAATATGAATCATGTATATCTTTGAATCCACTCTCACTTCCTTGCTTTTGTTTGACTCAATGGCTCTGCATATTGAGGCCTAGGTTCATCTCCACTGAATAATCCCCATAGTCCCTTGTCCATGAGGAAATTGCTAAACCAAAATCTCCAAGGTTGATAGTTTCTTTTTGCAAATTCTCCATTTGGTTAGCATACTCAGCCATTACTTAAGCCTTTATGATTCTTAAGATTCCCTTAAGTGTGATGGACTAGCCAAAGTTCAAAATGTTTACCTTTTTATGGATTCTTCCCTTGATATGTGTTGATGTGTTTTCGTATATGAATCCACTTTTAAATATTAATATAGTTTATAGGTCTACCAAGTCCTTATATGAGACTATGTATCCTTGCTACTCTCTGCCTATGTGCAGATATACACCTTCATTGTTTACAACCTCACTCATAGCTCACTCCAAGAACAATCACAAAACTTATACCAAGTTTAGTAGACTATATGATCATTGAAAGAAAAGTGGAATCACCACAAATGAATCATGGAAGGAGTTACAAATGAAGCAAAGCCATGCTAAAAACTATCTCAGACAGAAGCAGTGAACAATGGCTAACTATAGAGATATATAAGCTAACACAATAGTTAACTTAGTAGGGGGCTACATGAAGTAGCTTCCTTAGATTCTAAACTAAATTAAGAAGAGATTAGAGGTTGTGGACTTCAACTCACAACTTGTTTTCATACATATCTAGGCTTGAATTTTAACGACCTTTTTTAGCATCTTTTTGGCAATTTAGGAATCAATTTGAGGTCTTATCGCATTCTGAAGATTAATATTCTTCAACAGTAGATTTGAGTATCATCTCTAGCGTTAGGGAGGGCTAATGAGATCATGGAAATATTGATTTTTGGTGTCCAAATGATTTTACATTGCTTCACATAAGGTAGCATTGCTATTAATAAAGGGACTCTTACGACCTTTGACTATATGGAAGTTCGCACACACAAAATATAAAGATGACACAAAGTGAGAGGTTAGATATAAAGCTAGACTTGTTGTGAAAGGGTGTGCTCAGACATATGGTATAGATTATGATGAGACCTATAGTCTTGTGGCAAAGTTGAAAACCATGAGGACACTCATAGCCATTGTTGCATGTAAAGGATGGAAACTATGTCAATTAGATGTGAATAATGCTTTTCTTAATGGGTATATTTCAGATGATGTTTTCATGGAGCAATCACAAGGGTTCAAAGATAAAAGATATTTTTGCTTATTCCTTATACTTTTGTGTATTCTATACACTCAACACTATTTGTATCACTCCCATAAAAGGATTTTTTCTAATTGTAATCACGCTAGTGGCTATGGGCATTTGAAGTTCATTGTCTCTTCCATAGATAGTAAGTTTTTTGAGCTAGTCGACCCGCAAACCTATCTATTTTGTATCGACTCATTCTCCTTGATGCTCCAAAGTACATAGTGTGTTTCTTTGCACTTATCACATGCTTATAAGTTCTATTTGAGTCTCCATAAGCTCAAGGGCTGGTTTTATGCCGATTGCCTAGACCAAACTTTGTCGCTTCAAAACCCATTTTTCTACCTTCTACAAGCTTCTCCAAGTTCTTTCAGTGGTATCAGAGCTAGATCAAGATGGGTGACCGCTTTCCCTCAATGATCGAGAAGCTTGATCGAAACAACTATGCGGCTTGGCAAATCAGGATGGAGGCCTATTTGCAAAATCTTTATGGAATTGTAGCAGGTGATGAAGCTATGCCTATTCCAAGATCCAAAGGAGGACCTACACAAGAGGAGACAGATAAGCTCACACTTTGGTGTGCAAGGGACGCTCAAGCAAGGTTGTACATACTAAACTCTATCTCTGACTTTCTATTACCACATATTAGAGGATGCAAGACATCTCAAGAGACTTGGGATGCCCTCAATACTTTCTTTTCTGCTAGTACCAAAGCAAGAAAGAATCATCTTTGGAACCAGTTCAACCACATGAACAAGACACCTAAACAAACCATCATAGAGTTTGTTACCAAGGTCAAGGAGGTTGCGGATCAGTTAGCATCCATTGGAGAGCTGATTGAAGAAGAGTTCATCATGAGGCAAATTCTCAACGGCATTCGAAGTGATAAGCAATGACAATCCTTCGCGACGGCTTATGATCTCATCATGGATGTGCAAACTCCAAACTTCAACATCTTTCTTGGACAACTCTTCAATCAAGAAGCCAACAATAGCATAAAGGAAGGTAACTCTTATCATGGTAATTCAACTAGTGCTCTATATGCAGATAAGAAGGATAAGAAGCAGAAAGGCAAGAAGAAGGAAGAAGATGAAGAAGAGACCTCCCAAGCCAACTCTGCAAGCAAGAGCAAGTGGAAAGGGAAGAAGAAAGGACCAAAGCAAGACAAAGCCAAAGGTCAGAATGTTCAACCTTGTACCATATGGGATAATACCAACCACACCACTCAGAATTGCTGGTTCAATGGGAAGACCCAGAAAGGAAGTGGAAGAGGTGGATATGGAAGCAATAGAGGCAGAGGTGGACACAACTTCAACAATAACAATAGAAGCTATAATAGAAGGGACTACAACAATTATTCAGAAGATCAACCACATGAAGACTCATTGCTTCTTATGAATCTAAGCCACAAAGAAGGTAAAGAAGATGATCATTTGTTCTACATAGATTCAGGACATTCGAATCATGTTGCAGGAAACATTGCTCTTCTATATGATTTAAAAGTCCAAAGCATAGACATGAAGTGCAAACGAAGGATGACACAAAGCAATGTGGAGAATATTGGTAATGTCAAAGCTTCCAATGGCAAGACAAACATTCTAAGTAAGGTTCTCTATGTACCCACTATTACTAAAAACCTAATAAGTGTAGGCCAAACAGTTGAAAAAGGCTTGCAAGTTAGGTTCACCCAACATGGAGCTTTTATGGAAGATCCATGTCAAGGCTTCAAAAAGATAGCCCGATGTGAGAAGCATGGTAGGCTCTTTACTTTTGAAGTAGGACAAACCTGGAACATAGCTTTATTCAACTTTGGGTCTCAAACCCTAAGTGAGCTTGAAGTGTGGCATAAGAGTCTTGCTCATGTGAATGAAAGAACCGTGAAGGATATATGCAGGGATCAAAGTGTTCTAGGACTGCGGAACATATCAAAGCAACACATGATCAACAAGTGTGATGCATGTCAGATTGGGAAGGCACAAAGACAACCATTCAACCAGAAAGGCTACATCCACAACAACTTATTGGACTTAGTACATACACATGTATGGGGACCAAGTCAAGAACCTTCATTGGCAGGATCAAGGTATTATGTCTCATTTATTGATGACCATAGTAGATGGAGTGTTCTATGCTTCAAGAAGTATCTTGCACATGTGGAGAATCATACAGGTAGATCACTAAAGAAGCTTAGATCTGATGGAGGGGGAGAATACTACTCCAAAGAGTTTGATGAGTTCAGGACAAAGGTATCAAAAGGGAAGTGACTACCACGTACTCTCCTCAACTAAATGGAATTGTAGAGAGGAGAAATAAGACATTGGTTGGATCAGCTCAAACAATGCTTGAAGAGAAGAAGTTTCCACATTATCTATGGGCAGAAGCTATTTCAACTGTTGTGTGCCTTGTCAATAGACTACCATCCAAATCACTTCAAGGTATGGCATGGAAGAAAAACTAGTCTTGGACGTTGCAAGGTTTTTGGTTGTTTAGATTATGTTCATGTACCATCACAAATAAGAGGTAAACTAGATGAAAGGGCAACAAAGGCAGTGTTTATTGGATATGATTCAACTCAGATGGGTTACAGGTTCTTTAATCCTTCAACCAAGCAATTCACTACAAGTAGAGATGTTGTGTTTGAAGAACACAGGTCTTGGTATGATGAAGACAAACAAAAGGTAACACTACCATATGATCTTGATTCTGACTCTCATCAATTAGGAAGCAAGGATGATACATAGGTCCAGGATCCAAGAAGTGATACAGAGGATGACCAAGATGAAAGGGAAAAGGATTAGAAGCTATGGAAGTCGAGAGGAAAAGCAAAGATGCAAGAGCTTGGAGAATGCTCCAAACAAGTACCTAGAAGATCTGCAAGAGAGAGGAAACAACCAGAAAGGTATGGATATGATTCCACATTTGTTACGAAGCATTCAATATACTTGGCAAAAGACTCTATTTCAGAGGAACCCTCAACCTATGAAGAGGAAAAGGAAAACCCTAATTGGGAAAAGGCCATGAAAGAAGAAATACATGCATTAAAGGAGATGGACACTTGGGATTTGGTTCCAATGTTGCCGAATCAAAAGGCAATTGGTTGTAGATGGGTATATTAAGTTAAAAGAAATTCAGATGGATCAGTTTGCAGGTACAAGGCAAGATTAGTTGCCAAAGGATGCTCACAAACTCATGGTATAGACTATGAGGAAACATTCTCACCAATTGCAAAGATGACTACAATCAGGACATTGATAAGTGTAGCTGCTGCAAGGAATTGGAGACTCCTCCAACTTGATGTGAAAAATGCATTCTTAAATGGTTGGATAAGTGAAGAGATATACACGTCATAACCACCAGGTTTTGAAAACCCTAATCATCCATCTTATGTTTGCATACTTAAGAAAGCATTGTATGGATTTTGAAACAAGCTCCTAGAGCTTGGAATTATAGGTTGCTTACATATCTTCAAGATCAAGGGTTCAAAGCTAGCAGCTCAGATCCTTCTCTATTCATAAAAAAGGATCACAATGAGGTTATCTATATATGTGTATATGTAGTTGATATTATTGTGACAGGTGATGATCTAAATGGCATTAAAGGGATCAAGAGACACATGCAAGAGGAGTTCAAAATCAGTGACCTAGGTGAGCTCACATATTTCCTAGGTATGCAGGTGATATACACAGATGAAGGAATGTATTTGACTCAAAGAAGATACATTCAGGATCTTCTTCAAAATGGAGAACACTAAACCTGAAAGTGCACCTTTGGAGATGAATCATAAACTAAGTGTTTATGAAGGTGACAAAATTGAAGACCTAAAAGAATATCAAATCTTGGTAGGTAGCTTGATATATGCTACTCATACAAGGGCAGACATCTCATATAGTGTGGGAGTGCTTAGTCAGTTCATGCACTCACCGAGAACACCACACATGGATGCGGCTAAGAGAGTACTTAAGTATCTCAAAGGTACAATCAACGAAGGTATATTCTATCCTTACTCTTCATATTTGAATATCAAAATCTACTCAGATTCAGATTGGGCAGGAGCTAAGGATGATAGAAAAAGTACATCTGGTTACTTAGCATTTGCAGGTTTGAAGCTAGTGTCATGGAGTTCCAAGAAGCAACCAACAGTTGCTTTATCCTCAACTGAAGCAGAGTACAGAGGCTTGACCATAGCAACTCAAGAGGCAATATGGTTAAAAGCATTGTATACAGATTTGAGACTTGTGAGTTCCAAACCTCACATATTTGGAGATAACGTAAGTTCCATGCATCTAGCCGCAAATCCTATTTTCCATGCAAGAACCAAGCACATAGAAGTCCATTCGATGGATGTTTTGGGTTGAGCGATTTATGGGAATATTAAAAGGTTATGTGTGACAAACAGAGAAACTAGAAGGATCTATGGCAAAAGGGTGGACACTTGAGGAGTGCATGTAATATGTTAGTGAATAGCTTGAAAGAGTTCATGAAGAATATCTATGTGCATGGACCAACGATTCTTCTTCAAAAGTAATAGATGATGTGTTAACACATAAGGGAGTTCCATTTCAATTTACATTGCAAGAAAAAAAGTGATGTTTCCACTTTTGTAGCATATAATAGTGAATGCATGTAAGCATTCGTTAGCAAGTATGAATAAGAACTTCAAAATCTCCGAACTAAAAGATGGAGAAACAAATGATATAGACGTAATCTCGATAGTAATGAGAATACAAATATATTTTCTTTCACGGATTGGCTATATACTCGTATGCAACGAGCCAATGCAAATAATTAACGAATCTCATATGAGGAGAGGGAGTTAATGATAGGGTGTGAAAGAAAGGTAATTTTACTTTAATAAGATTCTATTTTTTCATATATATGTATATTAATTTCTCTTTAATAATTTGATTTTTATTGCAAGCTTGCATGTTCACTAATATGTGGTCTTTTGGATAGCATATTAGAATCAAAATGATTGATTCTTTGCATAAAACAGAGGATTCTAGCATTGTTGCTTCTTTCAAGAAATTATCACGTGTTATCTCAAAAGATACAAAACTTATAGATAGCCAACTTGGCTATGTAGGAACGATTGTTGGTATCTATGAAATATCATTTCATATGTTCAAATAGGTAAAATAAAGTTTTTATCTTTTATGATATAGTTTATTATTTTTTTAAGCACATAATAATGAGTTTTTGCTTTTTTTTTGATAGGCTATTTTGAAGATTGATTGGTTTCAAGCTGAGTATAAAGGTAGTAATTCCACATTGAGAAGGGAATTAACTGGGTTTTGGGCAATCAATTCTTTGAAAATAATGCACTTAACTAGAGAACCATATATTCTTCCTAGACATATTGAACAAACATTTTTTTATAAAAACCTTGATTCTCATCCTTGGTGGCAAGTCATTCATGTTCAACCTAGAAGTCGGTCATTGTTTGAACAATTTATTGTTACAGAGATCGAAGAAATTCATGATGATGATTCATCATCAGATAATGATATATTGTCATCTCAAAGAGAAATTAAAATCATTGTACATGACAATGATAACAATCTACTTGATGAAGACGATAATACTCTACATGCTGATTCTAGTGATGATGAAGAGGAATTACTAGAAATCGATATTATTCCATCAATAGATGATGTCATTTATGAGAACATAGATTTAATAGTAGAAGAAATAATAGAAATCAATAAGGATAATCACAATGAGACTATATCGATGTCTTAGTAAAATGATGGTAATAATGAAAACACATGAATAGATTAGATAGCGGATCCTACTCTAGTTATCGTTCCTTAACTTGAATCATTTGAATGGGTATCAAACAATAGGTTCTCCTTTATTCAACTAGAATATAGGTGAATACCACCATAGAGATGAAAACATGTTCTTTTAATGTAGAACATGAATCTTGGAGTTATGCCTAAAGTTTTATATATAGATTTATTTTCTAGGAAAAAATTCTCTCATGTATGTATGCATTTGTGTGTGTATATATATGTGTGTGTATTCATGTGTGTTATATGTATACATGTGTTAGTACTCATATATGTGTGTTTCATGTATATGTATGTGTGTGCATGTGTGTGATATATGTATGCATATGTTAGTATGCACACTTGTATGTATGCATGTGCATTTATGTCATATATGCATGTATCCTTATAATTGTGTATGCATGTATATGTATACATGTGTGCATGTAGGCATGTATATGTGATATGTATGTATCTACATGTATGTTTTATATATGTATGTGAATATACATGATGTGTATGTATCTTTATATGTGTTATGGTCCTCGTTGATTTGAGTAGCTATATATAGAGCCATAAGGTTGGGAGGAGAGACATCTCTCTGGTATGAGGTGGGAGGAATAGGTGCAATGTGTATATATACTTCAACCATATGGCAAACGCATACGGGTATGGAAGTACAAATAAATTATGGTTGAAAATACCATACATGCATGTGTGTATATATATACACATGTGTGCAGGGTTGGTTCTTGACCCATCAAAAACCCTGTTTCCTGACTTTACTTACATATACCTAACTGCCATGTCCGATAATGTTTCTTCATTGCACTTTTTTTTCAAGGCTCAGCTCAATGTTTTGTGTGTGTATGTG
>CM035416.1:8941311-8958811 GCA_020310875.1 Ceratopteris richardii
TATGTGTATGTGTATGTGTATGTGTATGTGTATGTGTATGTGTGTCACTCTAGCACAATGGTAAGTACCAACGTGAGGAGATACACCTCATAAATGTCAATCCGTGGATACGTGAGGACCGGTGTGAAGAACAAGAGCAAGTGAAGTGCACAAGTGCATGAGTGAAAGCATACAAACATGCACACACATACACACACACACGCACAAGGTAAGAGCAAAGAGTGGAACAATGGAAGGACTTGAATTACAAAAGAACTCTCTTACAAAGCTGAAATCTACAACAAGCTAACCCCTCAAATGAGCTCTCCAGCCTTTTTTATAGTTTTTTGAGTGGTTTTGGCCCTGTCCAGACCTAGTGTCCGACCTAGTTAAAAATTAGGTTCCAAGGCTTATTTGGGGACTCAAACGGAATCTAAAAATTATGAAAATTGGTGGGATGGTACTTCTAATACTCCTCAAGCTCGAGGACTCCTCCGCTTGAACAAAATGGAGTTGTAAAAATGGAAAATGGTATTTACAATGGTTTTTAGTGATGAAAGTCACTATATTTATAGGGATTTCTTATGAACATTTGACATGTGCTTCTTGGAGCTCCCTACATGCTCCTTCATCTTGTGTGTCCACTTCATTGATGCGCTTCGCTGCTTGTGTTGTGACCTTGATTGTCAACACTTCCCCCCCTCTAGAGTCTGTCGTCCCAGACAGACCCTTGTTGTAGTGGTTGTTCCATGTAGTGTGTGGAGAGATAGTGTCCATCATGTATCCACAAGAGTGATCCATCTTCCAATTGTATCTTGGGTAGTTGTCTGGTTCTTCATTTTGTCACTGCCACCTTTTTATGTATTTCTTCCTTGCATGCCAGCTTGATGGTGTCTTTGTGAGCTTTCAAAAATTGTGAGCTACTCAAAAGAGGTTGTCAATGTTAGTTATGAGTAACTCTCATGGTGGATTGCTTCCTTGTGCTTGTTGTTGTCACCGTGATGTCCGCTGGTTCTTCCAAAGATGGCTTGCCTTGTTTTCATGCCAAGTACTTGTAACCCATAATGAATGATGGGTAAGTGCATTAGTGCATGGGTTTAACAAGATATGTGCCTTGTGCATGGCCTTGTAATGTGGCCCTATGTATGCATACTTGGGGAATGCATTGGAAGCAGTATGCTGCAAGAAATGGGGTCTTGAGCTAAGTGCTCAATGGTATGCCGACGAAGAGGTGTCCTAATCAATCATGGTTATGTTGTTGTTGAAGCATACAATTCTTACCATGGTGAGAGTTCCGTCGATCTTCAACTCTTCGTGTTGTACTTCTATCATGGTGATTGACCATCAGCTTGTCTTCCGTTGTTGATGGTTCGCATTGGAGATTCTTCAAGCGCACAATCCTGTTCTGCTTTTTTTTTTTTAACAATCGAGTAAAACAAGAAAAAAGGTGTTAGCATCAATAAAATATTTTACATATGTCAGATGTGTATCATGTGCCTGGGATTCTCAGGTGTGTCTATGCACGGCCTTGTATTGTGGCCCTATATTAATGCATACTTTGGAAATGCATGACCTGAACGGTGCAAAAGACAAGGTTGTGCCAAAGGCACATGGTTGTTGCTGGTCGAGGCATTTGATGTTACTTGTAGACTTGATGTGATCTTTGTTTGGAGGTGTCGATTGAATCTTGCAATGATGTAATCCTCCTTATAGGGATCCATTTGAGATCAAATTATTTTGTGCATGTAAGAGTGCCTTGGGTACCCACATTTGTAACCGCCCTTGTTGAGCTACAGCTAATTTCTTTGGCACCCAAATTTGTACATTAGTATGGTTGGCCTTCGTTGATTGCTTTGGTACCCAAATTTGTCGAAGACCGTGGGATTGAGCTGGTCCTCGTTTCTTGGTGCTTCTTTTAGCATGATTAGCTTGCTTTGATGGGAGTGGTTGTGGAAAAGTTGTTGGTTGTTCTCCTTTTCGTACCCACATCTACTTCATGCCCTGAGCTTCTTTCTTCTTGAATTTTGTATGTCTAGTTGATATAGCAGATGTCTTTTTAGCTTGCCTCTTTGGTCGAATTACACTTGCCTTATTTTGTGAAGAAGAAGAGAGGTTTTCTGGCCTTTGAGCTTGTGCTTCCATGATTGAGTCCTTTTGCTTCATAGGATTTTTGACACGCACAACATTTTCTTTGCGAAGATTACTTTCGGAAGGACTAAGAGAAAGTGTGAACTCTAGATTCGTGAGCATGCAATTGTCTAATTCTAATGTAATACATTGGTCATGTGCCCAAACTTGAAGGATTTTACTTCTTAGGTTCAAGTTGACAGCATGGTCATAGATCCAGTCTTGACCCAAGATAAGTGGTTCTGTAAGGTCCTCATCTTCACACACTAGCATTTTGACTCTCATTGGAACATCTTGAAGATATATGGGAAGCTCTACCTCGCCCAAACAAGGGGTTTCCACACCTCCCCATCCTATGAGATAGGCTTCAATGGAATTGATATTCAATTGTAGATCTTGACAGTATGAAAGTCTAACTGCACTAGTTGCTGCACCTGAGTCAATCAATGCTCTCACAGTCCTTGCATTCTGCCCTTGTCCTACCGTGATGTTCACAAAGGGACGTCGATCAATTATTCGAGAAGCAATTGCACTTGATGTGTGACAAATGGCCATGTGGTATCTTGGGGCCGCAAGATTGACATCTAGGCCCAGGCGTCTTAACTTATTTCTCCTAATGCGTTCTCTAGCCTCAGCCTGTGCTTCTTCTCTAACCCTTAACTCTTCCTCTTTTCGCTTCTTAGCAGTGTTTAGTCTCTTTAGCATATCCTTTGTAAGAGGTTCTTGATATAGCTTGACTCGAACATCCACTGATATAGTTTGGCAAGATATCACCTTCTAGAGTGGCCAATTGAACTACACCGCTAGTGGAAATTCTATTAATGATCATGGGTCCATGTCCCCTTTTTTCCAATTTACGGGCATGTTGCTTTAGTGTATAAACCAACACTAGGTCTCCCTCTTTCAATCCTTTATCTTTGATGTGTGCATCGAAGTATGCCTTTTGCCTTTTCTTTGCAGCATAGATGCTTGCTGCCACGTGTAGCCTTGTCTCACCTAAGCGTTCTAGATCAAAGATCATAGAGGATAACTCGTGTCCATTCCACTCATGCTCTTGTGCTACTTTTAAGATTGGGATTAGGAAGTCCAAAGGTAGCACATCATTTTATCCGAAGACCATCTGAAATGGGGTGGCATTGAGTACTGTTTTATAGGCAACTTGGTACACCCAAACAGCATGATGAAGCTGTTTGTCCCAATCAGAGCGTTTATTATTTACGAGTTTTGTCAATATGTTACATAGAATCTTATTTGTGCTCTCAGCTTGTCCGTTAGCTTGGGGATGATAGGCGGCAGACTTCTTATGTATCACCAAGAATTCTTGGAGAAGATTTTCAATGACTTCATTCAAGAAGTGTGTACCTCTATCACTCACCAACTCTATTGGTAATCCATATCTCGTGAACACATTCTCAAATAAGAACTTTGCCATTGTTTGAGCATCATTCTTTGTTGTGGCTTTAACTTCTACCCACTTTGTAAGGTAGTCGGTGGCTACAATAATGTACTCAGCATGGGAGTTTCTAGCTAGGGGGTTAATAGGACCTACAAAGTCTATGCCCCACTTCGAAAATGCACGTCCTCCCATCATTGGTCTCAAAGGCATCTCATCTTTTCTAATTGGGTACTTGGCACGTTGGCATGTGTCACATTTCTTCACATAGGTATGTGCATCCATATGAAGAGTGGGCCACCAAAGTCCTGAGAATAGAATAGTCTTAATTACTCGATCAAGACCAAAATGTCCGCCTGCAACACTGCTATGGGAAGTTTCTAAGATTTTCAAATAATCTGATTCGTGAACGCACAGTCTTAAGTAACCAACTTTGCCTCTCCGATATAGGTTTTCTCCTACTAAGGCATCATCTTTAGCCTCTTGCTCCATGCTTCATCTTCTTGCTAGACTAGCGTCGTTAGGTAATGTTCCTGATCTCATAAATTCTACCAATGGAGCACTCCAATCTGGAATTAATGATATGTGATAAAGAGTCGCATGCTCCACCGGGGGTCTCTTTTGGCACACTGGACAATTCTTGATCCACTCATGAATTTCTTTGTCTATACTAGGCCAATACACTCCTAAACGTTTTAGATTTTGCAATGTTCGTTGTTTAGAATAGTGATTCCCTAGAAATCCTTCATGGGCTTGTTGCAACCAACTACTATGTTCATCATCCTCGACACAACAAGCTAGAACATCTTCCGTATCCTGTTTATACATGCTTCCTGCCAATATTTGATAGCTTTGTGACCACACAATTTCATCTTTGTTCGTCTTCACCTTCTTATTTGCGGGTCCAAAGTGTTGAAAGTTTTTCAAGCTCAAGAGTGTGGGAACATGCCCCAAATTGAACCTTCCACATCATCCACAATCAAAGGAGGCTGATTTCCACGAGTTGGAGGCATCAAATCATGCCCATAATGGAAAGAATTTGATTAGAGAAGATTTAGCTCACCTCTTGATGTGATTGGACCTCACTTTTGACATGTATATGCTTTTGATTGGTTAAAGAGGTTAGTATGAGGTCTTTAAAACCTCTAATGAGTTGTATTATGACTTAGAGTCATGGAAATACGTGCCCAAGCTGCCCCCTTGCTTAAGCACACCCCCTACTAGCTGTTCTCTGCATATTTTGTAGAAATTTCACTTTTACACACTCTATCTATCTAGATGTTTTTGGCAGACCCCCCCGGTCTTGTAATTGTTGTTTCTCCTTCATCCGGAATCCATTTGCAATGATTTTTGTCTTGTTGGAAAGCTTATAAGTTCTACTTTGTCTGGTATAAGTCTCAAGTTCAGTGCCTGCACATGTGCAGAGAAATGTCCAAAACAGTGTCTGTCCAGTTAGCTCATACTCTGTGAAGAGATCAAGTTATCTATTTTGTTGCAGCTGGTTGAGGCATCCTCCAGTATCCAAATGGAGTGATTTTACTCTCATTTGAAAGCTCTTAAAGTCTAGTTTATGCCTGCAAAATTTCATTTTCAGTCTCTGCATATACTTAGAGAAACTCAGAAAATACAGAACCTATGTCTGGAAAATTTCAGGATCCTAGGAGGGTTCATTTGCTTTTGTTGTGCACATAGGAGTGTTTATCCTCCAACAGTGGTATCAGAGCTATAAGTGGAGTATCAAAGAGAGAAGAAGGAGCTACTGAAGTGAAGTGAAGACTTCATCAAATTTTGAAGGAAGGAAGCAAAGAACGGGCACGTCAACAACAAGGGGAAGCAAATACATCATCAAATCAAAGACGAAGCTTCATCAAGAGGAGTAGCTCTATTTTTTTAAGGTAAAAGCCATCCTTTTCAACTTCATTGCATCAAGGGGGAGGTTCAAAAGAGTTAGGAGGCACCATGGCTGATCTCAATGCTCAGATTGAGAAGCTCGAAAAAGGAAACTACCAACCGTGGCGATTTAGAATAAGCAATTTTTTGATGGGGAAAGGTTTGTGGGGACTTGTGAGTGGTGGAGAGCCAAAACCCTACATAGATGAGGTAAATCCAACCAATGATCAGAGAAGAGCAGTAAGAGAGTGGGATGAAAGGGACAAAAGGGTCATTTTCATTTTATCTCAGCATATTAGCAACTCTATGGTAGGGCATATTCAAGATTTGGATACATCAAAGAAGGTGTGGGAGTGCTTGGAGAGATTGTATTCAACCTCCACAAAAGCTAGAAAAATTCAGCTCAAGAATGAGCTAAATAATCTTAGGAAAAGCCCCTCTCAAGGTGCTAATGATTACATATTAAAGGTTAAAGAGCTTGCAGATGCACTAGGGTCAATCGGTTGTGCCCTAGATGATGACGATCTTGTCGCCCACACCCTAAATGGACTTAGGGATGATGAAAAATGGAGGGCTTTCACAACTTCAGTGTATGTAAGGGACTCTCTTCCTGATTTTGATCAACTAATCACTCTCATGGTGACAGAGGAGATGAACCTTGGTGGTCATAACGCCAAGGATAGCCAAGGGCAATTGTTGTATGCAGGTAGAGGAAGAGGAAGACACAACCGAGGTGCTTCAAGAGGAAGAGGAAGATATCAAAGCAACCAAGGAGGTCAAGGACAACAAGAAAATGCAGGTCAAAGAGGTGGAAGAGCCACAAATAGAGGAAGAGGTGCAAGATTTGGTGGAAGAGGACAAGCCACTTCAAATGGATGCTTTGTATGCGGTAAGCCCGGTCATTTTCTGCTATCATAGAGCTCAAAGACAAGGGAATCAAAGCAACAACAATTATAGAGGGCAAGGTAATTATGCAAACACATCATCCAGCCAAGGGAACGATTATTTACTTGCCATGAGGTATGGTGAAGATACAACTCAAGCTAGTGAAGATGTATGGTATGTAGACAGTGGATGTAGCAATCATATGTCATGTCGAAAGGAGTTTTTTAGTAATTTGCAGGTCCCAAAGCATCAAGGGCATGTGGAAACAGGTGATAACTCAGAGCATATCATTCAACATGTGGGAGATATCAGTTTGGAAGGAAATCAAAGAGCAAAGTGCTTATCAGAGGTATTACATGTCCCTACTATTACCAAAAACTTGATTTCGGTAGGCCAAATGGTAGAAAAAGGCTATCAAGTTAGGTTCAATGAAAGAGGATGTTTTGTTGAGGATCAAAGGGCAGGTTTCAAGCTCATAGCAAAAGGAAAAAAGCAAGGGAGAATGTTCACAATGGACATAAATCAGCCACACCATTCAATGTATGTCACATATGGAGACAAGAGGATAGCAGATTTGGATCTATGGCATAAACGAATAGGTCACATCAACCTACAAAAGCTCAAGGACATGCAAAGGAGGAGCTTGGTAAGAGGCCTACCAAATTTTACATCTAAAATGTTGCATGAAATTTGTGTAGCTTGCCAACAAGGAAAACAATCAAGGCTGCCCTTCAAGAAGAGTACCTATGTAAGTGCAAATGTTTTAGACCTCATTCACACGGATGTTTGGGGTCCAACAAGAGAAGCATCCCTTGCTGGAAATAGGTATTTTGTAACCTTCATTGATGACTTTTCAAGGAAAGTGTGGTTGTATTGCATTAGAAACAAATCAGATGTGTTCCACTACTTCAAGAAATTCAAAGCACAGGTGGAGAAGGAATCTGGCAAGTTTATCAAAACTTTGAGATCCGATGGAGGGGGAGAGTACTTCTCCCATGAATTTTCTGAATTTTTGCAGGTCAATGGCATCAAAAGACAATTTACATGCAGGTATACCCCTCAACAAAATGGGGTAGCAGAGAGAAAGAACAGACACATAGCAGAGGTAGCAAGATGTATGCTCAATGAAATGAATATGCCGCATTGTTATTGGGGAGAGGCTACATATACAGCCACATACATCATGAATAGATGTCCTACATCAGGTATACATCATCTAACCCCTGAGGAAGCATGGAGTGGAAGAAAACCTTGCATTTCACATCTTAGAATCTTTGGTTGTATATGCTATGTACATGTACCTCAAGAGTTGAGGTCAAAGTTAGATGCCAAATCTGAAAGGTGTATTTTTTTGGGATATTCTATGGAACAAAAGGGGTATAAATGCTATAATCCCATCACCAAGGAGCTGAAGGTAAGTAGGGATGTTGTCTTTGATGAGTTGAAGCCTTGGTATGCATGCACAAGTCCATTGCAGGTTGAAGACATAGGTGAGACAGATTTGAAGAATGATGATAGAGTTCAAGAAAGCATGGATTTGAGTGGTCCAAGCAACTCATGCAACACAAGGACACCCTCACCATGGAGTGGAAGGCTTAGGGAAAGAGAGACCAGCTCTGAAGAAAGCAAAGTCAAAGGCAAAGAGAAGATTTCAGTTGAAGAAGGAAGCTATGTGGACGAGAGCATGTTGGAAGATGAAGAGATAGAAGAAGTTCAAACTCCAGGAGTGGCCAAACAAAGAAAGAAGATGGCAACCACACCAAAAGGAAGTGAAAGAAGGTCTTCAAGAGTAAGATATCCAGTACAAAGGTTAACATATGATAATTTCATTGCAAAGCATTATGCATACATGACTCAAGTAATCAAGGACAAAGAACCAACTAGTTATGAAGAAGCTAAGGATTGCAAGGAATGGCAAGAGGCAATGAAGGAAGAGCTCAAAGCACTTGATGAGAACCATACTTGGAGCTTGGTACCAGCTCAAGAAGGCATGAAGGTGATAGGTAATAAGTGGGTTTACAAAATTAAAAGAAATTCAGATGGTTCCATTGCTAGGTACAAAGCAAGGTTGGTGGCGAAAGGCTTCTCCCAAAGCTACGGGATAGATTATGATGAAACTTTCAGCCCCGTAGCCAAGATGCCAACAATTAGGACTTTGATTGCAGTGGCCACATCAAGGAAATGGAGCTTATATCAGTTGGATGTGAAGAATGCCTTCCTCAATGGAGAGCTTGAAGAAGTAGTCTACATGAGCCAACCTCAAGGATTTGCTAGTATGAGGTACCCAAATCATGTTTGCAAGCTAAGGAAAGCACTATATGGACTAAAGCAAGCCCCAAGGGCCTGGAATCAGAGGTTAGTGGATTATTTATCAAGTTGTGGATACAAAGAAAGTGTTGCAGATCCATCACTTTACATGAAGAAGCAAGGAGACAAGACGGTATATATATGCATCTATGTGGACGATTTGATCATCACAGGAAGTGATATTGCAGGTATTAAAGATATCAAATCAAAGCTAGGAAAGGAGTTCAAGATATCTGATCTTGGAACACTAAAATACTTCTTGGGAATAGAGGTAATCTATGCACACAATGGCATCTTCTTGATTCAAAGAAAATACTTGTTGGATGTGCTATACAGGTTTGGTATGAGTGGTTGTAAGCCACTTTCTCAGCCCATGGATCCCAATACAAAGTTGGTTGCAGGTCAAGGAGAGGCTATACAAGATATTACACTATATAGAAGCATAATTGGTTCATTAATTTATGCTACATTCACTAGACCTGATCTTGCATATGTAGTAGGTGTTCTCTCTCAATTTTTGCATACACCTACTCATGATCATCTTATGGCGGCAAGAAAGGTGCTTCGTTACATCAAGCACACCATCAACCAAGGTCTATTTTACTCATATGATGCTGATCTAAGTGTCAAAGGATATAGTGATGCTGATTGGGCAGGTAGCAAGGATGATCGAAGGAGTACATCGGGTTATGTTTTCATGATAGGTACAAAAGTGATCTCTTGGAGCTCTAAGAAGCAACCCATTGTTGCTCTTTCATCCACAGAGGCTGAGTACAGAGGTTTAGCATTGGCTACATGTGAGCTATTATGGCTTAAGAAGCTACTTAAGGACTTCGAAGTGGAAGTGCAGGAGTTTCCTCTTTATGGAGACAACATTTCAAGCATCTATCTAGCTAACAATCCCATGTTTCATGCAAGGAGCAAGCACATAGAGGTTCATTACCACTTCGTTAGAGAAAAGGTGATGGCAAAAGAGCTAGATATAAGGTATGTGAACACTAAAATGCAGGTTGCAGACATGATGACAAAGTTTCTTGAAGGTACAAAGCTTGGAGGATTCAAGGAAGCTATCAACATAAGAGACATAGGCTGAAGCAACAAAGGAAAAGACTTGAGCTTGAGGGGGAGTGTTGAAAGTTTTTCAAGCTCAAGAGTGTGGGAACATGCCCCAAATTGAACCTTCCACATCATCCACAATCAAAGGAGGCTGATTTCCACGAGTTGGAGGCATCAAATCATGCCCATAATGGAAAGAATTTGATTAGAGAAGATTTAGCTCACCTCTTGATGTGATTGGACCTCACTTTTGACATGTATATGCTTTTGATTGGTTAAAGAGGTTAGTATGAGGTCTTTAAAACCTCTAATGAGTTGTATTATGACTTAGAGTCGTGGAAATACGTGCCCAAGCTGCCCCCTTGCTTAAGCACACCCCCTACTAGCTGTTCTCTGCATATTTTGCAGAAATTTCACTTTTACACACTCTATCTATCTAGATGTTTTTGGCAGACCCCCCCGGTCTTGTAATTGTTGTTTCTCCTTCATCCGGAATCCATTTGCAATGATTTTTGTCTTGTTGGAAAGCTTATAAGTTCTACTTTGTCTGGTATAAGTCTCAAGTTCAGTGCCTGCACATGTGCAGAGAAATGTCCAAAACAGTGTCTGTCCAGTTAGCTCATACTCTGTGAAGAGATCAAGTTATCTATTTTGTTGCAGCTGGTTGAGGCATCCTCCAGTATCCAAATGGAGTGATTTTACTCTCATTTGAAAGCTCTTAAAGTCTAGTTTATGCCTGCAAAATTTCATTTTCAGTCTCTGCATATACTTAGAGAAACTCAGAAAATACAGAACCTATGTCTGGAAAATTTCAGGATCCTAGGAGGGTTCATTTGCTTTTGTTGTGCACATAGGAGTGTTTATCCTCCAACACAAAGGTTAGGACTAGTAGCAACTTATTTGCCCATTTAGGCACAACTTCTAGATTGAACAGATAAGCATCGGGCAATTCATCAGACACTCCTTGTGGTGGCTCTCCTGAAGTGATGCGAGAAAGGTGATCCGCTCTGAGGTGGGTCTTACCTTGCCTAACAACCACTTCAAAGTCATATTCCATTAGTAAGAGGAACCATCTTACTAAGTGTCCCGTGTTGCAAGGTTTATTGACCAAGTATAATAAAGCTTGATGATCACTGAAAAATTTGAACTTGTTGGCCAATAGATAGTTTCTAAACTTCTTTACAGCATATACCATGCCTAACCCTTCTCTTTCGGTTGTGGTGTAGTTTCGTTCAGCAGCGTTCAATTGCCTACTAGCATAGGCTATAGGCAAATCTAAATTTCCTTCTCCTGTGGGTTGTGACAACACACATCCTATTACATAATTGGATGCATCCACATGTACATGGAATGGCTTATTCCAATCAAGAGTGGTCAGTATGGGTGTTGTGCACAAGCGTTTCTTCAGCTCATTGAAGGACTTCTCGCATTCGTCGTTCCACTCAAACTTTGTCAACAAGGCATAAAGAGGCTTAGCTATAATTGCATACATGTGAATAAACCTACGGTAATATCCATAATGGCCCATAAAGGCTTGTACCTCTTTAACATTCATTGGCCTCGGTAGCTCAGCGATGGCTTTTACTTTGTCCTCATCGATTGATATTCCGTTCTTAGAAACAATATGACCTAAGATTTTACCTTGACGTACCATGAACACACACTTTTTTGGGTTCAGACACACTCGATATTGTCTACACTTGTTGAAGATTTGTCTGAGCTCAGGAATGTGACATCTCCTTTCTTGGGAATGAGCACATAAATCGTCCACATATACTTCTAAGCTTTTTCACAAGAACTCTTTGAAGACATGACAGATGAGCCTTTGGAAGGTTGCAGGTGCATTGGTGAGCCCAAATGGCATCACACGAAATGCAAAGACTCCCCACTCTGTGGCAAAGGCCGTTTTATGTTGATCTTCTGTGGCAATGGCTACTTGGTTGTAACCTGAAAATCCATCAAGGAAGCTATAAACTTCCTTGCCCGCAACACGCTCCAATAAATGATCAGTGATTGGAAGGGGATAGCTATCTCTAATCGTAGCGGCATTAACTTTTTTAAGGTTAATACACACACGTAACTTTCCATTCTTCTTGGGCACCACTACAACGGGGGACACCCATTCAGTATGCTCAATTTCATAGATGAATCCGGCTTCAATCAATCTGTCGATTTATTATTTTGGCTGCATAGGTGTCATTATATGTGTAGGGCTTCTGTTTGGTGGGGTTGGCATCTGCTATCATGGGGATCGTATGAGAACAAACCTTTGGATCTACTCCCTTCAAGTCTCTATAGTGCCACGCAAACACGTCCCTATATTCCCTTAACAAGGCTACCAACTCTGCTTCCTCTTCTTTACTTAGGTCATCTCCTATGTATGTACATCTCTCTTCATTCTCTTCAATGGCGACTATGATTTCTTTGGTCTTTTCTTTGTTATCATATGCTTCTCCTAATGTGGCCTCTCTCTTAGGCATTCGTACCACAATTTTTTGGTCCTCAACTTCATATTTCTTGAAATTCTCTGGTACTTTGAACAATGATTCCTTCTCTTCTTGTTTCACTCCTTGTCTTTTCTTTTTCTTTTGACCTCCTTCACTTCCATCCTTTGAATTGACAGTTTTAATGCTTGTGAGAGGTTCTTCTTCCTTTTGGGTAAATAGTCTTATGTCTTTTAGATAGTGCTCCTCTGAAACAAAGCAACTATCCATCACAATGGACTCTAGATCTTCATCGTTCTCTTCTTTTTCTATGAAGTCACTAGGGTCACATTCTTCTAGCAAGGTCTGACACATGAACACTGAAATATCATAACCCTCCTCATCACAATGAGGTGTCCATTGTTCTTCATTGACAGCAATGTCCATGGTGGCTAAGATTTCTGCCCAACCATGAGGCTCAAATTCCTCATCTGGGAAGATCATCGGTGTATAGGCTGGGTCTCTAATTGGTATATCTCCTTGAGAAGTTCCTTTTGCTCTCACTTTTAGGTGTTTCTCCTCTTCCTTTGCGACCTTGTACATCCACAAATGAGTATCTTCATGCATCCAAGATGTCTCAGATGAACTTTTAGAATGCACAGAGATCGAATCTTCTTGCTCCTTGTTGATAGGATTCCATTGTAGGGGTGGTACATCTCTCAAGGTGTAATCCTTCAAACTGACCTTGGTTGTGACCCCTAAGCGTTGCAAGTACAAGGAGTTGGTTCCCCAATCCTGTACAACTTGCAGTTGTCGTAAGAAGGGCCTTCCTAGGATCATTTCGTAGGTAGTAGTTTTACCAAAGTCACATATAGCAAAGGTGTGCTCAAACTCTAGACCACACGTGGTTAGAGTTGCCCCTTCTAGCAATCCTAGAGGTCTTTCAACATGGCCGTCAGCCATCTGAAGTTTCATTCTAGTTGGTCTTAATGCTGGTTTGCCCCATTGCTTCCACAAGGAAGTGGCCACAATAGCAACACGAGCACCAGAATCTATGATCGCTTTGGTTGTGTAACCTTGGCAGGTGATTGGAAGATAAGTATTACCTTCCTCACCACGAGCACCAGAATCTATGATCGCTTTGGTTGTGTAACCTTGGTAGGTGATTGGAAGATAAGTATTACCTTCCTCACCTTCGCTCATGTCCCCTATTTTGTCTAGAGGTATCTCTGGAACTTTCTGGTTAAAGTCTTCTTTTGGCACATTGGAAGCAAGTTCTGGAACCTGATCCTTCACATGATTCCATAGCTCAGGTTTTGCTTTGAGCAGCTCTTCCACAGTGAGATGACATTGAACCTTAGTGTTCTTCACGACATCAGTGTTTCTTGGAACCACCGAGTCTTTGTTTCTGATCAATATTGTGGGAGCTCTAATCTGGAGAGATTTCGATTCCCATGGGCCTGTGAATTGTGGCAACTCTTGTAAAGAATTGGATTCAAATCCTGAACTTTCTTTTTCTTGTTGCTCTACTTGGTCTCCATAAATAGATGGAATGTCTTGTGGGAATTGATCGTGATGGTCATCAATTTCAAGAATAGGAGAGGAAACATCCTTCTCCTTGGCCCATTTCTCTTCTTGTATTTCCCGCAAGAACTTTTGAGTGTGTTGTTGAATTGCAAGAGGTTCTCCCTCATCTATGGAGTCAGGAACATAGAATTTCTTTGGTGATGAGCTTTCTCTTTCAACAGTTGGTTGAGCCTGTGGAGGTAAAGAAACTTGAGGTTTATTTACCAACTGCTCTAATCTGTCTATTAAGCCTTGGAAGTGCAAACTTGGTGTAATAGCATTCGTCTGATTGAACGATTGATTGGCCTCAAACATAGCTTGAGCTAGTTCCACCATTTTTATGCACATTTTTGTCCGTTCAATCTCTAAATCTGCTCTAGGGTAGCTCTTGTCTAGGTTCGCAGGCATTGGCTCTTCTTGAAGTCAAGCCTGGTATGCTTTGAACATCATGTCCAAGTCTTCTGGGGTTGGACCTGCAAGAACAGACCCTGCTTGTGGTCTATTTACAATGGTTGGTGGGTGGGGGTGAGGCTGGGGATGAGGTGGTGTGGGTGGAGTTTCGGCATGCGAGAGATTTTGAGAGGCAATATCTTCTATTTTTGTTTTTGCATCTTTCAGGCTTTCTTCTAGTTCAGATAACTTTTTGGTCCACTTACGATTGGCTTTCTCCCTAGTATCCTTCCATGTTCTTGTTTTTCTCTTACTAGGCTCTCTTGGTTCACTTGGCTCTGATTGCTCAGCTGGTTTAGCTTTTTGTAAGGCGTGTGACCTCGTAACTGCATGTATAGGAGCCACATTATCGCTACTGGAACTTGAATCCCCTATTAGGCCTACCACATTAACGGGTGTAACTTTTGGTGCACTAGAGGGATGTCCTGGACAATCTCTCAGGAGCTGTTCTTTGCCACACTCAAGACAAATGACTTGTATTGTGACATTTTGTCCTTGTTTCAGAGTTGGTGGGTGGGATGGTTGTTGTCATGGTATAGGTTGAGGTTGGCCATATCCTCCATGTTCATACGGTCTAGTTGCTCCTCCTGGTCCTGGACAAGGATTATACCTAGGAACTTCTCTGTCTTGTTCTCTAGGAGGGTACCCGTATGGTCTACATTGGGGTGGTGCAAGTAGTCATGGTTGTCTATTCACTGGATAGTATTCGATATTGTGGTTGGGGTACTTCTACTCACTATAAGAGTACATGTTAGGCCCTTGAGTTGGGTGTCTATCGTAAGGATAAGGTTGTGATAAGCCTAGTCCTTCTCTGGTGCAAGCATGAGATGGATGATCTCCACCACACAGTGTAAAACTTCCTAACATTGGCACTCTCAAGGAGGAGTTCTGGTAGTTCCTTTGTCCTTGTACTCCTAACTTCTTGGCCACTAACGCTACCACTTCCTCCACATAGCTCGAACTAGAAGTTTCATTACTCCTTGTATCCTCTGATTTGGTAAGATCTTGTGTGATTTTGAGATCCTCAGCTAAGTTGTCTTCCAAATCTATACATTCTTGAAGACACTCACTCAAGATTTGCACCCGTTTTACATATACTAACATTCTCAATGTTCCATTGGTTAGACCTTCTAAAAATAGGGATATCATTTTCTGCTGAGAAGGTCTCTCTGTCACAGGGCATCGGTCTACATATTGACTAAATCTTCGTGCTGCATTTTTTACTGTCTCTTTGGGATCTTGTTTGAAGCTATGTAGTAAGGATGATGAATTGTGCTTGATCCCTCGCTTAGTGAATTCCCAGACAAATTCTTGGAAGAATTGTTCGATCGTGTCAAAGGAATTTGGATCCAAGGATTGAAACCAAGCTAAGGCTATTCCCATGAGAGTTAGCCCAAAGGATTCATATTGCATGAAAAAGTCATCCACTTGCTCCGCTCGTAACACTTGCTTGAATTCTGCTATGTGGTCATAGGGCTCTCCTGTGCCATCGTAACGATTTTGCATACATTTGGCCAATTGGATTGGTCTCACTCTTTTGTCTGGTTCTGGGGATTGCATTATGATGGGGACACCTTGGGCCGGTTCTGTCCTAAAGGTAGGTCTATTCATATTTCCCATTCTCTGACTATTGTGGCCATGGGGGTTGATTCCTGGCATGGTGAATTGTTCATGTGGTCTATCGGGTCTAGTACCTTGGCTCATTTGTCCTAACATCACATTTTCTGTTCTTTGTTGGGTCTCAAATGGGTTTTGTGAGGTAGTTCCATGATCTCGAGCTAACTCTCCTCTTTCATTAAGCTGATCAGGGTTTTCACTTAGTACATAGATCTGGCCCATCTTGTCCATGTAGACTCCATCTTCGTACTTGACGATTGGTCTTGGAACTATTTCTAATTCAGTAGTGTTTCTCATTATTGCTACTGACCTGTATAGACTGTCGAGGTAGATGGGTATTCCTTGTAGGTTAGTGGATACGTATTGAAGAGACATCCTATATTCCCCTTCCACTGTAGACATAAGACCTTGCCTAGGTATGGATATATACATGTCTTCACAAGCCAAGAGTCTCTCCCAGTTAAAGGGCATTTTTGACTCACTTGTCTATGAACTCAGCATGTAGTGTTAACCACTGAGTTGTGAGTCCCTGACTTGGTTGTGCGGTTGACCTTAGTTTCAAGTGATTTGGTACTTTATCAATCTCTTCCTAAGTATCAACTTGAGATTAGGTTCATAAGCCTTGTCTACAAGTCCAAAATTGTCCTTTGAATTGCTCAAAACCTTGTGGAACCCCTTGCTTCCTAGTCCAACCTGAGGGTCAACTTCAAAATACCCTATCTAATAATCCTCACGAGCTTTCCAACAAACCAAAGATCACTCCGAACGGATTTCGTATGGGAAAGTTATGCCAGTTCAGGGTTCTGGGGGTTAAAACAAGGAAACAGGACCTCTCTGGGAGTACCTCCGGACAGGCGATACGATACCAAATTTTCCACGCGATACCACTATGGACGATACCACATTCGGCGATACGATACCATCAAGGCGATACCAAATTCCACGATATGATACCACTTGCTAGACGATACCACCAAGCCCACGAGATGATACCAAAACAATCAACGATATGATAATCACACGATACGATACCTCTGCACTCGACGATACGATACCAAGTTAGTGGACGATACGATACCAGATTGCTCACGATACGATACCAGGGTAAGGGACGATACGATACCAAAAATTTACACGATACGATACTGGTTCTATGGACGATACGATACCAAAGGGTCTAACGATACGATACCACTTTTTTGCACGATACGATACTAGAATAGGCACGATACGATACCACTCGATCAACGATACGATACCACAAAGTGCACGATACAATATCACCGGGATGACCACGATCGCGATACCAGCACTTGGCGATACGATACCAGAATGGTATCATGATACCTCAAGTGGGTGTGCACAATACGATACCAAAACAGGAGGCGATACGATACCGAGTTGGCGATACGATACCAACTTTGCATGCGATACGATACTTATGCAAGTGGCGATACAATACCACTGTCACGCGTGATACGATATCGCTCGGTCAACGATACGATACCATTGGGGTGACTGTGATCATGATACCAACACTTGATGATATGATACCAGAATGGTATCGTGATACCTCAAGTGGGCATGCATGATACGATACCTCGACAAGTATCGCGATACTCGGGAATTCTGGTATCACGATACCAAAACTCAACCGGACATGATACTTGGAGATTTTTAAGCCCAAATTCATAAATTCTTGCACAAATGTGTACCTTAGGTTCTCCTTGTCACTCTTATGTGCCTGAATCTGCAATGTCACCCTCCAAACTCACGATACCACCGTCGCGATACCAAACGCAGGTCT
>CM035416.1:8968811-9056311 GCA_020310875.1 Ceratopteris richardii
GTAGGTGTACGTGTACGTGTACGTGTACGTGTACGTGTACGTGTACGTGTACGTGTACGTGTACGTGTACGTGTACGTGTACGTGTACGTGTACGTGTACGTGTACGTGTACGTGTACGTGTACGTGTACGTGTACGTGTACGTGTACGTGTACGTGTACGTGTACGTGTACGTGTACGTGTACGTGTACGTGTACGTGTACGTGTACGTGTACGTGTACGTGTACGTGTACGTGTACGTGTACGTGTACGTGTACGTGTACGTGTACGTGTACGTGTACGTGTACGTGTACGTGTACGTGTACGTGTACGTGTACGTGTACGTGTACGTGTACGTGTACGTGTACGTGTACGTGTACGTGTACGTGTACGTGTACGTGTACGTGTACGTGTACGTGTACGTGTACGTGTACGTGTACGTGTACGTGTACGTGTACGTGTACGTGTACGTGTACGTGTACGTGTACGTGTACGTGTACGTGTACGTGTACGTGTATGTGTACGTGTATGTGTATGTGTATGTTTATGTGTATGTGTATGTGTATGCATATTTGTATGTGTGTGCGTATATGTATGTGTATGTGTATGTTGTTAAAAGTCAAGCTTCAAGCTACAAATTCGTGGGGAATCTTTTATGGACATGTGGAGCAATCAAAGGAAGCCAAAAGCCACGAGATTCCATCAAGAAAATTCACTCAACCACTCCCCAAGTCATCTCAACTAAGTCCTTCAAGTTAGGAGGCTGATTTGGAAAGGTAGTTCTTAGATTTTAGGGGCACAATTCTCACTATAAAAGGAGCATGTATCCCAACTTCTTTTGGGCCATCTTCTTGGAGTTTTAGCTCATGTAATGTGAGAACTAAGTGCTGTAGTTGTGATAAGCAAGCCCCTTGGTTAAGCTAGCCCCTTGCTTGCTTGTTTGTTTTCTTTTAGTAGGCATATCTATGTGTGTGCGCAGGTAGTGTTGCAACTCTCTACCCCTGAGTTGTTAGCATTGGTTCTCCCTCATATTGTATCCATTTGTTGTAATTCTTGTCTCATTGGATAGCTATTAGAGTCTATTTTATGCTCATTAATTCTCGGGAGCATTCTTTGAGTAATCTGGGAGCAACATTCACTTTAGTGAAGTTGTGTGATTGATATCTCTTTCTATGTGTGGGCTCTGTTGGAAATATTTTTCTCTCTGTTGTAAGGGTTGGTTCTCCTTCTCTAGTTATCCATTTTCTATGATTTTGGTGTCATTGTGAAGCTATTAGAGTGCTCTAATGTGGACCTAATTTTGAGATTCATTCTCTGTATATTCTTTGCGAAAAGCTTGCTGGAGTGAAGTGAGGTCTCTGCTTGATTAGCAGTTGTGAGCATTCAACTAGCTCATGTTGTAGACAGTTTCTCTTTGTGTAAGCATCCATTGCAAGTGAAATTTGTTTTGTTGGAAAGCCCTTGATGTCTACTACAGTTCTAAAAAAGCTCACTGGAGTTCTCTGCATGTGCGCTGAGAAAGAGCATTTTTGGTGTGCAGAGGTCAAAGAACGATACCTATGGAGGTCATTCGCGCTTCGTCGTTGCATAGGGGTTGAGATACTTTCCCCATCATATTTTTGTGTGTATGTGTGTGTATGTGTGTGTATGTGTATGTGTGTGAGTATGTGTATGTGTATGTGTATGTGTGTGTGTATGTGTGTGTGTATGTGTGTGTATGCATGTGTGTGTGTATGTGTCTGTGTATGTGTATGTGTATGTGTATGCGTATGCGTATGCGTATGCGTATGCGTATGCGTATGCGTATGCGTATGCGTATGCGTATGCGTATGCGTATGCGTATGCGTATGCGTATGCGTATGCGTATGCGTATGCGTATGCGTATGCGTATGCGTATGCGTATGCGTATGCGTATGCGTATGCGTATGCGTATGCGTATGCGTATGCGTATGCGTATGCGTATGCGTATGGGTATGCGTATGCGTATGCGTATGGGTATGCGTATGCATATGCGTATGGGTATGTGTATGTGTATGTGTATGTGTATGGGTATGTGTATGTGTATGTGTATGTGTATGTGTATGTGTATGTGTATGTGTATGTGTATGTGTATGTGTATGTGTATGTGTATGTGTATGTGTATGTGTATGTGTATGTGTATGTGTATGTGTATGTGTATGTGTATGTGTATGTGTATGTGTATGTGTGTATGCATATGTGTGTGTGTATGCATATGTGTATGTATATGCATGTATGTATATGTGTGTGTATGTATGTATATGTGTGTATGTGTATGTGGATGTGTATGTGGATGTGTATGTGGATGTGTATGTGGATGTGTATGTGGATGTGTATGTGGATGTGTATGTGGATGTGTATGTGGATGTGTATGTGGATGTGTATGTGGATGTGTATGTGGATGTGTATGTGGATGTGTATGTGGATGTGTATGTGGATGTGTATGTGGATGTGTATGTGGATGTGTATGTGAGTGTATGTATGTGTGTATATGTGTATATGGGTGTGTATGTGTGTATGCATGTATGTATGCATATGCATGTGCATTGTGTATGCATATGCATGTGCATTGTGTATGCATATGCATGTGCATTGTGTATGCATATGCATGTGCATTGTGTATGCATATGCATGTGCATTGTGTATGCATATGGATGTATGTGTGTATATGTGTGTATGTGTGTGTATGTGTGTATGTGTGTGTATGTGTGTGTATGTGTATGTGTATGTGTGTCTCTCTATGTGTGTGTATGAGTATGTGTGTGTTTGTATGTGTGTGTATGTATATGTAGGTGTATGTATATGTATGTGTCTATGTATACATGTGTATGTGTGTCTGTGCATATGTATGTATAGTGTGTGTATGTGTGTCTATACATGTGTGTATGTTAGTGTATGTGTATGTATGCATGTGTTTTTATGTGTTTGTATAGTGTGTTTGTGTGTGCATATGTGAATATGTGTGTGTATGCATGTGTGTGTATAATTGTGCTTGTTTGTGTATGTGGATGTCTCTATGTTTGTATGTATATGTGGGTGTATGTATCTATGTGTTTGTATGTATATATGTGTGTATGCACATGTGTGTCTCTATGTGTGTATGTATATGTGGGTGTATGTATCTATCCGTGTGTATGTATATGTGTGTGTATGCACATGTATGTATAGTGCGTGTATGTATGTATGTATATGTGTGTATACGTGCATATGTGTGTGTATACGTGTATGTATGTGTATGTATGTGTATGTATGTGTATGTATGTGTGTGTATGTATAGGTATGTATTGTTTTAATATGTGTATTTGTTGTACGTTTGTGTGTATGCATGTGTATGTGTATCTCTCTATGTGTGTGCATATGTGAATGTGTGTTTCTCTTTGTGCATCTATGTATATGTGGGTGTATGTATATTTGTGTGTGTATGTATATGTTCGCATATGTGTGTGTATGCATATGTATGAATAATCTCTATATGTGTGTGTATACATGTGTGTATGTGTGTATGCATGCATTTGTACGTTTGTGTATGCATGTGTGTGTATAGTGTGTTTGTGTGTGCATATGTGCATATGTGTGTATGTATGTGTGTGTATACATGTGTTTGTTTGTGTGTGTATACATGTGTTTGTTTGTGTGTGTATACATGTGTATTTGTATAGTGTATATGTATGTGAATGTGTATGTGTATGTGTATGTGTATGTGTATGTGTATGTGTATGTGTATGTGTATGTGTATGTGTATGTGTATGTGTATGTGTATGTGTATGTGTATGTGTATGTGTATGTGTATGTGTGTGTGTATGTGTATGTGTATGTGTATGTGTATGTGTATGTGTATGTGTATGTGTATGTGTATGTGTATGTGTATGTGTATGTGTATGTGTATGTGTATGTGTATGTGTATGTGTATGTGTATGTGTATGTGTATGTGTATGTGTATGTGTATGTGTATGTGTATGTGTATGTGTATGTGTATGTGTATGTGTATGTGTGTGTGTGTGTATGTGTATGTGTGTGTGTATGTGTATGTGTATGTGTATGTGTATGTGTATGTGTATGTGTATGTGTATGTGTATGTGTATGTGTATGTGTATGTGTATGTGTATGTGTATGTGTATGTGTATGTGTATGTGTATGTGTATGTGTATGTGTATGTGTATGTGTATGTGTATGTGTATGTGTATGTGTATGTGTATGTGTATGTGTATGTGTATGTGTATGTGTATGTGTATGTGTATGTGTATGTGTATGTGTATGTGTATGTGTATGTGTATGTGTATGTGTATGTGTATGTGTATGTGTATGTGTATGTGTATGTGTATGTGTATGTGTATGTGTATGTGTATGTGTATGTGTATGTGTATGTGTATGTGTATGTGTATGTGTATGTGTATGTGTATGTGTATGTGTATGTGTATGTGTATGTGTATGTGTATGTGTATGTGTATGTGTATGTGTATGTGTATGTGTATGTGTATGTGTATGTGTATGGTATGTGTATGTGTATGTGTATGTGTATGTGTATGTGTATGTGTATGTGTATGTGTATGTGTATGTGTATGTGTATGTGTATGTGTATGTGTATGTGTATGTGTATGTGTATGTGTATGTGTATGTGTATGTGTATGTGTATGTGTATGTGTATGTGTATGTGTATGTGTATGTGTATGTGTATGTGTATGTGTATGTGTATGTGTATGTTTATGTGTATGTGTATGTGTATGTGTGTGTCTCTATGTGTGTGTAATGTGGTTGTATGCATATGTGTGTGTATCTATATGTGTGTATGTGTGTATGTGTGTATGTGTGTATGTGTGTGTATGTGCGTGTATGTATATTGTGTGTATGTGTGTGTATACATCTCTGAATGTGTTTGTATGTGTGTGTATGCATGCATTTGTATAGTGTATTTGTATGTGTATATGTGCATATGTGTTTATGTATCTGTGTGTATGCATATGCGTGTATGTATGTGCATGTGTGTGTATGCATGTGTCTATGTATGTATGCATATGCATGTGTATGCATGTGTGTGTATGTATGCATGTGAGTGTATGTGTGTCTATGTGTGTATGTATATGTGCAAGTATGTGTATGTGTATGTGTATGTGTATGTGTATGTGTATGTGTATGCGTATGTGTATGTGTATGCGTATGCGTATGCGTATGCGTATGCGTATGCGTATGCGTATGCGTATGCGTATGCGTATGCGTATGCGTATGCGTATGCGTATGCGTATGCGTATGCGTATGCGTATGCGTATGCGTATGCGTATGCGTATGCGTATGCGTATGCGTATGCGTATGCGTATGCGTATGCGTATGCGTATGCGTATGCGTATGCGTATGCGTATGCGTATGCGTATGCGTATGCGTATGCGTATGCGTATGCGTATGCGTATGCGTATGCGTATGCGTATGCGTATGCGTATCCGTATGGGTATGCGTATGGGTATGCGTATGTGTTTGTGTATGTGTATGTGTATGTGTATGTGTATGTGTATGTGTATGTGTATGTGTATGTGTATGTGTATGTGTATGTGTATGTGTATGTGTATGTGTATGTGTATGTGTATGTGTATGTGTATGTGTATGTGTATGTGTATGTGTATGTGTATGTGTATGTGTATGTGTATGTGTATGTGTATGTGTATGTGTATGTGTATGTGTATGTGTATGTGTATGTGTATGTGTATGTGTATGTGTATGTGTATGTGTATGTGTATGTGTATGTGTATGTGTATGTGTATGTGTATGTGTATGTGTATGTGTATGTGTATGTGTATGTGTATGTGTATGTGTATGTGTATGTGTATGTGTATGTGTATGTGTATGTGTATGTGTATGTGTATGTGTATGTGTATGTGTATGTGTATGTGTATGTGTATGTGTATGTGTATGTGTATGTGTATGTGTATGTGTATGTGTATGTGTATGTGTATGTGTATGTGTATGTGTATGTGTATGTATGTGTATGTGTATGTGTATGTGTATGTGTATGTGTATGTGTATGTGTATGTGTATGTGTATGTGTATGTGTATGTGTATGTGTATGTGTATGTGTATGTGTATGTGTATGTGTATGTGTATGTGTATGTGTATGTGTATGTGTATGTGTATGTGTATGTGTATGTGTATGTGTATGTGTATGTGTATGTGTATGTGTATGTGTATGTGTATGTGTATGTGTATGTGTATGTGTATGTGTATGTGTATGTGTATGTGTATGTGTATGTGTATGTGTATGTGTATGTGTATGTGTATGTGTATGTGTATGTGTATGTGTATGTGTATGTGTATGTGTATGTGTATGTGTATGTGTATGTGTATGTGTATGTGTATGTGTATGTGTATGTGTATGTGTATGTGTATGTGTATGTGTATGTGTATGTGTATGTGTATGTGTGTGTATATGCATGTATGTATATGTGTGTGTATATGTATATGTATGTATGTGTGTATGTGAGTGTATGTATGTGTGTATATGTGTATATGTGTATATGGGTGTGTATGTGTGTATGCATGTATGTATGCATATGCATGTGCATTGTGTATGCATATGCATGTGCATTGTGTATGCATATGCATGTGCATTGTGTATGCATATGCATGTGCATTGTGTATGCATATGTATGTATGTGTGTGTGTATGTGTGTGTATGTGTGTCTATGTGTGTGTATGTGTATGTGTGTCTCTCTATGTGTGTGTATGAGTATGTGTGTGTTTGTATGTGTGTGTATGTATATGTGGGTGTATGTATATATGTGTGTGTATGTATACATGTGTATGTGTGTCGGTGCATATGTATGTATAGTGTGTGTATGTGTGTCTATACATGTGTGTATGTGTGTGTATGTGTATGTATGCATGTGTATGTATGTGTTTGTATAGTGTGTTTGTGTGTGCATATGTGAATATGTGTGTATGTATGTGTGTGTATGCATGTGTGTGTATACATGTGATTGTCTGTGTATGTGGATGTCTCTAGGTGTGTATTTATATGTGGGTGCATGTATCTATGTGTTTGTATGTATATGTGTGTGTATGTGTGTGTGTATGCACATGTGTGTCTCTATGTGTGTATGTATATGTGGGTGTATGTATCTATCTGTGTGTATGTATATGTGTGTGTATGTGTGTGTATGCACACGTATGTATAGTGTGTGTATGTGTGTATGTATATGTGTGTATAGGTGCATATGTGTGTGTATACGTGTATGTATGTGTATGTTTGTGTATGTATACATGTGTATGTGTGTATTCATATACGTATGTATAGTGCATGTGTGTGTATGTGTGTTTTAATATGTGTATTTGTATGTATGTTTGTGTGTATGCATGTGTATGTGTGTGTATGTGTATCTCTCTATGTGTGTGCATATGTGTATGTGTGTTTCTCTATGTGCATCTATGTATATGTGGGTGTATGTATATTTGTGTGTGTATGTATATGTTTGCATATGTGTGTGTATGTATACGTTCACATATGTGTGTGTATGCATATGTATGATTAATCTCTATATGTGTGTGTATACATGTGTGTATGTGTGTATGCATGCATTTGTACGTTTGTGTATGCATGTGTGTGCATAGTGTGTTTGTGTGTGCATATGTGCATATGTGTGTATGTATGTGTGTGTATACATGTGTTTGTTTTTGTGTGTATACATGTGTTTGTTTGTGTGTGTATACATGTGTATTTGTATAGTGTGTTTGTGTGTATATCTGCATATGTATACATGCATGTGTGTATGCATGTGTCTATGTATGTGCATGTGTGTGTATGTATGTGTGTTTATGCATATGTGTGTATGTTTGTGAATGTGTGTATGCATGTGTATGTATGCATGTGAGTGTACCTGTGTGTGTCTATGTGTGTGTATGTATATATGCAATTATCTATATGTGTATGTGTATGTCTATGTGTACATGTGTGTATGCATATGTGTGTGTATGCATATGTGTGTGTATGCATATGTGTGTGTATGCATATGTGTTTGTATGCATATGTGTGTGTATGCATATGTGTGTATGCATATGTGTGTGTATGCATATGTGTTTTTATGCATGTGTGTGTGTTTATGCATATGTGTGTGTGTTTATGCATATGTGTGTGTATGTGTATGTGTGTATATGTGTGTATGTATGTGTGTGTATATGTGTATATGTGTATATGTGTGTATGTGTATATGTGTATATGTGTATATGTGTATATGTGTATATGTGTATATGTGTATATGTGTATATGTGTATATGTGTATATGTGTATATGTATGTGTGTGTTTGTATATGTGTGTATGTATATGTATGTGTGTATGTGTGTGTGTTTATGTGTGTATATATGTGTGTGTGTGTGTGTATATGTCTGTACGTTTCTATGTGTGTGTATATGTATGTATATATGTTTATATGTGTGTATGTGTGTGTGTATGTGTGTATGTATTTGTGTGTATATGTGTATATATGTGAATGGTTGCGAGTATGCAATTGTGTGTCTGATATCTCCATCAAATATAGGTTCAAGTTGGGCATTTGTAGTTGCCAGTTCTCTATTTTGTAGCTCCTGGACTTGGGTCTATAGTGTTGTAATGGTGGAATCTTTATTTGCCATATTTCTTTGTAACTGCTCGAGTTCCTAATGGATGTTTGTTAGTTTTTCTTGTGATCCCCATGGTTGAAGCTCGTTTGGAATAGGGTCATCTATAGAAATATTCACTTGCAATTGATTATTATCTTCCCTCAATTTTTTTTCTTCTTCTTTCTATTGTTTGTGTGCTTCTACAACTCCAACAATTAGTAGTAAAGTAAGTCCCTACTTTCTGTAGGGTAGTGTCAACACCCTTCAAATCACAATCTCATAATCACACAAAAATGTATTTTCATACTTGGGGTGATTAGAAGTTTAAAACAACTTTCCTTTGTGGAGTGAAAATGTTGACTCCAGTTTCTTTTGGTCATCAAATGCACTATCACAATGATTGTGTAGGCAAATTTGTCTTTTTGTGCCAAAGATATATACAATTTTCAGTTTATCAGCATAAGAACCTCAAAGTTTTCTACAAATCCTAATGCCTTAACATTTTAGGATTTCATCTCTATTTTTTTGCATGAAGGTTATTGTAGGTAGAACATGTCAATTATGCATATTGCATATCAAGCTTTCTTTTCTATTCAAAAGGGAAAAGGTAAATGAAGCTCGTCTACTAGTAAGAAAAAGCCTACTAATGTTTCATAGTAAAATAAGGAAGACAAAGAGGACAAGAAGATAGAAAAACAAAAATAGTTTTGCAAATATTGTAATGCAAATCATCATGTCACCAAGACTTGTCCTAAATTGGCTAAAAAGAAGCAAAGAAGAAAGATACTTGAATGGTTTTTGTAGAGGCCTCTACACATAAAAGAGAGTTTGTTAACCTTGTTCAAAATGAAGAATGGGTGTTTACTACTCATTGTAGCTAGGACCCATCTTCTCATGAATAGTATTTGTATGTAGTAGATTTGAATGTTTCATAATTTGATAGCAGAGCAATCAAAAATATTACTGTAGCCTAGTTTCTTCATCACTTGAGCTTGCTCCTAGAGGTAATACTCTCATATGTGCTAACAAATCCTCTTATGCTATCATGGGAGTTGTAAAGATCATTCTCAGTACTCTTGATAATGATTCTTTCACATTTTCTCATGCCTTATACATGCTATGGATCAAGAAAAAATTTTTGTCAATTCGAGCATTGAGCATGCTTTGCTTGTTTTTAAATTTCTTGATGATAGATGTACAGTTCATGATGTTGGAGTTTGAGGTTTGTGAAAGCATGCAAATAGCACAAGGAAGAAGAAGAAGCTTGGAGAACAACACACAATACTGAATGTATTACCAAGATAATGTACAAAGATAAGTGACCCATTAGAGTTATAGATGTATATACAAGCCGGGGGGAAAAAACCTCCTAAAGAGGGAAAAAGTGCCCCAATAATCCTAGTGTGTTTACACACATCACTACCTAAATATATCAACAAATCCGGAGTGATGCAATGAACAAGGAGCTGGTACTCATGTACAAGGAAGTGCCAAGCTATGTGGAATCAATCCACAAAATGAAGTAAGCCCAAAGCTTTGCGGAAAGCTTCAAAGTTCTCCCTAGGCAGAGCCTTTGTGAAGAGGTCTGCAATGTTCTCCTATGTGTGCACATATGCCAAATTGTTCCCTCCAACAGAGAACTTCTTCCTAACATAATGATAGTGCACCTCAATGTGCTTAGTCCGAGCATGTAACATAGGGTTCCTCGCAACTTCCAATGTGCTCTGGCTATCTGTGAAGATGATGGTAGTAGAAGACTTACCAACACTCAAATCAGCCAGAAGATGTCTAAGACACACACACTCAACACTCGCTGTGAAAGCTACCCTATACTTACCCTCACAACTAGAAGTGGTCATAGTAGGGTGCTTCTTATTTAACCAAGATATGCATGAGCTACAAAGCATGAAGCAAAAACCATGGAAACATGAGTGTCATAGCAACCAGCCCAATCAGAGTCAAAAAAAGAATGTAAATCTAGCATTAGTGATCCCCCCTTGTGATAAAACAATCCAAGTAGTTGGGTACCATTCAAGTAGCGAAAGATGCACTTAATCACCTATCAATGCTTGACACATGGACAATGCATAAACCTACTCATTTGTGAGACAACAAACTCAATATCTGGCCACGTAATGCATAAGTAAATCAAGCATCCAATAGCTTGTTGATAGAGAACAACATCAAATGCACCTCTAACATCATGAAGACTCAATCGTAAACCTATCTCCATAGGAGTGGCAATAGGTTTGTAGTCTTCAAGGCCAAAAGGTTGCAATAATGTGTCAATATATTTTGTTTCACACAAACCTAGTCCGCCATCAAATTGCATTAACTAAATGCCCAAATAATGATGCAAATGCCCCAAATTTGACATTGCAAATGAGACATGAAAATGAGCCTTAAAATCGACAATATGCTTCTCATTAGGACCAGTGAGCAACATGTCATCAACATAGAAAACAATGATCAAAAGCACATCATTTGCACACTTAACATATAAGGTCCTCTGAGTTGGACTATTCTCAAAACCATGTGCAGTCAAGTAGGCATGTATCTTTTCATACCAAGCAGGTGGTGCTTGCTTCAAACCATGTAATGCCTTTTTCAATCTACACACTTTGTTTTCATGCCCTTTTTGCATTAAAACCACAAGGCTAAAAAACATATAATTCTTCACGCAAGTCACCATTCAAAAATGAAGTTTTAATATCTAATTGATGTACGGTCCAACCATGATGAGTTGCAAGTGCATAGATGCTACAAACAATAGTCATTCCGCCCGTAGGATCAAAGGTCTTATCAAAATCAATGCCTCTTTGTTGATCATAACCTTTTGCAACAAGCTAAACACTTTGGACTTTTCTTTCAATGAATATACCCATGCATGCCTGCAAAAAACATCAATAAAAGTTATGAAGTGAAGATAGTTCCCAAAAGAAGGTGTTTGCATAGGACCACAAAAATCACTATAAACAAGCTACAATTTTTCCTTCACACACATGTTTACCAGGTGCCTCAAGTTTTAGGCAAAGAGGACTACCATTTTAGATTTATGCAGGCATAGCAACCCAGCAAAATTCAAATGACCAAAGCATGCATGCCAAAGCTTTGCATCTGACATAGCCTGAGAATCTTGAACTGCACATGTTTAATCATTCACAGGTTTTGCATAATCTATGATCTTATACAACCAATGACATAAAATGCCAGAAGCAATAATAATGTCACCATTTGACAAACATGAATTGTACATTTTTCATCAATAAATTTCACAACCAAGCCAATCTTGGATAATGTTGAAACTAATAACATATTTTTCTTGATCCCTAGCACAAATAAAGAATTCGACAATGTAAAAGAATTACCATCAATAGTAGTTAGAATGATCTCACCAACTCGCATGATAGGATAACAGGAGTTGTTGGTGCATGTGATAGTATTCCCTACAGGGATAGGCTCAAGTAAAGTGAAGAAACTACATAGCGAAGTAAAATGTTTGGTTCCCCTACTATCAAAGTACCAAACATCTGCATCTACTACACACACACAATATTCACGAGAAGATGGGTCATAACTACAAACAATAGTAAACACCCATTCTTCATTCTGCGCAAGATTTGCAGACTCTGATGTGGGTGTAGAGACTTCTGCAACAACCATTCTAGCCTCTTTTTCATTAGAGGAAAAAAAGAACCCTGCATGGACCTTGTAAGGATCCCTAATTTTTAGGGATTAAGCTTAATTCTGTTCTTGTTTAAGGGGAAAAAGTGCATTTAATAGGGCACTTTTTAGTAGGCTAGAGTAGGCTTTTTTTAGGCTTCAGTAGGCCTCTCTCTTTCTTCTTCTAGAGAGAGAGAGAAAGAGAATCTACTCTCCACATCATCAAACTCGTACATGTATTTGAATAAAAAAATGATTTTTTTTTAAAGTCTCATTTTCAGTGTATATTGACTCAAACGGGCTTATTTTTTAATATATATGTCAGAAGTCACTTTTTTGGGCTCATTTTTTGAAGTTTCTTTTAGAAAAAGTATAATTTTCAAACTCCCTCCAAAAGTAAGTGCCACATCATCAAATCCATGACTATGCTTCCCCCAAGAAATGACTTTTTTCAAATTTCATCATTTTCAGCCATACACAGTGGAAAGATACACGTTAACCCATACACATACAAGAAAACACATTTTTTTAGCAAAACATATGCTTTAGAGTCCCTTTCAACCAGTTTTTCATCTTTCTTTTTATATTGCTGGTCATTAGCAAAAATGGTGTTGACATGTATCACAAACTTCATAGTAGAACGTCCGCATGCTCCTACATCAACAAGTATCCATGTTCATGTGCCTAGAGAGTTTCCTACAAGTACACGATGCAACAATGATGCCAATTCTCAAAATGAACATCGTGCAGCTGGAGAAAAATTATTGATCTTTGGGCTCATGGTTCACTATATCCTCTTGATCCAATATCTTCTTACCATCCAATATTCCATAACCTCTCAACTTTACTTCAATTCATTGGTGCGGGTGAAGCTGGACTATTAGGTTACTGCAAGCGATTATCTACATATTCACTTGCTACTACTAAGTATTGGTTCCAACAATATCACATCCATCATATGAGGGTGGTCACTTTAGAAAGCACAATCATATCTTTACAAAAACAACTTGCTGATTTGGAATAGGATATTGAAGCAAAACAAAGCACAATTTCAAAGTTAACTGCCAATCTCCAGCATCTGAAAGAGACTCCACTTGGTATGAGACATAGGAAAAGAGCATTGTCATCCTTTGAAGCTCTTTCAAAAGGTGGTGGATCACGCAAACGACGTATATATGTAACAAGGTGAGTGTTTGTTTTACTTTTATATGTTTTAATGAAGATTTGTAATGGAACCTTTCATTGTGTAGGTCGTTTATTCAAGACATAACTGCTTCATCAACAACACAAGACCAATTCAAGCTGATGAATAGTTGTATAAACACCAAAGAAATCACTTCTGCTTTAGACTCACCCATAGGAAAGTGTATTAGAGTTGTTGTTGAAGCTGAGTTTTCAAAGAAGTTAAAAAACCTTATCACAATGCAAGATGTGCAGGCAATATGTGACGAAGCGGGGATCAGTAGAAATGGGTATACTCCAATGTACACCCTTCTCAGGCAAGCCTTACAATCACAAGGTATTTCTCAAAGTATATTTCCATGCCCATATAAAGTGTCTATCAATAAAAAAACTTCAAATGAGGATGTGACTCGTACTATTGGACAATATTTATTCATAGAAGAAACTATGCCTACCTCTGTTTATCATCCAAATATTCCCAAGAAGTAATCAAAAATCCTATCTGCACAAGGATTTACTTACACTAAATTCAACAATATATTTGTGAATCTTCAGAAGCTTCAACAAGCAATGGTTCACTTTTATAGTTCAACAATCAAAGGTACCCCTACTACATTTTATTTGGTGTTGAAGTTTTATTGCATTCAAGTGTCATATTAAGATAATGTTTTCTCTTTGTGCAGACTATAATGTTAAGAATGAAATCATGGACCATGCAATGAGTGATGAAACTTTAGGAGGGAGGGACCATTTGACTTATAGTGTGCAATCGGAGATAGATATCTGGTGGTTAGGTACTATAGAAGTTCCCAAAGAAACAAACAATGTTATTTCGTGGATTTTTAGTAGGACTCCATGGATTACGGAAGTAATCTCTTCTCAAATACATGGGCAAAAGCTTTTTGTAGATGATATAGGTGATTTTGAGGTAGAATGGCATTTGGGTAGAGAGCTTAAGAGTATAAAATGCATGTTAGGTTGTAAACAATGAGCATCTTCTCTCTATCCTTGCCCATATTGTACACAAGGTTACAAAGGATCTAAGAGATAGTCTAAACCTGCAAGGGCATTGATGAGAGTTGATGACTCTGAAGAAATTGATGAAACAGAATCATCGAATCACAGGGAATGGGAGATATCACTTTTGAGGTGTCCAATGTTACAGGATCGTGATAAAATAAGCAATGATTGGAACCCCATTATCCCATTTCCATTAATCCATGTTCACTTTTGTACTTTGTGTGCATTCATGAGGATCTTTGATAGGCTTTTGAAGCTCCATGTTGAATATGCATTTGCAATGAAACCACTAGAAAGGTCTACAATAGCAATCCAAAAAATAGAAGATCTTTTGAATTCTATAGGTTGTTGTAGCTCAGTGATGAGTAGAACTTCCTTTAATGTCAATCCGGGAAGACGTGAGGATGGTATGAAGACCTCGAACAAGTGATGGCACAAGTGTGTGAGTGAGAAGCACACTAACATGCACGCACATACACACACGCGCGCACTCAAGGCAAGACAAAGAGAGAAGCAATGGAGTTCTTTAGATTACTCAAAAGTGCTCTTACAAATTCAAAACTACAACAAGCTAACCCCAAAAATGAGCTCTCTAGCTCTTTTTATAGTTTTTTACTATCTTTGGCCCTGTCCAGACCTAGTGTCCCGCCTAGTTAAAAATTAGGTTCTAGGGCCTATTTGAGGGCTCAAACGGAGTCTAAAAAATATGAAAATTGATAGGTAGGTACTTCTAATGCTCCTCAAGCTCAAGGACTCCTTGGCTTGCACAAAATGGAGCTACAAAAATATGAAATGGTATTTAGAATGGCTTTTAGTGATGAAAATCACTATTTTTGTAGGGATTTCTTCTGAAGATTTGACATACACTTCCTAGAGCTCCCTACTTGCTCCTTCTTTTGGTGTGTCCACCTCTTTGATGTGCTCATATGCTTTGTCCTTGACCTTCAGCTTATGAAAAATGACAGGCCTATTTGCCAGATCTGCGTTGACTGCTTTGCATGCTTGTTCCTTGCTCTGACTCTCGTCTTTGGCTTCCTTGTCTCATAAGTCCTTGACTGCCTTGACCACTGCCAACACTCCCCCCTCTCTCGCGTCTATCATCTCTGACAAACCCTTGTTTGGCTGAGCATTTCACATAATATTCAACCACGTCAGTGGCTAAGTGGTGCTCTGCTAGCCGCAACCCCTTTGCTAAATGTGTTAGGAGGGCATCCCAATCTACTCGGCCTGGAACATCCGGGTGTGGCAAACGTAGTTGTTCCGAATGTAAGGTTCGCTCCGTTGCAAAGAGGTGGAGGAGATGGGAGGGTCTGGGAACAAAGATTTCATAGTGGTATTCCCAGAATCCTGTGATGAACATCTCTTCAAATGTTTGCTTGTAGCAGGCTGGGAGGTATTTAATGCATGTGTGCCAAGCATATATCACCTGAATGGAGGGGGTTGTACTCATATCGTAGACCAAGTCAAGGTTACCTACTGTGAATCCCACTCCTGAGAAATGTGGATCTTTAATATTTTTGAAGGTTCTGAAGGTTACCAGCATCAACTTGAATATTTTCATGCACATCTGTGCCATTACATCTGGGATGTTTCTGAGTCGAACTCCCTAGTGGCAGATGGTAGAGATCATGTATGTCACCGTAGCTTGTCGTCGTGGCGATGCCAGGTAAACATAATTGAGCCACTTTGCACAGCCTTTAACATTCTTCAAAATAATGGCAAAGTCAGGCCATGTGCATCTTCTAAGGACGGGAGCATAACCGGGATTATACTTGATGAATAGTGGCATATTATTCCAAGTTCGAACCATCTCGGGGTAAGTTTCTAGGAGTCGCAGCCGCCATGTAGGTTGGAAAATGGATCCTTGTGTCGCACTTTCAGGTATATCATCGGGGCCGAATTGAGTGGCAAAGGTTGGGGCCTTGCCACATCATCGTTGAATTTCTGCGTTGTAGTCTGCTAAGAGCACACAATAGGGTACGAATTGATCGTCATTTCTGCCTATCCATCGGTGATGAGACATACTTCAAAAACATTCTGATTTGATAATAGTGTCCTCAATGTTAGACATTGACTCAACCTGGACCACTACTCGATCGTTGTGTGTACTGGCCGTTTTCTCGAGTGTTTGCATCCATTCTGGGGCTTCTACCTCTAGTGTGTCCAATCCCTCAGAGGTTTGTTGGCCACCTGGCATTGGCATGGGAACATATGGCTCCTCATAAGACTCGTCTACTTCTATGGGTACTAATTCTTCCACTTCTGGTTCGATGATTGGGGAAGGTTGTCGTTCATACTGAAGGAGCTTCCTTTGCAGTTCTTCTACCTGCTCTTTTAGCTGCTTTACCTCCTCTATAGGTGATGTCGACTCTATGATTTTTGGTTGTTCTCCCTGTTCCTTTAGTTGTCGGCGTAGTGTGTCTCGTTCTTTTTCTACATCATCATGTGCTTCTAGAAGATCGGTGTAGCTCTCAAGAATGGTCTTCATAGTCTCTGAAGGAACAGCTTTGAATCTTTCAGGGTCGATCTCCTGGGGGGAACTCTCCATGGCTGCCTCTAAATTTTCTTCGTTTTGCTTTTGGAGTCGTTTATTTTCTTCTAGGGCTGTGGCCATGTGCTTCCGTAATAATGTTAGGTTGTGCCGGACTTTGACATTCTCTTATTGATAGAGTTCGAGTAAAGTTGTCTTAACTTTGGAGGACTCGGATGGCTGGGGAGTTTCCAAAAGGGTCTCGTAGGCCTGTTCGAGTGTGGTGTAGCGTTGATTGAGGTCAGCATTTTCTTCTTCTATATTCATAAGCTGTCTTTCTAGTTGCTAGTGGTCCGTAGTTAGTTGACGATGGCGATCTTCGAGAGTCATATATTCACTCTGTAGTTGATATACACATCGATGTAAAGTAGAAAACACATAATTTACATTTAAGAATGCTGGGAAAGGAGATGACGCAGGGGGAATGGGGAAGGGAAAGGGAATCGTGAATGCGCTGGAACCAAGTGGTGATGTGGGTGGAGGGGGTATGGGAGATTGTGGTTGTGTGTAGGGAGGGAGTGATGTTGTGGCTGGTGATGTTTCCATGGTGTCAAAAGTGTGTGTGACTGTGTAGATGGGGACAGTGGGTGGGGTGGGTGTGATGTTCGTGAATAGTGTTGTGAAGGTGGGCGTAGTAACCCCTCCTAATTGGATGTCTGGAGAGAGAGGAATTCCCATGACATATGTGGTGATTGTGGATGTTGGGGTGGTGGTGTCATGGGGTGAAGTGAATTGTGTAGTGAGAGGTGAGGAGTGTGGTGATGATGTTGTCGCCTGATGTTCTTCTGTCTGTGTGGTTTCTCTTGGTGCCGACACATCCATGTGAATTTTCTTGCCGAAGCACATGGGACAGGTAGGCACTCGTTTCTCAAAGCGATGAATATAAGCCATAGCCAAATGAATGGCTTCATCCAAGCCCAGCACGTCCGTGTGCAGGTTGAGGGATTCAATAAACAGTTCGTCCACTCCTTCTTCTCCTAAGATCTGACTTATTAGCATCTTTCCTGTTTCCAGTGACAATTTGTGGTGTTCTTGGACTCTCTTCATAGTTTCATACAACCTTTTGATTTGCACAGTATAAGTTGGGGCACTTGCTAGTTCTGAGGTTTCTTCGTACTCTTGGCCGTGTTCCTCATCTCCTTCCTCTTCAGTCTCTTCTTCATCCTCTTCTACTTCCACTACTTCAGGTTGGGTAGGACTGAAGTCCCTGTGGTAGGTTGTGGTCCTTGGGTCTGAGCTTCCTCCGTCTCAAGACTGGCCTCATTAATCATTCGGGCAATTTCTTCATCTATCAAATCCTCCAGGGTGTAACCTTGTGGAAACTCCAAGTCAGAGGGGACAGGCGGGAAAACTAGATTGGGCCCCTCCGCACTTAGCCTGGGAAGACGAATAGTAAACGGACGGACACGTCTTGTTTGTGGAGGCGTCACCTCTGGTGTGAGGGTGGCACCCCTTGTCGGTGCACACGGTAGTTGGACTGTTCCTCTCATTTTCTTAGATAGGGGCCCTGTTGTTGATGGCCTTCTCTAGAATTCCTGAGCTCTGGACCACACCAGTGCCCTTTGAATAGGCACATCATACGCTAAGCATCTGTAAATGATCCTTGTTAGCATGCAGCAACCATGAAGCACATTCTTATGTTTCTTATTCCACCGCTGATGTGCCAAGTGGATTTGGTCCATAATCCAATGGGGTATATTGAGTGTGAGGTTCTCTGTTTCTGCGAGGTACAAGCTAAACCAGATTCTTTTTGGTGGCATAGTGAAGCGTTCTTGAGCAGGAAAGGCAAAGTGTTGCATGATCGTGCATAGGTGGAGGGCGATGGTTGGTGTCATAGCTACCATATCCTTTAGTTTGTTAGGATCTTTATGTTTCATCCTCCTAGGAATCAGAGTTTCTTTTTCTATAGGAATGTGCATTCCCTTCATGTCCAGTGCCTCCCTTACTAAGTTGAGGGTAAGCTTGAACCTCTTGAGCTCATGACCTACTGTGAGGGAGGGAAGTACAAAGGTGGTATCTCCTCCTTTGGCTCTGCTGAGGGTTATTGTACTGATTAGATAGGAGCAACGCAAGAAATTTGGCTTAGGTAAGAGCGCCCGAAAGTAGCTATCCAAGCCTGCTTTTGTCCATACAGATCTCATTACTTCCACGTTCTAATATTTTTTGAACTCACAGGTAAAGAAGTGGTATCTTCCCCACTTGCCATTGAATTCAAGTTCTGCCACCTAGAAGTAAGTACCTTCTCCGAGGGGACCTGCAACATCCCTGAACCAATGTGCATGCTTTCCAACTTGTGAGGTATGCCCCTACGGAGGGTCCTGAATTGGGATCACAAGGACTGCCCTGAGTTCTTGGGGTCTCTCAGTTAATTGGGTCTTGAGGGGAAGATTTTCAATGTCCACTATCTAGGCGCTTGACCCCGCTTGGGAGCTAGTTCCTGCTTCTTCTGCCATGTTACTTTGTGTTTGTTGATTCTGTGAGAATATAGAAGCATGTGTTAACATTGTAATGGACAAGATAGAACAATTTTTGTCCCCGTTACAACATTAACATGAGGTTAGTGATAGGTTAGTAGGTCAATGAGTGCTCGGTGATTGTGTGTGTAACTAGTGAAGGAAGAGTCCTATGAGCTAAATGGAAGGATGCAGTGTGAGGATGATGCAGTTAGTAGGTGGAGATAAATTTAAAAATGGGGGATGGGGGGGGGGGGGTTTATTACAATTTTTGGGCTTCCAGACATAGTGGATGGTTTGCGGTTTTGATTTTGTGGAGACTCTGGGGGGTTTTATGAGGGTGTCTGCTTGGAAATGAGGCTTTTTAGGGACCCATTTACAAGTGATTTTGCTCATGCTCATGGGCGAATATGTGTTTGTGCGAGTCGAATAAGAGTGGTTATCAGCTGTCCGAGTGAGTGAACCATGTTGTATATGGTGTGGTTTGTGTGTAGCTATTTGAGCCTGCAAACAAGCCTTAGGCACCCAAATTTGTCTTGATTGTGGGTCAGCCTTCATTGACTTCTTGGGTACCCAGATAGATTTCACTTTAGTAGATGAATTTTTGAAAGACTTCTTATTAGTGTCCTGTCCTTGATCACTAATATGAAGTTTAGCCAGTGGTTGTGACTGGACCACAACAGGATCCTCGCCTTTCCGCACCCAAACTTGTTTTGATGGCTGAGACACCTTGCTTCGTACTTCCTTCTGGCTTCGAGCATAGGTCATCTGCTTCCTCTGCATTTGATCCACCTTTGGTTGTCGTATCCCTCTGGCTTTTGGAAAAGAAGGAAGTTCCATTGTATCTTTGACTTCTTTGTTGAGACAATCATCCCTCTGCATCACATATTTTTGGACAAGAATAGCATCGTCATCTTCATGTGTACTCCTGGAAGGACCAGGAGTTTGTGCCTTTCCTAGTTCCTTGAGTGCTTCATTTTCTAACTCAAGTGTAATGCGGTTCCGATTTACCCAGACCTGAAGAAGTCCACTTCTTAGGTTTAGGTTGACTGCATGATCATAGATCCAGTCTTGACCCAAGACAAGAGGTTCAGTGAGATCCTCATCTTGACACACTAGTACTTTAACTGTCATTAAAACATCTTGAATGTAGAGAGGAAGTTCCACCTCGCCCATGCAAGGGGTTTCCACACCTCCCAATTCTATGAGATATGCTTCTATAGGATTGACACTTAATTTCAAGTTTTGACAGTAAGAAAGTTTAACAGCACTAGTGGCTGCACCTGAGTCAATCAAGGCCCGTACAGTATTTATAAAATGGAGCTACAAAAAGATGAAACGGTATTTACAATGGTTGTCAGTGATGAGTTGTAAGGATTGAAAAAATTTAATGGAGGACACCATTTCAGATTGTTGCAAGCATAGCAAACTATCAAAATTCAGATGACCAAAGCATGCATGCCAAAGCTTTGCATCTGACAAAGCCTGAGAATCATGTACTGAATATGCTGAATCATTCACAGATTTTTCATAGTCTATAAACTTATACAGCCCACAACATAAAATTCCATAAGAAATAATGACATCGCCATTTGACAGATCATTAACTGTACATCTGTCATCAATAAATTTGACAACGAAGCCATTCTTGGCTAAAGCTAAAACTGATAATATATTCTTCTTGATCCCTAACACAAATAAAGAATTTGACAATGTAAAAGAACTACCATCAGCATTAGTCAGAGTGATCTTACCAACTCCCATAATAGGATAAGAGGAGTTATTGGCACATGTGACAATATTCCTTGTAGGGGTAGGCTCGAGTGAAGTGAAGAAACTGCACTGCGAGGTAATATGTTTGGTTGCCCCACTATCAAAGTACCAAACATCTTTGTCTACTACATACATACACTATTCATGAGAAGATGGGTCATAACGGCAAACAGTGGTAAATGCCCATTCTTCATTTTGCACAAGATTGGCAGACTCTATTTTGGGTGTAGAGGCCTCTGCAATAACCATTCCAACCCCTTTCTTCTTTGCTTCTTTAGTAGCCAGTTTTGGATAGCTCTTTATGACATGATCACTCCCTTTACAATATTTACAAAACAATTTTTGCTTTTCTGTTTTTCTTCTCTTCTTTGTCTTCTTCAATTGTGCAGAATTAGTATATTTTTGCTTACTAGTAGAAGAGTTCCATTTATCTTTGCCCTTCTGACTAGCCATGAAAGCTTGATTTGCAACATGCATAATGGACCTATTCTGCCTAGACTAATCTTCCTGCAACAGAACAGAGACTAACTCCTCAAACTCTAATATGAATCGGGAAGACCATTTAGAACATTCTGCACAAGTGAACTGTCAGGAAAGAATTTATTAGCAAAAATCAACTATTCTTTCAAGTCTTTGATCTTTGTTATAAAATTGTCCATGGAATCACCTTCATTCATGTGCTCACTCTAGAACTATTTTCAGTGGTAAGCAACATGAGCCTCATTCCTTGCCTGGTATAAAGTGGCAAGTGTATCCCAAGCATCCTTAACTATTCTATAAGAGTGAATGTGAGGAATAATGGCATGTTTGATAGACAAGGCTATCAATGCATGTGCCTAAGCATCTCTTAATAGGTGCAACAAGAACTGCGGCACGAACAGGAACATGAAGAATATTGTCATCTTCAAAATCATCTACATCATCTTCAACAATTATGTTTGTAGGTGTAATAGGACATTTTTCAACACCCTGCACAATATTCCATAGTCCTTTTACAACCAAGACATGACACATCATATAAGCCCATAATGGGTAATTGGTACCATCCAACTTAACCTCAAAAGACAACATATGAAATACGGCATTGCTTTCAGCCATGGCCATTGACTAAAATACCTTGATGTAGAAAAATGATTGTATCTCAAAAAGTTGAGCAAAACTCCCCTATCAAGTTCTACTAAACCTGTAGTAGCCTTCGAGATGCTTATACTGGCAAGCCAAAACTTGTATATATCTTTGGCACAAAAAGATGAAATTGCCTGCACAAGCGCTACGATAGTGCATTCAAAGGTCGAAACGAGCGCGCGATTTTGAGATTGTGATCAGAGGGGTGCCGATGATGCCCTAGATGAAGTGGCAACCTTCTCTGATACCAATTGTTGGAGTTTGAGGTCTATTGTTATTTCTTGCTAGGATATCATTGAATTGATCACAATCTCTTTTCCTTTGTTCAAGTTGATCGCTTTTGGCTATCAAACTCTCAATTTGATGGTGAACTCGTTTTTGGCTATCAAAGTCTCATTTTGATGGTTTTTACTTTTATTGTGCTTTTATTTTTTTATTTTACGATCTTATTTTTATGTGTGCATACACGTACATGTTTTTCTATTCTTTTGTACTTTTATGTTTCACATGTGTTTTTGTTTTCTTCGTAAGTGTCATTTTTTTCGTATGTGCTTTTTGACTTTATAGTAGCTTGTGCTTTATTACATCAGCACGTTATTTTGTAAGCTTTAGAAGGCGCATCAAAGGCACCTGGAGACAAAGATATCAATTATGGAAAGCCATGTTCCAAAGGCTTAATTATTTTCTTCCACAAGCCATGTTCATCTTTCACTTCCACATGCCCAAGTCGAATTCGAATAGTGTTTATACTCGCCACTTTATACCAAGCAAGAAATGAGGCTCGTGTTTCTTACCTCCAAAAATAGTTGGCGAGTGAGCATATGAATGAAGGAGATTCTATGGTCAATTTTTTGACAAAGATCAAAGATTTAAAGGAGCAATTGATTTTTGCTGATGAAGTCTTACCAGATAGTTCACCTGTGCAAACCGTTCTTAATGTTCTTCTTGATTTATATTAGGTTTTTTTCTTCTATTCTTCAAATGATGATGAAAGGTTATCCAAAGGCCTTGACATTTGAGGAGTTAGTATCTATTTTGTTGCAAGAAGATCAATCCAAGCAGAACAAGTCCATTATGTTATGTGAGTTGCAGATCAAGCTTTCCTAGCTAGTCAAAAGGACAAAGGTAAATGGAGCTCATCTACTAGTGAGCGAAAATCTCTTAATGCTGCACAATAAAAAAAAGGGAAAAAGATGAGAAGAAAATAGAAAAGTAGAAACAATTTTGTGAATATTGTAAAGAAAATGATCATGTCACAGAGAGTTTTCCAAAACTGGTTGCAAAAGAGGCAAAAAAGAAAGAGGCTGAAATGGTTGTTGTAGATGCTTCTACATCTAAAAATGAGTCTGCTAATCCTGTGTTGAATGAAGAATGGGTGTTTAATATTGTACATAGTTTATGAACCATTCTCGCATGTGCCGCGTATGTTTGCAGTAGACTCAAATGTTTGGTATTTTGATAGTGGGGCAACCCATTCTAACTCACAATGCAACTTCTTCAGTTCACTTGAGCCTGCCTCTACAGGGAATATTGTCACATGTGCTAAAAAATCCTCTTATCCTATAATAGGAGTTGGTAAGATCATTTCGAACATTGTTGATGGTAGTTCTTTCACATTGTTAGATGCTTTGTTTGTGCTAGGGATCAAGAAAAATCTGCCATCAATTTCAACATTAGCCAAGATCAATTTAGTTGTCAAACTTGTTGATGAAAAATGTACTGTTCATGATCTATCAAATGGCAATGTCATTATTGCTTCTTGAATTTTATATCATGGGCTGTATAAGCTCATAGACTATGCAATATCTATGAATGATTCATCATGTGCAGTACAAGATTCTCAGGCTACCTCACATGTAAAGCTTTGGCATGCATGCTTTGGTCATTTGAATTATGCTAGTTTGCTATGCCTGGAGAAATCTAAAATGGTGTCCTCTCTAGCCAAACTTGAGGCACCTTGTAAAAATTTTTGTGAAGGTTTTATTTTGGGACAAATGTAGCGTTCATCCTTTGCAAAAGATGGTTCAACTCAAGCTACTTAGAAATTGCAGCTTGTTCATAGTGATGACTTCGGTCCTATGCAAATACCTTCTGTTGGGAACTACCTTTAGGTCTTGACTTTTATTGATGATTTCTCTAGGCATACATGGGTGTATCCATTGAAAGCAAAGTCCAAAGTGTTTATGTGCTTTAAACAATTTCTGGTTTGGGCTAAAAATATGTCCGCATGTAAATTGGGCACTCTCTATTTTGATCGAGGGGGAGAACACATGTCTTCTAATTTTGATGCATTTTTGGCTAAAGGTGGGATAAATCATTAGTGTAGAGTTTTGTACACACCTCAAAAAAATGGAGTTGCTAAAAGAAAGAATAGGTCTCTCATGGAGATGGCGAGGTGGATGGTCAAAAGTCAGGCTTTACCACATAGTTTGTGGCTTGAGCATGTTATGTGTGCAACATATGTACTTAACATGTGTTCCATCAAAGCACTGAAATCTATCATTCCATATGAGGCTTGGCATGTTCCCAAGCCATGTATTTCTCATCTGCGTGTCTTTTATGCATTAGTGCCTGAACAACAACGCAAAAAATTGGATGATAAAGCAATGAAATGCATTTTTGTTGGGTACAATTCTAAAAGAAAAGGCCATTGTCTGTATCATTCACATAGTAAATGCATTTTGGTTACCTGTGATGTTGTTTTTGTGGAAGATGCATTTCAACCATTACTTTCATGTACTAAGGAGACATTAGCTAGCTCCAAAGAAATGTATGACACTTTTCTACTTCTTTTTATAGGTGGATAGTCAAGTGCAAGTCCAAGGATAGTCAAGTGCAAGCCCAAATAAGGCAATTTCTTAGCCTTTACAAGTTCCACATGATGTTGTAGATCATTCCATTTTTTATGCAGAATTACATGATGCACTTTTTGATGAGAGGGTTGATATAGAGGAGGAAAAAACTATGCCTAAATGGTTGGTGTAGACTTTGCAAGATAGCAAATTAGATGCACCACTATCATACCATACTCGTTTAGGATGTCATAGTGCTTCTTTTGCATCGGATTGCTATGCAATGGCTGCCTCTAGTCTAGGATGTCATAGAATGGTACTTGGTCTTTATGTGATTTGCCTCCTGGAAAAAATCCCTAAGCTGAAGTGTAAGCCTGATGGAAGAATTGACAGGTATAAGGCTAGGCTTGTTGCAAAAGTTTATGCTTAAAAAAGAGGCATTGATTTTAATGAGAACTTTTCACCCACATGCCGAATGACTACTATTTGTAGCATTTGTGCACTTGCATCCCATCATGGTTGGAATCTACATCAATTGAACATTAAAACTACACTTTTGAATGATTACTTCCATGAAGAAGTGTATGTTTTTGAGCCCCATGGTTTCATGAAGAAAGGCCATGAGAACAAAGTGTGCAGGTTGAAAAAGGCATTATATGGTTTGATGCAAGCACCACATGATTGGTATAAAAATATTATTGCCTTCTTGATTGCATATGGTTTTGAAAACAGTCCAATTGAGAGTACCTTATATGTTAATCATGCAAATGATGTGCTACTTATCATTGTTGTGTATTTTAAGCACCATATAATCCCATGCAAGCATCATTCATGGCCTTCATGTTAAAAATGTATTCCTTATCTATTGGGAAATTTTCAAAATCATATGATCCCTTAGAGATTATATTTATCTTTAACCATGATCTATAAGGGCGACTCTTGACTATTTCATCCATGAATTCTATTGTTGCACATGCCAATAAGTCATTCATAGATTGTGAGGATTTGGAGATTTTGGTTACACTATCCCTTACACCAAAATCCTCAAAATCTATGGTTCTGTCAAGCCTAAGTCCATAAGTAGACGGTCTGACATTTTTATTTTTCCCTATAATAGGAGTAGACATATGGAAAAGAAAGATGTAGCTAATGGGGTCAAGAATACATATGGGAAGAGATATTTAGTGCTTCTACATTCTTGCCCTAGGAAATCACTTAGAAGAAATCCATGGACTCAATGTAATTCTTAGGTAATCCCCTTCAAGTCTCTCAATTTCACGGATGATTTATGCTTATAGTTATAAATTGCACCCATTAGAAATGAGCACTACTCTATAGTGGTCCATATGTTGTAAGGATTTGGAGATTTCAATTACACTATCCCTTAGGCTAAAATCCTCTAAATCTATGGATCCGTCAACTCTAAGTCCATAAGCCGATGGTCTAGAATTTTTTTTTGCCTATAGTAGGAGTAGACATCTCTTCTGTCATTATTTTGTTCCTCCTCTAGTGAATTTGTAGCTAATAATTTCATGGTATCAATGAAATTTTTTTTCTATATTGGATCTTGAAAATGTTATTTCTTTTTCCTATATTGGATCTTGAAAATATTATTTCTTGGTAGGATATCATTAAATTGACCACACTCTTTTCCTTTGTTCAAAATATCGCTTTTGGCTATCATATTCTCATTTTGATGGTGGACTCCTTTTTGGCTATCAAACTCTCATTTTGATGGTTTTTACTTTTATTGTGCTTTTATTTTTTTATTTTACGATCTTATTTTTATGTGTGCATACACGTATATGTTTTTCTATTCTTTTGTACTTTTATGTTTCACATGTGTTTTTGTTTTCTTCGTAAGTGTCATTTTTTTCGTATGTGCTTTTTGACTTTATAGTAGCTTGTGTTTTATTACTTTGCCTATATAATGATCATTAGACAAATATTGTATCATCGATCTGTAATAGAATTTGACTATTCTATCTTTTGCACGACACTCTATGATCGTTGTATTCTATCAACATCAGCATGTTATTTTGTAAGCTTTAGAAGGCGCATCAAAGGCACCTGGAGAAAAAGATATCAATTATGGAAAGCCATGTTCCAAAGGCTTAATTATTTTCTTCCACAAGCCATGTTCATCTTTCACTTCCACATGCCCAAGTCAAATTCGAATCTCCTTTGAGCCTTGATAAGGAAATATTGAGACTGCTTGACCACCATCTTCCAACACTTGGCCATCGAATCGAGGGTACCAAATGTCTTGATCTAGATATTACTTTGCCTATATCATAATCAGTAGATAAATATTGAATCATCGATTTGTAATAGAAGTTAATTATTCTATCTTTTGCACGACACTCTATGATCGTTGTCTTCTATCAAGATCAACACGGTAGTTTGTCAACTTTCGAAGGTGTCAAAGGCACTTAGAGAAAAAGATATTAATTATGGAAGGCCATGTTCCAAAGGCTTAATTAATTTTTTCCACAAGCCATGTTCATCATTCACTTCCACGTGCCCATATCAAATAATTTGAATCTCCCTCTGAGCTTGGATAAAGAAACATTGAGACTGCTTGACTGCCATTTTCCAACACTTGGCCGACGAATCAAGGTTACCAAAAGTTTTGATCCAGGTCGAGGCGATCAATTGTTTAAGTGAAGAGAGGGAGAGGATTGAAGAATATGTATGGAACTAGGGAAATGTTCTACGTCTCAATTGTGGATTCAAGGTGAGAGCCACAAGATAATGATCAGACACAACTAAGTCCTTACATTGGGAGCAACAAGAGGAGCCTTGTATGTGAATGATATTTTGAAAAATATAGCTTCTATCAAAATTAGCTTTTTGCTATCATGTCCCCAACTAGAGGTTCCACCAGGAGAAGCCATGTTCATATTTGAATTCTACAAGCCTTACTATTTTCTTCCACAACCCATGTTCATGTTTGAATTCAAAAGGCCCACTTCATAACTTCTCTAACAAAAAAAAGAAATGTAAACATTGCAGCAAAAATAACCATGACAAGTCAATTTGCTTCAAAGCCCATCCATGCAAAGCTTGTGGTGGAAAGAACCATAGTGAAAGATTATGTTAAAAAAGAAGAAAGGGTTAATACAGCTGAAAGGGTTTCTACCCAACAAAAAGATTCTCTAGCTGAGAATAGATTTTCTAAACAAGAAAACTCAGATCATATTTTCTAAGATGAACTTTCTTTGTGTATAGGTCACACATAACCAAATTTGTTTATATAAATCAAACCATGAGTCTAAACTTGTTGAAATTATACACATATGGACATCTTCACTTTCAAAATCCTATTGTCTCTATCTTTTTAGATAGTATCTAATTGAGATGAAAAAGATTAATTTTTATCTAATCTTTCATTTCTATCTATTCTATCAGTGTGTCCTATCTCTTTCTATTGTTTATTTGGTCTGTGTATTAGTTCTATATATCCTTTGATTCTATTTATCTATGATTCCAATCACACACATACACATTCACACTTTCAAATACACACACACAAACACACACCCACACACACATACAAATATACACACACAAACACAAAACCACACACACATACATACACACATTCACTCACATACACATATACACATACACATACACACATACACACATACACACATATACACATACACATACACATATACACACATATACTTGCACACATATATAGAAATACACACACACACATATACACACATATACACACATACACTCACATACACACCTATACACACACACACACACATACATTCACATACATACATTCACACACACACACATTCACATACATACATTCACATACACATACACATACACATGCACATGCGCATGCACATGCACATGTGCATGCACATGCACATGAACATGCACATGCACATGAACGTGCACATACACATACACATGCCAATACACATACACATACAGATACACATACACATACAGATACCCATACAGATACACATACAGATACACATACAGATACACATACAGATACACATACACATACACATACACATACAGATACACACACACATACACATACACACACATACACATACGCATAGACACACACATACACATACACATACACATACACATACACATACACATACACGTACACGTACACGTACACGTACACGTACACGTACACGTACACGTACACGTACACGTACACGTACACGTACACGTACACGTACACGTACACGTACACGTACACGTACACGTACACGTACACGTACACGTACACGTACACGTACACGTACACGTACACGTACACGTACACGTACACGTACACGTACACGTACACGTACACGTACACGTACACGTACACGTACACGTACACGTACACGTACACGTACACGTACACGTACACGTACACGTACACGTACACGTACACGTACACGTACACGTACACGTACACGTACACGTACACGTACACGTACACGTACACGTACACGTACACGTACACGTACACGTACACGTACACGTACACGTACACGTACACGTACACGTACACGTACACGTACACGTACACGTACACGTACACGTACACGTACACGTACACGTACACGTACACGTACACGTACACGTACACGTACACGTACACGTACACGTACACGTACACGTACACGTACACGTACACGTACACGTACACGTACACGTACACGTACACGTACCGTACACGTACACGTACACGTACACGTACACGTACACGTACACGTACACGTACACGTACACGTACACGTACACGTACACGTACACGTACACGTACACGTACACGTACACGTACACGTACACGTACACGTACACGTACACGTACACGTACACGTACACGTACACGTACACGTACACGTACACGTACACGTACACGTACACGTACACGTACACGTACACGTACACGTACACGTACACGTACACGTACACGTACACGTACACGTACACGTACACGTACACGTACACGTACACGTACACGTACACGTACACGTACACGTACACGTACACGTACACGTACACGTACACGTACACGTACACGTACACGTACACGTACACGTACACGTACACGTACACGTACACGTACACGTACACGTACACGTACACGTACAACACGTACACGTACACGTACACGTACACGTACACGTACACGTAACGTACACGTACACGTAACACATACACATATACACATACACATACACATACACACACATACACATACACATACACATACACATACACATACACATACACATACACATACACATACACATACACATACACATACACATACACATACTCATACACATACACATACACATACACATACACATACACATACTCATACACATACACATACACATACACATACACATACACATACACATACACATACACATACACATACACATACACATACACATACACATACACATACACATACACATACACATACACATACACATACACATACACATACACATACACATACACATACACATACACATGTTAAAAGTCAAGCTTCAAGCTACAAATTCATGGGGAATCTTTTATGGAAATGTGGAGCAATCAAAGGAAGCCAAAAGCCACGAGATTCCATCAAGAAACGTCACTCAACCACTCCCCAAGTCATCTCAACTAAGTCCTCCAAGTTAGGAGGCTGATTTGGAAAGGTAGTTCCTAGATTTTAGCGACATACTTCTCACTATAAAAGGAGCATGTATCTTGAATTCTTTTGGGCTATCTTCTTGGAGTTTTAGCTCATGTAAAGTGAGCACTAAGTGCCGGAGTTGTGATAAGCAAGCCCCTTGCTTGCTTGTTTCTTTTCTTTTAGTAGGCATATCTATGTGTGTGCGCAGGGAGTGTTGCAACTCTCTACCCCTGAGTTGTTAGCATTGGTTCTCCCTCATATTGTATCCATTTGATGTAATTCTTGTCTCATTGGATAGCTATTAGAGTCTATTTTCTGCTCACGAATTCTCTAGAACATTCGCTGAGTAATCTAGGAGCAACATTCATTTTAGTGAAGTTGTGTGATTGCTATCTCTCTCTCTCTGTGTGGGCTCTGTTGGAAATATTTTGCTCTCTGTTGTAAGGGCTGGTTCTCCTTCTCTATTTATCCATTTGCTATGATTTTGGTGTCATTGGGTACCTATTATAGTGATCTAAAGTGGACCCAATTTTGAGATTCATTCTCTGTATAGTCTCTAAGAAAAGCTTGCTGGAGTGAAGTGAGGTTTTTGCTTGACTAGCAGTTGTGAGCATTCAACTAGCTCATGTTGTAGAAATTGTTTCTCTTTGTGTAAGCATCCATTGCAAGTGAAATTTATTTTGTTGGAAAGCCCTTGGTGTCTACTATAGGTCTACAAAATCTCACTGGAGTTCTCTGCATATGCTCTGAGAAAGAGCATTTTTGGTGTGCAGAGGTCAAAGAAGGATACCTGTGGAGGTATTTGTGCTTCGTCGTTGCATAGGGGTTGAGATACTTCCCCCATCAGTGGTATCAAAGAATTTTGGCATCTTGGAGACATCAAATACAAGGAAGAAGACCTCTTGGAGTTGGTGGTTGAAGATTTGCATCAACAAAAGCTTCTTGGAGGTAGCTCACATCAAGGGGGAGCTATTCTACTCAAATTTTTAAGAGCACAAGGTGTCCATCTAAGGAAAGCTTTGGATTGAGGTAACCTCAGAGCCTCATTTTCATTTTACACACATTGGAGCATTAGCCAAGGGATAGATCAAGTATCAAAGACTAGATATGGGAGACTTCAACACTCAAATTGAGAAGCTAGACAAGGGGAACTATCAGCCATGGAGATTTAGAGTCTCCAACTGCCTTATGGGTAAGGGCCTTTGGGGATGATTAGTGGAAGTGAGCCAAGACCTAGGTTGGATGAGAATCCAACCAATGACCAGAGAAGGGCCTTTAGGGAATGGAATGAAAGAGACAAGAGGGTTATCTTTATCCTTTCCCAACACATTAGCAATAGCATGATCGGCCATATCCAAGACTTGGATTCAACCATGAAGGTATGGGAGACACTTGAAAGGCTTTATTCAACAAGCACCAAAGCAAGGAAGATCCAACTCAAGAATGAGCTCAACAACCTTAGGAAGAGCTGAGGGAGTAGCATAAATGACTACATACTTAAGGTCAAGGAGTTATCAGATGCATTGGGATCCATTGGAAGCCACGTAGATGATGACGATCTTGTGGCTTATACTCTCAATGGTTTGAGAGATGATGAGAAGTGGAAACCCTTTACCACTTCAGTATATGTAAGGGATAGTCTTCCCGATTTTGAGCAATTGGTTGCTCTCACGGTCACCGAAGAGATGAACATAGGTGGAAGTTCAACTAAAAGCAAGGATGCACAAGTTTTCTATGCAGGTAATCAAAGGGGCAAAGGAAGACAAGGACAAAGGAAGGGGCAAAGAAAGGTTTGGAGGAAGGCAAGGCCACTCTAGCAATCAAGGACATGACCAAGGAACCTCATCACAAAGAGGTAGAGGAAGATCAAGAGGAAGAGGAGGACGACATCAACAAAACATGAATCAAGATGGCGAAGGATGTTACATATGTGGCAAGTTTGGCCACTATGCTAGAGATTGCTACCAAGGAGGAAACCAAAGGAGCTATAATCAAGGCTCTTCATACAAAGGCCAAGGTAATTATGCTTCTACAAGTTCATAAAATGATAATCTCTTGATGATGCACATGAATGGGAATTCAAGCAAAGTAGATACCACTTGGTATATTGATAGTGGATGTAGCAACCATATGAGTTGCAATGATTCTTGGTTTACTAATCTACATGTTCCCAGAGGTAAAGGACATGTAGAAACAGGTGATGATACAGCCCATGAGATCTCCCATGTTGGAGATGTAGCTTTGGATGACAAGGAGGAAGGAAGATGTCTTAAGGATGTCTTGCCTGTACCTACCATCACAAAGAACTTGGTGTCCGTTGGGCAAATGGTTGAAAGAGGCTATCAACTAAGGTTCAACAAAGGTGGATGCTTTGTGGAGAACCCTAAGCAAGGTTACAAGGTCATAGCAAGAGGAAAGAAGCAAGGGAGACTCTTCACTTTGGAGGTAAATTCTCATTCTACTCAACATGTCTACTTCACATATGGAAACAAGAGGATTTCAGAGTTGGACTTGTGGCACAAGAGGATAGATCACATCAACATACAAAGAATGAAGGAAAGCATTTATGTGAATCTTGTCAACTAGGGAAGCAAGCAAGACTTCCAGATGATTGCACAAGGATGGTTTGGGTTTATTTCATCAAAAACAAATCAGATGTGTTTACATGTTTCAAAGCATTCAAGGCAATGTTAGAGAAGGAAATAGTTACATATATCAAGAAGCTAAGGTCCGATGGAGGGGAGAATATTTCTCCAATGAGTTTTCTGATTTTTTAATGGATCAAGGCATCAAGAGGCAAGTAACATGCAAGTACACACCCCAACAAAATGGAGTAGTAGAGAGAAAGAATAGATACATTGCCGAGATCTCTAGAGGTGCAATGCTTAATGAGATGAATGTACCTAACATGTTTTGGAGTGATGTAGCAAATACTGCCATGTATCTTATGAATAGGGCTCCTACCTCAGGGATCCATGGCTTGACACCATATCAAGCCTATTATGGTAAGAAACCTGATCTTTCCCACTTGAAGATATTTGGATGTACTTGTTATGTACATGTGCCAAGTGAATTGAGGCACAAGCTACAACCAAAGGCAAAAAAGTGTGTGTTTCTAGGATATTCAAATGATCATAAAGGTTATAGATGCTTCAACCCAAACACAAAGGACTTGAGGATATCAAGGGATGTAGCATTTGATGAGCTACTCCCTTGGTATAAGAAGTATGATTGTATGCAGGCCTATGAAGAAGAAAAGCATGGACATGATGAAGAACAAATCGACCTAGAGCTAAGCCGCCCAAGGTGTTCCATCAATGAAGATAACACTCAGAAAATGAAAACAATGAATTATCAACACAAACTCGATGCAAGACATCGACTTGCTTGGAAAACTTGAACTTTTGAATTCATCACACATGGAGATGATGGAGAGAGTCTCATACACAGAACTTTAACTATTTCTTCTCATAGCTATAAAAAAACTCAAAAGTTTTACAGGTGCTTTCTCACTCAGAGAAGCCCGACTCTATTCAATCATACGAAATGAACTCCTTCTCACATTCTATCACTCTCTTCCACTTTTTCTCTCATCGCGTCAGTTGATACAAACTAACTTATATAGATTTTCTCATTCTCGTGACTTTTAAAAAACTTCTAGACCAAAGTGAGCTAACTTTACAAATATAATACACTCTGTGAACTTGTCCCTTCACATAGGCATGTGGTTTTCTTCTAAATCTTTGACCTTCAAATATATGTCCAATTAGTGATTGTTTCTCCAACAACGCATACCCATATGCATATCCATACGCATACCCATACGCATATGCATATGCATACCCATACACATATGCATACCCATACACATATGCATACACATACCCATACGCATAAGCATACGCATACGCATACGCATACGCATACCCATACACATACGAATATCCATACGAATAGTGTAAGGGAAATGATCATGTCATAAAGATTTGTCCAAAATTGGTTGCAAAAGAGGCAAATAAACATTAGGGGAAAAAATGAACCCTGAATGGGCCTTTTAGATTAAGGAGTGATTAGTGATGGACCAATCAGAAGAGGGTGGTGACCACAGTCTATGCCCTATAAAATACTAGGCTGAAGGGGGGAGAGGGGACATATTTTTCCCTTATTTAATGAGCTACCTCTAGAGAGAGAAGGAATCTCGTAACTCAGTTGGGCCCAAAAATTCAAAATTTCTAAAAAGTTAAAAAACTTATCATAACACCTGAAAATGGACCCCCCATTACTTTTTAGGGTCAAAAGTACTCTTTTTGAACCCAAATTCAAAATACGTGCATGTTTTGAGCTGAAAAAAATGGGTTTTTTCAAAAATACTAAAAAAAGAGTTATTTCCCTCCTAAACCTCACATTTTCATACCCAGGTCTCAAAAAGTCATCTTTTCCCACTACTTTCACTCTGTAGCACACCATTGAAGATCCTGTTTCTACACTCCAACCTACCTGCATCTCCTATCTCGAATTCCTGTTGTAGCTTGAAGACCTTTAGCTTCAATGGCAACATCTAAAGCTTCTAGGTGACCGAAATATGAAATCCTCACATTAAGATGTCACAATATCAAAGACACAGATGGACAGTGGCTATCACATGAGTACTCTAAAGTTGCATGGGTGTACATGCAACCCTCTAGAGTTGGGCCTCATCGAGTTAGAGATTGTGGAAACTTAGATCTTCATTGGAAGGGAAAGTTACTTGGCTTCAAGAAGCACAGAGACAATGGGATGGTTGCTATTGTACAACATGTTTTTACAATGGCAACTATGAAACTTGAAAACTCTAGTAGTATGAGATATCCTGTGAATTGTAAGTATCACTCTACAATATTTTATGTTTTCTTGTGTCGGATATATTTTTGAACTATTTAGCTATGTTTTTGTTTGTTTCAGATATATTTCCTTCTACTTTGGTGGAAGAGCAACCACTTCATAGTCTTACAGGTACTTTCCAAGCATTGCATGCAGATGTTGGTGCACTAGTCTTTCCAAATATATCTCGTGCTCAACTTTACCATGATAGAGTTTTCTTTTACACACATAGATATGTTGTACCCTCTACAATGAATGGTTTTGGAAGGTTAGAGAGAATTGAAGTACATTCTCTTCTTAGCTTGGAGTGGCCAAAACCTGATATATGGTCCGTATCATCTTTGAAGAAAAAGATGGTAATGGATATACATAACTCTTTGAAATTCACAAAAGTGTCTAGGTCTGTAGGTTTGCACTGGTCTTTTCCCATTCATTGTTTTGTATATTTATTCCAAGGATTCTCATTCCAAGAGACTTCCACCATGTTCATGTGTAAAGATATCACATATGAACAGGTCGAAAGTCTTCTTGGTGAAAATTGGGGTTTGATGGAAGGAATGGCAAAAGGTGATAAATATCTTTGTAAAATAGGTGGAACTGGTATAGGATTTTGATTTTGAAACAACATACTTCATTATACATTAGATTCTACTATGATCGTTGGATGTGCAAACTTGGCAAATGGATACCATTTCAAAGTTCAGAGGGATCTTTGCATTCATTTGAAATAAAGCTTAGATTTCCCAACAATGAAACAAAAATTATTTTAGTGAATAATCATTGGACCTTGGCTAATATGAGAGAACACTTGATGATTATGGGGTTTGAAGGACTAACTCAATCCAAATTCAAAATTCAAGGACATAAGGTGAGAAATGTTTCATGCTTTTGTTAAAGTAATCTTTTCATTATTGTTTATTTTACTTTAATGACTTCAATTTCTTGCAAATTGATTACAGGTGGGCAGAAGAATGGAATACAAAATGAAAGTCCCTATAGATTGGAGCAAAGATGGAATAGAACTCTCATTGTGATAGTTCTTTTGCAACCTGATACGGGGAATTTTGGCATTATTTTTAGGGCAAAAATACTTGGTCTATTTTGGGGCAAAATTTGGGAAAAAATTAAGGGCCATAAGAATATAGCCAAGCCTTAGAACACAGTGGGAGTTATTCCTATTCACCTGTTAGCCAGTTTTAACCCTGTTTTAGCCTCAGAACCCTGAACTGGCATAACTTTCTCATACGAAATCTGTTCGGAGTGATCTTGGATTATTAGATATAGTATTTTTAAGTTGACCATACCCAGGGGGGACAAAACTAGGGAATCTCTAGAATTGTTTTCCATAAAGGCAAAGGGCAATTTGGTCTGTGAGTTACATGAATGAGAGTGGTCTGTTGTGTCAATTGAATTCAAATCTTGAGCTAACCTTGGGACTATTGCAGGTCCATTGAGAGCATCGAAGGACATTCTAAGCAAGAGTAAGTGCAAGCTTGGGAACACGCTTCCTGGGCACACAAGGGCAACCAAGGAAGGAGAATTAAGGTTGGAAATTCTCAACTTCCTCTTTCAATTCCTAGCTTAGGCTAAGAACGCACAGTGTTGGAAGTACTCTAGGGCGATAATAGGCATGAGAAAAGTTAAAGACTATCTAAGAAATCAAGTTCAAGACAAGAGATAACTTGTGTGTGACCGATAACTATAAAGGAAAGAACTTAACACGGTGTGATCAACTTAAAGTGCGAAAATTAACTCAAGTATTTTGACGATGCAAAATCAGACAAGACCCTAAACATGATAACAAAATAAAAAGAATCCAGTGATTGATAAGAACGAAACAACAATGAGGTTGTACTTGGGAAAAATTGGGGTTGATCAATCGGGCATATGAACCTTAGATCAGGATGACACCTAGGGAGAGATAGACAGAGTCTTAGGTCTTCAAAGGCTAGTGTCAATCATACTGTTAGGTCTTGGGCCCAGCAATTGAGCAATTATTCGCACTACCCTAGCTCTGAAACTAGCGAGTTCGAGATGTCTCATGGTATGGAGAGACCCATAGGAAGTTCAGGCGTGCCATACTTACAAAGGGTCGAAGGCCCTTACAAGATGCAACTCGAATACCTTAGGACCAACCGATTAGGTGCTTGCATCTATGAAGACGGCCTAGGAAGATCTGTGGTCCATATCAAATATGCAGATCAACCCATTGGACTAGAACATCCAGCAGTCAAGTTTGAGAATGGTGCTTACTTGGACAAAGAAGGAACCATATACGTAGTAACCAGTCACCCAAACAGGACAGATGAATTCGGAAATGTGATCCCAGAGATGGACTTAGGTGACCTAGAGCAAGGAAACATAGAAAGAGAGCCCAGAACCCCTCGAGGTAAATCAGTTCTAACGAGAATCCTCAATCCCGAGTGGGTTCCCCAGGACAATAAGAACATAGACCTGCTCCTAAACCGAGATACTGACGAAGCCTTTTGGAGGTATAAGCCTGATCAGCCGAATGAGGTAGGAACAATCACAATCTATGAGTTCAAAGATCCTGATAGCCTCGGCAAAGTGACTTACCTAGACAATACTTCAGAGAGGATCTTTGTGGTCACAGAGCTGGTAGGCATGCCTATACTTGGAAGGGTGAATTTATTTTTCACCAACCAAGATCTAATGTCTTGTATGGCCACCAAGGAGCTGGAACGTCCCAAGCTCATGGGGCTCAAAGGGACAGAAGTAGAGATAGGCCAGAGGTAAGCTTTGCTAACCCACCAGGAAGAGAAAGGACAAGAACAGAGATGGATAGGATGGAAACTGAGAGACCTAGAGCCCCAAGAAACCCAAGAAATGCTGATGATTTTCCTTTGCCAAGGCCTAGAGAACACACGAGGACCTTGAGACCAACCCGACTGGTTAAGTCCATGAAGAACTACTTCGATGGTACTGGAGATCCCTACGATCATGTGGCCGAGTTTAGGCAAGTCTTGAGAGCTGAACAAGTTGAGGACCTGTTCACACAATACAATGCCTTTGGTCTAACCCTTAGGAACATATCCCTTACGTGGTTCCAACCCCTAAATGAGAGACAGTTCAGGAATATAGACCAACTTCTAGAGGCATTCATTATTGAATTCTCTAAGAGCGGCATAAAGCATAACACTTCCTCAGCTTCAAGGAGACACCTCAAGAGACTGTTAGACTTGAAGGAAGAAGGTTTAGGCAGTACCTAGAGAGGTGTCCTATTCCTGAGCTACCCACTCCAGCCAAACAAGTGGCGTTATTCTTAGATGGATTACTGAGTACCAAATTGAGATCATATGTGTACTTGAAGGACCCTAGGACCATAGAAGAGTGTGTACGCATGTGCATTGACATCAAAGATAACCTAGGGGAGGAATTAGAGCTTTCAAAAATCTACAAAGATTCAGATAGTTCTACTAGCCTCTCTTCAATGCAATCCACATCTATTGAGGAACTCGCCGAGAAAGTAGCTAAGAAATTAGGAGTCTCAAGTAAACAAATACCAAGGTTTGCCCCTGTGAAAAGATGCTATACTTGCGGAGGTGACCATATGGCGAATGTATGTCCCATTATGGCTCAACCCCAAGTGAATCCTAGTAGCCAATACTGCACCATAGAACGGAGATACACTAATCACACTGCGCAAGATTGCCCATACAATAAGCAAGCGGTTAGGCAAACCTACCCTCAACCCTATCCACAACAGGGAAGATACCAGAATCAGTACCCTCCGCAGCAATATGGTAGACCACAACAACCCTATCAACAACCCTACCAAAACCAACATGCGCCTCAACCTGTGCTAGCTCAGCAGTCCCCAACCCCATCCAATGTGATTCCAGTAAAGTACGCAGCTGCAGAAGAAAATCTAAATAGAGCCATAGTCCTAGTCACTCCATTGCTCTTAGAAAGTGACCTGAGTGATCATAGTTTCAACTCTACTCACATGGATAGTCCACATGCTTACTACATGCAGTCCCCTGAGGATAATGATTCATATTACTCTGAAGATCCGAGTGAACCTAGTTGGGAGCCTGAGTATGGAAATGTCATGTACGCAAACCCCAACTCTAGACCTCAACCTAGGCAAGTAAGATCCCCATTTCCTAGAGGACCATGTTATCGATGTCAGGGAGATCACCTCATTCGTGATTGCCCCATGCCTGCATCTACACAACCCCAATCAGTAACAATCTAGGGCTTTTGTCAAGATTGCGGGAAAGAGCATCTCTTACGAGATTTTCCAAAGAACCCCAATAACATGCCAAAAATCACTCCTATCAATGTTATTTTCTTAGTTGTAGACTCTTCAGGGAGTGTAACTTCCACTGCACCAGTGCAAGTGGTCACTAGAGCTCAGGCTTTGCAGCAAAACGAAGGTTTAGGCAAAGAAAAGAGTGTCGAGGTTAGTGAAATGGAGAGCCGAGGACTAGAGCCTGGAAGGATAGTCGAGAGAGAATGAAAAGACAATGGTCCAAGAAGATGAGCGCATTAGAAGAGATCATAAGAGAAACAAAGCCCAAAATCGTTGAACTCACCTCTCAAACACACTCTCACATACCACCACCACCTTCATCCCTATCACCACCTACTCCATCACCCTCCAACCCACCTCATCCAATTCCACCACCCCCTAGAGTAGGATCAATATTAGTTGATCCCATTCTAGAGGACATAGACATGATGCTTAAGGCATATCAGGCCAGAATCCAAGAAGGGCCAAACATGACAGATCATGACAGATGCTACCCTAGAGCTGATCTAGAGATAGAGAGAACCAAGCTTTGTGCTAAAATGGTAGCGTTGGCTCAGACCATGTTTGAAGCCAGCCGCTTATTCAACTACTCTTGCTCAGCTAAGGCACAATTGCATTTTGATGGACTAATGGAGAAGTTAGAGAGCATAATTGCAAGATCTGGCAAGGAGGACACCTCCCAAGGAAGAGCCAAGGCAAACGAAAGAATAAACATTCCCCCTCAAGAATCTTATGTGCCTAATTCCACTGAACCCGACACTTCTTCTTCTATGAATAGGTATTCACCAGAGTTCCTGCGAGAGATTCAATAAGAGAAATGGGCTAAAGAAAGTGAAGTCCCTCCTCCCATTGAACTTGTGGATGACGCGCATGATTAGTTCCCACAAGACATTCCTTCCATTTATGAGGAGCAGGAGAGTGCCCAATCTCATGAGAGATTAGACTTCAAGTCTAATTCCATACAGGAACTACCCCATTTCATAGGTCCTTGGGAAGCTAAATCTACTTGTATGAGAGCACCCACGGTCATGGTAAGAAATGAAGACTCAGTCATACCTAGGAACACGGAGGTAGTGAAGAACACTAAAGTGCAGTGCAACCTCACGTTAGAAGAGCTACTCAAGGTTAAGCCAGAGTTATGGAAACATGTATCCAAACGAGGGACAGAAGTAGCAAAACCCCGTTCCCAGGTAGAATCTCATAGAACAGTGCCAGAGATACCCTTGGACAAGATAGGGGACATGAGTGAAGGAGAAGAGGGAAACACCTATCTTCCCATTACCCATCAAGGATACACAACCAAGGCAATATTGGATTCAAGAGTAGGAGTTGCAATTGCTACCACTTCCCTATGGAAGTGATGGGGCAAGCCAACACTTAAACCAACTAGAATGAAATTGTAGCAAGAGGACACTTTGGTCCAGACCGAGTGATCAAGGAAATCCTATTTGCAGGCTTGTGGTGGCCAACACTTCACATGGATGCACATACCTATGTGAAGAGGTGCGAGGTTTGTCAGCGAACTCACTATCCTATACACAAGGATGAGATGCCATTGAAACCTATGATGGGTGGACGTGCATTCTCTAAGTGGGGATAGACTTTGTCGGTCCTATCAATCCCCCAGCTAAGGGTTCACATGCTGAATATATCATTGTGGCCACTGACTATCTAAACAAGTGGGTAGAAGTAAAAGCTACAACAAAGAACGACGCGTAGACCACTGCTAAGTTCTTATTCGAGAATGTGTTCACCAGATACGGGCTGCCAATAGAGCTAGTAAGTGATAGAGGCATGCACTTCTTGAATGAAGTCATAGAAAACCTTCTCCAAGAATTCTTGGTGATACATAAGAAGTCTGCCCCCTATCACCCACAAGCCAATGGACAGGCTGAGAGCACAAATAAAATTCTATGCAATGTATTGACAAAATTGGTTAATAATAAACGCTCTGATTGGGACAAACAACTACACCATGCTGTTTGGGCATACAGACTTGCCTATAAAACGGTGCTCCAAACCACACCCTTTCAGATGGTGTTTGGCCAAAATGTGGTGCTACCATTGGACTTTTTGATACCTACATTGAAAGTAGCACAAGAGCATGACTGGACATGCCATGAGCTCTCCTCTAGAATCTTTGATCTTGAACGATTAGGTGAAACACAATTGAGAGCTGTAGCAAGAATTTATGCAGCCAAAAAGAGGCAAAAAGCATATTTCGATGCACATGTGAAGGATAAGGGCTTGAAAGCAAGAGACCTAGTCCTAGTCTATACCTTGAAGCAACATGCTCGGAAATTAGAGAAGAGAGGCTATGGACCAATGATTATTAATAGGATCTCCACAATTGGAGCACAGTACAGCTAGTAACTTTAGAAGGTGATATCCTATCAAGTTACATAAGCGGATGCAGAGTCAAGTTATATCAAGAACCCCTAACGGAAGAGATGCTAAATCGACTCAATATTGCAAAGAAATGTAAGGAAGAGGAAAAGTGAATTCGAGAAGAAGCACAGGCAAAGCTCTAGAACGCATCCGACGAATGAAACTGAGAAGAAAAGGTAGAGATCAGTCAAGGCCTGACACTCAAGAAGCTCCAAGCTATCACATGGCCATGTGCAAGGCTTCAGGTGAACGGTCCCATAGGATAGTTGATCGACGACCTTTTGTGACCCTAGAAGTAGGACAAGGAGAGAGTGCAAGGACCGTGAGAGCTTTGATCGACTCAGGTGTGGCCACTAGTGCAGTGCAACTTTCTTATTGACAAGAATTGCAATTGGAGGTAAAACCCCTAGAAGCATATTTGATAGGATTAGGAGGTGTTGAAACCCCTTGCATGGGAGAGGTAGAGCTTCCCCTCTACATTCAAGAGGTCCTAATGCCAACAAAAGTGCTAGTATGTGAAGACGGGGATCTTACCGAACCTCTTGTCTTGGGCCAAGACTAGATCTATGATCATGCAATCAACCTCAACCTAAGAAGTGAACTTCTTCAGGCTTGGGTAGGCCAGAACCACCTCACGATTGAATTAAAAAATCAATCACTCAGACCACTAGAAAAGGCACCAAATCCTGGTCTATCCAAGAGCCCACATGAAGATAACAATGCTATTCTTGTCCAAAGTTCTATGGTGCAGAAGATTATCACTCCAGACGAAAGTACATGATTAAAGGAGGAGTCCCCTTCTTTTCCAAAGAGGATTCGAGGACAGCAAGCCGGGAAACACACCACACCAAGGAGGGAAATAATCAAGAAGCATGAGCACCAACCGGTGCACTATGAAGCACCTCGTGGCATGAAGCAGATTTGGATACGCAAGGGTAGAAAACCAATAGATCGAGAGATAGATTCTTAGAGAAGCCAACCAGCAACATGGGCGAGGATTACAATGAAGAAGCCCACTAGGCAACACTCTAGACATACCATTTCTATTTGGGTCCCGAAGCAGTCAATGAAGGCTATCTCCAATCCTAGATAGATATGGGTGCCCAAGACCTACTTGCAAGCTCAAATAGCTTCACCTCCAGTCATAAGAATGAATCAACACTGAATCAACACTGAATCAACACTCACAAGCACTCTTGGAAAATATCTCAAGGCAGACAGCTACACCCCACACCATTCCACCTAGGAATATCTGGAAATGGGTACCCAAAAGGTCCCAAATCCAACACAAGCCAATCCACAAACCTGTACATGTCATCACCACTAAAGGCTACGATGCCACAATCAAAGTTTGGAGACTTAAATCCTGCATCAAACCCCCTGACCCAATTTGGTAAATCCATCCACCCTGATGTAGGTGCATTCCGAGTATAGTGCACATCCAAGTATGCATCTAGGATGATACTAACCTGCTAACCAACACTCACACCCATCACAAACATTTCACCTCTAACAACTAACCACTTGGAATGTCATGTTAGTATTGTGGAGGGAACACCAGAACATTCTGTTTCCTATGAAACACTAATGTGCCTCTTTTCTTATAGCAGATAAGCATCAACAGCCATAAGAAATTTCATGGCCGCAACAACAGGCACGAGCTCCCAGGCAAGCACTAGTACTCCAATGGATTGGGATACCATGCCTGTGGAGTTTCCACTAATAGCTAGGCCTGAGGAGTTTCTGAATATGAGACGAATTCCCATCTCGAATCCACCAAGTGGCCTAACAGAAAGAGTAAAGGGACATTCTCATTGGTTCAATGAGATGCCAGGAGATTTGGGGGATGCAGACCATATCTGGGAATCCAAGTTGGAATTCGGAGGAGTTTGGTGGACATTTCAGTTCTTCTCAAGAGAGTTTGAAGCATTACAAAACGTAGCACCTCTTCAAGATATTTGGCAGAAAGCTGGATTGCAGGATTATTTTAGTGCATCTCTGCCTAAACCAGATTTCCTTAGGTGCTATTACTTGATTGCAACTCTGAAAACGACAAGAGATCAAGATCAGTCAGGCACATTCCTAGTGCCCTCTCTATCAAACCAGGAGGAAATGAAAAAGTTTGAGTTGAACATAACTTTAATCAGGGAGGCTCTTTAGATGTACGACACCCATGTACCCTCCGATCGAGACCCTTTGATACTGGAGTCTATGAAGAACAGTAAACTCAAGAAGTTGAAAGAGATGTGTGCCCTCACCCCAAACATCACCATACCGTTGTGAATGTGCCTTCAACATTTTGCATTTCCGGCTCAAGACCGATTCACACAGCCTCATAAGAAGATTTGGTATGGGCTATACCTAGCGGAGACAGGGAGTCTACCTATTAAAATGCCAGTGTGGATCCTCAAACAATTGTATGAAGCAGGCAAACGAGGAGTTAGGAAGCCTACTTTGAATGGTTGTTGTGCCATTACAAGAATCATCTACAGATGCCTCGCTTATGATGTGCCGATGGCAAAACCAGGGGTTCAACCAACTAAAAGAATGCGTGGATTTCTTTCCCATGTTCTAATTTCTCGCGAGTCCACCATAGAAATCTCCCCTAGAGAAGAAGAACAGGTGGCCCCATTCATGATCCATCTCCAACGACCACAATCAGAGGGCATGGTACAACCCACTCCATCAGCCCCTCCATTACCCACGGATGCTGAGTTTGCCTCCATGGCTTCATTGGCGGAGGATACATCCTTTGACTTTGAGACCTTCTTGCAAACAACACAGTTATTTGAGAGTGAGTTCTTTTCAGACACTGAAGGTCTCAGATCATCATCCCAGAGAGGACACCCACATCATGATGCACGAAGAGTACATTGGGAAGATGAGGCACAACACACTCACGTGGAAGGCACACATGAACAAGTGGAGGTGCAGGTGAATGCATCAGAGGAGAGTGAGGAGGAAGCCCCCACCTATAGTGCACAACTCAAACGGCTATACAAAACGATCAAACAAGTACAAAAAAGGCGTAGGATGTCAGAAGAGGCAAACAGAGCAATGGTGAGCTAGATGCTGCAAGCGGAGGATGTAGACCCTCATTTTATAGAATCATTGAATCTTTTGGCAGATACCTCTGGAATTGTGGAAGCCATGCGGACCATGGTATATCATACCACCCCTCAATACGACCAACGAAGGCTCGATACTCGACCGCGGAGGGGAAATATGATTCAAATGGAAGCCTCTACCTCACTTCCTACCACAGCTCAAGAACACGTTCACATGGCCAGCCCCACTAACACTGATGCACACGACGACAACACACAGATACCATCGCCACCATTCCCTCCCATCCAGCCCACTGAACCCCTCACCACTAGCCTTCCTAAGCAACCAGTATTCAACCTCAGTGAACCTATACCACACACCACCATTTCTCCATCCTTCTCTTTACCTACATCCACCAGCTCTAGCCAATTTTCCGAACCTTAGTTAGGTTATCCTGCCACCCATCAAACCATAATAGGTCACCCTTCTTACCTACCAGCTCTCGGACAGCCACATGTCCCTGCCCAAACATTAACACACCTATTTTCCTTCACTAATACATTTCCTCTTTCCCAACCCCAACCCATTGTGCCCCTCTTAACCTCCTCAGAACCCAACCTCCATTCTTGGCAAACCTTGTAAATATAATTCAACAAATTGAGAATTATAATAGAAAGTCCCTACCTCCTCCACATTCACGGCCACCACTAACACACCACCCACCATTCCAGTATTCATGATTCACACTTCACACACAATCACGTCCGACCCAATGGACATTTCACCCTCCACAAGACCATCCACCACCACTATTGTTTCAACATCATCACATTTCACTTCACTCACGTCACCACTTCCAACCACTGTAGGCACAACATCCACTTTTCCCTTCCCCATTTCCCGACCCCTTGCATCTTCCACCATTACCTCTACATCCACTTCATTTATTCATGCATTAGACACCATGTTCAAAGCTGCCACACAACTTAAGCAGGAGTATAGATTATTGGAAGAGAATAACAAAGAGTTTTGCAATTTGTCGACTCACCTCCAAGTGCGTGTCGATGCTTTGGAGTTGCGTAATACCGCATTGCAACAAGAAGTTACAACCCTCCAACAATCTTATGTAGAGATGGAAGCCAAATATACAGAAATGGGTAAGGCAACCGAAGAACAACTCAGAGATCAATTAGCCCGCAATGGAAGACTACAGAGAAACATGGCTTTACTCTGACGACACTTAGCAGCTGCCCAAGAAGAGAACAGAAGATTACAACAACAAAATCAAGATAATCTCGAAGTAGCCATAGAAAACACTCCAGGGGCACCCATAGATCCTGCTAGCTTCCAGGCTATCCCCTCAGAAAGTATCCAGCAAATATTGGAAACCTATGCCAACTTCTTAGAAACACATGACGAGCTTGCCGACCAAGTGAAAGACCTATAGAGACAACCAATGCCCGCACCACATGTGATAGAACCAAGAGATGTGGTCAATGCTGCTACTTCACCAGAGCTAGAATCCTCAACCGCTACTGAGATACTTGAGCTACACCAACAAGTCACAGAGTTAAAAATGAAGTTATTGCAATATGAACGTCCACCATCTCCACCCGATCAACCGTCAGAAGAAGAGGCAATAACCATTCCTATGGAAGAAACCTTTGAAGATAACTATGAGCCTCAACCCCTTCCAAGAGGCAGAGTCACTGACGAAGGACAAGATACATACGAGGAACCCCCTCTTGCATGGATGAAACAACTAGAAGAAATGGGGCCAACTCATGAAGAGCATATATCCACTCAGATGCTGGCCATGAAAACTATTGAGGAGACAATACTTCAATCAGAATACTTCAGGCACTTAGCTTCTAGACGATTGATAATCAGTTTAGAGTTAAAATATAAGCCCTACTTTGTACTATTGGCAAACTACAACGCTGAGATTAAACGCAAAACCAAAAAGTACCCTACTTTCGCAACATAGTTCGAACGAGAGGACATTCCAGAGGAAGCCCAAAAAGGTGCCATATTCCAATCCATCTGGAGGCAAAAGTTATTGGAGACCTATCCAGAAATGCTACGAACGTGGGACCATGCCCCCATGCACTTAAAGTATAATCCATGCTATGGGCCAGTGCAACGAAGAAGATCATGGGAAGCATTTGCCATAAAAGTTCAGAACAATGCTAATCGCAAACAATGGCTCAATTACCCCTCCATTGCACCACCAACAAGCACACCTATCGTAGCATACATGATGGCTACTATCAGACACTAGATGCCACGTCTCCAACCAATGAACGATGTAGCCGCGTAGATGATGCTAAAGATCCTGGACATGATGCAAATTGTACTCAAGACTTTCCGAAATGTACGTAACATCCAGCCTCCGATTCCGAGCTTCATAAATGGTAATTATGACTTACTCTATGATATAAGCACAACCCCGAGTATTCGGGTTGCTTATGCATGGCATGTGAGGATCAAATATCTCCCTGCTTGCTACAAGCAAACCTTTGATGATATGTTCACCACGGGGTTTTGGGAGTCTCACTCGGAAGTGTTCGTGCCATGACCCACCCATCTCCTACAATTATTTGCATGCGAACAAAGTATGCACTCAGAGATCTATACCACACCACAACCTGACATTCCAGGCGCGGTCAATTGGGATGCTCTTCAAAGAGATCTAATCAGAGGATTAAGGATCAGAGAACAAGAGCTAGCCACCGACATACTACAGCACTACATTGATCACCCCGGGCAGCAAAGGTCTGTTAGAGATGACAGACGCTAGGGGGGGAGAGTGTTGGCATCATACGGGAAGAAGCAAGTTGAGGCACCTGATAAACATGTATGTGAAGACTGTATTTTGGGCAAAATGCGGCATTCCTCATTCCCAAAAGATGGTTCAGTTCGAGCTACTCAGAAATTGCAGCTTGTTCGTAGTGATGTTTGTAGTCCTATGCAGACATCCTCTTTTGGAAGCTATCTTTACTTTCTGACTTTTATTGATGATTTTTCTAGGCATGCATGGGTATATCCATTGAAAGCAAAGTCTAAAGTGTTTATGTGCTTCAAGAAATTATGTTTTTGGTTGAAAATCTCTCAACATGTAAAATGGGCACCCTCCATTCTCATCAAGAGGGGAGTATATATCTTCTAACTTTAATGCATTTTTGGTTGAACGTGGGATAAAACATTAGTGTATAGTGTCATATACACTTCAATGGAATGGAGTTGCTAAATGGAAGAACATGTCACTCATGGAGATGGTGAGACGTATGGTCAAGAGACAGGCTTTACCACATAGTTTCTGGCTTGAGGCTATCATGTGTGCAACATATGTACCTAACAGGTGTCCCACTAAAGCATTGCAGACTATCACTCTATATGAGGCTTGGCATCATTGCAAGCCATCTATTGCTCACCTGCGTCTTTTTGGTTGTCTTTCATATGCATTAGTGTCTAAATCACAACACAAGAAATCAGATGATAAAGCAATGAAATGTATTTTTGTTGGGTACAATTTTGAAAGCAAAGGCTAACGTCTATATCATCAGCATAATAAGCACATTTTGGCTAGCCGTGATGTTGCTTTTTTGGAAGATGCTATTCATACATTACTTTCATGTACTAAGGAGAGATCTGTTAGCTCCAAAGACATGTATGATACTTTGTTGCATCTTTTTACAAGTGGATAGTCTAGTGATAGTCCTAATGAGGCAAGTTCTCAACCTTCACAGGTTTGTGATGATGCAAATCATTCCATTTCTCATGCAGATTTACATGATGCACTTGTTGATGAGAGATCTGATATTGAGGAGGCAAAAACTATGCCGAAATGGCTGGTGCAGACTTTGCGTGATAACAAATTAGATGCACCTCTATCATATTGTACTCGTTCAGGCTCTCATAGTGCTTCTTTTGCATCAGATTGCTATGTTATGGCTGCCTCTAGTCTCTGTGATGAGAATGAGCCTTTTTCATTTTGATGAAGCACAAAATTCTAAAAATTGGATGGCTGCTATGCAATCAGAATATGATGCTATTATGAAAAATGGTACCTAGTCTTTATGCGACTTGCCTCTTGGCAAGAAGACCATTGCCACTAAGTGGGTATACAAGCTAAAGCATAAGCATGATAGAATAGTTGATAGATATAAGGCTAGGCTTGTTGCAAAGGGGTATGCTCAGGAAAGAGGCATTGATTTTGATGAGACATTTGCTCCTACTTGTCGAATGACTACTGTTCATAGCATCTATGCACTTGCAGCTCATCATGGTTGGAATGTACATTAGTTGGACATCAAAACTGCATTTATGAATAAAGGGCATGAAAACTAGGTGTGCAGGTTGAAAAAGGCACTAGGTGTGCAAGTTGAAAAAGGCAAGAACCATGTGCTTCTTATGAAAAGATACATGCCTATCTGATTGCACAGAGTTTTGAGAAGAGTCCAACTGAGAGCACCTTATATGTTAAGCCTGCAAATGATGTGCTTCTGATCATTCTTGTGTATGTTGATGACATGTTGCTCACTGGTCCTCATGAGAAGCATATTGCTGATTTTAAGGCTGATTTGCATGCCTCATGTGAGATGTCAGATTTGGGGCATTTGCATCATTATTTGGGCATTCAGTTTATGCAAGTTGATGGAAGAATAGCTTTGTGTCAAAAAAAAATATTGACACATTATTGCAACATTTTGGCCTTGAAGACTATAAACCAATTTCAGCTCCTATGGAGAAAGTTAACGATTGAGTCTTCATGATGTTGGAGATGCATTTGATGTTGTTCTCTATTAGCAAGTTGTTGGATGCTTGATTTACTTATACATTACTTGGCCAAATATTCAATTTGTTGTCTCGCTGATAAGCAGGTTTATGCATTGTGCAAGTGTCAAATATTGGCACACGGTCAAGTGCATCTATCGCTACTTGAGTGGTACCCGACTACTTGGATTGTTTTATCCCAAGGGGGAATCACTATTGCCATATTTACATGTTTATTTTGACTATGACTGGGTTGGTTGCTATGACACTCGTTTGTCCACTAGTGGATTTTGCTTCATGCTTGGTAGCTCATGTATATCTTGGTTGAGCAAGAAGCAGCCTACTGTGGCCACTTCCAGTTGTGAGGCTGAGTATAGGGAAGCTTTCATAGCCACTCTTGAGTGTGTGTGACTCAGATGCCTTATGGCTGATTTGGTTGTTGGTCAGTCTTCTGCCACCACCATCTTCACTGACAGTCAGAGCACATTGATAGTTGCGAGGAACCCTATGTTCCATGCTCACACTAAGCACATTGAGATGCATTATCATTATGTCTGGCAGATGTTCTCTATTAGAGAGATTAGCTTGGCATATGTGCCCACACAAGAGAACATTGCAGACCTTTTCATGAAGGCTTTGCCTAGGGAGAAGTTTGAAGCTTTGTGCAAATCTTTTGCTTACTTACTTTTGTGGATTGATTCCACATAGCTTGGCACTTCCTTATACATGAGTGCCAACTCCTTGTTCACTGTGTCACTCCCAGGGGGATTTGTTGATATATTTAGGTAGTGATGTGTGTGAACACACTAAGACCACCGGGGCACTTTTTCCCTCTTTAGGAAGTTTTTTTTCCCCTAGCTTGTATATATGCCTATAGCCCTAATGGGCTACTTATCTTTGTACGATTCTAGTGGTAATACATTTAGTATTCTGTGTTGTGCTCCAAGCTTCTTCTCCTTCCTTGTGTTGTTTGCATACTTCTATAGACCTCAAACTCCAACACTTCTAAACATGCATGTGAAGGATTTATTTTGGGAAACCTGTAGCACTCCTCCTTCCCAAAAGATGGTTCCATTAGAGTTGCTCATGAATTGAAGCTTGTTGTTTGTGATGTTTGTGGTTCTATGTAAACACTTTTGTTTGGGAAGTACTTGTACTTCGTGACTTATATTGATGATTTCTCCAGAAATCACGTGTCTATCCATTGAAAGCGAAGTCCAACATGTTTAATGTGCTTGAAATAGTTTCTTATTATGTTTGAAAATCTTTCAACATGTAAATTGGGCACCCTCCATTCTTATCGAGGGGGGGGAATACATGTCATCTGATTTTAATGCATTTTTGGCTGAGTGTGGGATAATACAACTATTGGAGTTAGACGTCTACGAAAGCACACAAACATCACAAGGAAGAAGAAGAAGCTTGGAGCACAACACACAATACTGAATCATATTACCACTAGAATGTACATAGATAAGTAACGCGTTAGGGTTATAGGCATATATACAAGCTGGGGGGGAAAAAACCTCCTAAAGAGGGAAAAAAAGTGCCCCGATGGTCCTAGTACCTAAATATATCAACAAATCCCCCTAGGAGTGATGTGGTGAACAAGGAGCTAGCACTCATGTATAAGGAAGTTCCAAGCTATGTGGAATCAATCCACAAAAGGAAGTAAGCCCAAAGCTTTGCGGAAAGCTTCAAACTTCTCTCGAGGCAAAGCTTTTGTGAAAAGGTATGCAATGTTCTCCTACGTGGGCACATATGCCAAGCTGATCTCTTTAGTAGAGACCCTCCCCTTGACATAATGATAATGCACCTCAATGTGCTTAGTGCGAGCATGGAACAAAGGGTTCCTCGCAACTACCAATGCTCTGACTATCAGTGAAGATGGTGGTGGCAGAAGACTAACCAACACCCAAATCAACCATAAGGCATCTCAGCCACATATGCTCAAGGATCGTTGTGAAAGTTGCCCTATACTCAACCTCACAACTAGAAGTGGCCACAATAGGCTGCTTCTTGCTCAACCAAGATATACATGAGCTACCAAGCATCAAGCAAAATCCACTAGTGGACACACAAGTGTCATAGCAACCAACCTAGTCAAAATAAGAAAAAGCATGTAAATCTAGCGGTAGTGATCCCCCTTGGGATAAAACAATCCAAGTAGTCGGGTGCCACTCAAGTAGCGAAAGATGTGCTTAACTGCCTGCCAATGCTTGACTCCTGGGCAATGCATAAACCTGCTCATCTATGAGACAACAAAATGAATATCTGGCCGAGTAATGCATAAGTAAATCAAGCATCCAACAACTTTCTAATAGAGAACAACATCAAATGCATCTCCAACATCATGAAGATTCAATCGTAAACCTATCTCCATAGGAGTGGCAATAGTTTTACAATCTTCAAGGCCAAAATGTTGCAATAATGTATCAATATATTTCATTTGAGACAAAGCCATTCCACCATCAACGTGCATAAACTGAATGCCCAAATAATGATGCAAATGCCCCAAATTAGACATCTTAAATGAGGCATGCAAATCAACCTTAAAATCAGCAATATGCTTCTCATGAGGACCAGTGAGTAGCATGTTATAAACATACACAACAATGATCAGAAGTACATCATTAGCATGCTTAACATATAAGGTGCTTTCAGTCGGATTGTTCTCAAAACCATGTGCAATCAGATAAGCATGTATCTTTTCATACCAAGCATGTGGTGCTTACTTTAAACCATATAATGCCTTCTTTGACCTCCACACCTGGTTTTCATGCCCTTTCTGGACAAAGCCACGGAGCTAAAAAACATATAGTTCTTCATGCAAGTCACCATTAAGAAATGCAGTTTTAATATCCAACTGATGTACATTCCAACCACGAGGAGCTGCAAGTGCACATATGCTCCAAACAGTAGTCATACGACATGTAGGTGCAAAGGTCTCATCAAAACCAATGCCTCTTTCCTACGCATAACCCTTTGCAACAAGCCTAGCCTTATACCTGTCAACTGTTCCATCAGGCTTACGCTTCAGATTGTATACCCACTTAGTGCCAATGGCCTTCTTGCCATGAGGCAAGTCACATAAAGACCATATAACAATTTTCATGATAGCATCATATTCAGATTGCATTGCAACCATCCAATGTTCAAAATTTTGTGCTTCATCAAACAAAACAGGTTCAATCTCATCAAAGAGACTAGAGGTAGCCATAACATAGCAATCTGATGCAAAAGAGGCACTATGAGAGCCTGATAGGGTACGATATGATAGAGGTGCATCTAATTTGATGTCATGCAAAGTCTGCACCAACCATTTCAGCATAGTTTTTGCCTCCTCAATATAAGCTCTCTCATCAACAAGTGCATCATGTAAATCTGCATCAGAAATGGAATGATCTACATCATCACATGAAACCTATAAAGGCTGAGAAGTTTCCTTGTTAGGACCAGATTTGGACTGCCCACCTGTAAAAAGAGGCAGCAAAGTATCATACATGTCTTTGGAGCTAACAGATGTCTCTTTCGTACATGAAAGTAAGGGCTGAATAGCATCTTCCACAAAAACAACACCGCGGCTCACCAAAATGCATTTAGTCTATGGATGATACAAACGATAGCCTTTGCTTCAAAAATATATCCAACAAAACTACATTTCATTGCTTTATCATCCAATTTTTAGTGATGTTGTTCAGGCACTAATGCATATGCCAAACAACCAAAAACACACAAATGAGCAACAGATGGCTTGTGACCATGCCAAGCCTCATATGGAGTGATAAACTATAGCGCTTTAGTGGGACACCTATTAAGTATATATGCTACACACATAACAACCTCGAGCCAGAAACTATGTGGTAAAGAGAGACTCTTGACCATACACCTCGCCATCTCCATGAGTGACCTGTTCTTCCATTTAGCAACTCCATTCTGTTGAGGTGTATATGACACTGTACACTGATGTTTTATCCCACGTTCAGCCAGAAACGTATTAAAATCAGAAGACATATATTCCCCCCCTCGATCAAAATGGAGGGTGCCCATTTTACATGCTGACAAATTTTTAGTCAAAACCAAAAATTGTTTGAAGCACATAAACACTTTGGACTTTGGACATTACCATGCATGCCTGGAAAAATCATCGATGAAGGTCATGAAGTAAAGATAGTTCCCAAAAGAGGGTATCTGCATAGGACCACAGACATCATTATGTACAAGCTGCAATTTCTAAGTAGCTCGAACTAAACCATCTTTTGGGAAGGATGAACACTGCATTTTGCCCAAAATACAGCCTTCACAAACATGTTTATCGGGTGCCTCAAGTTTGGGCAAAGAGGACACCATTTCAGATTTCTATAGGTGTAGCAAAGTAGCGAAATTCAAATAACCAAAGCGTGCATGCCAAAGCTTTGCATATGACATAGCATGAGAATCATATACTACACATGTTGAATCATAAACATATTTTTCATAATCTATGAGGTTATAAAGCACATGAGATAAAATGAAAGAAGCAATAATCACATCACCATTTGACAGATCACGAACTGTACATCTATCGTCAACAAATTTCACCAACAGGCCAATCTTGGCAAAAGCCGAAACTGATAACAAATTCTTCCTGATCCTAGCACAAATAAAGCATCTGACAATGTAAAGGAACTACCATCAACAGCAGTCAGAATGACCTTACCAACTCCCATAACAAGATAAGAGGAGTTGTTGGTGCAGGTAATAGTATTCCCTTTAGGGGCAGGCTCAAGTGAAAAGAAGAAACTGTGTTGCGAGTTAATATGATTGGTCGCCCCACTATCAAAGTACCAAACATTTGAGTCTATTGCAGACATGCATTGCTCATGAGAAGATGGGTCAAAATTGCAAACATTTGTAAACGCCCATTCTTCATCCTGCACAAGATTAGCAGACTCTGTTTTCGGTGTAGAGGCCTCTGCAACAACCATTCTGGTCTCTTTCTTCTTTGCCTCTTTAGTAGCTAGTTTTGGATAGCTCTTAATGACATGATCATTTGCTTTACATTATTTCCAAAACAATTTCTACTTTTTTTATTTCTTCTCATCTTTGTCTTCCTTCTTCGATTGTGCAGAATTAGCAGATTTATGCTTACTAGTAGAAGAGCTCCATTTTCCTTTGCCCGTCTGACTAGCCATGAAAGCTTGATCTGCAACACAGATAATAGACTTGTTCTGCCTAGATTGATCTTTCTGCAACAGAATAGAAACTAACTCTTCAAGTGTTAAGGCATTTGGATTGCCTTTCATCATCAAACAAAGAGTAGAAGCAAAACTTTGATATGAGTTGGGAAGACCATTCAAAAGATTCTGCACAAGTGAACTGTCAGGAAGGACTTCATCAATGAGAATCAACTGTTCCTTCAAATCCTTGATCTTTGTTAGAAAATTTTTTGTAGAATCACTTTCATTCATGTGCTCACTCTCCTACTGTTTTCGAAGGTAAGCAACACAAGCCTCATTCCTAGCCTGATACAATGTGGTAAGTGTATCCCAAGCATCCTTAGTTGCTCTGCAAGAGTGATTGTGAGGAATAATGGCATGTTTGATAGACAAAGCTATCAATGCATGTGCTTAAGCATCTCTGCCATCTCAACAAATTTACTCCGCAGTAGGTGCAACAAAACCTAAAACACGAACATGAATCTACAGAATATCACCATCTTTGACACCATCCGCATCAGCTTTAGTACCTGTATTTGTAGTACCTGTATTCGTAGGTGTAATAGGATGTTTTTCAACACTCGGCACAATATTCCATAGTCCTTTTCCAACCAATACATGATGCATCATATAAGCCCACAATGGATAATTCATACCATCCAACTTATGCTCAAGAGCCAACATACGAAATACATCACTGCTTTCAACCATGGCCACTCACTAAAATACCTTGATGCAAAAAAATGACTGTATCTGAAAAAGTTGAACAGAACAAACCTGAAGAGTTCTGCTAAACCTATAGTAGACTTTGAGATGCTTATACTGGTGAACCGAAACCTATGTATATTTTTGGTGCAAAAAGACGAAATAGCCTACACAAGCAATGTGATAGTGCATTCAGAGGTCGAAACGACCTCAAATCGCGATTTCGGCACCATAAAGCAATGCAGTTTTGATCTTTGAAATAGCCTAAGTATGCTCACCAAATTTTGTGTGATTCTGAGACTCCAACCGGAGAGGTGTAGACGATGCTCTAGATGAAGCGACAACCTGCTCTGATACCAATTGTTGGAGTTAGACATCTACGGAAGCATGCAAACAACATAAGGAAGAGGAAGAAGCTTGGAGCACAATACACAATACTGAATGTATTACCACTAGAATGTACAAAGATAAGTAACATGTTAGGGTTATAGGCATATATACAAGCTGGGGGGAAAAAACCTCCTAAAGAGGGAAAAAAGTGCCCCGGCGGTCATAGTGTGTTCACACACATGACTACCTAAATATATCAATAACATCAGTGTACAGTGCCATGTACACCTCAACAAAATGTCTTTCTAAAGGAAAGAACAAGTCTCTTGTGGAAATGACAAGGTATATGGTCAAAAGTCAGGATTTACCACATAGATTCTCGCTTGAGGTTGTTATGTGTGCAATATATGTACTTAACATGCGTCCAACTAATGCACTGTAATCGATCACTCCATATGAGGCTTGGCATCGTCACAAGCCATCTGTCGCTCATCTTTGTGTCTTTGGTTGTCTAGCACATGAATTAGTGCATGAACAATAATGCAAAAAATTGGATGATAAAGTAGTGAAATGTATTTTTGTTGGGTACAATCATGAGAGCAAAGGCTAACAACTATATCATCCACATACTAAATGTATTTTGGTTAGCCATGATGTTTTTTTGTGGAAGATGCAATTCTACCCTTACTTTCATGTACCAAGGAGACAACAATTAGCTCTAAAGATGTGTATGACTACTTTGTTGCCTCTTTTTACAGGTGGTTAGTCAAGTCTTGGTTCAATTTAGGCAATTTCTCAGCCTTTATAGGTTTGAAATAATGATGCAGATCATTTGATTTTCGATGCATATTTACATGATGCACTTGTTGATAAAAGGACTGACATAGGAAAGGCAAGAACTATGCCTAAATGGCTATTGTCAACTTTGAGAGATAACAAATTAGATGTACCTTTATCATATTGCACTTATTCAGGCTCTCATAGTGCTTGCTTTGCATCAGATTGTTATGCAATGGTTGTCTTTGTCATGAGAATTATCCTATTTCTTTTGATGAAGCACAAAAATCATAAAATTGGATGGATGTTATGAAATTAGAATATGATGTTACTATGAAGAATGAAACTTGGTCTTTATGTGATTTTCCTATAGTAAAAAAGGCCATTGGCACTAAATGCATATACAAGTTGAAACATAATCCTGATGGAATGGTTGGGAGGTATGAGGCTAGGCTTGTTGCAAAAGGTTATGCTCAAGAGAGAGGCATTGATTTTGATGACACCTTTGTTCCCACATGCCGAATGCCTACTGCTTGTAGCATTTGTCAACTTGAAGCTCATCATGGTTGGAATGTACATCAATTGGACATCAAAATTGCATTTTTGAAGTGATTTGCCTGAAGAAGTGTATATATTTCAACATGTGGTTTTGTGCACAAAGGGCATGAAAATAAAGTGTGTCAGTTAAAAAATGCATTATATGGTTCAAGCAAGCATCAGGTGCTTCGTATGAGAAGATACATGCCTCTTTGCTAGCACATGCTTTTGAGAATATTCCAACAGATAGCAGCTTATATGTTAAGCATGTAGATGATGTACTTATGATTGTTGTTGTATATGTTGATGATATGTTCCTCACTAGTTCTAATGAGAAGCATATTGCTGAGTTTAAGGTTGATTTGCATGCCTCTTTTGAGATGTCAAATTTGGGGCATTTGAGTCATTATTTGGGCATGTTGTATATGCAAGTTGATGGGGGAATAGATTTGTGTTAAAAAATATATATTGACACATTATTGCAAAGTTTTGGCCTTGAAGATTGCAAAATTATTGCCACTTCTGCGGAAACAGGGTTACAATTAAGTCTTCATGCTACTTGAGATGCATTTAATGTTGTTCTCTATCAGCACGCTATTGGATGTTTGATTTACTTATGCATAAACTGGCATGATATTCAGTTCGATGTCTCTTAGATAAGTAGGTCTATGCATCGCCTAGGTGCCAAGCATTGGCAATCAGTTAAAACATATTTTGCTACTTGAGTGGTACCCAACTACTTGGATTATTTTATCCCAAAGGGGGATCATTACTGCCAAATTTATATGCTTTTTCTAACTCATATTGGGCTAGTTGATATGACACTTGTGTGTCCACCAATGGTTTGTAATTCATGCTTGGTAGGTCATGCAAATCTTGATGAGAAAACAACAATCAACTATGGCCACTTCCAGTTGTGATGTTGAGTATATGGAGACTTTCACATTGATTGTTGAGTGTGTGTGGCTCATATGCCTTTTGGGGGATTTGGGTGTTAGTCAGTCTTTTGCCACCATCATCTTTACTAACAGTCAGAGTGCATTGGTAGTTGGGAGGAACCCTCTGTTCCATGCTTTCACAAAAGCACATTGAAATGCACTATCATTATGTCAGGGAGAGGCTCCCTACTAGAGAGATCAATTTGACTTATGTGTCCACACAAGATAATGTTGTAGACCTTTTCACAAAGGCTCTTTGTAGGGAGAATTTTGAAGCTTTTTGCAAATCTTTGAGCTTTCTTCCTTTTGTGGATTGATCTCTTTCCACATAGCATGGCACTTCCTTATACATGAGTGTCAACTCCTTGTTCACCACATCACTCCCAGGGGGGACTTGTTGATATATTTTGCTAGTGATGTATGTGAACACACCTAGGATGAATACGAACATTTTTTTCCCCTCTTTAGGAGGTTTTTTCCTAGCTTGTATATATGCCTAAAACCCTAATGAGTCACTAATCTTTTGTACATTCAATTCATAATATATTATGTATTGTTTTGTGCTCCAAGCTTCCTTTTCTTCTTCCTTGTGCTATTCATGTGCTTTTGTAGACCTCAAACTCCAACATCCTTTGGGACCCAAACTTATTGATGTCCTAGAGTTGTTCTACTAAGAGATGAACTTTTTACTTTCTAGATTCTTCTTGGTGTTGTGTTATAATGATAATGAGGTAATTGAATTTTTAATCTTTCCACTATATAAGATATGATATCTGTGCTCTTTGGTGTAGATGATCCCTCAAATTCTAACCTCACCTCTCAAAGTGATTGAGATTGATGCTTACTTTCACTTTCTCTCGACGCTATCTTTTGTGCAAGCTTCATCATTCAAAGAAATGCAATAGGAGAACGCAAACACATAGACACATATTCAAATTGTCTGGTAAAACAACAAAATACATTGCATAAACTTATTTCGCACATATAGACAACTAAAAGCAAAGTCTACCATTGTTGAATGTCTAGGTAAACAATCTCATTTGTTTAGACATTCCCCCTCTTCAGGAATTCTTATAAAACATAGGTCTGTTAAAATATACTACGAGAGACGTCTCTCCTATGCATGCAATTCCTTTTCCATCCATTCCAATAACATGTGTGTTTACTTTGACTATTTTTTCCTTTAAAATCTAAACTAAATCGAAATTGATGAAGCTTCTAGAGACATCACTTTAGTTAGAAGTTTTTAACCAATTATGACCATAAAACATGGTTTAACTTTTGAAAGTCTTGCTTTGATTGTATTCATTGTGTGCACAAGAACTTGGGGAACTAAAGGATGCTGATAAAAAAGCATTTAATTCCTTTGTTTTCTTATAAGGACCCTTACATTATCCTATCTTTAAGCTTATTCATATTTATTACTCTTTGGATTTTTTGTTTTTTATTAGTTTGGAGTCTTGCCAATATTTCAACTATGAATGGCTTTAGACATCTATTGAAATGACATCCGTTAACATACTTGGGAAGAATTCATCCATCTAAAGTTTCCATTGGACTCCTCCTTTAATGGATATTTTTCTCAAGGAAAAAGGTCCATGACCTCTTTTTTGAAGCTTCTTAGCATGGTGTTTTGGTGTATAGACTAAGATGAAGTTTCCTTCTTGTAAGCCCTTATCTTTGTTGTGAGCATCAAAGTATGTTTTTTTGTCATTTCTTAGAAACATAAATGCCTCTTGTATCTCTAAGTCTCGTCTCTTGTAATTTCTCTAATATCTCATCATTATGAGACAATTGATGTCTTTTCCATTCATATTTATTATCCAATTGTAGTGTAGGAACATTCTATCCACACACTAGATTGAATAGTTTCATTAATAGCACTATTTTGTAAGATACTATATAGGCCCAAAATGAATGATGAAGCTATGTGTCCCAATAAGTATGCTTATTGTTCACTAGTTTGTTCAGTACTACACATAAAAACCTTCTTTGTACTTTTAGTTTGACTATTGGCATTTGGTTGATAAGGAGTGGATTTCTTATGCATGATTGTAAACTCTACTACTTGGAAAGAATTGCAAAACAATGGAAACATCAAGTGGTTGAAATTCTAGATTGAGGGATTGACTGCACATCTCTGACATGCATCACACTTATTAACAACCTGTACTACATCTCTAAATACACTTGACCACCAAATCCCTTTATACAAGATTTTGTGAGACAATTCTCTGTTGGATGTCCTTCTTCATGCACTTCATAGAGGATGTCCACCACTTCATCTCTCTAAGGTTTGCGAACCAATGGAAACATCAAGTGGTTGAAATTCTAGCTTTGAGGGATTTAATGTACATCTTTGACATGCTTCACACTTCTTAATAACTTGTACTACATCTGTGAATACACTTGACCACCAAATCCCTTTATGCAAGATTTTGTGAGCCAATTCCTTCCCTGTTGGATTTTCTTCTTCATGCGATTCATATGGGATGTCCATCACTTCATTTGGAGCAACACAACTTTGCAATATACCATCTTGTTCCAACTTGTATAAGTTGCCATTGAGAACTGAATACGTCTTACACTTAAGCAATACTTGTCGCTTTTCCAAAGGAGACATGTCTGTAGGAAATTCACTAGATGTTAGAAGATTAAGAACATCTCCATACCACCATGGTCTTGCCATCATGTTGGAACGTTGGCAACCATCATTTTTATAACTTTGTTTTCTTATGTTCACTTTGAGTGCCTTAATTATCGTCTACTTACTTTTCTTCACCTAAGGGAATTTCTTCAACTCGTGATTGTTCTTAGTGACACACTACCTATTGTGCTCCTAAACTTCCTCTCTTTCCTCATGCTATTTGTGTGCGTTCTCAATCTCTAAATCCAAAAAATCATACTTTATTGACATGTTTTTATAAGACATTTTTTTTTTAAAGTTTAGGCTTCGATCTACTCTTGCATTGGGTTTGAAATTTTAAAGAACAACACACACACATTACGAATTTTTGTTTTTGGAAATTTATTCTTAAATCTACTCTTGCATTGGGTTTGAAATTTTAAAAAACAACACACACACACACCTAAAGGAACCCCTTTATCCCCATGCTCAGGGTTTAACATCATGTTGATTTACCAATGTTGAACCTTGGGCATTTAGTCTAGTGTCCAATGTGCTTATCACTACACGATGAACCCCAAACACTTAAAATAAGTTCTCCATGAAAATAACGATATGCATTTATGATGTGATGAGTGTGGGGTAGCAAATTCAACCTTGACCTTTAAGACATATGGCAAGAGTTCAAGTCCTTCCTGAGAATGGATGCATTCAATGCGAGAAGATGACTATGATCTATACGATCCTTGTTCTATAAGATGGATGTCCCTCCCTCTTTCTGAGAGAGAGAGAGAGAGAGAAAGAGGGAGGGACATCCATCTTATAGAATAAGGATCGTATAGATCATAGCTTTAGTTTTAGTATAGATAATCGATCGTATAGATCATATTAAGTTTTAGTTCTACTCAATTAGCTTACATGAGCCAATCAATTAACTTTCATGAGATTACATCGAACCAATCAAGAGTATAGATACTCAATTCTATAGGACATCGAACCAATCAATGAGGTTACTCAACCCAGTCCGAGTCCGCATAGCCTAGAGGGTGACACCTTGAAGGTGTGGAAGAAAGTCTTGAGTTCAAGTTTTGGTTGGACATGTCCATGAGTCTCTCATCATGGGTGTCTCTACCTTACGAGGTTGGGTGTACGAGTGTGCATTTCCAATTCATTGTACTCTCAAAAAAAAAGAGCCAATGTGGTTAACCACTACATCACTCACCCCATGGGCTACACATCTATATTCTCTAAGAGAAAAAAACATTTATGATATTGGTCGTGAGTAGTAACTCGCATGTGGATAAATTGGACTTTAAACATCAGTATGCAATCCTTTTGCCGAGTGACCATGATTCCAGTGGTAGTGACCATGATTCCAGTGCTACTCGAAGGGCGCCATGTCTGATGTAACGTTTTTGGTTGGCAGACCGAATTTTGGTCACCTTAGTCATGCGTTGCCAGACGTACGTTTGTGAACTCATCCAGACATCCAATTGTCTGTGGCATCCCTTCATTGTCGCCTCCTCTAGTATCAGCAAACGCACCATTAGGAAAGGGGCTTGTTCCTCCATTTCCAGAGCTTGCAATGCAGTCAGCTCACGGCCCACTACAGTATCGCGATCGCTGTTCAATCTTTTTCTCCCCAACAGGCTACGAAGTCCGTCTGCTGTCTCAGAAGGAGCTGAGCAGCAAGATGTGCTTTTGTCTCTGGAAAACGAGGATGATGATGATGTGGGGAATGCATCTGATCCCGAGTATTCTTCATTAGATGAAGGGCCTTTCTCCCTTCTCGTTATAGAACCCAGTGGCACAAACAGGAGGCGCATCGTTGTCGCCATCTCAATCGATGCTTCTCTGGATGCCATTTGGTCCGTACTCACAGATTATGAGAATCTTGCTGATTTCATCCCGGGTCTTGCTGTTTGCAAAGTGGAGGAACGCTGGGAAACTGGGGCCAGACTTTTCCAGGTTATTTTCTTTCTGAATCACCGCCACTGACGTGAGGAGCTTTTTGGTAAATGTGTTTTGCTATCTGTACTTGTTCCAAAATTGTGGGCGTCCTGTGGTTGAAAGGATCACGTAGAATCTCTAGTGGTCATATAGTTTGTTTAGTTAATTTTATGTACAAAGTGTGATTACATGACCGCATTACTAGCAACATGCATATGGAATTTCCGGGGTTGTGTTGTCGGTTTCAAGGTTTTTACATGCATACATATACTTTTAAGGAAATATGTATATTTAAAAAAATAATAATTACATGAAAGATCATAATCCCGAGAGTAACTTACGGGTTTTATTCAAGGTTCAGCCTAAAGGATAAGGTGTAGGGGATACTCTACATGAGCTACAATTTCTATCTTCAAGTGTTGGGCATGATGTACAGTATCATAAATCTGATTGCATGCAAAATCAAAATTGCCACCTTGCCATCATAATCAGATAGCCGAAGAGTGATTTTGAATTTAGTACACTAGGAAACAAGCTCTTCATGATGAGCGATGCCTCTAGCAACAAGATTTCAATGTTTTTGCAATTTCAAAAAGTGTCACATAGATCCTTTGGAACTTCCACACTTGGTACAAGAAAACTTTGCACCGATTGGACCATGTATTTATAAATAGACTCATCTTCATCCTCCCAGGTTCATTCTCCCAGTTAAAACTCTATCCTCTGATTCAACGAGCTTGTCATATGCTCCATGGCATATAAGAAAGAGTGCCAAAATCTGTACTCTCTTTGGGGTTTCCATAGAAAGAAATTAATTATTGGAATTTTTCAAAGATTTGTGTCGATTCTTGGGTTTTTGAGTTCATAGTTCACATAGAGCCTTTAAAAGCTTGCTCATGCAACGGGTGAAAATTTTTTGAATTTTGGTGTAATTTTGTTCAAAAACTCAAAAAAGAATAATTTTTGAATAAAGTTCTTAAATGAATTTCCGTACGTTGACATCCTTATTTTGCATACATGGCCTCTATATTTTCCACCGTCAAGTTTTCTTTGAATTGAGGAAAACGACTTTGATTTGTGGAAGGAAAGGATGCAAGACATCCTATTCCTTAAGGTTTTGTGAAGGTGGACTTAAACAAGTGTGAAGTCTAAGGATATGTTTGATGCACATTGTAACATGGGTAAATTTCAAAAAGAAGGGCATTACATACATAAAAATGGTTGTGCTTGATGAAATATTGGTGGATTTGAAGTGTCTCAATATTGTACATGAGGTCTGGGAAAAATTGAAAACCATTTATGAAAATATCGCACTTGCGAATAAGGTGTACTTGATGTGAAAACTTGTGACTATGGAGCTTGATGAGTCAAAAAGTGTTATTGAGCAGTTACCTTTGTTTATAGGTACTTTCTCACAAATGGAGTATGGATTACTTGCATTTTATGACAAATTAAAAGCTATATTTTTGTTCATGATTTTGGTTGATTCATGGGAGACATTGGTGGTCTCATTCTCATAACCCAAGCTTGATCTTTGATGGACTTAGGGATTCTAACTTCAATGAGGAAATTAGGAGAAATACAAGCGGGGATGGAAGTGAATGTGTTAATGTGGATAGAGGTAGATCAAAGGAGGCAAAAAATGCATGGAGAATTAGAAGCAAAAGCCAAGGCAAAGGTGGTGAGAATGCACATAAGGCAAAGACAATGTCAAATCACAGGTACTTCAAAGTTGAACAAGAAGGGAAAAATATGGAGGTGAAAAGAAGAACAAAGAAAGTAAGCAGGAAGAAGGAGAAGGCCAATGTAGTCTCTAGTGCTTTCATTTAGTATTTATTAGATATGGAGGATATCTTTTTGCTCCTCTATTGGGGATGCTTGAAGACATGCAGATCATTAAAAGTGATCTAATTGAGGCCTTGTTGACTTCCAATGATGCTTTGTCATAGAGTTGGATTGTAGACTTCAATGCATCATTTTATGTGACTCCTATTAAGGAGTGTTTCCCTACATTTAATGTAGGCAGCCATGCAAATTTATACCTTGGGAAAACCATGTTTGGTGCATGGAGGGTATTGGCACTCTACATTTGTCTTTAGAAGAGCTGGTGTTGAATGACATGTGCTATGTTCCAAGCATTAAGAAGAACTTTTGTTTGTTGGTTAGGTGGATCTGCTTGGTTATAGTACTATCTTTGAGAAAGGGCTATGAAAGCTCATAAAGGGAGCTAGGCTGAGTGTGAGATGTAGAAAGAAAGGCACTCTACTAATTGCTTGAATAGAAGACTCCTTTTGGGTAAGGCTATTGCTTTATAGATGTGAACTCCCACATGGAGTTGTCAAACGAAAGGCTTGAGCATATGAGCCAAGAAGGCTTGATGCATAGAGCTAATGCCAATGGCACAAAACTTGATTTTTGCAATGATTGCCAATATGGAAAAGAAGCAAAAAGTTCATTTTACTCTAGTGTGTCTTGTGAGCCTAATTTTCTTGATCTTGTGCATTCTGATGTGTGTAATATGCCTTCTAAATCTATGGTGGATGGATTTTATTTATTTTCTTTTGTTGATCATTGTTTAAGGAGGCTTTGGGTTTACTTGTTAATTCAATAGATGAAACCTTTGTTGCATTTGAAAAGTTTCATGCATTTGTGATCACCCGAATTGGTAAGAAATCAAAATGCTTATGTTTAGACAATGGGAATGAGTTTGCAAGTGCTGAATTTTCTAATGTCTGTGAACTACATGGAATTAAGAGGGAGCTAACAACCCCATACGATCCCTTTTCGAATGGTATGGCTGAAAGGTACAAGCATATGCTTTGTGAGAAGGATAGATGCTTGTTGTCCATTTCTATTCTCCTTTGCAGTTTTTGGGAAGAGTCATTGAAAACTATAGTTCATATTTGCAACCAATCCCCTCACATGTCCTTGAAAGGTCGCATCTATTACCACCTATACAATTTTGGTTGTGATGCATTTATGCATGTAAGGCCAAAGTTGAGAAGAAAATTAGATGCAAACTCCATAAAGGAAATCTTCATGGGATATGGAGATGAAGGAGAAGTGGGCTATCACATATGGCCACCTCAGCTTAAACAAGTAATACATAATTGAGATGCTATATTTAATGAGGCCAACTTGCTAAAAAATATATGTGCCTCAAAGGATGACCATAAAAAAAATCAAATTTCAGCATGTATAACTACCCATTAGGCCTAAAATTAGTATATTTTGATAGTGATGTGTATGACAGTAATCCTAACCATTAGGCTTAAAAATTTTTCATATATTTTGGCAGTGATGTATGAACACAGTGAGGACTGTCAAGGCATTTTTTTCCCTCTTTAGGAAGTTCCTTCAGCCCCTCCCCGCGGGATTGTATGTATGCCAATAATCCTAAAGGGAGACTTATCTTTGTACATCCTACACTTAGTAATACACTCTTTGTTGTTCTCCCAAGCTTCTTCTTCTTCCTTGTGCTTTTGTGTGCGTTCTACATTTCCAAACTTAAACAATTGGTATCGGAGCATATTGTTGCTTCTTGAGATGCATCGTTGGCGCATCCCCACTCACTTTTTGATATGGCTATGGAATTTGGTGATCACACTGGAAGGCAATTATACTTCAAAACCACATTAAGAGTTTTGCTCAACTCAAAAATCATTTCGAGCTTGTTTCAACCTCCAAACACTATCGTAGTGATTGTGTAGACAATTTCGTCCTTTTGGTGCCTATTTTTATTTGGGATTTTGTTCGTAGTACAAACATCCCGAAGTCTTTCATAGGTTTAGCAAAGCCCCATGTGGATAACTATGTTCAACTTTTTTTGAGAAAAGATTGAACATACATGATGCACTATCTTGCAAAGGGGCTATGTAATATTATGTAGGGAGTTGAAATACGTCCTATCAAATATAAATGCTCAAAATGTAGTTGATGGATTAGATGTTGGGGATGTTGGAGGTTCGAGTTCTGGTGCAATTCCTACTTTGAGCTCTTTTGAAGCTCAATTTGGATTATGCAAGGTACATCTTCAACACCCCCAACCATTGACGAGCGATGGGATGGCAAAGATGCACAAGCACATGCCTTGATTGCTTTATTTGTCAAGCATACCATTATGTGTACCATTATCCCTCATATTTGCTCTTGGAGAATAACAATCGATGTTCAGGATACTCTTACCACATTGTATCAGGCAAGAAATTATACTTGTGCTGCATATGTTCGAAAACAATAGGAGAGTGAGCATATGAGTGAAGGGGATTCTATGGAAGGTTTTCTCACAAAGATGAAAGGTTTAAAGAGAAGTTAATTGTTGCATATGAAATTTTACCAAGTAGTTTAATTATGCAAATTGTTTAGAATGGGCTTCCCAATTCTTCTTAGAGTTATGAAAGGAAATCCAAATGCCTTGACATTCAAAGAGTTAGTTTTTGTTTTGCTGCAGGAAGATCAATCTAGGTAAAACAAGTCCATTATGTGTGTTGTAGATCAAGCCTTTGTTATTAATGCGAAGGGCAAAAAAATTATAAATGATGCTCATTCAAAGAAGAAAGACAAAGACGAGAAGAAAGAAGATAAGCAAAAATAGTTTTGCAAATATTGTAAGGCAAATGATCATATGATCACGAACTGGCCTAAACTTGCCTCTAAAGAGGCAAAGAAGAAAGAGGCAAGAATGGGTGTTGTAAACACTTTTGCTTTCAAGAAGGAACTTGCCAACTTGGTGCAAAATGAAGAATGGGCATTTATTACACAATGTAGTTATGATCCATCGACTCATGATCATTGTATGTTTGCAGTGGACTTAGATGTTTGGTACTTTGATAGACATGTGACCAAGCATATTACCTCTTGATAGAGCTTCTTTACCTCACTTGAGCATGCCCCCAATGGAAATATTGCCACATGCACAAACAAATCCCCATATCTTACCATGGGAGTTAGAAGAAGTTGGAGAATCTTCTGGAGTTCAAGAAGAATTGAGAGATCTATCCCTAGCTTTCAGGAAGGTCAAAGTGGTTTTTACAAACCATGCAAGAGAGTGGTGTCAAAAATATCAGGGGGAGAATAAGAAGTCAATAAAAGAAGTATGAAAGAACAGATTGGTTAAAATTTGCAAAAGTTATGATATTAATAACTTTTTGGGTCTTATTTCATCGGGGAATGAGCCTGCAAGTGTTCAAGAACCACTACAAAGTTGTGTGTGGAAGAAAACAATGTCAAAGGAGATTGATTCTATCCACAAGAATCAAACATGGAAGCCTTGTGAGCTACCAAAAAGAAAGAAAGCTATTAGTATCAAGTGGATATTCATGATTAAAAGAAAAGCTGATACAAAGCAAGGTTAGTAGTCAAAGGATGCAAAGCAAAGTTAGTATTGACAAGGTTATTAATGACAGATACGAAGCGAGGTTAGTAATCAAAGGATTTGCACAAAAGAAAGGAGTTGACTATGATGAAACTTTTGCATCTACATCTAAGATAACAATAGTCAAAGTTGTTCTTTCTTTACTTGCATCTTCGGTTGGAATGTATATCGACTAATATCAAGAAAACTTTTCTCAACGGAGATCTACGTGAGGATATCTATGTATAACAATCCAAAGGCTTTGAAGTCAAAGGTAACGAGCATCTTTTTTGCAAATAAATTCAAGCACTTTATGATTTGAAACAAAAAGCAAGAACATGGTATGAGAAGATATACATGTATCTACTTTCCATTGATTTTAAAAACTCATAGGCTTCTCCAATACTTTATGCAAAGTCAAGGGAAGATGTTTTGATTATTATTATCATTTATGTTGATGATATGATCATGACATGTCCCAAAGACTCACATCTTCACTTTTTTCAAAATAGAACTTAAGAAAGTTTTTGATAACGATCTTGTTCTACTTCATTATTATTTTGGCATTGAGTTTGTTCATAGGGATCATTGCATATTCATGATGTAGAAGAAATCCATTGAGAAATTAATCGAAAGGTTTGGAATGCACGATTCAAAGCCTATGCAAACTCTATGGATCCTAATGTTTCTTAAGGAAGATGCATATTCAGAATCTTTTGATGCTACAATATATAGTCAAGCAATGGAATGCTTGAGCTATCTTTGTATTGCACATTCATATATACATCTTGTAATTTCTCAAGTATCCAGATTCATGCGTAAAACACTCAAAGTCATTAAAGTAGTAGAAAGAATTTTCAGATATTTGACAGCTATGAAGAATTTTGCCATGGTATTTCTTGAATCTCCACACTTTACACTTAAAGGATTTTCAAATTCTGATTGGGAAGGTGATAAAGACACAAGAAATTAGGTTTCACTTTTGGAGGGGTCATAGGTCTTATATGGTAGCATATCATGTATCACTGAAGAGTACTTTACAAATATGTATTAAAAAAATCTGTTGCACAAAAAATCTGTTCATCTTTGATGAAATTCACCATTCCTAAAAATTAGGGTTTGTTGGAAATTAGTGTTTAGACCCTCAATGGAACATTGTTTTCCAACAATCCCCTCTTCAATGTAATATTGGGGTAAGAATTAATAATTTGCATAACTTCTGATGTTTGTCTCTGGATAATGATTTAATAAATATATTTGTCACATTCTCACTTGTAGGAACATAGATAAGTCCAATGTGCTTCTTAGATACTTGCTCATGAATATAATGATAATGAACTTCAGGATACTTTATCCTTGCATGATGGACAAGATTCTTAGCAATATCAATATCACTCAGACTATGTGAAAATATTTGCATAGATAGATGAACATAAATATCAAGATAAGCTAAAATTTTTTACAACCGAATAGCCTCAAGTGTAGGTGTAAAGGAAGAAAGAAATAATAGCCACTTGTAGATATTCTTTAGTCTCTGTCACTTGCCCAATCAAAATTTGTGAATCTTTGAAGTATAAAATGTCATGACTTAGGAAAAATGATAGCATAATTCATAGTTCCTTTCAAATATATAGAATTCGTTTAACCACTTTCCAATGAATTTTACGAGGTTTGGGCATGAACCTTGATACTTGAGAATTTGCAAACTAAATGTCAAGGTGCGTATTACAAAGATACATCAAGAAACCAATTGCTTGAGTATAAATAGTAGCATCAAAAGAATATGACTCTGCATCTACATGTAAAAACACATTAATATCCATAGGAATCTGCATATGATTAAAATCTTGCATTTCGAACCTTTTTACAAGTTTCTCCATGTACTTCTGCTTTGTCATACAAACACAATTATTCGTGTGTTTGACTTTAATGTCAAGGTAATAATGTAAAGAACCAAGATCATTGACATCAAAAACTTTCTTAAGTTACGACTTAGAAAAGTGTAATATGATTGTTTGAGACTTGTCATGATCATGTCAACATAGAAATGATGATTATAGTTAAAACATATGCCTCTGATGTAACATAGAGAGTAGGAAAAGCTTTCGAGTTTTTGAAACCAATGGATATAAATGTGTGAGGAACTTCTCAGAAATGAGGCTTGAAAATGGTGTGTGTGCTACTCTCCTCCCATCTTATTTATCCCGTTGCTCCTAAATTAGATAATATGTAGAGTAATCTAGTGTGGAAATGTGGCCATCATGCATACTTACTCTACTATCACCTTAGGAACCTTAGGATAACTTTTGAGCTAGGAACCTTAGCAACTCATGCTCTTGTTCTAAGTGATCTTCCATGGATCCATGTCTCATATTCTCTCCCACTTTTAAAGAACATTGTCCTCAATGATCCAAGAGGAGACTTTGAGTAGACATCCTTCCAAGTTACCAAATACTGTGGGGGGAACTAGTTTTGCATGCAAGTCTCCTATCTAGCATCTCTTCTAGAATAGGTAGTGTTGGCTCTTTGTGGTGATAGGAAACTCTGAAAAGTATAGACATGACATTAGCGAATCTTACTAATTCTTGGCCCTTGCTTAAAATTCTATAGACTATATGGATCTTCCACCTAAGAGACATGCAATATGAAGACATTCTATATGAACATGCTAACTATCTGCCAACACCTCTAGGTTTCCAACTCATAAGACCTTGGCTAAGCTCACCTTTGTTTCAATTTGTCCTTTATGCAAAAGGGAGACTCTCTTTATTGAACTTATTTGAGGTTTTCCATATCTGAAACTTTTTCTAAATATGTTACTTTAGGTCTTTCTCTCTTAAATCCTAACCTTATTCCTTTTGATCATAATGTTACTTGGATTCTTCTTGATCATGGAATCTTTGAGGATGAACTATACTCTATTCTAGGTTCTAACTAGACACCTTAGAACCTTTGTCTATGCAATGACCTTGGCAACATTTAACCTTTTCTTAGCACTAGTGTTGTCCTTGGACACTTTAGTGTCCTGAAAAAGAGACATTATTTGATGAATTTTTCATACTACGAGAAGGAACCATTTATAAATGTAACTATGCAACATGTTAGCATATGGGTAGAATATTTTTAGAAAAATATATTTCTCATTAAAGGATAGAAGAATTAAGATTTATAATTTTAAGATGCTAATTTCAAAATTGGCACAAAAATTACAGTGATGCTAGTTAGTGGTCATTTTTTATTAAAATCATGATCTCGCAATTTTCATTGTTGTAAATGCAATAAAGTCTCTTATTTTATATACGTCAACACTTTTCTATCCATATTAGAGATTTGTAATGATTTTTATTAAGTTTAAGGCATAAAACTAATCTCATATTTTCCACGACAGTATTTATCATCTATGAATTATTAACTCATTTTTTATTATCAAAATACTATTTGAGATTCTTAAAGCTAGAGATATTTTTTTAACAACCTTAGGAGTTAAATTTCTATGTCGATTCTTCAAGTTAAACAATGCTACTATTTTTCTATGCTAAGAATAAGGTCATTTGATGAGAAAATATTGCATATAGTACATGATTAAAGTTAATATGCTAGTTTTTTTTATATAAATTAGTTTATAATGTTTATATAATTAATTTGATTGATATTATATACCTTATATCATTGAGAAAAGCTAATATTTTAGGATGAATTTCTATTCTCGATAGAGTGGAATATGGCCATTCAATGAAATATTGAGATTGTTAGTGGTATGTGAGATAGGTACTAAAATTGTTGGTTCAAAGACGTGTACCATATTCGTATGATACTATATGATGGTTTTTGAAATAAAACACCAGCCATTTTAGTGTTTTTATGCATCAATATCATATAGAAGGCTCCTACAGTGTATAACTATATAATGAGCACCCTATATTGTGGTAAATTTCTTATTCTAAAAATGATTTTTCTAATTCCCAAGACTTGTCCTAAATGTTTATATGACTTAAAATAAACATTAGAAAAATTATTTCAATACGAGGAAATTTTTTTTCATGGAGATATTTTTTTCTTCCCATATATAAGTCTACATGAAAACAATTTTGTTTAACCATATTCAATAATTTCTATATTTTGAGTTATCAAAAATGTTATTTTTTTAAAATATATTTTTTATAGAACATCTAGGTATAGGTCTTTTTGGGGCTTGAAGGTTTTTTCAAAATTTTATTTGATTAGTATGTATGCTTTTTTTTACTTGTTAGAAAAAAGGACTCTATAAAGTGTCCTGTTTTGGTACAACACTACTCTTAAGACCTACCTTGGTCTTATACTTGAATTCTTTTGCTTATTTTATGAACTCCATTCAATGATACCATACATGTGGTGTCTACTTATTTTACTATGCTATCAATAAACTAAAACTTTCTTTTGATTAGAATTAGCACTCATCTTTATCATAAAAATCATTGCACTTAGTATACATGATGTACCTATTAGTGCTCTAGAGTTCTTTTTAAAATCTACTTGATTCATAGAATCCTAAGATCGTGGAACTCTCATCTCAATCCATGTTTAAAGATACCTTAGGGTCCTTTATAAGATTTATTGATTCACACGATCATAAGATCTTAGGACTTGTACCTCTTAACTTATCGTATCTTGACCTTGGCATTATTTTTCCCTCTCCCAACCATATTCCAATCCCAAGTTCCTATGATGTCTTGAAAGAATTAACTATGAGCATTATTGCTCCTTTCACATCAAGAAACCTTTTGGCCATAGCTAACCTTCTACCATATCCATGTTACTTCTATATAGTATGAATCTTTCTGCAGCCTTACTTGAAGTGTTCTCACTTGCAAGTCTTGATGTAAATAAGTTAACCTTTTAATTCATTTTACTAGTGTTCTTAAACTTAGTTAATCTAGGTTTACATTGTTCTCTAACTTTAGAGCTTTTTAGTAGCATACTTAAATTCTTGTATGTTCATCGGCGAGACACACTTACTCTCTCATTCTTGTACTGATCTATCTAAAGTACATAACCTTAGAGTTAGTATGCTAACTTACATCATGAAGTCCTATGGCATCTTTCAATAGTCCAAAATAACTATTTTTTTGCCATACATAATACTTAGATGTTCTAAACTTCTCCCTTGCCTCTCTTAGACATAGCCATAGTTTTCAACTTCGAGTTCTCATATCAAAATTTCGAAAATCGTCTTGCATTTCTCCTAATCCTTTGATTTAAGATTTTTACTAATTACCATTTTTACTTCTCCAGATATAGGTAAAGTTAGTTTGAATTCTATTTTGAAATCAAAAGAAGTGATAGAATCTCTTCCCTTCTATTTTAGAAAGCTTTGTGTCCATCCTTTAGTTACATTTATATGAAAACTTTGGGTCAAAAAGTTTTCAATTACAATGATATCGGAAGAAATATGAAAACACGACATATAGAGGAGTGAATTTCTTTTATAAGGCACTCTACGTAAAACTTTTTGAAAGTAAAAACAAAACTATTAGGACATTTTAACCTGATTTGTTTGGTCCACTTATGAGGCTCCTGTAGGCATTCCTAATCATTCATTTAGTTTTGGTCTCTAGGACATGTGTAAACATATCCAAGGGCCCAGAGGTCTCTTATCATAAAAAATGAAGATCTTAATTCACTTCAATTGAAGGGACTTTTCTTGGTACGTACTTTTTCAGCTCGTTCTTCATGAACCATATAATTCTAGTGCGGGTAATTGAGTGGTTTTAACTTTCCATCACTAAAGAGCATATACAAAATATTGGTTTGGTTAGACATGGTAGGCAAACTTAATAGGACTGGAATTAATATTTTGTCTGGCCACTATGGCAAGATGAAACCAATCTCCTTGTATAGCCTTAGGGCTATTCCTACTAGGTCACTACCCATAGCGGGCCTTTGGGCTCTATTCATTCCTAGTATGTGCGAGGTGTTCAACCCCTACTTGTGTGGGATTTGGGAAGTCCCATGGGTGCTATGCCCTTCATTGTTGTGCTTTCAATTAATTCAAGCTATCAAGAATAGTAGATGGCAAGATCGAACTTCCTTAAAAAAAAAGTTTTCAAACTAAAGCCAAAGTTAAATATCCGTTGAACTCCTATATGCCTAGCTTTTCTATGAGTTAAATCTGCTTTTCCTATGTAGAAAAAGAATTTATTCCTACAATTTCTTGATACGTTGCCTTCTAATTCTTTCCGTGTTGTGACTTGTGAGGAAAATGAATTGGAAATGTTCACATGTCAGCCATTGAAAGTTCATATGCTCAAAGGGCTTATTACGTTTAGGATTTTCTATCAAGTCTGAACTTAGAAATGCAAAGAGGTGCAAAATTCAGGTTTTTCACTTTTTTATTTACTTTTGGCAAGAAAAATCTGTTGGTTTTTAAGGCCCACAATCAATATGGAGACATAAGAAAAGACATGAGAGAGAATAGACAAAGACAAAGAGAGAGAAAGGAGCAAGGATAAACATATATGCCATATATTCCAAAAGATAAAGTATATGAGTGCTACAAAGAATCATAAAATCTGCACATAAATGCATCAATCTGCTACATATCTTCATAACTTCACAATCTCCATAAAGTGAAGTTGATCTCCTTCAAATATAGATAAGCTTCAAGCTCATGTCCTCCTTGATGTTGAAGAGAAAAAGAAAAAGCATAAATAGCTGGGCAGCTTACTTTTGCTATTTGAGCTGCAATTTAGTGCTTTTCACATATAAAATCTGCTTTACAACTTTATATTTGTTTTTTCAGGATCCTTTATCTGGTGTTAATAAATTACATGGATTAACTTGATAACACAATTGGATCCAAGTCAGTTCAAGAGTTCGCAAAGACTTTAACAGCTCGTTGTAGAGATTTTTCAGCATGTTTCAGCTATGGAATTTCGAAGTTGAGTCCAGTCTTGAATGTGAAAGTTGTTCCTCAATTATATTCAGCTTTTGCCTCTATTGTTGGAGGGGTTTTTGTCTTAGTTTCAGGCCCATTTACCTCAGCCTTATCTTTTGTGATTTGCAAGGTTTTAGGCGAATGAAGTCCAACATACTTTATCGTAGTTCATGTGATTTATTAGAAGCTTGTGCATATGCTGGATTTTCAAGTATGGAGTTTCTTTTGGTTCCTACATTCTTTAAGATTCTATCCAACAGAGGTCCTCTTTCTTATTGCAGAAAGATATCATTGCAGAGGTGTTGTAATTTTGCTTCATGCAAGTAACTACTCCCATGGGCGGAAGTGCTCTTTTGTAAAGGGCTATATGCATGATTTGATGAGTATACAACTTTTTGGTATGAACATACATACTGAGCACTCGTGTGATGAAGAATTTTGTTGTCTTCAAAGACTAGAGTAGTTTACAATGACTGTAGATATGTGACCATTAAATTTGAAAGGAACCTTGCCCTCTCTCTTGGATAAGACATTTGAGGTCGAGAACTGTAGCATTTCTCTTTTTTTACCAAGGTCAAAGGTTTTACATATTTTTTAAAAGGGTAGAGATGCTTCTTTCAAGTAGCCTGTGGCTGTCATTATTTCTTTATTATTTCAGAGTACAGAAGGTTTATGAAAACGAATGTTGCAACCAGTTTTCTTCAGTAATATGATTTGCATTTCATGAGGAAGAGCCCAAGGGCCTGGTCCAGTGTGATGGTTTGTGCAGTCAAGCTCCCTTTGCCATGTCAACTTTCAGTTTTTGCATTCTCTGCAACTTTTTGAGTTTCTGGTTTAACTTGCGCAGTTCTGGTTTATGTAAGTGATCCAGATGTGCCAGGGCTTAGGATTACAGAGCACAGCCTTAGAAAATTGGAATGAACTGAATCATAAAAAAATTGTAACTTATAGATACTAGAACATAATGTCATGGTCTGGAATTTAATGACTCGCATCACCTGTATTTCAGATTGGGGAGCAGAATCTAGCCTTGGGTTTGAAGTTTAAAGCCAAGTGTATGATCAATGTTCAAGAAAATCCTATGGAAGTTCTTCCTTCTAGTGTATGCCGACAGATTGATTTTGAGATGGTTGAAGGTGATTTTCAAATTTTCAAAGGCAGTTGGAAAATGGAGCAGCAGGTAATTCATACACTTGATCACAATACTAAAAGCATTTAAAACCTGAATCAGTCATGATTATGGTTCTGGTATTTAGCTCATGTAAGCTACACAATTCATCACTGCTTGGGATGTGCTGAGGGTGAGAATTATGTGTTTTTATACAATCAATACAATAATATCTACTTGGGAAACCATCTGGACTTAAAATTGAACTTAATCCATGCTAAGTACAATTTCCCTTCTCTTATGCGTTTTGTCCAATCCTTATTGCCCTGTGTTTGTATTGTGAATTCTCTTACCTACATTTGAAGTGTTCGATGTCTTGAAAGCTGTTAAGATGATTGAACTGGTTATATTGGAACCTTCTCATTAACAAGGAAACTTTATGGAGATGTTCATCAGGTTTTGGATCAATTCAACCTGATTCATGGAGTTTGCCATTTGCCTAATCTTGAAAGGAAGGTTTTCTCAAAGCGGAATAAATCGGGCTACTGTTTGGAAGGTCATGGGACTAGTCACTATGGATATCAAGGGTTATTTTTTTCATAAGAACTTCTCGTGTACATCTCAAAGATATTCAGTTGTCACATTGATCTTCATCTATCTAGCTGCAAATTGTGTTAAACAGCAAGGTTTCTAAGATCAGTTTGCAGAAGATGATTGCTGCAGCTTAATGTGGGCTGGTTGTTTTGTTAGTTCTCTGAATATTTCCAATCGGTTTCACTCAAATCCTCAATGCTCAGAGGTCTAGTTGCTCTATGAAATGTGCTATCTGTTTTATCAATTCAGTTCATAGAAAAAGTTACCATCAATTCATCTCTGATATCGTATCTCCCTTATTCAATCCCTTTCTAACTTGTGTGGAAATCTAACAAATTCTATGAAGGTTTAGACAATTAGGAGTACATATTCTATGGCTACTTCAGTTCTGCTTTCCATAGAGAAGTCCAAAGGACTGGGGGGAGGGGTTCCATACTTGGAGAGTGAATGTGAAATAGATTCTCATGAATGGAGGTCTTTGAAATATCGTTCAAAAATATGTTGAAAGGAAAGCAAGTGGAGAGGTTCTTTAAGAAGCTGATGAAGGAGACAATGTCTTTGTGTTCAGGTTGTCAGTTTTTAAACATCATTCAAAGAATAACAATACTTTCTATACTATATTCCTTTGATTAAGTGATGAATATGTTGGTAATCGGTCATGCAATATCTTTAATGGGGAGAAGACTTCTCAAGATGTGACTCACTTGAGTCCATCGTTGCATGGGAACACCTAATCATGAGATTCACGATTCCCACAAGTTGGAGCAGTCATGGAACCCAAAAAAACCTTAACATAATGGAGATTTACGATCTAGCCAGCTTATGCAAGCCTTATAGCTAAACCACTTCTGGTTCCCAAGTTGGCCTTCCTAACATTATCTCCCTTAAGCCAAGCTTGTATTTGAATGCCTCTCCTTTAGTTGTGATTTGTGTGGATACCTTGCAACTCCATTGGATAGATTTGTCAAGGCTCTCTTGGATACAATTAGGGGCTTTTTCTTGGACACATAATCTACGTTCATTGGATACAACAAGAGCTTCTCTTAGAAACTCCACTTTGGAGCCCAAAGCTCAAATCAAAGTCTTCATAACTTATAGGGTAGAGGGACTCTATATGAGAAGACTTTATTTTATACCACATGTTGTAGTTGGATTTTGTAGGATCCTTGATTGGAAGTAGAATTTTTGGGAGGTGAACCACACAGGTTCTATCCTTGCATTGGTTCACTTATCAAGTTAGCAGCAAGTGCAATCTGTGAGCCTATAGTGGTGCATAACTATTTGGCTTGCATAAGCTAGTTAGATTGTGAGTCTCCATCATGTTAAGGTTCTAGGGGCTCCATGGTTAATGTAGCCCATGAGAACCATGTGGTTAAGCATCTTCATGCAAGAACAATACCTTGGTGGGATGTTTTGGGAACTCTATTCCCAATCAAGAATCTTGCAAATTTCGACTTGGACATGTGGTATGAGAACCAAGGTTCTATCTTAAATGGGAGCTTTGATAGAAGCTATGATTTTTGGATCTTCAACTCTTGGCATCGAGTACACCTTTACCCACACATGCGAAATTGAGCAAGGATGATTGCACCAAGTCAAATGAGGAAAATGAATTCATGATCAAAATTTTGTATCAGTCTGCTGTTGGTAGTCTCATGTATGCTATGGTAGCGACGAGACCAAACATTGCATTTGCAGTGGGAGTTGTGAGCAAATATATGTCTAATCCTGGCAAGAAGCATTGGGAAGTGGTCAAGATGATTTTGAGATATCGGAGTGGCACTAAGGACAAGTGTCTATGCTTGGCTAGAGAGAAAGCATCCATTATTGGTTAGACAGATTCTGATTATGCTAGTTGTGTAGACAATCAGAAGTCTACATCAAGGTACATTTTTCATATTGCTCGAGGTGCTATCTCTTGGAGATGTTGTCTTCAAGAATGTATAGCTATTTCCACCACAGAAGTAGATGTGTTGTAGCAAGGGAGGTATGTAAGGAAGCATTGTGGCTTTCTCGTGTTGTTTGTGATATGGGTGTAGACTACCTCAACATGTACTTGGTTTTCTCAGTGATAGTCAGAGTGCCATTGTTTTGACTAAGAATCCGGTCTATCATGCAAAGACCAAAGTATATTGAGGTGAGGTATCACTTCATTTGAGATTGCTTAAACACTGATCACATTATTATTGAGAAGGTTCATACTTGAGATAATGCTGCACATGATTTGACTAAAGCTCTGCCACAAGATAGCTTTCGACACTGTTGTCACTTGATGGAGGTTAATTGATTCATGATCTTACATAGTTACTTGTATACTTTGTAAAATGCTTATTAGGTGGGATGTATATTTTGTATACTCACACTCTGGTATTCTTTATCATTCTTTATTTTTCTCCCATAGTTACTAAGGCCATATTGGCCTTTAGAGGGAGATTGTTACCTTTAATGTCCATGTGAAAGGCCAAATGGCTGCCAAAAACTTTTGTATATGTTCTTTAATAAAACATATAGTGGCTTGACCAACCATAGATCATATGTTCGACGGCATTTGTGTGATCTAAGAAATATGTTTTCGTGGTCTATGTATTGTGTCTTTTCTGTGTATTCTGCAGCCTTGGTGCAGGGTACTGTGTGTGGTGTTTGGAGCTTGGTTTTCTACAGTGGGGTATCATCATGGAGCTCTCGAGGAGAGTCCATTGTGGTGCATCACCATTGAAATACTTCAAATTCAATCCATTTATAATCCCCCACAGCAATGATAAGTTTCTTTAGAAGTGTTATTTTTAAACTACCATCTTTTCTTATTCATAATCAAAATTGCAACGTTTATTCAACAATATTCAAATCTCTTGCCTTAAAATTACAAAAACTAAACCATGAATGGATGCATAACATGAAAAACTATGTAAAACATGCTAGAGTTGTGATGAACTTGGTTATATTAAAGCTAAGGATCATGTGTATCATGGCGAATAGTCCTTAATGATTAGTCGATGAAGTACAACTAGAATATTCTCCATCGGTTTATAAAGTTAAAGCTGCATTTCAACAAAATCGGTTTAATGTTGCACATGACGTAAGGAATGTTGAAGCTATATGGATTCTCAAAATTTTTTACTTGAACTTTTACAATCACATGGTTTCATACTTGATGGTGAAAGTGCCTCAACCCCTATGCAAGATGAAGCATGAATCACCTTCAGATGCACACTCACTTTGCCCTCTGTAGACTATTTCCTCAATATTTCAGAGATGAACCAAAGCTAACTTGAGAACTTTTGATCACTTATAATAGAATCAGTTAAACAATGAAAGTTATCTCAACGAAATTGGATTTTTTTACTCAAAGAACCAAGGTCTCCAAAAAACAAACTACTTGGATGCACATGATTTGCATGCTCATAAGGGTCTCTCTCCACTCTTTCTACTCTCACTCTCAGATTTCTTAGAACTTAGAATAGAGACTTAAGCCATTTTGGACTATATTAGAAATATAAAAAAGCTTAAAAATCAAAGAAATGATGCTACATGAAGGAAAAACACTAAGCTCAACTAAAAGCTACTACTATTGAGTATTGGCTAGCTAACTAGACAAAGAGATATGGCAACCCAAACTAGATATGGAACTAGGCAAGGGGCTTGCTTGATTCCCCTATTACACACTCCACACTCCTAAGACTCGAATGACTCACAATGCACGCAGAGACAAATAAAATGTGTATATAAAAGTAGAAAATATTTTCTAAATTTTAGGACCGAGTTTTTCTATAATCTAGAGATCACACTAAAGTTTGACTAGTGATGTTTGATGAGATATGTGAGGGGAATTTAGACTAAACTTTGGGGGTTGAAGCTCGTGCTTTCTCTCTATCCCTTTGTGGTTTGTTTTGCACCAATGAAATCCTTTCAAGAGCTCCTAAGCTTCGAGTTGACTCAAGCTTCAAGATTCAATGCATTTCTTGAATTTAGATCTATCATTCCAATGCCTTCATTTAATTTTGAAAGCTTAGTGACTTCCAATGTCTTTGTGAACATGTTAGGACATTGGTTCTTGGTACTTATGTGATGAACTTGAACATCCTTTTCCATCATCGTTTTCTTAACATAATGGTAGTGATCTATATGTATTTGCTTCTAGCATGGAACATAAGGTTGGCATATAGATATAAATTACTCATGTTATCACAATAGATGGTATTGTTTCACTTGTATATGCAAGTCTTTAGTGGATCCTTAAAAGCTGCTAGTTGAACTTGGACTTGGAACTTGAAGGCTATGTTTCATTTCATCTCTTGTGATTATTCCCTTTTTTCAAATTTGGACCCCAAATTGGGGAGTTATAGGCATTTACATTATTTTTATGACTTTTGGTCATTGGCCATGTGTGAACATGCCCAAATGACCTAAAAGTCACTTATCAATAAGACTTGGTCCCAAATCTCTCATAACTTGATTGGGACTTCTTCAACTTCAGCTTCTCCATCTTCTTCTCCAAATTTCTGCGCAGGTTTCTCTCTCTACTTTCTCTCTCCTCACGCAGCAGCCCACTCCCTTGGTGTTTGGAGCAACCGAGCACACCACGACGTAGCTCTCCGCGGCCTCTTTCAACTGGTATCAGAGCCTTGAGCTGTTCCATCGCGACAAAGTTGCTCGAAGTGCTTTTCCACTTCAGCCTATGATAAGCTGAAGGTGTTTTCTTGCATTTGGGAGAATTTCATCGCGAAAAACCTTCTTTTTTCGCGATAAAAGTGTTGTTTTTGGAGGATTACTTCAGCCCGGAGCAAAGCTGAAGCAAATTTTGTGCTTTTTAGAGAGTTTCATCGCGAAGAATCTCTTCTATTCTTCTTTTTGTATCCCCACAGGTCTTTTTCAGCATCCACATTGCTGATTTTTTCATCTACAGGTCTTTTGTGGCAGAAATTCTCTCATTTTTCAAGTGGGAGGACATGCACAAAGATTGAGGAAGTGCATACTTGCTGGAAACTTATTACAGTAGGTCATTTCTCTGATTTTACAGGTCATATTGCTGCAAAAATTGGGGCTTTTGTGAAAACAAGCACCCATTGCCTTGGTTTTACATCTATGTATGCCTTTTGTGGTTGAAAAACAACAAATTTGTTGTTTTTGATGCAATTACAGCTTGCTGGAATTTTCTGAAATTTTCTGCAGAAAATTTCAGAAATTGTTTTTTGCAAGTTTTGAACAGTTTTTGGGCTTAATTTCTCAGCTATAGTCTCCTAAGGTAATTGCGCACAGGACAGCAGGTGAATTTTACCTTTTTGGTGAAATTTTGAAGCTCTTAGCGTGCAAACATGGCCTCTACCTCCTCTAATGTCAAAAGCTTGTTTGAGATCAAGAGATTTGAAGGTAATGGTTTCGATTTGTGGAAAGAGAGAATGTTGGGCATCCTCTTTCTTAAAGATTGTGAAGGGGCTCTTGAGGAAGTCAAGCCTGAAGATATGACAGATGCAGCATGGATGAACCTAAACAAGAAGGCCATCACTTACATCAAGATTGCTGTATCAGATGAAATCTTAGTGGATTTGAAAGGCCTTACAACTGCTTTTGAGGTATGGGAGAAGCTGAAAGCCACTTATGAAAATACCACGCCTGTAAATCAAGTGCATCTTATGCGTAAGCTAGTGTGTATGCAGCTTGATGAGTCAAAAAGTGCGGCTGAGCACTTATCTTTGTTTACAGGTACTCTTTCACAGTTGCAGGACTCTGGATTACCTCCATTTGATGATAAGCTTAAGGCCATCTTCTTGTTGATGACCTTACCTGATTCGTGGGAAACATTGGTTGTTTCACTTTCGAATAGCCCCAGTCTTACCTTTGATGGTGTAAGGGGTTCTATTTTGAATGAGGAAATCAGGAGGAAAGCTAGTGGAGAGGGCAGTGGTTCAGCCAATGTGGCTAGAGGAAGAACAAAAAAGAAAAGTGGAAATGTACAGAGGAACAGGAGCAAAAGCAAAGGCAAGGCTGAAGTGACTTGTTATCAATGTGGTAGGAAAGGTCACAAGAAGCCTGATTGCAGATTCTATAAAGCTGAACTAGAAAGAAAGAAGAACACAGGTGACAGGAAGAAAAAGGACACCAAGAATGAAGCACATGATACCTCAAAGGACAAAGACAAAGAGAAGGCCAATGTGGCCTCTAGTGTCATCATTGAGGAGCTATCAGATGCAGAAGATATACTTTGTGCTACTATTGATCCTTCTATTAATAGTCATGCACAAGATATGCAGATCACAAAGAGGGATTTGATTGATGCCTTGCTTACTGTGAATGATGCTTTGTCACAAACATGGATTGTAGATTCAGGTGCATCGTTTCATGTAACTCCTATTAAGGAGTGTTTCACTACCTTTCATGCAGGTAGCCATGGACATGTATATCTTGGAAATAACCATGCTTGTTCAATTGAAGGTATTGGCACAATGCATCTCACAGTGGATGGTACCAATGAGCTTGTTTTGCATGATGTAAGGTATGTACCAAGCATCAAGAAAAGCTTATTGTCTGTTGGGCAAATGGATATGCATGGATATAGTACCCTCTTTGAGAAGGGGTCATGGAAGCTTATCAAAGGCTCTAGGCTGATTGGTAAAGGTACAAAGAAAGGGACTCTTTATTGCTTGCATGGTAAAGCCTTGCTGGGCAAGTTTATTGCTTTGGCTGAAATCCATTCACATATGGAATTATGGCATAAAAGGCTTGGTCACATGAGTCAAAAAGGCCTTGATAAACTATGTAATTTGGACAAGTTTGATGCTAAAGGCTCAAAACTTGATTTTTGTAATGAATGCCAATATGGTAAGCAAGTAAAGAATTCTTACTACTCTGGTGTCTCTCGTAAGTCTAATGTGCTTGATCTTGTTCATTCTGATGTTTGTAGCATGCCCACAAAATCTATGGGGGGTGCTCTTTACTTTGTTTCTTTTGTAGATGATTACTCTAGGAAGCTTTGGGTATATTTGTTAAAATCTAAAGATGAAGCCTTTGCTGCATTTAAGAAATTTCATGCATTTGTGACCACTCAAACAGGTAGAAAGCTGAAATGCTTACGTATAGATAATGGGGGTGAGTTTACAAGTGCTGAATTCAATAGATTTTGTGAAAATCTTGGTATTAAGAGGGAGCTAACAGTCCCATACAGCCCCTCTTCCAACGGTGTGGCTGAAAGGTATAATAGGACTTTATGTGAGAGAGTGAGATGCATGCTGTCCACAGCTAATCTCCCTCATGGATTTTGGGGAGAGGCTTTGAAAACTGCAGTTCATGTTTGCAATCGATCCCCTCATATGTCCTTAAAAGGTGGCATTCCAGAAGAGGTTTGGTCTGGCAAACCAGCTTCATATGACCACCTCCGCATCTTTGGTTGCGATGCTTTTGTGCATATAAGGCCTGAGTTGAGAAGCAAGTTAGATGCAAAGTCCATGAAAGGAATCTTCATGGGTTATGGAGATGAAGGTGAAATGGGCTACAGGATTTGGCTACCTAAACTCAAGAAGGTAATACGCAGCCGAGATGTTGTATTTAATGAGGCAAGGCTGCTCAAAAACAATTGTGCCTCTAAAGATGACCATAAAAGAGTCAAATTTCAGCATGTACAGCCACCAGTTAAATCTGATATGGACCCTCGGGATGCACCACATATGGCTGGAAATGACAATGAGCCCGTGGTTATTGAGCCAGATGATGCTGGACAGCAAAATGATGCTCCTGAAGGGCATATGCAGCCACCTATTCATGCTGAAAACAGGGCTGGAAATGATGTACAGCAGCCTGTTAACAATGAAGAAGTTAATGTACCTCCTGATGTAGATCCATTGCCTGGTAATGTTGATCATTGGGTAAGAAGATCTATACGTCCTAGGAGGCGAGTGAATAGATATGATCCCTCTATACATTATATTATGTTATCAGATGAGGGTGAGCCTCTTACTTATAAAGAGGCAAAGCTATGTGAGCACAAGAAGAAGTGGGAGTTAGCTATGCAGGAAGAGATAAAGGCCTTGCATGCAAATGATACTTGGGATTTGGTTGAGTTACCCAAAGGAAGGAAAGCCATTCCAAACAAGTGGGTGTACAAAATCAAAACTGTTGATGGCAAACCCAAGTATAAGGCAAGGCTGGTTGCTAAGGGATATGCCCAAAAAGAGGGCATTGATTTCCAAGAAGTGTTCTCTCCAGTGGTGAAAATGACCACTTTACGTGTGTTGTTTGCTCTCACAGCTGCCTTGGATTTGGAATTATTCCAAATGGATGTTAAAACAGCCTTTTTGCATGGTGATTTAGATGAAGAGCTGTACATGAAACAGCCAGAAGGATATGCCATTCCTGGAAAAGAGCATCTGGTATGCAAACTGAAAAGGAGCTTGTATGGGCTGAAACAGGCCCCCAGACAATGGTATAAGAAGTTTGATGCATTTATGCTCAAACATGGGTTTAAAAGAAGCCATGCAGATCATTGTTTGTACACGAAAAAGGATGAAGATGGCAGCCCAATTATTCTTGTACTGTATGTAGATGATATGCTGCTGGCTGGGAAGAAAAAGAGCACTCTGAATGCTCTAAAACAGCAGCTGAACTCTGCATTCTCAATGAAAGACCTTGGGGAAGCTGAGCATATTCTTGGTATGCGTATAAAAAGGGATAGACAGCAGCATACTTTGCAGGTATCCCAAGAAAAGTACATTGAAAAAGTGCTTGACAGATTTAATGTGGCTGATGCTAAGCCTCTTAAAGTGCCATTGCAGCCACATGTTAAGCTTTCCAAGGATGACTGTCCCAAAAATGATGATGCAGCCAGTTACATGAAGAGTGTTCCATATGCATCAGCTTGTGGTTCACTTATGTATGCTATGGTTGCCACTCGGCCAGACATTGCTCATGCAGTGGGAGTTGTTAGCAGGTTCATGGCTAATCCTGGTAGAGCTCATTGGGAGGCAGTCAAATCTATCTTGAGATATTTGAAAGGGACCAAAAGTAAATGCTTATGTTATGGAAAGGGTCCATTGGAGTTAAAAGGATTTTGTGATTCAGACATGGCAGGTGATGTGGACACACGCAAGTCCACAAGTGGCTATGTATACATCATTGCAGGTGGAGCTATTTCATGGTGCTCTAGACTTCAGAGGATAGTTGCACTATCTACTACAGAGGCTGAATATATTTCAGCCACAGAGGCTTCCAAAGAAGCCATTTGGTTAGCTCGGCTCTGTAGTGAGTTTGGGATGCTTGAAAAGGCACCTCTTCTTGGATGCGATAGCCAGAATGCCATATGTTTGGCAAAGAATGCCATGTTTCATGCTCGCACAAAGCATATTGATGTGAGATATCACTTCATCAGAGAGGTGTTAGAGGATGGCTTGATCACTTTGATCAAGGTCAATACTTCACAGAATCCTGCAGATGCTCTCACGAAGTGTCTACCCAAGGCACAACATCAGCTATGTATACAGATGGTGGGAGTTACTTAGCTTAAAGGAGCCTCCTTGGTCCTTTAAGTGGGAGGTTGTTGGGGATAAAGGCCCCAAGGACTCTCCTTTTGTATATTTTGACCCTTCCATGTGAAAGCTCTCTTCGAGAGCTTTCCAGACATATTTTTGTTGTATTTTTTGGACCCCAAATTGGGGAGTTATAGGCATTTACATTATTTTTATGACTTTTGGTCATTGGCCATGTGTGAACATGCCCAAATGACCTAAAAGTCACTTATCAATAAGACTTGGTCCCAAATCTCTCATAACTTGATTGGGACTTCTTCAACTTCAGCTTCTCCATCTTCTTCTCCAAATTTCTGCGCAGGTTTCTCTCTCTACTTTCTCTCTCCTCACGCAGCAGCCCACTCCCTTGGTGTTTGGAGCAACCGAGCACACCACGACGTAGCTCTCCGCGGCCTCTTTCAAGAAGGACATGATACAAAAGTGTTTTTACATCCCCAAAGTCGAAGGAAATCTAGATGGGCACTTGTAGTTAAAAGTTTTTGGCCAGTGTGAAGTGTTTGCCTAGTGTGAACTAGGCCACCTCCTTAAATAAGTCTATAAATAAGACCCTTGGGCTAATTTGTCATTCATTTCTCATGTGACTGACTTGGACTCTTAGCCCTTGGCAGAGCCCCTCACACACGCATGGTGTGGGTATGGTGGTATAAGACACCATGCCCTTGACAAAGCTTCCACCCATTTGGTTCTAGGTTCCTAGGTTCAAGGGAGAGTCGGTTTGGCTCTATGGTTGGGTGATGCGTCTGAAGCCTGCCCTTTATTTTTGTGGATATGGCTTGTGTTTTTTCTTGTTAGGAGGGAGGATTTTGGGAGAGACACATG
>CM035416.1:9061311-9101311 GCA_020310875.1 Ceratopteris richardii
TCCAAGAGTAGAGCTACTACTCCAAGCATGATCTCCTCTTGCAAGTAGGTGCAAGAGCACTCCTTGCTCTCGAGAGGTCATGTGAGAGCAGCACCCCTATGACATTGATGTATTATGCGATTGAGGGCATGTGTTTATATAGGAACCGAAGGTGATTTGCTTTTTGTGGGCAAAAATCAGATTTTTGCTTATTCCCTATGTTGGCAGCATTCAATATATTCACAAGTGGTGGCGTGGCAGGTGATGTGGCAGCCTAATTATAGGTGCAAGTATTTGGGACTCTTAGAACTTTTTCTTGAATAAGTTTAAATCACAGCCCTTGAATTATGTTCACTTTAAAAGCTGGCTACAGACTTTGCAATGTGGTCAACCAGAGATTAGGGTTTGACTTTCAAGGCCAAAATGGTGGTTAAATGGTAATTCTTATGCATGGTTGGATTGCTCTCTTTGAATACTTCAAGAATCTATGATTATCATGTACAAAATGATCATTTTTTACCAATTTTTTTTACCAAGTCTTTGACATAAGTTGACTTTTGTGCTATGACCTAATCTAACCAAGTGTTCATGAATATATACAATGATTGATGAGATCTAATCTAAAAATATACAAATTATAATTTCTAATGTCCTAATGTGCTGAATATCGAACACATGTAGTATGATGTCGGTTAATTATTTGTAACTGACCAAACAAAACAAATGAGCAGTTTGTGTATACGTTGGTTGGAATGGTCTTTCATGGTCGTAGCTTGTGATTTTTTGCCTGTTTGCTTGCATTCTTATGTATGCGCGGTCGTGTGGAATCTGGGATTATTTACACATATACATGTGCTGCTATATATTGAGATGATAGTGTTTACTTAGTGATTTGTAGTGGGTATGCAAGGTGTCTTCTGAATTTTTGACTATCTGCACTTGCAACATTTAAAAACAAGACCCTCAAATCATTCCTATTTCTCATCTCTTTAATAATTACCAAATCTTACATCTTCTCAATCATATAATCTATACCACTCCTGTTTATTCAACAGTATTGTAGAAGCAGCATTTATTACCATGTGGTATCTTTCTTGTCGGAAATATTTTTGTTACAGTCAGAAAAACATATTTTGGTGGTTGTGCATGTGTAGTATCAAGAAATATTTGCTTATTCACCAAACATGAATCTTCTCTTCACCATTAATGTCATCCTGTTCGTCTTTGTGTATTTTGATAATCACTTATGGAAATATTGTGTATCTACTTACCAATATATCCTATATTTTGTAGCAGATGCATCAAATGTAGCATTCTAATCTGTTTTTCTGCACTATTATTTTTCGTAAAAATATTCTGCCATTAGGCACGTCCTTTTCTACCCCAGAAGGCATTTTCAATAGGACAGCAATAGTAACCTTTCATTTTTTAAAATGGAGAATACTAGTGTAAGCTTTCTTGTCTCTCACTTTTCTCCTTCCTGTTTCTTGAATATAATATCTGATAAAGTCTAGATCTTGTAAAGGAGTCATTCTATATGTTTATAAGTAGGGTTCTTTTGTGTTGCCCAAGGGAAGGTTCTGGAGCACTTACAACATATGTATATTCACTTATGATTTCAGCATGAGAGGGATGATAACATGGAGTCAATCAAAGAGGCCGTGGCTGAAACAACCAAGGGAACTACCTTGACTTACACATTGGATGTGCAGCCTAACCTGTGGTTACCAGTGGGGCTTGTTGAAGGCATCTTGAGCAAAGAAATTCAGAACAATCTCCTTTGCGTCCGGGAGCAGGTTTTGAAGAACCAATCTTTATTGCCTGGTTCTTAGATGCAAAATAAACACTTCATGTGATGCCATCACTCGAAAGTAATTCAAGAGGAAAACATCCCTCACTACTATGTTCCAGGAAATTTGTTCGCAGCAATAAAAACATGGCCTTCACAATTGTGTTTCGTGAAGATATTGATCATGTATATTTTATTGAGAAGCATATGCTTTCAATTCTTTAAGTAGATAATTCTGTATTGCTGAACAAAATTGTATAATGTCTGGCAGTCCACCTTCTTTTGAATCAATGGTCGCACAGGAACAGTACACCTTATCCAGTTTAATTAATGATCAGTAAGAGTACAGAACAGCAAACGGAACGTTGGTATGTGTAATGGCAGAGAATCCAACAATATTCGTCAGGAATTTGGTAAGATTTTGATTCTATTGCACCGTTATTCTGTGTACATTTATTGCCTCAAGACAAAACACATGAATGCAGGTCCAAATAATTCCTATCACATATCACTATCCAGCGTAACCCAACATGCAGATCTCAAACCTACTTCTAGCAGTGGTTTATCAGGCTCCGTTTCTGAGATATCAATGATCACCTCACTTGGATGTTGTATCTGAACCTTGCTCAAGGTGTCGATTTTGTGTTATACTTCTTCCTGAAGTATTCCAAGCGATGCTTCTGTCGTAGGCCCGGCCCGATTTTCACCAAAGATACGTATGAAACACTTATCTTGAATTTGACAAGAAATAAAAAGTCTCTCTTCATGGGCCTCCACGTATTAACATAAAACATTTTCTCTGATGCCTCTTTTGATTGCATGTGGATGGAGCACGTCGGCATGGTTACATCAACCAGAAATAACGACATAATGGACTTTCTTTTTAAGAATCTATGTTCGCTTCTCCTTTTACGAGGAATGAAACTAAGTCGGCTCCATCAGCTTTTATGTCTATAGTTGCCACTTACAACACATGCATTCGGGAGTAGTTGTAGCGGATGATTGTGTTGTCATGGTATATTTGAAATGCACCACACAACCCGGTCTAGAGCTCAACTCTTAGGCTGGACATGTAATGGCTCTGGTCAATTTAAACTAGTTGTAACCTATTCTAACCACTACTTTGTGAGATATGGGAGGTCTCGTGGGTATTGTGCCGATTTACCTATACAATTGTACTTTCAAAGTTAAAGCTGGGTGGGTAGGCACATACCAAACTTCCTTTAAAAGAAAGAAAAGAATAGAAAGAGACAATTGAGTCAATGTTTACAAGAGATTGGGAAAGGAGCGAATAAATCCAAAAATAATATTTAAGTATTGCAAAAATACGTACGAAGGTGCTTCTCCAAAACTTTAATTATAGAGTTCAAGAGAGGTGGTACGATACAAGATGATTTATAGAGCTTATGAGGTGATCTTTATATAGGTTTTTGAGTCCCCAAAAAAGTTATGAGAAAAATGGAAAAAAAGCTTCATGAGATTTTTGTTGCGAAAAGTGGGGGTGGCTTCTTAGGTAATCTCTTGCCATTTTTAATATGTTTTTGGTGCTTTTAGATAAGTTAAATAATGGCCCTTGAATAATCTACTTTTTGTATTTTGAATTTGGAGCCTTGGTTCTTAATGTGATGAAACATAAACTTTTGACTTGAAATTAGGATTTGACTTTTGAACTCTCAAATCTTCTTCAAATTTGGCATATCACATATCATTGGATAGCTCTTGAGTAGCACTTTCTAAATATAATAAATTTATGTTTTGATCAAGGATGACATGATGTGCATTTGATGTATGAAAATTTTTTAAGGTAGAGATGACCATCTCATGGAAGGTTCATTTCCAATAATCCCCTCCTAGCTTGACACAAGGGGAATATGCAAGGATACACATATACTATTGACATAAAAGATGTTGTTAGCTGAAAAGAATGTTGTTGTAGGTACCTAGAAAGATCATGCCCAATATCCATAAAAATACAATAAGACTTTGAACATGAAGAGCACTCCATACCACAAGTAAATAGAGATTTCCCCCCCCCCCCCCCCCCCCCATACTCTTCTCAATTGAGTACTACTTGGAAGGATAGAGACAAATATGGGAAAGAAAAAAATATCATATAGACGTAAACACACTTTCTCAATTATTAAGGCTGATTAGGCCCATCTAATTAAAATCATAGCTTTTTATCCATATTTTTCCATAAATGAAAAATTATAAGAACAAGATGATATGCTTTAGCATGAATAGTTGATGGATGAAGAAGTCTCAACATCCCCTCGACCAATGTCATCTTGGTCATATTCGTTTGCTATCTTTGCTTCGTCATCTTTCATCTTGAAACAAAGCTCTATCTTATGTGTCTTTTCACCACAAATTTTGCATGGATTGATGATAAAACAATATGCCCCTTTGTGGTTTGTTTTGCCACAATATTTGCATTTCTTAAATTTTCAAACTTTCGTTGTGTAAAAAATTCCATTGAGGTTCGCTTCAGCCCTTAATCTCTTCCCCTCGTTTTGGATTAATGTCATTACTGTGTCAAGATATTTGTCTTGTTCTGAAGAATAATGACAATCATACTATATGTAGAAGGTAGCCTCTTTAGAAGATTTATTGTTCATCCCATCCAACTATGCTAAATAGTTCAAATGCTATGCCACATATGTTGAGCCTTTCATTTCTAATTGGACGAAGGATATAAGAAGTGATATAAGAGACTAATGTGTCCTTGTGCTAAATAGTCCTAACTTTATCCATGCTTCTCTTGCACTTTTAATGCTTGTAAGATGTTGGATGTATTCATTACTTAGGCTCATACCTATAGGTAACAAAACCTTTCCATTTCTAGATAAAGTGTCTACACTTGCTTCTTGACATGTAGGTAAAGTGATAGCCCCTCTTGCTTGTGTAATCCCTTCTGCATTGGTACTTCCTCCTCCAAGAGACGATGGTGAGGAAGCACTTTGAGCATGTTGATCTTGACTTGAATAATAGTCAAATGCCACAATTGTGAATACTCCAATACGTCCAAGTTCAAGTCTTTTAACTTCAGCTTCAACTTCATCCCATAAGTTAGAGATTTTGGGATGACATTGGAGCCTTGTTTTCCAAGTGTGAAAATTATCACCCTTGAACCTATCTATCATGACCATGGGATTCATTGCCATATCTCTCACTTAAGCAAGTCGATATGTTCAAGTAAAGTCTCTAATAATACTCTCAATCACACGTCCTTTGTTACTAATTGTTGGGTTTTAAGGCCTACAATCAATATGGAGAGAGAATAGAGAGACGATTGAGACAATTTACACAAGAGATTGGCAAAGGAGCAAATAGCTCCGAAAAACTTACTCAAATATTGCAAAAATACTTACAAAGGTGCTTCTTCGAAAACATAATTATAGAGTTCAAGAGAGATGGTATGAAACAAGATGATTTATAGAGCTTATGAGGTGCTCTTTATATAAGTTTTGAAGCCCCAAGAAAGCTATGCAAAAAAGTCACAAAAAAAGCCCAAAAACAAAGTTGGTAGAATATTTGCCGCAAAAAGCAAGGGTGGCTTTTCAAGTAATATTGTACAAATTTTTTGATATGATTTTGATGCTTTTAGATAGTTTAAATCATAACCCTTGAATAATTTGCCTTTTGTACTTAAAATATGGACCCTTGGTTCTTAATTTGATGAAAAAAATAACTTTGACCTAAAATTAGGGTTTGAGTTTTGAACCCTTAAATCTTCTCCAAATTTAGCATATCATATATCATTTGATAGCTCTTGAGTAGCGCCTTCCAAATGTGTGATAAATAATTATACATATTTTGACCAAAATTGACCTTTGAAAAATTTGTAAGATAGAGATGAAGCTCTTTTGGAAGGTTCATTTCCATAAAATTCATGTATAATTGTAGGTTGATTGTGTTTTCCATCTAGAAATGTTACCTATATTTATGGTTAATTACATTAGCATGATGTGTTGTCTTGAGGACCATATTTTTAGAAAATTCATTGTTAAGGTGAAAAACAGCAACATACTTCTCAAGTTCATTAGTGTGGTAGCTACGAATTAAAGACAATCTAAGTGTGTTTTTTTTGTTTTGATTATGAGCTTACATGAACAATTCATCATCTTTATTTCATAGTTCAAAGAACTAGAAGTTGAAGTTCATGCATAAGAAAAGAGCTTTTAAGTAACGATTATTATTTGCTAGATTAGATGCCACTTAGTAATTGATAGATTCTAATAATCTTTCAAGAAATACAACTCACTTACAACAAAGATTCAACAATAGGTATCTTTTTTGATAATAATGATGGATACAACATGGAAATATGTTTCTAGAATACTTAAATTTCAATGTACAAGGGTTGCAAATTTTCATCAGAAGTACAATCGAGGATGTTCCATCTGTGGTAGTAAGAACATTGCCAAAGTTTTCTATCTCAAGTTGTGATTTAGTATATGGTAGAGGTTTGATGTGGTTCTACATTCCCTACCGAAGGTAGTTGTTGTAGTTGCTTCTTCCAATCTTGTAGAAGTGCCAACTAAGTGTAGCACATGCATAAGCACTACCTATTAATATCTTGCACATTGTTTTATATATTTCATAGGTCTACTTGCACATTATTCATGTCTTAAATCTTCCATAGACCTAACGAATCAACCAATTGGTTGACCAAATATGGTCTATCAACCATGCACACACACATATATATTCATTTTGTCTTTTTCTTTATTTTTTCTTCCTTTTCTAAATTTCTTTCTATGATATTGTTCCATATCTTATTGAGTTAAGGGGGTGAGGAAATCAGAAATAGGGAAAGGTAGAAAGAGGATAAGGAAAAAAAGAGAAATATAAGTAGATTGGGAGTAAAGCTAGATAAAAGGAAGAGATGGGGATAGAAGAAGGTGACATGGATGAAGGAACATTCGGCCCAACCCTTCCATGAGCGACTCATTATCTTTCACTAATGGTCAACCAATCATCCTTATTTAATCACATGGTCATTCATTTGTCCTATTTGTTCTAGGGGAAGAGGATAGATATAGAGTGTGTATTAGGGAGAGGGATATTGTGAGAGGGATAGAGAGGTCTATGTGGATAAATAGAGAGGTATGTAGGAAGAGATGTAGAGTGAGGAAGTTAGGGGAAAAGGTTATAGATAGAAAAAGACACTCGAAAAGGCAAAAGTTTAATGTTAGATGAGGAAACTTGATTTATGAAATAAGAATCAAATAGTTCTCTAATTTGTCAAGGGATGCGATGCACTACTACTTGCTAAGATATCTAAGGTGTAATAGATGACAACTTGTGGTACAAAAATCCATCACCTCAAGTCTTTGTACTATCATTGGTATGAGGAATTACTCTAATTGAGAGGAATCATTACTCATGCAAAAGAAACAAAAAGAAATCGTACCTAATGAAATGATTGAGATGGATAATTGTGCTAGGGCTTCACTTTGGAAATGTTGATCAGATGTATTCATCTTCCATCCAAAATAGATACTTCTGGGAGTACTTTGAAGGGCCCCATCCATTTAGGAGTAAACTTGCTGGAGAGCAAAGGAATTTGATAGAGAAGCATAAGTGAACCTTCAAAAATCTCCATGGGCCTCAAATGACCATTATGGACCTTCTTGCATGTCTGTTGACTATGCTTTACTCTATCCATTTCATCATTCCTTCCTTCTTCCAAAGACATAAGACTATTAGCAATTGTTAAGAGAACATTGTAGACCTTTTCACAAAGGCTCTGCATAGGGAGAAGTTTGAAGCTTTTCGCAAAGCTTTGGGCTTACTTCTTTTTGTGGATTGATTCCACATAGCTTGTCACTCCTTATACATGAGTGGCAGCTCCTTGTTCACCGCATCACTCCCAGGGGGGATTTGTTGATATATTTAGGTAGTGATGTGTGTGAACACACTAGGACCACCGAGGCACTTTTTTCCCTCTTTAGGAGGTTTTTCCCCCCGGTTTGTATATATGCCTATAACCCTAACGGGTCACTTATCTTTGTACATTCTAGTGGTAATACATTCAGTATTGTGTGTTTTGCTCCAAGATTCTTCTTCTTCCTTGTGCTGTTCATGTGCTTTCGTAGACCTTGAACTCCAACAAACCCTAGGCTTATTTTATCAAGAAATGCAATGGATGATGATTTAGTATTAGTACAAAACATGTGTACAGGAAATTATGTCAAAAATTTTGAAGAGTGAAGACAATGGACACACCTTCCCTTTTCATAGTTCCCTTCCTGTTTTGTGAGTAGTCTAATTGCATAGTACATGGGCTGATCCAGTTTAAGTTCTTTAGATGGTTGAATAAGCACTACTGCTATCGCATGCAAACTAGCACCCGTGTGCACATGAAACACTTTGGATCACTTGCAAATCACAAGGAGGGGGGATGTACATAGCTTGATCTTCAACTTCTCAAAAACTACCTCTACTTTTTGCATCCAATTGAAAGACTCCTTGTTTTTCTGTCATGATAGAAGCCTCAAATTCTTTGAATATAACTTTATGAACCATTGGTGATATCTTGCATATCTCAAAAATTCTTTTCACTTCTTTAAAATTCAAAGGGATAAACATATAAAGTATGGTAAATCCTTAGAAGGATCCATTATGAGGCCCATAGCAGACACAACTTGACCTAGGAGATCCTTTTTTGCGACTAAAAGATACATTTTGTAGGAATTAATCTTAACCACGTTTGAAGAAACCTATCAAATATAACTTCTAAGTTCATGATATGTAAATGTTAATCTATCCTTCTTTCATCCCACCTTACATAGATGGAGAACTCATACACCAAAATACATAAAGAACTTGCAAATCACTTTGCCAATTTACATAGATACTCCTATTGAAAGAAGTAAGAGCATTCTTGAGCCCAAAAGCCATGCGTGTATATGCATGGGTTCTCCATGGTGTGAAAAACTCCTTTTTATCGCAATCTTGTGGATGCTTTTTTATTTGGTTATACATAATATAGCCATTTTAGAATCTATAGACCATTTCAAGAATCTATTCAGTAAAGGATTGGGGAATTCCATCTTGAATGATTGCTTTGTTTAATGCTGGAAGATCTACACATAATTGAGTCCTCCTAATGTCATTTTTAGGGTCAATTATCACAGGTGAGAGTTATTTTGAGTTTTCAGGAGGTTAGATATTCACTTATTCTAAATTTTTAATGCTAATTTTATTGTGTCTACATACTTGGGTTTAAGTTGATATCCTTTCACAAGTGGAATTCAATGAATTGGAGCACATATCAAATCTTTATATGAACACAAAAAAGCTTATTTATCATGTTGCAATAAGGATATTACCTCTTGCATCAAGCGGGGGATAACATAAACATTTTTTAATATGGACTTGTTTGGGTTCTTTGTAAGAGCCAAGGTTGACTTCTTTGACTAATGAATCTTGTTGGTTGTCTTTTGAAAAAGTTTAAAATCAATCCATAGGCTAGAGAGGCACTAGCATAAATTTTCTCTTTAGTCCATTTGAGGGTTATTTCTTGCAAAGAGAGTTCTAATTCAACTCGACTTGTTTTCCTTTTTTTTTACTCTTTGGTTCATTTTTTGTTCATGTAACAAAGGTCTACTAAAATATGAAAGTCCACTAGACTATGATCTAAACCATGCTTAGTTAAGATACAATCATGAATTGGTTCAACATTTTTTTTACTTACAGACATTACAACATTTAGGATCACTCATTCATAAAAACATTGACTCTTCATCATGGAAGGTATAATAGGCATTATATCTCTTTCTTGTATTTTGCGGTTATCATCTTCATTCTTGCAATTGAATTTTATTTTTTGAGGTAGTGGATACCCATACAAAGGTCTTTTCCCAATCTTGTACTTCACTTGTCTAAGCCAAGGTCTCCCAAATAAAAGAGGAACAACAACTTCATAAGGTGAGGCCACTACCATGAAGTTAAGTTCAAAGACAACTTTGGAAAAACATTTTTATCTTTTTTGTTAGTTCCAAAGGCCTTGAGTTGGTGTTGGTCCACTAGCATGATGAAACAGAGAGTTTTTGTGATGGTAAGCCTTGTTGATGAATTTTAGCCTTAGATTATTTATTGAAGGATCATCTATGATGCATCTTCTAAAAGAATTTTCTTTCACAAGCAAAGTCAATTTTGAGGTTTCATAATTGGCTAGTTCACTTGAAGGAAAGTCTATTAAATACACCTCAACACTCATGGATGTATTGATGGCCCTATGAGTTTTTTTTAGTAATTCACTTCTTACTCTTCGTTCTAGAATGAGAAGTTTGGGCCAACACATTTCTTATAATTTTTCTCTAGGAAATCCTCCATGCAAACTGAATGGTCAGAAATGGGTTCTAATGCTTGTGAGTTGAGCTCCATTGTAGTGAAGTTGTATGCCTCGTTGATTTCTCGTTTCACTTTTGGTGGTATAATCCGACCTTCCTCTTCTCTTAGTGATTCTTCCTCTCTCTATCTCTACCCTCTTTTACCTAGTCATAATTGATTGTTTTCTTGATGGAAAAACCACTAGTGATTTGGTTTTCATACCTCTTGGTGGAGTCATCTTGGTTGTATCTATAAATAATCATTTTTTTCCTTGACAATCTCTTTTGCAATGGTCCTTTGTATTGGGGCATGGCTAGCATAGTCATGCTTTTTTGGAAGTGATCATTTTCTTTGTGTATGGCCGTAGTCATCACAATGATAACACACAAGAGGCTTGTGTACTAAAGTTGGTTGGCTCTAATATTATTGCCATCTTGTATGTTCAGGCTTGCTAGAAAGCATCAAGTCACTTTTCTCCTTTTTACCTATCCTTTAGATAGGACTAATGCTTAGCCTTATGGATCTTGCCATAAAATTCACAAGTAACCTTCTTGTGGTGGCATTCTTGCATCCATGACTTTGAATACACAAAGAGAGAACACACAAAGAGAGAATACACAAAGAGAGAATACACAAAGAGAGGTACTAAGCTTAAGAGGCTCCTTTAGCTTCTACTATGTGACCACATGAAGCACTTTTTTTTAGGAAGCCTCTTGGGGGGTTGGAAAAATATGCCACCAAAGAATGCACATCATTATCCTTGAAGGTTTCCCCTAGATGATAATTTTGGCTTCCCAATAGAGTTATCAGATTTGAATCTCCACGAATATCCTCTTTAACTCCTTCCATGTGTTGAAATGGTCTTCGCCCTAATAGTAAAATAATTTTTCATTGAAACCATCTAAACTCGATGGGAAGAAAATTAGAAATGTATCTTGTCAATTTTGCCAGAACCCATTCATATGGATGGATATGAACACACATACATAGTCTATGTGGTCATTGTGTGATCACACCCCATGGAAATTGGGAGCTCATATTGACCGATGATAAAAATGATGTGAGACTTCCTCCATGAATCTTGTGATTGATGTAAGAAAATAGCACAGTAGAAAAGAGCAGTAGATAGAGTTTAAAAAGAAATGATTTGAGAGGAAATATAGAATCAGGGGTAGAGAACTCAAATTCTCAAATTTCCAAGAGGAATGCAGCTACCAAGATGGTTTTTTCCACCCGTGCACTCCCAATATGGAATAGATGGCAGTCTGGATAGACTCTAGATGAAGGGCTTACTAATGTGCAATGATATTTAAGGCTTTTCATTGCCCATGCTTATATAGATTTTACAAAGGTAGTTAGTATAGACAAACATAGTTGGGAAGACAAAACAATTGACAAAATATAATTTATGACAATATCTCCACTAAAGAAATTCCTAGCATCTACACCTTGTAAGCCGACGAGGGAACCCCATAGATGGGGGCAAGCCCCCTCTACACTTCTTCCATTGAGATCTATGGGGAAACCACATGGCACTGTGAGGCCTTTATTTTTGCATTAAATGGCAACCCAATGGCCTGAAACCTTATGCCCTCCTTAACATCATGTCTAGGTTCACAAAGATCATCTTTATAATCAATGGTCACATATGACCTCATCTATCTTGGAAGTTAGGGTTCCACGAATGTGTAGGATCTCATAATCAATTCTCCTCATAATGGGGGCCTTACAACTTAGAGCATCATGGATTATTTGTGGTCACTTGAGGGTGGAGTGTTGAGTATACTTAACAATTGATACAATATTATGAGTAGTAAATGATGGTCACAATGAAGAACTTGATGGTACTTACATGAAGATCTTCGGAGTAGGTTTGGCAATAATTTTTATTCTCAACAAGGTTCTAATCGAGGTTGCATGTGACTTACAAGATGTTAGAAAGAGGACCTACCTAGTTGGCAGTGGATAAAGATAAAAATTCTTTTTCTTTATTTTTCTCCCATAGTCACTTTGGCCATATTGGCCTTTAGTGGGAGATTTTAGTATTAGTGTCCATGTGAAAGGCTAAGTGGCTATTGGACACTTTTTTATATGTTTTTTAATAAAACATATAGCGGCTTGGTCAGCCACATATTTTAAGTTCGATCACATTTGTATGACCTAAGCATGTGACTTACGAGATGTTAGAAAGAGGACCTACCTAGTTGGTAGTGGATAAAGATAAATATTCTTTTTCTTTATTTTTCTCCCATAGTCACTTTGGCCATATTGGCCTTTAGTGGGAGATTTTACTATTAGTGTCCATGTGAAAGGCTAAATGTCTGTTGGACACTTTTTTATATGTTTTTTAATAAAAGATATAGCGGCTTGGTCAACCACATATTTTAAGTTCGATCGCATTTGTATGACCTAAGAAATCTATATTCGTGATCTGAGTACTATGTGTTTTTGTGTATTCTGCACCCGCTATGTGGAGTATTCTGTGTGGCATCAAAGTTCACATTTCTACTATGAGGGTATTGTTGCAATGCTCTCAAGGAGGAGAGTCCACCATTGTGCATTGCTAGAGACATACTATATCAGAGCATTTCAATGCAAAATCTTTTTTCCTTTTGTGCGAACGAAGCAAGCACCCGCCTGCCCACCCAAGGATTTCTCCAAGGCTTACGACTACGACAGAGACCAAGGCATAGATCTTGGCATACCTTGTCATACGAGTCACTGAAGTTACCATTGGCACCATTGTCTACGCATGAGGGAGGACCTCAATGATCAAGGAAGACGGAGGTTCCCGACACTTCTGAGAGGTCACCATCCTAGTTTGTCCCCCCTAGAGCTCGCTTAACCGACAAAGCTCTTTCCACTAAGCTACACTCTTGTGGCACTTGAGGAAGGGGAAAGACTAAGGTTCACATTACCTTGAACATGTTTTGGGCCCTCAAAGCTTCATTCTTTGTTTTCAAAGCCTATTTTGAAGCAATATGGCCATATTCAAGCTTCAGCTTGAAGAATATTTGGGTCAATGGATCTTATGGATGAGTAAAGGGAAGTAGCTATAATATATCACCAACAAGTACAAAAGCCACATGCAAAGTTACAAGCTCAAGGGATAGAGGCCATGAAAACCATAGACATTCCCATTTCAAGGACTTCACCTTCTCCTTTCCATCATTCATATTCAGAATCCCATGAAGAGTCATCACATGAAGAAGATACACATGAAGAGGAACCATTATTTCTAGTGGAAAACACAAGAAAAGTCTTATAGCCATTTGAGAACCTATAAGCATGCTCAAACAAGCAGTCTATAGAAGGTATGGATGAATTTTTACATAGTTTGAGAGAGAAATATTGGTAGGAAACATAGTAGCAACATTGGCACCCAAGAAGAAAATCTTCTCCATCCTAGTCCACGTCCTTACCAAATTAAGAAGGAACAAGTGAAAGATAACTTATTATACATATTTGAGAGCATGCTATACATGCATATCTCATGTATAATATTGATGATCTAAGTAAGAACACAAACAATAGACATAGTGCACCTTAAAAGGAAGCATTCTTAGAAAAAAATCCAACCTTTGGAAGAACGTTTGGTGCCTTTCCTTGTTACCTACATAAACACCCAGGTTAATTTATAGTGCTTCAATATTGACATCATCAAAACTTCCCACAAATATAGAGAGTGTTGATATATTTAGTAGTGTATGTGTATGAACACACTTAGGACCATCGGTGCACTTTTTCCCTCTATAGGAGGTTTGTTTCCCCCTAGCTTGTATATATGCCTATAACCCTAACAGGTGACTTATGTTTGTACATTCACTTGGTAATACATTCAATATTGTGTGTTGTGCTCCAAGATTCTTCTTCTTACTTTTGTTGTTTGTATGCTTCCACAGACCTCAAATTGCAACAACTGGTATCAGAGTAGGTCGATGCTTCATCTAGGGCATCATCCACACCCGTTTCGCCACAGTCTCAGAATCACATGAAAATAGTGAGCATACTCAAGGCGATTAGGATTTCAAAATAGCTTTGTTGTGTGGCATCAAAATTTTGATCTGAGCTTGTTTCAACCTCCAAATACACTATCACAATGCCTGTGTAGGTGATTCCATCCTTTTGTGCCAAAGATATATATAGGTTGCAGTTCGCAAGTGCAAACACCTCGAAGTCTACTATAGGTTTAGCAGAGCTCGATAGGGTGGTTTTGTTCAACTTTTTGAGATATGATCATTTTTCTACATTAGGGTATTTAGTTAGTGGCCATGGATGAAAGCAATGATGTATTCCATATGTTGGATTTTGAGGACAAGTTGGATGGTACCAATTACCTGTTATGGGCATATATGATGTGTTATGTATTGGTAGCAAAAGGGTTATGGAATATTGTGCAAGGTATTGAAAAACACCCTAGTACATGTATGAATACAATTATTGAAGGTGATGCAAATGGTGTTGAAGATGATCTTCAAATTCCTATTCATGTTGTGGTTCCTACTGCACCTACTATAAAGCAACTTTGTTGGGATGGCAAAGATGCTTAGGCACATGCATTGATAGATCTTTCTATCAAACTTGCCATTACCCCTCACATTCACTCTTGCAAAATAGCAAAGGATGTTTGGGATACACTTACCACTTTATAGCAAGCAAGAAATGAGGTTCATGTTGCTTACCTCCAAAAACAGTTGGAGAGAGCATATGAATGAAGGAAATTCTATGACAATTTTTTTGACAAAGATCAAAGATTTGAAGGAGCAATTGATTTCTGCTGATGAAGTCTTGCCAGATAGTTCACTTGTGCAAAACTGTTATTAATGTTCTTCCAGATTCATATCAAAGTTTTGCTTCTACTCTTCAAATGATGATGAAAGGTTATCCAAATGCCTTAACATTTGAGGAGTTAGTATTTGTTTTGTTGCAAGAAGATGAGTCCAAGCAGAACAAGTCCATTATGTGTGTTGTAGATCAAGCTCTCCTAGCTAGTCAGAAGGGCAACGGTAAATGGAGCTCATCTACTAGTGAGCAAAAATATGCTAATGCTACACAATCAAAGAAGGAGGACAAAGATGAGAAGAAACTAGAAAAGTAGAAACAATTTTGCAAATACTATAAAGGAAATGATTGTATCATAAAGAGTTGTCCAAAACTAGTAGCAAAAGAGGCAAAGAAGAAAGAGGCTGAAATGGTTGTTGCAGGTGCCTCTACATCTAAAAACGAGCCTGCCAATCCTGTGATGAATGAAGAATGGGTGTTTACTATTGTAAAACAGAGTTATGACCCATTCTCTCATGAGTCGTGTATGTTTTTAGTGGACTCAAATGTTTGGTATTTTGATAGTGGGGCAACCAAACATTCTAACTCGCAATGCAACTTCTTCAGTTCACCTGAGCCTGCCCCTATAGGGAATACTATCACATGTGCTAACAAATCCTCTTATCCTATAATAGGATTTGGTAAGATAATTTTGAATATTTTTGATGGTAGTTCTTCCACATTGTGAGATTCTTTGTTTGTGCTAGGGATCAAAAAAAATATGCTATCAGTTTCAACATTAGCCAAGATCAAGTTGGTTGTCAAATTTGTTGATGATAGATGTACAATTCATGATCTATCAAACGGCAATGCCATTATTGCTTCTTGCATTTTGTGTCATGGGCTGTATAAGCTCATAGAGTATGGAAAATCTGTGAATGATTCAGCATGTGCAATACAAGATTCTCAGGCTATCTCACATGCAAAGCTTTGGCATGCATGCTTTGATCATTTGAAGTATGCTAGTTTGCTATGCCTGCATAAATCTAAAATGGTATCCTCTCTACCCAAACTTGAGGCACCTTGTAAACATTTCTGTGAAGGTTCTATTGTTTCCAAAATGCAACATTCATCCTTCCCAAAAGATGGTTAAGCTCAAGCTACTCAGAAATTGTAGCTTGTTCATAGTGATGCCTGCGGTCCTATGTAGAGACCTTCTTTTGGGAACTACCTTTCATGACTTTTAGTGATGATTTCTCTAGGCATGCATGTATCCATTGAAAGCAAAGTCCAAAGTGTTTATGTGCTTCAAACAATTTTTGGTTTGGGCTGAAAATATGTTAGGATGTAAGTTAAGCACTCTCTATTCTCATCGAGGGGGGAATACATGTCTTCTGACTTTAATGCTTTTTTGGCTAAACTTGGGATAAAACATCAGTGCATAGTGTTGTATGCACCTCAACAAAATGGATTTGCTAAAAGAAAGAACATGTCTCTCATGGAGATGGCGAGGTGTATGGTCAAAAGTCAGGCTTTACCAAATAGTTTGTGGCTTGAGGCTATTATGTGTGCAACATATGTACTTAACATGTGTTCCATCAAAGCACTAAAATCTATCACTCCATATGAAGCTTGGCATTTTTTCAAGACATCTATTTCTCATCTACGTGCCCTTGGTTGTTTGGCATATGCATTAGTGCTTGAACAACAATGCAAAAAATTAGATGATAAAGTAGTGAAATGCATTTTTGTTGGGTATAGTTCTAAAAGCAAAGGCTATCGTCTGTATCATCCATTTACTAAATGCGTTTTGGTTAGCCGTGATGTTGTTTTTGTGGAAGATGCAATTCAACCATTACTTTCATGTACTAAGGAGATGTTAGCTAGCTCCGAAGATATGTATGACACTTTGCTGCCTCTTTTTATAGGTGGATAGTCAAGTGCTAGTCCAAATAAGGCAATTTCTTAGCCTTTACCAATTCCACGTGATGTTGTAGATCATTCCATTTCTGATGCAGATTTAGACTATGCCTACATGGTTCGTTTAGACTTTGTGAGATAGCAAATTAGATGCACCTCCATCATATCATACTCGTTCAGGATCTCATAGTGCTTCTTTTGCATGAGATTACTATGCAGTGACTGCCTCTAGTCTTTGTGATCTGAATGAGCATGTTTCTTTTGATGAAGCACAAAATCCAAAAAAATGGATGGCAGCTATGCAATTAAAATATGATGGTATGATGAAGAATAGTACCTAGTCTTTATGTGATTTACCTCCAGGAAAACGCCCTTGGCACTAAATGGGTTTACAAGCTAAAGTGTAAGCCTAATGGAAGAATTGACAGGTATAAGGTTAGGCTTGTTGCAAAAGTTTATGCTCAAGAAAGAGGCATTGATTTTGATGAGACCTTTGTGCCGAATGACTATCATTTGTAGCATTTGTGCACTTACATCCCATCATGGTTGGAATGTACATCAGTTGGACATTAAAATTGCATTTCTGAATGGTGAATTACATGAAGAAGTGTATGTTTTTCAGCCTAAGTCCATAAGGAGATGATCTAACATTTTTAATTTTCTTTATAGTAGGAATAGACATCTGGGAAAGAAAGATGTAGCTAATGGGGTCAAGAACACATCTGGGAAGAGATATTTAGTGCTTCTACATTCTTGCCCTAGGAAATCACTTAGAAGAAATCCATGGACTCAATGTGATTCTTAGGTAAGTCCCTTCAAGTCTCTCAATTTCATGGATGGTTTATGCTTATAGTTATAAATTGCACTGATTAGAAATGAGCAATACTCTACATTGGGCCATATGTTGTAAGGATTTGGAGATTTCAATTACACTATCCCTTAGGCTAAAATCCTCAAAATCTATGGATCTATAAAGTCCTAAATAGATGGTCTAACATTTTTTATTTTCCCTATAGTAGGAGTAGACATCTCTTCTGTCATAATTTTTGTTCTTGGCAAGTGAATAAATAGATGCAAAAAATTGATTGTTTATCAAAAAGTTGGACAAAAGCACCCTATCAAGCTCTACTAAACTTGTAATAGACTTTGAGATGCTTGTATCAAAAAACCAAAACTTGTATATATGTTTGGCACAAAAGAAAGAAATTTCCTACATAATTGTTGTGATAGTGTTTAGAGGCCAAAATGTTCCTAATTGTCTCGAGTATGCTCATCGATTCTCGTACAATTTAGAGACTATGATTGGAGGGGTGTGACGACACTCTAGATGAAGTAGTGACCTACTCTGATATCAATTGTTGGAATTTGAGGTATGCAAAAGGACACAAACAACACAAGAAAGAAGAAGAATCTTGGGGCAAAACACAATAAAGCATGTATTACCAAGTGAATGTAGAAAAGACTAGTGACCCATTAGGGTTATAGGCTTGTATACAAGCTGGGGAAAAAACCTCCTAAAGAGGGAAAAAAGTGCCACTATGGTCCTAAGTGTGTTCACACACATCACTACCAAAGGATTTAATTTTAGCTTAGTAGAGAAAATCATAGATTTGGGTTCCAAAGAAGTCTTTACAAGCTTCTAACTCTATGATTTCACCTAGAAAAATAGATTCACCAATGAAGTTAGCAAAAAAAAAAAGATAACTCATAGGGTTTTAAAAATCCAATCACCACCATCACACTTCACTTGCCATGGTGAGTCAATCAAGTCAACAAAGGACAAAGACCAAGTGGGTTTGGGTGCTAAAAGAATCATATATGCTTTAAGAGAAAGCACAAAGAAAGACTAAACTAACACCAAAGTAAGAGCATCACTAGAAGGCTAGAAAAAACCCATAAAGTCATGAAAAATACAGAATGTTCAATAAACACATCTCCAAAAGAAGGATTTCTTACCATCTCTTGGTCATCCAATGGTTGAGTTATTTACGGATCCACTAGATTCATCACTACAAAATCTGTGCTTGATTCTTTAAGCGACATAGTAGGATTAGGAGCCTTGCCATGCAAAAACCTTGTGCTTATTGTGAAACTCTATATTTTGCAGCATTTAGGTCAAATGCACTCCTAGAATATACATTTTATCGAGAATTTATGACCATGCATAGACATTGTTGGGATATCCCATGCAAATGAGGTACATATTTGTTTTAACATAGTACTCACCATTTAAAAGTTTCTCGAAGATATATATTTACCTCTCACTTTCCTTGTGCCCACTCCATCCCACATACCCACCATGTGTTCACCTCCACCAATCCCCATCCACACCTCTTTAGTAGATAGACAAATGGCAAAGGTAATGAAGAAGCTTTGCAAGAACTCCATAGAACATCAAGGCTACAAAAACAAGGCCTCAAAATTGGATAGTGTGTATCAAGCAAACAAAAAGAAATGGAGCAAGTGCAACATGGATTAGAGCAAGAAAAGAGAATCCTAAAAAATTGTTTGTATGAAACTAGAGAACATGTGAATAGAGCATGGAAAAGCAAAGGCATTGGTAAGCACATTCACCTCTAGGGAATCCTTTTATAAAAAATAGTTACAAATTAAGATAGATGAGGTAAGTAGGCTACATAAAGAACATGGGAATATGTTGCAAGATTTCATGAGTGGGAATTTGATTACATAAATAGAAATTCTAGTCAACACGTCACAAGAACCAAGTACAGATTTCAGCATGATCAGAATGGAGTGTGGGGAATAGCATAAAGCTCAAAATGAGGATTCCAAAAGAAAAGAAAGATATTTATTATGGAAGTTGCATGGAGCAAGTGTCTATAGTGTCCTAGATCCAATCAAAGAAGTAAGGGGATGAGGGGTGATGTTTCAAATTGGGATGTGTGGTCTACGAACATCTAGCTAGTGGTTAGAGGGAGAATGAGCTGTGGTTGATGCAGATGTATCAATAGGCAGAATCGTGGGTGGGGTGTGATCTCTAAGGGTGGATCATTGTGATATATTTGGACGTATGGGCACATTGATAGTAGAACCTATGGCGGTTTGTTGATGTGCTCTTCTTTGATCATATCTCATTGACGGTCTATTCATTATGAATTGGAGTGCATCCATCACTCCTATGGTATGTGAAAGCAGATGCATGTGAAAGTAGATGCATGGTCTTGATAAAAGATGCATCAAAACCACGATTGATAAGCTCTTGTTTAATTTCACTACAAGATGATCTGAGCTAGGTGGTTGCTCTAGTTTCCTTAGTTAAACGACTGATCTCCTCAAATCATCTTCATAGATGCGAGCATCTAATCGGTTGGTTTGGATGAATTCTAATTGTGTTTTATACGGTTCTTCTTGCACTTCTAGGTAGGTTGCTTTGTTGCTAGGCGTAATTCTCTCCATGATTTATAAATTGTCTATCTCACTCATCTCTTGGCTCTTACTAGATTGGTGCTTACCTAATTGCTTTGACCAGGACTTGGCTGCGTGGTTAACACTAGCTTCGTATGATCTTAGGCCTTGTCGATCCACTTTTCCAATGTGTTTTCCTAATCTAAGGTTCATGTATTTAACCGAAATCCTTTTACTCTCCTTCAATAATCACATTTTGAGGGCTCTTCAATTATCAATCACTCATTGGTTATTTTCTTCATTAGAATCTTGTCTCACTCTGTCGTCTTCAAGAATATTTGCGTTAATCGACTTGAATGTCCAATCGTCTGATTATGTTCTTTTACCCTTAATGTTTTTTTCTTGATTATCAATGATTTATCAATCTTGAACTTGTTTCCTTTAAAGTATATCAGACTTGGAGGATTCATATCATAACCGTAACTCCTAGTTCTAGAGCTATGCATCTTACCTTATGCTATAATTCACAAATGAGTTCTAAAGCTTTCTAGCCTCAAGCCACTTGCTTGATGCCCTCTCTTGCCACGATGATACCGCAAGCCTATATTTTGATACTTGGAGACCTTGTTAGAGTCTCAAACACGCTCACTCTTGATTGATTGCTCTTGAAAAATCACCCAAAGACCATTAAAATTGACCAAAATTTTGCCAGAAATTAAAATTAAAAATTTTTCCATGTGGTCTTTTGTGAGAGGGGGGTTGTGTTGCAATAGCCCAATCTATGAAAATGAGAGTCTATGGTGGATAGAAGTCATGGAGATGAAAATGATGCAAAAATTAACAAAAATAATAAAAATTTACTTTTTAGTGTCGATATTCGACGCTCTTACAATCAGATGCTCATGGTCGAGCTATGCTCTCTGGAAACAATGCCAAATTCTCTAAACAAGGATGAGTACCACATCAAGAAACTTCACCTCCTAATTGTCAACCCATGGAGAGGTGAGGATAATATGAGGATCTTAAACAATTGATGTGAGTGAAGGGGCAGGTGAGAAGCACTCAAGATGCATACACACTCACAAGGTAGAGACAAAGAATATGAGCATCGGAAGCATATTGATCTCAAGTACAATAGCTCTCAATGAAATTACAAGTGTTTTTTCCGTAAACGGCTATCTAAGAACTTTCTAAAAAACAAGCTCTCTAGCTTGATTTATAGTTTTCTACTAGCTTTGATCAGTTTTAGACACCATGTTTGGCGTAGTTAAAAAAATAGGTTCTATAGCTAATTTGGGGGATCTAATGAGCTCCAAAAATTATGAAATTGGTATGTAGGTTCTACCTAAGCTCCTCAAGCTTGAAGAATCCTCATTTTCACAAAATGGAGCATCTAAATACAAAATTGTGTTTTGTATGTGTAAGTGTAATGATGAAAATTATTGTTTGTTGCAAAAATTAATGTTTCTTTTCTTTAGAATCAACTTCTATCTCTTGATTTACGCACTACCTATCCTCTGGTGAGTGCATGATTCCCTTTACCACTTGTTTCTCCCTATCCATGTGCAACATAAGCCTTGGACAAAGCCACTACAAGCCACAAAGTGCCGAGAACTAGTGGTGCTCACTTTGCTCGCACAGCAACAAATACCTTTTTCTATGAAGTGCTCTAATATCAGTGAAGTGGTGAAAATGTGATAGATTCTACTATAAGAGAACTTAAAAAAAAAAGATCTCAGAATAGAAAACCAAGCTCAAGGTGATATGCAAGACTTGGAAGAAGAAGTGTATATGGAGCAGCCACAAGGCTTTCAAGTTTGCAAGTATCCTACACATGTTTCCATGTTGAAAAAAGGCTCTTTATGGCCTAAGTTTTCATAATTCATGCATACTCTAAGGACTACTCACTTGTTTGTAGCAAGGAGAATGCTTAGGACTTAAAAGCTACTATAAATGAAGGATTCTGTTATGTTGTTTGGTACTTTGATAGTGGGGCAACCAAACTATTACCTCATAGCACAATTTCTTCACTTCACTTGAGCCTACCCAAAAAGGGAATACTATCACATGTGCCAACTCCTCTTATCTTGTCATGGGAGTTGGTAAGATCATTCTGACTATTGCTGATGGCAGCTCTTTTACATTTTTGGATGCTTTATTTGTGCCAGGGATATAGAAAAATCTGTTATCAGTTTCAGCATTAGCCAAGAGCGGCTTCGTTGTGAATTTTTTGATGACAGATATACAATTCATGATCTATCAAATTGTGATGTCATTATTTCTTTTGGCATTTTATGTCGTGGGCTATATAAGCTCATAGACTATGGAAAATCTATGAATGATTTAACATGTGTAGTACATGATTCTTAGGCTATGTTAGATGCAAAGCTTTGGCATGCATGCTTTTTCATTTGAATTTAGCTAGTTTGCTATGCTTGCAAAAATATGAAATGGTGCCCTCTTTGCCCAAACTTGAAGCACCTGGTAAACATGTTTGTGATAGTTGTATTTTGGGCAAAATGAAGCATTCCTCCTTCCCAAAAGATGGTTAAGTTTGAGCTACTAAAAAATTGCAGCTTGTTCACAATGATGTTTGTGGTCCTATGCAGACAACTTCTTTTGGGAACTAGCTTTACTTCGTGACTTTGATTGATGATTTTTCTAGGAATGCAAAAAGCAAAGTCCAAAGTGTTTATGTGCTTCAAACTGTTTTTTGTTTTGGCTGAAAAATTTTTAGCATGTAAAATGGGCACCATCCGTTCTGATCGAGGGGGGGGGATATATGCCTTCTGACTTTAATTCATTTTTGGCTCAAGATGGGATAAAACATCAGTGTAACGTGCCATATACACCTTAACAGAATGGAGTTGCTAAAAGGAAGAATAGGTCACTCATGGAGATGGTGAGGTGCATGGTCAAGAGTCAGGCTTTTACCACATAGTTTTTGGCTTGAGGCTATTATTTGTGCACCATATGTACTTAACAGGTGTCCCACTAAAGCATTGCAGTCTATCACTCCATATGAGGCTTGGCATGGTTGTAAGCCATATGTTGCTCACCTGCTTGTTTTTGGTTGTCTCGCATATGCATTAGTGCCTGAACAACAACATAATAAATTGGATGATAAAGCATGGAAATGTAATTTTGTTGGATACAATTTTGAAAGAAAAGGCTATCATCTGTATCATCCATAGACTAAACACATTTTGGTGAGCCATGATGTTGTCTTGGTGGAAGATGCTATTCAGCCATTAATTTCATGTACTAAGGAGACATCAATTAGGTCCAAAGACATGTATGACGCCTTGCTTCTTCCTCTTTTTACAGATGTAAAGTCTAGTGCTGGTCCAAATGAGGCAACATTTCATCCTTTACAAGTTTCATGTGATGATGAAGATCAATCCATTTCTAATGCAGATTTACATGATGCACTTGTTGATGAGAGAACTGATATAGAGGAGGCAAAAACTATGCCTAAATGGTTGGTGTACACTTTGTGAGATAGCAAAGTAGATGCACCTTTGTCATATCATACTCGTTCAGGCTCTCATAGTGCCTCTTTTGCATCAAATTGCTACACTATGGCTGCCTCTAGTCTCTGATGAGAATGAGTATGTTTCATTTGATGAAGCACAAAACTCTAAAAATTGGATGGCTGCTAGAAACTATCTTGATCTTTGTCAAAAAGGTACCCATTGAATCTCCTTCATTCATATCCTCACCTCTCTAATTGTCTTTGGAGGTAATCAACACGAGCCTCATTTCTTTCTTGGTATAGTATTGTAAGAGTATCCTAAGCATTTGTTGTTGTTTTTCAAGAGTGAATATGAGGAATAAAGGCATGTTTGACATATAACACTATCAATGCATGTGCATGTGTGTCTCTGCCATCCTAGTGAAGTTGTGTTGCAATAGGTGCAATAAAAACTATAGCATCACAAGGAAACTAAATATCATCATCTTCAACAACATCTGCATATTTGCATGTGTAGTAGGAAATTTTTCAATACCTTGCACAATATTCCACAAGACTTTTTCCACCAATACATGATGCATCATGTATGCCCACAACGAGTAATTAGAACCATCCAACTTATCCTCAATAGCCAACATATGGAATACATAATTGATTTCATTTATGGATAGTGACTAAGTATCCTGATGCAAAAAATTGACCATATCTCAAAAACAAAAATACCCAATTGAGCTTTGCTAGAGCTATCGTAGACTTTGAGGCGCTTGTACTAGGAAATTGGAAACTATATATATATATATATATATATATATATATATATATATATATATATATATATATATATATATATATATATATATATATATATGTGTGTGTGTGTGTGTGTGTGTGTGTGTGTGTGTGTGTGTGTGTGTGTGTTTGTCCATCCCCCCCTCTCCCTACGCTATAGTGCCTTCCCCACCCTCCTCGGCTTCCATCATCGCCCCCTCCCCATTCTACCTATTGCCCACCCTCTGTTCCTCCTCTCACGACCCCCACCCCCCTTATTTTATTCGCCCTCCCCCCTCCTTCCCTTCGCCACCTTCCCCTCGTCGGCCTCCCCCCTCCTCCCTACACCCATTCTCCTGCTCCCCCCCCCCCCCCCCACCAATCATCCCTCCTTTTTTTCCCCCTCTACCTCGACTCCCTTTTGTTCCCATCCCTATCTTGGTTGGATTCAACTCCAATTGTGGATAGTGGTTTAGCCTCTTTTTTATCCTTCTCCCTTCTCATCTAGTGTACATCAAACACAGATGGCCATGGAAACCGACCCACGAAGGACTCATATGAAGCCCCCTCGACCAACTCCACTCCATCGACCATCTGACTCTCCCTTACTGATTAGGGTAGAGGGAGTTTGATCTCAAAAGTTGAATGCCTACAAGCATCATCAGTTATCTACAAAATTATCAAACTGTACCCTAGCCATGGCAGGCTCAGGCACCTTCTCCAAAGCAACTTGCTTGCAGAGGTGGGCACGCTAGTTGATATCTAGAGCCTTGGCCACAACTTCTATCAGGTTGAGCTTAGATCTTTAGAGGCCACCACAAGGATGATCGCATTATCACCCATTGTGGTTCGGGCTGTTCAAGCCTACATTTGCCCTTGGACTCATGGCTTTGACCCATTGGTAGCCTCCTCTTTAGCCTTCATTCCCAGGGAAGCACACAAGTTTCTGGTGATGGCCTGCTTTCCTGGCCTTAGGCATGATTATTTACCCATATTGTCTTAGATTGGTGGGTCTCTTGGTGCCTTCTTGGAGGTTCCAAAGACTACGACCTCTATGGTGGCCAAGGTGATGAATCTTCCTTAAGTTCGGATTCTTATCTTTGACGCTGTATAGCTTCCATCAAAGATTGAGCTTTTTCTTCTTTCAAGCAAGTGGTTGATTCAGAGGGTTGAGTACTCGGGCCTTTTGAATCAGTGCTTTGTGTATCATAAGTTTGGTCACCTTGGGAAGGCATGCCTCTTGAGGACTAGACATCATACCAGATACATGTTAGGGAAGGCAACTCAATGGCCACCTGAGTAGGTGCCTCATCCCCCTTCTCCCTCCTTGGCTTCTTTTGGATCCTCACCTCAAGAAGAGGGTGGGTCTCATTGCCACATTGATGCCTTGACTGCCATGATTGACTCTTCTTCCTCTGGCCTAGGTTGGCAGCGACCTAGGGGATAATAGCAGTTTGGATGGAAGCCTCATTCGATTACCTATGAGAGATTTGTTCCCATGGGGAACTCGTTCAATGCACTTCAGGAGGACTTCCGTGTAGGCCCTTGACATTATGCTGGACAAGGGACACCCATCTGATATTCCCTCTTCTTTGGTGCCCTCATCTAGGCCTTCATCCTCGGTTCCCACCATACTAGTATCCTCCATTGGGCCCTCCTCTTCTTCGAGACCCCCTTGATAGCCTGATACTTCTCCTCTTGGTCCTTGGCAATCCCTCGACATTGACTTCTTGGTGAGTCGGGTGGTCCATGAGGGTGAGTCTCCAACATGTCCTACTTTCTCATTGGACTTTGTTGCCCTTGAATGCTATACCTCTAGGACTAGTGAGTTTCGACTACCATTTGTGGGGTGAGAGCTTTGGGTATAAGTTCGTGATATTTTTTGTGAACAAGAGGATTTTCTTGAGACACCCCTGAGGTCCATGTCATGGCCCTTCCCCCAACCAAACTGCCTTGAAGGCAGCCGTTGCTTTCTTGTTACCCTTCTCTTGGGAAGGCACTGCATTTTGTTGGGTTTCCTTGCCATCTTGGGGAGGCACTACATGTAATTGGGTTTTCTTGTCATCTTGGGGATCTTGACCTCATTGACCTATTCATGAGAGCTTGGGATATAGCTCAACTTTTTTTTATTCTAGGTAGAGAGAAGAGTTAGCTTATTTTGTATGTGATTGTGGATACTCAGATTGCTCCCAGGTACATGTATATACATGAGGACAAGATTGGCTTAGAGAAGGCATAGGTGATTGGTGAGTCTACTAGCTTGGTCAATGCAAGGTTCTAGCAGAGCAGTTGGCTTCATATTGTGGATCTTTAGACTCTAGTTACTCCCTATCCAAACATACCTAAATGGATCAGTTCTCTATTGAGCAACATCTTGGTTTGCCTCGTCTCCATGATGGTTCTCTCATGGAATGTTCAGGGACTCGACATGCCTCGTTCTAATGCTACAGGGCTCACCTTTAGTAGGAGCTTTGTCAATGTTTAGTTGGAAAATCCATTGATATTATGATGCTTCAAGAGCATCATCTTTCATTGAGCCATATGCAACAATGCTGACGGCTTTTACAGAGACATGGGGAGGCTTTTTGGTCAGCTAGGTATGGACCAATGGCTCTTAGGGTTCCAGGTATATGTGTCGGGGAGTCCTTGCAGTTAGTGATTGTGTATAGAGGAGAGATTATCCTTAACAGGGCCATCTGGATGATTTTACTACGTGGGGACAAGAGATATGGATTCTTAACTTTGTATGCCCCACACAAAGTACTCATGCCACTTTCTAGTCCCATGACACTGATGCTATTCTGTTTGATGATGTTTGGTGTGTTGTGGTTGACTTCAATATGATTGAGGTGCCTTAGGATCATTCGGGGGTAGTCAAACCACCACGCATGGCTTTGAGCTTGGGGCTTGGGAGAGACTATGCTTGACCTTGAGGTTGTGTGATGTATGGCACATTGAGGGTCTTATCAGAGAGAGAGAGAGAGAGAACCTCCATTTTTCTCACTCCAACAAGCGGATTGGAGGGATGAATCTCTCCCAAATTGATCGCATATATGTCCGTGATGTATTGGTTGATTGTGGTGGTAGGACCTGCATTGTAGTGGGCTCTTGCTTTTCTAATCATGTCCTTGTGGTTGCTTCCTTTGCAAAGGGGGGCACCAGAGGCCCTATGATGATGCAGATTTTTGAGCATATGAAGCTTGATGGGTGCTTGATTGAACAAATTGAGGTGATTTGGTCCTAGCTACCTTGGGCTCACAGATGATAGGCTCATTTCCTTGCTATTGGCTTGTAGATGATGAGTTCCTTTTTTCATGAGGAGAGTAGTCAGTGGTCGGCTCGGATCCACTAGAGCGAGCAATGCCTACACAGGGGCATTGCCTACCTTTAGCAACTCTTGGAGCACCAATCCGATTGTGAGTGGATTGGCTCACAACTTGCCCAGGCATTATTTGTGTGTTGTTTCCTGGCCCTAAGTGTTAGAAGGATTTTCTTCATCAGCGGCTAGTCCTATTTGCTCTTGCTACTGGTGGGCCTTGGCCATCCAAGATAAGATGGATCTTCATTAAAATGAGGCTTATGGGATTCTCGCGATGGAGTGAGGACCATTATTATTCAATCTTAGGAGAAGCTTCAACCCGCCCTTGTTCAGTTCCCACCCTCCTATATTGAGGAACAACTCTTTCAACCTATTACTGGGGATCCCCTCATCCGCATAGAGAGGGCATTCATGGTTGGTTCTCCCTTCATGTTTCTTAGGGAGAGTTTGCTAGAGGTCCTAGGCATAGTGTGGCCGACTAGTTCAGCTTTAGGAGCCTCACCAAGAAATGGCAATAGGATAGATGTACGAGGATGTGCATTGCAACCTAGATAATCAAGGATGTTGAGGCTTCTATTCAGAGAGACTCAGATACTTAGGTCAATCCATCACATCAGGTAGCCTAACTGGGAGCCTTCACTCAGATGGAGCTCTTGAGTGTTGCATGGGGCCTTAATCCATATGGGATCCTATTCTTTGAGATTGGTGAGGAGGGACGGTTGATCAGTTCTTCTCTAGAGTTTGAGATCATGGCAAAGTAGACCTTTCAACTAATTCGGGGAGTTGGCATATGTGCCAACGATTGGCACATTGATCTTGATGTGACGGACATTCGGGCCCATTTTGGTTGGCGTCTTTGAGCATGGGAGGCTCATCCATTATCTCACCTTTCTTGGGACCCAAGGGAGTGGCAATGGCATGATCCTTTTTCCCTTCTGAAGGCCCGTGCTATTCTGTTCTTTCAGTACTTTTCTTGATTGGGGTGGCAGATCATTCAGCCACACCATCGAGTCATTCCTGCTACGACTGAGTCTTGGTGACATGGTGGGCTCATAGAGGTATTCCTCTTGTCCTCCTAGCATCGAATTTGGGGTGCTCAATAGTCTCGTCGGGTTATCCTTTTTAGTGGTTGGTGGCTCATAAGAGCATTGCTCTTGGCACTTGGCTGAGCTATGGGGGAAGGCCTCCAAATTCCATAGGTTGTGCCTTTCACCTGGACTCTCAATTTGGGACTATAATTTGGCACAACAGATTTGGTGGTGGGTTTTGCAACTTCTTACCACACGGGATGGAACCATTTCATTCAAGGCTTGATCCTCAACTGTTGGATGTAGAGCACATGTAATGATTCATGTCTCAGAGGCATCTAAGATTTAAGTCATTATCTATCCTTCAATGGAGCCTCTAATCCAAGGGTCAAAAAGGGATGGCACATTTTCAAAGAAGGAAAAGATTATATTCTTTGAAAATTTTACAAATCCAATGGCTCTTGTTCAAAGTTGCTTTGACTTTTGCCAGTCAACCTTTGCCTTTCAATCATTAAGCTAGTCAAAGGGTCTAATTCATTTATAGGACTTCCAAATTCAATCTCATAACTAAAACCACAAATTTTAGGTGTTTTTCATCCTGTTTGACCACACAAAAATAAGGCAAGCCTATGTCTAGTCCATATGATTAAGATACTACATTATGGTCACCACCTTCCTCTCCTTGATCCATTCCTAATCACTTCTTAATCTAAAATCCCATGCAAGTTTTATTTTTTCCCCTAATGATGAAAACTAAATCATAAACCTATTTCCATAAGAAGGGCAAATCATTTACAATACTCAAGGCCAAAATGTTGAAATAAAGGGTCAATGTATTGTTTAGGACAGAAAGCAATGCGTCCATCACCTTAGAAAAATTGAATGCCTAAAAAATCATGAAGAGGCATGTAAATCAACCTTAAACTAAAAAATATGCATCTCATTAGGACCAATGAGAAGCATGTCATCTACATTAAAAAAAACTATAAGAATTGTATCATGTGCACACTTTACATAAAGGTGTTTTTTGTTGGATTATTTTGAAATCCATGCGCTTATAACTAGGCATGCATTTTCTCATACCAAGCATACAATGCTTAGCTTAATCGCTACAATGCCCTCTTTAACATGCACACTTTGTTTTCATACCCTTTTTCATAAAGCCACAGACTCAAAAACATATACCTTTTCATGCAAGATCCCATTTAAATATGCATCTTTAATATTGACCTGATTTAAAAATTTCAACCATTGTGATCTATAAGTTTACAAATGTTATGAAAAGTCAGCCTATGACATGTCGGAGCAAAGATCTCATCAAAATTAATGCCCTTTTCTTGAGTGTAATCTTTATGTACAAGCTTGGCCTCATATCGAAAATACCATTAGGCTTGCATTTCATTTTGTAAACCCATTTACTACCAATGGCATTCATGCTAGGAGACAAGTCAAATAAAGTCCAAGTACAATTTTTCATAATAGCAAGAGTTCAAATTGCATAGTGGTCATCCAATTTTATGATTTTTGTGCTTCATCAAACAAAACATGCCCATTCTCATCATAAAGGCTAGAGATAGCAATTTCATATCAATCAAATGCAAAGGAAGGACCATTGAAGACTAAGAAAGTACGAATAGGCAAATATGCATCTAACTTACTATCTCTCACATTCTGCACCAACCATTTTGACATAGATTTAGCCTCATCAATATCTTCTCTCTCATCAATAAGCTCATAATGAGTATTTGCATAAAAAATGGAATGATTTGTATTCTCCATCAAAACTTGCATAGGTTGAGAAATTGCCCACTTGAAGATACATTTGATTTTCCTACCAAAGAAAAGAGACAACAAGATGTCATACCCATATTTTTAGCATGTCTCTTTAACACATGAAAGTAAAAAGGTTGCATTGCATCCTCCACAAAAACTAAATCTACATTAATTAAAATTTGTTTAGTTTGTGGATGGTACATGTGATAGCCTTTGCTATAGAATGATATCCAACAAAAGTACACTTCATAGCCTTATGATCCAAATCCATGTGTTTTTGTTCAAGCATTAATGCATATTCTAGACAACCAAAAACATGTAGATGAGCAAAAGATGCCTTGCAACCATGACAAGCCTCATTAGGATCTACAGACGATAATGCCCTTATAGGGCACGTGTTAAGTACATAAGGAGCACACATTATGGCCTTAAGCTAGAAACTATGAAATAATTCTCGACTTCTAACCATATACCTTGACATTTCCATGAGACCTAATTTTCCTCTTCGCATCGCCATTCTATTGTGGTGTATATGGCACTATACATTGGTTTTTATCCAGTATTCATTCAAAGATGCATTGAACTCAGAAGACCTACACTCCCTTAATTAAAATGTAGCATGCCAATTTTATAGTATGCTAGATTTTCAACCATAAATATAGATTTTTTTAATCACATAAACACTTAGGACTTTAATTCTAGTCCAGTGGGCCCATCTATGCCCAAGAAATCAGCTCAAAGTAAAGGTAATTTTCAAAAGATGATGTTTGTGTAGGACCATAAATGCCACTATGAACAAGCTAAAATTCTCATTCAACTCTTATTGTACCATGTTTAGGATAAGAATAATCCAAAATGTAGCCCTCACATACCTAGTTGGATGATCCCTCAAGTTTAGGCAAAAAGTGCACCATATTAGACGTTTGCAGGTTTAGTATGTGCTAAATTTAGATAAAGAAAATATGCATGCCAAACTTTTGCATATGAGATGACTTGTAAATCTTGTATTTCATATGCATAAATATTTATAGATTTTCTATAGTTTATGAGGTTATTGAGCTCATGACACAACATACCAAATGCAATAGTTTTTTTCATTAGAGAGGTCATGAACTATACAGATATGATGAACAAACTTTACTGTCAAACAAATATTGGCTAGCTCTCACATTGATAACATAATTCATCTTGATCCTTGGAACATAAAAGGCATCTGATAGTGGGAATTGCTTGTATTAGTAGCCACAAGCTAACTTTTCCAAGTCTCAAGATATAGACTTGTTTGCACATGTGATAGTATTCCCATTGGAGCTATGCTCAAGTGAGATGAAGAAATTCTATTGCAAGGTAATATGTTTGATTGCACCACAACATGCAATGTTCATGAGTTGATGGATCATAATTACATTTTGTAGTAAATGCCCATTTTGCACTAAGTTGGAAGACTCATTCTTAGAAGAAAAAGTGTTTACAACAACCATTCTTGACTCTTTCTTATTTGCCTCTTTGGCAATAAGTTTAGGACACTTCTTGATGATATGATCATTTTCCTTATAATATTTTCAAAATTCTTTCTTCTTGTTTGCTTTCTTCTCATCTTTTTGTTTGCTCTTTAATTCAGTAGCATTTACAAATTTCTACTTGCTAGAGGAAGAGATACATTTTTCCTTGCCCCTCTAACTAGCAACTTTGTCAATCGATTGATCCTTTGCATATTTGATCTTTGTGAGAAAATTTTCCATCGAATAACATTCATTCATATGAGGATTCTCAAATTGTTTTTGAAGGTAAGCAACATAATCCTCCATTATTGTTTTATATAATGTGGCAAGAGTATGCTAAGCATCCTTTGTCGATATGCATGACCATATATGAGGCATGGTGGCATGCTTGATAGATAAAGCAAGCAATACATGTTCCTTTGCATGTCAACCATCCCATCAAAGTTTCTATGTGATGGCCAAGGGTGTTTTTGATGTAGATGACATGGTCAAAATTGGAGTTGCAAGAAGACTCAAAATAGGAACTACACGTGATCTCAAGCCTAAAACATCATCAACACCACAAATATATCTATAATAGAATGTATTCCAACACCCTCCATAATACTCTACAATCCTTTGCAACCTATACATATTGCATCATGTATGACCTTAATGTTCCAATCATGCTACTTTCGAGTTTTGTTCATTTTCAACCATAAGAAGTTGTACATCGATCACCCCCTACATCATCATCCTTACTAATGGTTACATATTTACATCCACTTCAAGTCACATTGCTACTAGAATTCGTGATTCAATTGAGGTTTGGCCTTCACACATTCATGTACATGAATCGATTCATCAAATGGTCTCTTGAATTCCAAATTCACAAAGGGGTGCAAGGTTGGAGACACTATGGTGCTAACTTGTAGTTTTGGTGTTCTTTTGGGTTCTATCGATGTGCATCCTTGATGTGCAATTGGAATAAGTAAGTCATTAGTGTCAACAAAAAATGTTATCACAGGAGTTATGTAATTCATTTTCATAGGCATATGTATAGAATTTATTGGTGAACTTTGGAATGTGGAGGGAAGATGCAATAGATATAGGACTGGGTACTAGAGGTTCATCCATTACCACATCTTCTATGTTGGGAAACTTTTGAATTTAGATCAAATTCTTCCCATTTTTCATCATCATCATCATCTTATGCGAGAATTACAGGTGTGGATGTTGGAGGTCAAGCCTTCGATTTGTGGTTCGTGCTCTTTCTGAACCCCTCATTGTGGTGTGCAACTAGTTTTGGGAGTGGGATCACTTACTTGTTTCTTCATCTTGGGGACTATTACTCCTTTCATGTACTCTGTGATTTAATTGTTTAGTGGATCTAGTTGTAATTTGTTTCTTGCATTCAAAGCAAGATATATCAAAATGGTCAATGTCAATCCCCCATTTAGTATATGCTTACAATGCCACTATTGAGCTTCCATAAGTCTTTCCTGAATGTACGAGGTCAAGTTGATTTGATTTCTCAAATTTTTCATGGCATGAGACAATGTCAACTAGACAATAATTTTCTATGGTGTCATGTATATATATTCATTGTTGGAAAACAAAAATGTTGATGTACTAAACAAACTACAGTTTCAATGTTTGCTTTGTGTATCCCTTCAATGTTTTATGTTTTGGATTATAATATCCATCATCCTTTAGATATGTAGTTCCATCATTTACCCATCCTGAAGCCTCCTTGATTAATTCATGAGAAAACTTCACTGCCCTGGTGATTCCACTAATATCCTTCACATGAGTGATTAGCACTGCATTTGTTTCTTCATACAGATAAATATTGCCCATCACTTGTGCACAATAGCCGTGATCCACCATATAAATTGGAAGTTGTAGATATTGATATATGGTTGCTACTATCCACACATCATGTACACTCAAGAGTGTTTGTATCATTGTGAACTCTTGAGATAATGTTACAAACTAGTGATTTGTATCCATAATCTAGATGGTTGCTCAAAAGATGTGTTCATTGATTGGTTCACCTTCCATCCAATGCCTTTCTTGCTTTAGTTATACTATTAGGAGGAAATAATGGAGCTTTATCTCACTTTTGTAATCCCATCTGTGAAGGCGAATCACTTGAATGTTGTAAGTGCCCAAGCATTCATTTAATGGAAAATTTTCACCATGGATTCGTTATCATTAGTGACTCGTGTGACAAAAAAGATTAATAGTTCATATTGTTGGGGGCTAGGTTTCACCATTCTATAATCTGAGGAGTTTATGGAGACTTAGTCCTGAAAACAAGCAACTGGAATGGCTAGAAAATGGCTTGCTAATCATTATGGACACATTAAATTACTTCTAAAAGGGGGGTTCAAGAGTAGCCACTTCTTAAGGAAGAGGTCACTCTTGTTATACAAGCTAATTGTCGCTCCTACTTCTATGAGAAAGATGACTCACGTACACTCTAAAATGCTTAATGAGTGAGTGTACTATATCTATTTAACCAAATTGCCTTGGCTCCTTCAATCAAGGGCTTCTCTTGTAACTCAATGATGATATGCACACCTTCAGCTCTAACATCATGCAATCTCCCTTCTTGTTTTGCAATAGTGCCTTGCAAGTTCGAGATTGTTTGTTCAAGTGTTCTAATTAATCCTTGCACCATTTCTACTTGGTCCTTTGCAATTCCTTGTTCTATTGTTGCATAGTCTGTATCATCTCCTTTAGATGTTGGTTTTCATACCAAAGGTCCTGAAATTCCAAGGGTAATAAAGAAAAAGGCTGTCAGACAAAAGCCATTAAATTAACAGGGCCTTCCATTCCATATCACTGCCAATATTAGTAGACAAAAAATCCAACAAGAAGAGAAGCTCTGATTACAAGTACATCATGGAGATAATGGATCTCTTTAAATCGCCCAAGTCAATCAAACTCAAATTTGACATCATGAAATAAGAGAGAAACTCCCTAAGGTAAGTCCACTCAAGGCTTCAACTCAAATACCAAATATGGAAGCATAAAGTGAAACAAACACTTCCACTTCATCCCTAGAAATTCATCCCTTCAAGAGGAATAAATTGTGTTTTGCATGGCTTTCGATGAGGTTTATAGAGCTAGGATGGTACTTGAGATTAGCTATCAAGTATAGGTACTTGTAGAAGATGTTTGATTAAAAGTACACTACACATCTTCCACTTTTTTCTAATTATCATACATGAATATTAGGTGAATTATCTCAATACCTAGACTCCATATCTTTTCATATTTGGCATGTCACTTCAGGTGCCTTAGTTTATAGCATTGTAATGTCACAAAAATGTTCTCCGCCCAATCATATTTGGCACTTTCCAATCACCTAAGCTACTGTGGTTCTAGCGACCTTGTAGCACTTATGAAGGATTCCAGAATAGAAGAGTATCAATGGTTGCCGTTTCACAACTTTCAAAAGGATGTGATTTTAGGACGACTTCCATTAGAAAAATTACAGCTCCTTAATACTGTTTAAGCTCTATCATAGAACAGGATCATTCATTGAGATTCCCATAGATTATGTACTTTATCTAGATTTGCTCATAACTTTAGGTAGGAGTTATTAATCTTTTGCCGCCGCAAAGAGAATCTCAACGTGCTTGAAATTAAGCTTTGTGGAGCTTGAGGCCAAAAGGTCACAGATTCAAATGCCTCATAAGTAAATCTCTCAGTAAGAACTATAAGCAAAAATACATGCACATATTTCGTATCTGATGGCTTGTCTTTTAAAGAAGCCCATGCGATAATCGCTTGTAAAAGTGATCATAGCACCAGTGCCTCCAATTCCATCCGTATGTGGAATTAGATGGTCACAAGCAACCTAACGTTGCTAAACCTTTCCAATCGAAAGGTCCTGGATCATAAAGCTCCGACAGAGTAGCTATTTTCCTCCAACTTTTTATCTTGCTTTCCTCCAATTTAATATGTACGATAAGCACATCCCAAAACAACAAACAATGCTCTAATTCCTTGCATCGACAATGCCATCTGTGGAGTCTGAAACTCAATTGTTTTAAAGACGAGCCTCATTGAGCAAATAATAATAAAGTTTTAAAAAACACACACACATTACCCTGCTTAACGTGAAACCCAACCTTCAAACATAGAGAGATGAAGAAAGTGCCTTCATTGCATATCCCAGAGGAAGAGCAGTTCGCGCATTAAGCTCTTCACATGAAGCTCTCAAAAACATGACTTTCCCGCAAAAACCACCCACTCTAATCCTATTTGTTGGAAAAGCTTGAGCTCTCAATTATTACGTATTCAGCGACCAAGTATCGAAACTGTATTTCCTCTCAATGTCTTGGGTGCCATTTCCTCCCTTTCACATGTTGCGAATACAAAAATCAGACCAACTTTAAGAAAGAAACAAATTGTTGAAACCAAGCAGTTACAATGGGTCTTGATGTGGATATTCCAAAAATTAAGACAGATGTGAAGTGGAACAGCCTCCAGATGAAGATAAAACTCTGACTCATCCTGCTAAAGGCCATGTTAGAATCGGAGCACTGCCACCCTTTCTATAGGGAACTCATTGATAGAGAGGGACACTATCAAAGAAAGATAGGTTTTTGATAGTCCAATGGTAAGTGAAGTAACTGCCTTGAACATATTAAGTTCCAAAGCTTCGATCCCCTGCATCTCCAAGCCCAGGAACAATGAACCTACATACCACCAAAGCTGTCATACCACCTACTGGCACATACATAAGTTTGAATCTACAGCGTCTAAAAATTTGTAAGGCCTTATTCCTTACTATCACATATCGTCATCTGCTTGAAGTAAGTATCAAAAATAACTCTCACCCTTTCTCATTCAAAGAAGGATCAATGATTCCAGTATAAACTCGCAAGCTGTCAAAGTTCAGGTTACAATAAACGACAGGATTTAGAGACCCGACTATTTAATCAATCTCCCTAAGAAGGTCAGAGACATACCCTGGGAACCTCTCTCCCAGAAGCTTTAAAGCAGGTGGAGCTGCTACAGCAGAAACCTGCCATAAAAAAAACCATATTCGATAAGTCAGAATTAGAAAATTGCTGAATTAATAGCTGTGACATGGCCAAACAATCCTTGTGATTGAGAGCTTTCATCTCAGATCAAAGTCTTGAAACATATTTGCAAAATGGGAAGGTGGAGGTTGGGGGGGGATGCATACACTAAAAGACAATTTAGCTTTCAATCAGCATAGGGTACTGGGTGATGCATTTTATAGCAAACAAATATCTCACCACACGAATAAGCCTGTGATCAACGTTCCGCTCCTTCAAAAGGTCAATGGTAGCGACCATTGTTCCACCTACAAGATTAAATGCAGTATATTGAAACTTGTTCTTAAATTTTCTGATAGCACAAGCTGTCAAATGGATTTTTTTCCCATTCAGAAGCTGTCCCAGGAACTACATATATCTACAAACAAGCACTAGTCTATCCAGTCACCTGTTGCAAGCATAGGGTCAGCCACAAGGATCCTTGCATTGTCTGGAAAACTTTCTGGAAGCCTGAGTGACCAAATAAAAGTTCACCACAATACTTTAGATCAGCAGAACGCAATCTATTTCATTACTTACTTGTTAAGATATAGTCTGGGCTTCAATGTAATTTCGTCACGCTCAAACCCTATTCATAGATGCATCCAAAACAAGATGGATATTATTATTATTTATTTATTTTCTACAGCAAATTATCAACAAATGAAGGTGATGAAATACTATACCAATATGGTAGGTTTGTGCTGCAGGAAGAACAGAGGCAATATGCTCAACAAGCACTAAACCTGCCCTGAGTATGGGTATCACCTGTGGAATATCAACAATCAGTGTGGGGGGCCAAAAATTTTGCAATCATGTACATGGCATTTGTATAAAAGCGTTTCCATGAGAGTCATCAATCAAACAGCACCCCACTTATGTTGAGAAAACTTTGCAACATGAACATAATGCAATAGTATTGTCTTAAATGTTGGATGGATCAATAATAAAAATACTCATTAAGAGTACAACATGCTGTACATGTTTCCTACGATAGCTACTTTGTTAAAATAGGAAGGTTCAAATTTCTCGCAGCTGACAGAAAGGATTGACTTTCTCAAATATGATAAGATCAGAGTTGGAGGACACAAATTCATCTTGACTTCGAGGCCTTAACCATGCTACTCATTATTTCTAGGAACACTGATACGTAATATCAGATTTTCTTTTCCATGATACAGTGAAAACTAGAACATTGGCCTATGGTGTACCCTTGTTGTGCCTGATATATCTGCAGGCTGAAACGATTGAACTAAGTCATGCAAGCTGCACAAGTTCTTTTTGTACTCCAACTGAGAACCAACTTAAGTAGACAGGATGAATGCATAGAGAAAAGGTTAGAAAGCAAATGATTCATCAATGAATTGTGTCTCCCCATTCACTCCACACCATGTGGTAGAGGTCTGTCAAACCAATTGGCACAAGTTCAATTTCCAGGTTACAAATGTGTCCCACCCGCTCCTGACCATTGGTGAAATTCTCAACTGTCATGGCTAGCTTTCTTCTTTTCGCTTTTTTGCTTTTATTCTTTTTTGTGGAAAGGGAAAAGAAGGAAAACATGGGGCTTAGGATCTCTTTATTCATATCTGTTAGCCCAAGAGCAAGATAGATATCAGAAACACTTACATACACACAGCAAGAGAGCATACACACGTGAGTAACGAAGCCAAAATTAAAATGACTTCAAATTACAACAATAGCAAATACAAAGATACATCAACACTACAAATCAACTATCTACTCAAGTACTCAAACAGAACCTTCAGGGTAGGTGAAGAACAGGCCGAGGAACAAGAAGAGTCTTAGGGTGGAGAAGATATGGCTGAAGTATAGATGCCCACAAGTCCTCCAAGCATAGTGCACAGAGAGATTTGAATCAAAGATTTAAATCGGGATTTAAATCATTTAAATCATAGAGGTTTAAAAATAAAAAATAAAAACCACGGTTTTTATTCACTTTGAGAGATTTTTATTTTTGCAAACATAAACTATATGTAGTCTATTTAGTATTCTGTAGTATGAAAATTATTCCTATTCAACCCCTCTTTTATTTGTATACATGAACTCTATTTAGTATTGTGTAGTGTGAAAACTATTCCTCGTTCTGAGTCCTGACTTTCATATACATCCTAATATCAATGAAAGGTTCTGAAAGTTAAAACTTTAAACCCAGCATCCTCTGCCTATCCGGGTGTTGATACGTGATCTATGTCACTTTTAACAGAGATTCATCATGGATAACCTCAAAATTCAACACTTTATTACGGTGTTTTTGCATTTATAACAAGTATACAACTTACATAAAGGTTTGAGAAACATATACCAGCATATAGAAGCTATTTTTTATTCACATATCAGTAAGATCACCTTTAGTGATCTGCATATCTTGTAAATGGCATAAAGTGGAAGCATTATCTACATATGCATCATCAGCATCATCTCAAATAGTAGCACATAGAATGTCCTCCGTATCCGACAACTCCTCAATGAATACACTGGAGGTCACATTGGCCTTCTCCTTTCCTTTGTCCTTGAAGTTGTCATATGCCTCATTCTTAGTATCTGTCTTTTTTTTGTCACTTGTGTTCTTCTTTCTTTCTAACTCTTCTCTGTAATACCTGCAATCTGGCTTCTTGTGACCTTTTCTACCACATTGGTAGCAAGCCACATCACTTTTACATTCATTTTTGCTTCTGTTCCTCTGTGCACTTCCATCTTTCTTTTATGTTTTACCTCTGGCCATATTTGTTGAACCGCTTCCCTCTCCACCTGTTTTTCTTCTAATCTCTTCAATGAGAATACAGCCCCTCACACCATCAAAGGTCTAGTTGGGGTTATTTGCAGTGAAACAACTAACATTTGCTAGCAATCAAGGAGTGACATAAGCAAGAAAAGAGCTTTTAGCTTGTCTTTAAAAGCT
>CM035416.1:9106311-9243811 GCA_020310875.1 Ceratopteris richardii
AGTGTAGAGAAGGAGGTTGTTGATAAGGTATTCTACTCAGGACATGGCCTCTTTGAGGTAATTCTCAATGATGATGCGATCAAACTTCAATTTCTGGAACAACAAACAATATTTCTTTGCGGTCTCATGGTTCACGTCTTTCCTTGGAAGCCGGTAAAAGCGATGAAAGAAGAGCTTTTGTACAAGTGTCCTGTTTGGGTGGAGTTGATAGACCTACCTTCCTTTCTATGGAATAGTATTGGACAGGTGGCTAAGGTTTTGGGGAAGTTATTATATACTCCTTCGATCTCTGCCCCTAATAAGAACAGAATTTGTGTCATGTGGAATACCTCCAGGCCATTTCCGAGGACTCTTGATATTAATGTACCTAATGTGGGGAGAATCGTTATTTATCTCAAGTGGGGAAGCATGGCTCGGTCTTGCTTTCATTGTGGCAACTTAGGGCATTACTCAAAAAATTGTCCCACTTTAAAAAGTGAAGGAGTCAACCTTATTCCTGTGTGCCCGGGTAGTAAAGTTCTCGTACCAGAAGAACAAGTTTTTGGAAGACCAAGGAATATGCATGTTACTCTCAATTCTCGCAACAGTGATGCTTTGAGACCTCCACCTCCTCTAGGTATTGGTAATAAAGGGAAAGAAATAGCAGTAGAAAAACACCTGCATCCTGTACCTCCGATTACCCCAGTAAAACATAACATGTATAAGAGAAGAGAGGGAGAGGGTGTGGCAAAGGACCCTCTTAGGAAGAATGGGGAGGAAGCAGGAAAAAGAACGGTTGATAATGATGGTTTTGCCCCTGTCACTTATAAAAAGGCTTTGCTTAGGGGGAAGCGCAGCAAATTTCAATCTGGTTATTCAGTCTCACCTGCTGATGATGCGAATTTTGCTCCTACTTCGGAGGATCACATGGAAGAATACTTTGAGAATATGGATATCGTACTTCAGGATTTAGCTCCGGCTTTGGCCCACTTGGATTCTTCTCATAATGCCCAATCAACATCATGAAGCTAGCTACTTGGAATATTCAAGGGTTAGGACAATACGGGAAATGGACAAGGCTCTGGAGATGGATTATCAGACATCAGTTGGATGTGGTGGCGATCCAAGAACACAAAAAACATGATCATGCGGGAATGGTCTTGCACACTAGAGATTTTCAACTGTGGTATAGTGGTCTTAAGAATGGTTATTCAGGATGTCTTTTAATTATCAGAAAGGATATCCCTTGTCAAGTGTTATTTGATGATCCTCAAGGAAGATTTCTGATCGTTCATATTTTATGGCATGAAATGCCCTTCATCTGTATTAATGTATATGCTCCGAATTCTCCGACGGAGAGAGCTAAAACTTGGGAAAGTATCCTGCAAGCTATTCGTTCCTGTGAACGGCTTCAGTTGTGGGATAATACTCGTATCGTAATGTGCGGCGACTTCAACATGGTTGAGATGGATGCTGATTGTACAACTGCCCCTTCCTTGATCTCATCACGGGAAAAGTCACTGTGGAATGAAATTTTGGACTCTTTGAATTGTAAAGATTTATGGGGTTATATAGGAGGTCATACCATCCGCTATACTTTTCATTCTAGATCACATAGGAAGGCCATGAGTAGATTGGACAAGTGCTACTACTCTCATATTTCCACCCTCTCCCCTAGCTCCAAAATGTGGATTGATGCCACAATGTTGCTTTCAGATCACAGTCCTCTTTTGGTGCTCCTTGCTGATTCTAATTGGGAAACCAGTATTCCTGGTAGACTCCATAGGATTCCTTTGAGAATCAATCATGCGTGGATTAAAACGACAGTGTTTAAATCTAAGGTGGACAATCTTATTCAGCAAGTGCTTTCATTAAAGCTTTCTGCTTCTCTGAAATGGGAAGCCCTGGTAGTGGGTATGCAGGATGTAATGCGAGATTGGGGAAAATATTTTTCCAATGTGCTGAAAGCAGCTCAAGTCGAAGCTAAGCATGTTATTTTGTCTTTAACTGAAAGAGTGGATGCAGGGCACGCACTCTCCCACAAGGATTACTCGCGTCTGTGCGACGCCTACAGATGTTTGCATTTTGTTGAAAACAATGCTATACAATCTGCCAAAGTTCGAGCTAGATGCATGGACGTGAATGATTTGCATGCTTCCTCTAGATGTTTTTTTGATTTCTTACGAGCTAAGCATGCAGCAAATACTATTTCATGTTTAGAAGTTGGGGACAAAGAGTTGCATGATGGGAATTCTATAGCTGATGCCTGTTCAACTCACTTCAGAAACGTATTTGCTGCCTCCTATTCCACGGATGATTCTTGGTTTGCGCCGCTTCATGAAGCCCTTACTTATACTCCTCAGTGGTTAGACTCACGGATGGCTTCTGCTTGTGAGACTTCGATAACAGAAGAAGAAATTTTTCTAGCCCTTAATGGGAAGGCTCCAGGTTTAGATGGCCTCACTAAGGAATTTGTGCTTTCCTTTTGGGCTTCTCTTAAAGGGTTGATTCTTGATGTATGCAATGAAATTTGGAGGGATCAAAAGATGCCTTATTCGTTCAAACTAGGGAAAATTAAGCTTATTCCCAAAGTGGAGATACCTAAGCGGATTGGTGACTGGAGGCCTATTTCAATGATGAATATTATCTCCAAGATTTTCGCTAAAATTTTCGCCCTTAGGCTTAAGCCGTATATTCATAAACTGGTACACCCTTCGCAGATTGGATTTATACACAAGAGATCAATTTATGATAACATCCTTATCACTCAAATTTTGATGGAACATGCTTCGATATCTGGACAAGAAGTGGTTGGCATGCAAATTGATTTTGAGAAGGCTTTTGATCGGCTGCGTTGGGATTTCATTGTTGCGACGCTTAAAAAGCTTGGATTTGGCCTTAAATTCTGTCGCCTTATTTATTTGCTATCCTCGGACAGTGCTTCACAAGTAGAAATTAATGGAAGAATTTCTGCACCCTTTTCGGTTCAGCGGTCAGTGCGCCAAGGTTGTCCCCTTAGTCCTCTTTTCTATGCGATGGCATCTACACCGATGTTATTTCTCTTGCAAGCTAAAATGGAATCAGGCTTTATTCATGGCATCTCACTGCATGGAAATCTCCCAGGGATGAGATGCATGAGGATAATCAGGAGTTTCTATTTGTCGAGCTTTATAGAGAGCTATTCTCTATAGATGTGAGGCAAACTCGAAGTCGTACCAATACCAATAAAGGCATCAGAGTGGTCTGTGGTCGTGGGAAGGGCTTGATCATTCGACATGGATGGAGTTCGACATCATTCTCTCAGTTTGATGATGAGGGGAATGTTGTTAGTCCCATAGAGAGTCCAGTATCATCTACTTATGAGATGATATCAGAGGATTCGTTAGATGAGCCAGATGACTCTGAGGATGATGAGTGATCATTGATGATAATGATTCACCATTCATATGTATTGTGATTTATGATTTATCATTTGACATTTATGATATTATGACATTATGATAGTTTGCATTTGTTTTTATGATTGTGGACGTTGGTGATCATTGATGACTCATGAGTTATGATTGATGATGATGATGTATTGTAATTTGTGTGAGTCATGGCATGATTATAAATTATAATTTATATTTGTATGTTTTGTTAGAAACTTTGAGGTTTGATTATTGATCATTGACATATAATACATTGTTGCACATTGCACACTGCACAAGTAATAATGCACAGATTACAATACACATGTGAATCCGAAGTCATGAAATAAATGATACACAATATGAATGGTAAATGCACATTGCCTAATGCACAATGCACAAAATGCAAATTAGTATGCATAATGTTACACATTTGTCATTGATGATTGCACATTGCACATAATGTGGATGCACAATGCATATTATGTGAAAGTTGAAAGTTGAAACACTGAATCATGAATGCACATTGCGCACAACTTACATGGGTCATGTATATATGTATTATGGAGATATTTCACATCAATCTTTACTAGTTTAGCTATGTATATATGTATTTTACATGCAACTTCTGAAATTTCAAAATAATTATTAAAAAAAAAAGGAAAAAAAATCGTACTAATATCGCACGGATTCGTACCTCATGATCAGTACGTACCTAGTATAGTACTAATACGTATCGTACCTGTAGTATGGGTCGTACCTGACCAACTATGATCTTATCTTAAGACAGGTACACTTAAAACTTTTGAGAATCAACTGAAAGATTGGATATCAAGTATAGACGATGAACCACGAAACCTTCATCAAATTTATTCTTTGTGAAGTATTTTTTGGTATCTACCTGAGGAGATTGTGGAGTTCATCCCCATGACATCGACTATTTCAAAATCATAAAATCCTTAAAAAAATTCATGCTTGGAACCATTCAAATGGATATATATCTATTTTTTTTTTTAAATTAATCTTCAAAGGTCCCATAATCTTTGGTGGATATAAATACAACTTTGGTTGTATTCATGGAGATGACAACAAATAAAAAAAGATTCTACTCCAAATTACTTTGAACAATCAAAGCCCCAAACAAATAGAACCTAGGGGGGAATTGTAAGAGATTTAAATTCAATTTGTCATTTTTGTACATGTGTCTTATGACTTTGAAACTTCAAAATTAGGTATCTTCAGAGTTTGAGATTTAGGAAATGACCTATTTCAACCTTGCCATGACCCTCAAAACCCTAACCTTAGTTTCTGTCCAAAAGCACGTGTTTTTGTACAACGTCAAAGTCAGCATTAAAAGTCAAAGTATTAAGGCAAGTCAAAGTCAAAACACACAATTATTGAAAAGCTTAACAATCAGATTTTACAACTCTATTGAAAATTTATGAAAATCAATCAGCTTTTACGGCTAATTTTTGCCATACTTTTTTGCCCATCATTGGAGGCTATAAATACCTCAAAGTTGAGCACACTTTTGTCAATGATCAATTAATCAATCCTTTGCCTACATGTGAGCTCTTGGGAGATGGTAGCTATCAGCCTTGTGGAGGACATGCTTTGCCTATCTTGGAGGCTTCTTGAAGAGAGAACTGATCATCAATTTTAAAGGAAGTACATAAAATACTTCTTGAGAGGGCAGCTATCAACTACAAATATCATATAATGGGAGAGAGTTTAGCCAATGTTTCTTTGGAGTGCAGTGTTGAAGGTGTGTGGAGCTATACAACCATCACTAGTAAGAGAAGAGCTTCTATATCTGCCGTGGAGATGTGCTTCAGCTATACCAATCATCTATCTGTTGAAGGATGTCTCTGGGCAGCTTATCCTCTTCATCCCTAGCCTCTTCTCCACCTCCCTCGGAAGGCTCTCTTTGACGAGCATGAGTAATGAGAGGTTTGCAATTTAAGTTTCATTGTATCTTTGTGCATTGCTATTCTTGTAATTTTTGAAGTCATTAGTGTAAAGTTTTGATTCATCACTTGTGTGTATGCTCTCTTGGTGTGTGTAATTGAGTCTACTTTGTTCATATCGTACATCTTGGACTTACAGTTGTATGCATTATGAAGAGCACTCTTAAGCATAGCCAACTCCATGTATTAGAGGGAATGAAATCTCTGGAGCAAATGAAGAGAACAATGCATGATATGCTGTGAAGAACCATGAATACATGTTAATGATTGTATTCATAGATATAAATGGACTGTGCCGCATTACAGTGTACAAGAATTCAATCATAACTGGGGGAAGCAAAATATGACCCTTCCCAATGATGTGCAATTTGTCACTCACCCTAACTGGGTCCCTTGGATCAATGAACTCCACATCAGCAACCCCACATGGTGTTTGTACTTCACCCGTAACTGTTGACTACAAGAAAATCAATTGAAAAAAAGTAATAAGCATTTATAAGCTGCACATCAAGATTCAAAAGTCAAATAACTGCATTCAAACTTACCAGCCAATCTCGTGATGCCTCATAAATCAGATACCTTCCAAGCTCTGCCATGGCACTTTCTACCAGAACACAGAAATCAAATCACAATTCTATACATGAAGCCCATATCAGCTTGGAAATAAGTACTGTGTGTCCTTACTGAAAATAGGTGGTGGACTCAACTCATTTCGAAGCACAGATATCCAATGCTTAATTAATGGATGAGGAGGAACATAAACCTGTTCAAATGAAAGAGATAGACACTAAAATTGAGCAAAGCACCTGAATCTTGAGCTGTGGAGAATCCATCACGAACACAGAACGACCCCCCCCCCCCCCCCCAAAATACACACAAAAGAAAAACAAACTCTAATTTACTAGAATCATGCTTGCCTGTTCAACAACATGTCACCTCTGAGCCATTAAATTTATATTTTTTAAGTGAAAGGATAACAATACAATTTGAAGCACCTTAAAAACATGTAAATCAGAATCCAAATAGACGAAGTAACATAAAGAGAGTTCAAAAAGAGGAGTTAGTAAAGCAGGTTATACAGAACAATTTCACTTATACAGGTCTTACCTGAGATAAGGGGGTTCAATGACAAATTGACTACATGTAATTTCTTTTCCCATCTTAGAATTCTTTTAGTTACTTGCAGGGACCAGGGCAAGATTCATACTACTGTCTATCATGCATGGAAGCTATTGTGAAAAGTGACTACCCCATTCCTACTTCAACTTGAAGCCCTCTACATGCCATAAAAAAACTCATCATAATTGCTTGATATCACTTATTAGAACCAAAACTACCTTTTTAATAGCACTACTACTGATAATGAAAGAAAATGCTCTATCCAAATCAAGTTACAAGCCTTCATAAAGTTCCCAAGCATGATCGTTGGTCCTTCCATCAAAAAGGTGGATAGAGCAAAGAAGTTATTCAAGAAGGCTAAGCATTTGGAATCAAGGAAAATCCTAGGTGGATCTGCCTGGAGGACATTGACCCTAGATTTATGTTTCATTTTGAATACCGAATCATTTTCCAAAAGAGGTGGCTTCCTCACAAGAGGTGGAATTGCCATGTCCATACACGTCACTTCTCTGTATAGAAAGTTCAAAGGATACAGTGTACACTTCACAAGAAAGAAACAACCTAGAAGAAATCATAAACTCTTCACAAGGACTTGGGCAAAAGAAGATCCCATGGCAAAAAGCACTACTTGAGAGGGCAATTGAACCTTCGGCACAATTAGAGAATGTGATCAAAAGAGAAGTCTTCCAAAAGATCTAGCAACAAAAGAATGTTGCTAGGTTTGGGAAATCCCAATGGAACCACCTCTAGGGATTTTCCTAGCACTCTTGTACCAAAGAATCAAGAGTTGTAAGATCAATTCCCATTTCATGCACTCACAAGCATATGTTGAGAGGCAATAGTATGAAACCTAAATTATTGTTCCAATGTATAAAAATTATTCAATTGTACATATACACATATATATATGCATGCATGCATGCATACATATACTGCATTGGAGAAAATGCCCTTTTATTATGTACAAAGATCATAATCCCTTGAGGTCAAGGAGATAACGAAAATGCACTGCACAACCAATTTATCAAATCAAGGAATCAAGTCAAAGAGATATTCTAAATGAGGTCTAAGAGATCCTTCACATGAGCTGATATTTCAACATCCATATATGTGAGGTAAAGAATATAAGTCATCCAAAGTTTTTGAGGCAAGGAGCCCAAGAAAAGTAGTAGATCTTCAGAAAGAGCAATATTACGAAATTGCCATATAAACCATAACATCAAGATTATCGGTAGGTTACCAATCCGTACCACTATGTCACTATGATGATCATATAGACCAAAGGTGATCGTAAACTTGAAACCAAGTCCTCAAAATGGTGCAAGTTCGTGCCATCAACCTTCAGCATATGTGTGAATCCTAAAAAGGTTTTGCATATCAATTCCTCTTATTATATATCGGGCGACAAAATGCAATATTAGCATGGCTCAATGGTTGTGATTTAGGATGAATGTTCCTACCTTTAAATTTCCAAGATCAACTCTTTGTAGGAGCATTTTGACCGTATTATCTTGCTCCTAGTAATCCACCAATCATTGATAGCCCTCATTCCCCATCTCTTCTTACATACAATGCGAAGTCAATTTCCTTTCAAAGCATGCATAAAATGTACTCGTAATACAACCTTGCCATCTTTCATATATGCTTGAAGATCCTTCTAAATGCCTCTAAGAATCATAAACATTTAGGGAAAAACAAAATTATTTATTTAAATTTGATCATTCTAGTAATAATAAATTACTTTTTTTTTTCCCACAACATCTTATAGACAAACCCTAATCCATGATTCCATAGTTTTCTTTAAATTGAGCAAAAGTAATCCATGTTCCTTGTGCATGCTTGCAAGGAGCCATCTGAATGACCCCTTTCTTATGAAATTCTACAACCAATCCTAAAACATCTCCGAGTAGTGCCTTCAACCACAACATCCAATGAAGCAATTACAAAATGTAAAATTCCTTGTGACTTTTGAAAGGTACTTGCCTAAAATCATTGAATAATCAAAACATAAAGTTGTATATATCTGATTGATTCTTGAAAGAGAAAGACGGGTAGGGAAGAGGGCTCAAGCAATCTTCTTGGCTTCTTGGGAATGTTGTAGTGTTTACTCCCACATCGCTAAATGTTGTGGCCCTGCATATAGCCTTGCATTGCTAGTTACTACTTGGTGCAACCCCCAAAGCTTCTAAAGATAGTGAGGCTTCTTTCTCTAGCCCCTGACAAGATAATATGCTGACTATTGGAAAAATCAATAGAAGAACACTGAACGTCAGCTTGATACTGCCACAGAAAGAGAAAATCGTCCTTGAAGAAGCTTCACACAAGTTGGCATTGTGTAGCAAGCCAGCATCTTCCAAGCCCCCTTCCTCCCCCCCCCCCCCCCCCCCACAAAAGGTAATACTCCTTCTTTGCCTATTAACAATGCTTTTCTTCACTCGTTGACTCGAAAAGAGCCTCTATGGAATGAGAATGAACAAAGTCATCCAATCAAAAGTCCTAACGATATCATCTCAGATGGATTGTTGTCACTAGGCCTAGAGAATAGTCTACAGGCTTTGACCCTCGTTGACCCATAGTCTCTAGAAGCTCTAGCAAAAAAGAGCTACATAGGAAGACTCACGAACCCAAGAAGACACAGGTAAGAAGTTGAATATTAAGAAGCGATTCTATTTTCCCAAACAAGAAATAGAGGATGCAATAAGTCTTTTGGAGGAAACTACTCTCACCAGACTCTGCTAAGGTCCAAGACCTCCACTGGAATTTCTGAGAGTCTAGCTGAGGAACTCGTTTAGAGCCCTAGACATGTCGAATCCTCACATTCAGTATCAAGCTAATGTGTATTTCTTCTTTTTCTTCAATAATGCATCACAAGTTGACCTTGTGCTAAAGCAACCCAACTAGACCATAAGGGACACACCTATTGTTTTCTTCAAATGGTATCCTTCATTCAATCTCCTCACCGATAAACCAAAAAAACTTCTCACATGGACCAAGTTTCCCAACCTTCCACTAAGATGGATTCACCATCTTAATGGCATTGCTGGACTCCTAGGTAGTGTAATGAAGATGACTTGCATGGGGTTGATTACATGCAGTTGTGTACCTCTATGCTCATAGAAGAGAGAGGAAATCGAGAAACTTCTAAATCCCATTAGATTGGGGTGGTAAACATATGGTTGCTCTGTTCTATCTGATGGACGGAGTGACATTCGACTTCGCCATATCATAAACATAATGGTCTCTAGTTGTTTGGGCACTTTTTTCCTTAGGGCCATTGATCGTAGTCTTGCTGGTAAACGCATCACTGGAGAGTTTATAGTTGAGCACATTAAAAGTGCCATTGAGGAAATCGGTGTGCAAAATGTAGTACAGATTATCATCGATGATGCCTCAAATTGTAAGAGAATGGGAGAGTTCGTAGAGGCCGAGTTTCCTAGCATTGTGTGGAGTTCATGCTCTCCACATTGCTTAGATTTATTGATCGAGGATATATGGAAGCTCCCTTGGCTATCTCCTTTGGTTAATGATGCAAAAAAGGTGATTTCTTTCATACGTAAGAATCACCAAGCATTAGCTATTTTTCGGCATCATAGTGAAAAAGAGTTGATTCGTCAAGCAAAGACCCGATTTGGCTACGTTTACCATGTCTTTTTTAGACTACGTTTATGCATAGATGCATTACACTAGACCCTCGATGGCAGAGCATAGCAAGAGGACTCACAGAGACAGCAAATTATGTGCAGCAAATTTCGACGTGGATTTTTGGGAAGAGATCATGCCTATCTTGCGACCGATAATCGATTCATATAGTACTATGATTTGCCGATATGGAGGGATCCACGCTTGGCCTTTTATATCATATGTACATAAAAATGTGGGAGGCTATTTCATTGGTGACTACTCTATCGACTTCTACGTATATTTGAATTCTTAATTATTAATTATTTGTGACTACATTGATGATTGTATGATTGCTTTTAGCTTTTGTAATTTTTAATGTAGACATTGTGATGTGATGGAGCTAGTGGAGTCGTGATGGAAGTTCTTATCGCGACCGATTCATAGTTTTTCAGCACTTTTACATCCTTACTTTAAGGGTTCACGTTTATGGTCGTAACCACGACTTATACATGGAGCGCATTATGAGTCCTGATGAGCAAGTGGCATTTGATAGTGGGTTTTCAGCCTATATGAGCAATGTTGGTATTGCCTATGCTAGATCCACCTCATTGAGGCCAGATATCACATCTCAACCTCCTGAGTGGTGGAATTATTACGGTTATGATCACCTTACCATTGCATCATACGTGCTCATGGTCTTGTCACACGTATATTATATATTGAAATTTGATTTATCATTTGTGAGTTGTTACATAATTATAATCCAATGTTCATGGATAATAATGTTTAATGATCAATGAATATTGTAAGATTGCTCTTCCAACCCATGTGAGCGGAATCGGAGTGCATTCTCCTTGGTGCACACTAAGCTCTGCAATTGTTTGAGTGTGGAGCATCGTGTGGTCTTTGTAAGGCCAATTTACGAATTTAACATACATTACGAACTCTTAAAAGTTTGAGGCAGGTAATAATATTGATAATTATAATTTGTGTAAATATTTGCCAACTTATTTTTATGTGATATTATAATATTCTTAAAATTTACTGTCTTTTTTTTAGACTTGTCACTTCACCTATTGATTTTGAAAGTGCTTTCACATCAAAGGAAAGCATCGAAGCATCCATTGATGATGTGCAGGATGAAATTTATAGGATGCTTCATGCATAGCTCTGAGCTTGAGAGCATTGATAGGAGGGTTAAGCAAGCGTGATACCGTGCTACTGCTATGCCTCATAGAGATCCACCTCCGCAACCAGGACCATCTACGAGTGTGGCACCAATTTATACTAGGAGACGCAAGATGCATCCTCGACATAGAGGCAAGCCCATTGTGTCAAAGGCCCATTGTGTCAGAGGCCCATTGTATCAAAGGTAGAGCTCGAGGACATTGTCAAAGATGCACCAAAGGATCATGGGTTTGCAGAGATGGTTCCTATTGTGGATCCAGAGTATGATGATGAAGGAAATATCATTCCTAGAGACGATATTTCTCTTTCTTCATCAAAGGAGTCCTTTGGCACAGATGATCTAGAGTAGATACTATAGACTCATGAGTCATGTGCATAGTTAAAAAAATCACATGATGTTTTTAAAATAAAACTCGTTAAAATTGCAAACGCAATTTAAATCGCAAATGACGATAAAATCGAGGGTTTTTATTGGACTCATTTGAGAATTGATGTGCACGAGAGTTTTAGCCTCTTGTTCATTCGTGACCACAGAGAGAGAGAGAGAGAGAGAGAGCCTTCGAGCTTGTCACTAGTAACTACATATATTCAGCTTGCCTCTTGAGTGTTGAGTATTCAGCAGCCAGCCTACCTTGAAATCTCAACACTATAGAGAGAGAGCCTTCAATTTTCAGCCATCTGTTTTGAGTGAGATTTCAATTATCAGCCCCTTGCAATTTACCCTCTTGAGCCTTGTTCTTGAGTGTTATAGAAGTATAGTCCTAAGCCTACACTTTTATCTTTTGAGTTTTATCATCATGGGAAGAACTCCTAATGCTATTCGTAACCATGTGAAAGAGCTTGGCAAGAACACATGGCAATGCAAGTATTGCACGGGAGTTTACTCAGGCACCGCATCTCATATCAAAGCTCATCTCTTGGCTTAAAGGTGGAGGCATTGGAAAATGCACTTCTATTCTTCCAAGCATTGTTCAGGAGCTAACTCTTCAGCTTCAATTGAGCGAAGGGGTAGATAAGATGCCAATTGGTTCATCTTCATTGTCACATAGCAATGAAGAGCAAGCCAATCCCATTGATGCCGTTGATTATACCCCTAGTTCATCCAAAAGGCCCCACACTGAGAGCATTAGCTCAATGAGCATCTCTGAGGATCATAGACCCCAGATTTTAGAGAGCAATATATTTGTGAAAAGTGGCGTGAGTGCCGGAATACAAAAACAATCAATGAATGAAGCAACCCCAGAGATAACCAAGCTCTTCATTGAATGTAGTATCCCATTCAATGTGGCAAACACAAATGCATGGAAGAGGGCCATGAAAGCTGTGAGTCGCATTGGTTATCCTTGGGAGGGTCCATCGAGACAAGTCTTACGTACCTCTTAGCTCTCCAAACAAAAGACATTAGTTGAAACAGAAATGTTGTCATTGAGGAGCTCGTGGAAAAAGTATGGCTTCTCTATTCTATGTGATGGCTGATCAGACATGAGGAAGAGGAATGTTTACAACATTCTTGTCTCCTCATGCAAGGGCACAGTTTTCTTACGTGCCATACCTGCACATGCACATGCACCTGGCACAGTGGTTACTGTGCCAATTCATATTTTCACATGTTCAAAAAGCCATTGAGGATGTGGGGAGTGAAAATGTGGTGCAAGTTGTGACCGACAATGGGTCTAACTGTGTGTCCATGGGGCATATGGTTGAGGATATGTATCCCAAAATCAAATGGACACCTTGTGCATCACATAGCTTAGATCTACTCATGGAAGACATGGGGGGAATTCCATGGGTAAGAACCATCCTAGATAAAGCCAAATTTATAGTGAAGTTTGTCACTAGCCTCCCAAAGTCCTAAACATTTTCCGCGCTCACTCCTCCTCAGATTTCCCAAAACCTTCTCTCACCCGTTTCTGTTACATGTAGATAGTCGTTGATAGAGTCTTGAGAGTGAGGAAGGGTCTTTTACGCACATGTGTTTCAAAAGAATGGTATCAGTTATCGGAAGTTAGTGGAGGGAATTCTCTCTTCACAAAGTTTCCATCTCTTGTCATGGGAGAGGATGATCTTTGGGTGAAGGGAGAGATATTGGTAGCTTTTATTAAGCCTTGTGCTCCGCATTACAAATATGGAAGGTAGCACTCTTTGCCTTGTATACGAGTACATCAATCGTATACAAGATTGCATCCAACGAGTCGATGGACTTTCAGAGGCGGAGTAAATTTATTGCAATTTGCTACTTTTTGATGTTACATATATCATGATTCATATTCATATATGATGTATCATGTGTCATTGTATGATTATTATTTATAGTCTAGATAATTACTTACATATGTTTTTTAATTCTTTTAATAGAGAGAAGGGTTTATGTGACAGAGTCCAAAGTCGATGGGATTGGTTTCATAAACCAATCCATGCAATTGCTCATATTCTTCATCCACTTTGGGAGTGAGGAGCAATGCACAAACGAGATTTTTTAGGATAGCTAGATTGAGTACATCTTAGGATGGACAGGTGGTGATGTATCCCTCTTGTCTCAGTTGGAGGATGAGAGAGTGTTGTTCCGTAGCATGGAGAAATATTTTGGACAGCCTATGGCACAACTACGAGAGACTAAGCTCTCTCTTGTCACATGGTGGGAGATATATGGAGTTAGTACTCCTATATTGATAAGTGATTTTTTAGTAAATATTTCATCTTATTATCAAAGAATCAAGTTTAAATAATTTCATTATGTACAAATCGCAGAGAAAACTTGCCTTGCGAATACTTTCGCAACATTGTAGTACAGGACTTGCAAAGAAGAATTGGAGCACATGGGCTCTATTCCATACAAAAAAGAGGAATAGATTGAGCCCAACGCAACTTGAAAGTTTAGTGTATTGCCATTGCAATCTCAAGTTCCTAGAGACTAAAGGACATAACATTGCTCCTTTACACGTAAATAAATTCTTTTGACATTTAGTCATGCATTTAAAATTTATTTGTATTTAGTATACTCTAATCTATAATTTTGAAATTTTTAAATTGCAGGTTAATGTAGATTCTATTGATATCCCCATTGTCAAAGATATCCCTCAAATCCCTCTTGAGGAGAAAGATCTTTGCTATGCTTGTGATGGAGTCTGATAGGCACGTGTGTCAGACCCATAGTCGCACCCAAAGGGATAGACCTCACATAGGTAAGACCCATAGTCGCACCCAAAGGGATAGACCTCACATAGGTACAAAGTTCAAATTATAATATATAGATAAGAATATTTTTTCATTCTACACTCTATTTTCTAAATTTTAATATATTGTTTTATGAAAATATTGTGTTATGTGTAGATGATCCATCATTGCCATCTACTAGTCGACCACGAAAGTATTATTCGAGATGAGGTGGACAAGCTCGAGATAGTGGACACCGTGGTGGGATATCTAGTGTTCGTGATATTGGTGGCCTTGGGACTTCTCCAGAGCATGCACATGATTGGAATTTGGGAGGAGTTATCAACCTCGTCTTCTAGCGAAGATGATCTTGGCCCAAACGCTGCAACGATTGCAGCTCAGTTTGGAGAGTCGGATAGTACATCATCATGGGCTAGTACATTTGATGAGGATCCCATAGATGATGACTCCATGGATGACATTGAGGAGTCATGACTCATGATTCATCTTAGATAATAGTCTGTGATAGTGATCACTCTATGCTTTTTTATATGACATTGCCACTTGTTCTATGGTTTTTGTGCCATCAGCTATTGGCATTCATGTATATCTTTTACTTTTCATCATTCATGTAATGAAATGTCATTGATCACTATCTCGTGTAAATTGCAATGCGGATACGATGTTCATGATTTATCATTCATTCAAGTTTTATGATGTATGGCTCATCGATGTAAATTGTAATGATGCAATAGGGAGGGGTTCTAGAGTAGGTATTTTATGTGTTTTTGGCACGAAAATGTATACATGAGTCGATAGGGATTGTGCATACCTCAAATATAAGAAAAAAAAAAATCTCTCTTCATGAATAAAAACTTTGATTTTTACTTTTATTTTTAAAAACCTCTATGATTTAAACGATTTAAATCCCGATTTAAATCTCTACTTTGTACTACGGTCATGCGGCATGCCCACTATGATGTATCTACATATCACATATATGACATTACACATGATGATTCAAACTTTTTGGTAGATGTTTATGATTTATCTTACCATGTATGATCATTGATGTCACATATATGATATATCATGTTACTATTTGGATTCATACTTTTTGACATTGGATACTGGACAATGAACAGGTCACAATATCATTTTTGATACTTATATGCTTTATGCTATAGCCCATGATGTATACAGATTCCAGTATATATGTATGTTTTTGACTTCATATTTATCAGTTTATAATTTTCTTCCTCGACTATATTGTGTTTTATGCCACACGGTCCATTAATGGTTGTGATTTGTTATTTGTAAGTTTTAACTTTTAATATGCATGATATATGTGCATATACTATATCTTAGATTCTTATGAATATATGTGTATTTGTAACGACGTATCTTATGCACCTTACATTCGAATACCATTCGGTCCTCACACCTTGTGCGCACCAAACTGAATGCGCAGAACGTACTATATTGCCTTGAAGATAATTTGTCTCATATGCCCCACCCAAACTTTAACTAAAACCCTTGGTGACTACTAGAAAATCATCTTCCCTTCTATTACACCTTAGGCCTTCATACCAACCCTTACTTCCAAGCTCAATAAAATCTAGCATACAAACTGGTCCTGGTAACAATGGAAGTATACATTCTGTATCATCTTGTTTTTATCCTTCATCCACAAAGAATCAATTTTTGCTTGGCTTTTGCTTCAACAAGGTATTTGATTTGGCAACAAGCTGAATCAAATTCTTCAGGCCTAGATTGTCTACACTTTCTGCAGACAAGAAGAATCGCTTATACACCTCTTCGTTGATTGCCATCATGCCAAGCTCTGGCTCCATGCTAAATGGCTTCCTTGGGGAAAAAAAATCCTTCCAGTGGAAGGAGACATTATTATGTGTTAACACATTTACAAACATTTACCTTTGGAACACAATTAGCATTACGATCATGTATATTGTCTCGAGAGAAAGGAACGAGCTGGTTTTCAAAGTTGAAATTGAAAAAAAAAAAAAAATCCAATCACTCAAAGATTTAGCTACACGCTCCCATTTGAAGGTAAGAGGATCAAATTTAATGAAGATCTGATCCAAAGTCTACAACAAGGCCTTGACGTCTTTCCCTTGGAAGTTGGAAGAAAAGAAAACGGTGGACTTATAAAGCACTCTTGGATGGACAAAGAGGTTATGCTCTCCTGTATAAGTTGAAGATGAACTTTAAGAACATTGTTATTGTGGGTACATTGTTCCCTAAGTAATTCAGAGTTCTGGAAAAGAAGAAGATCTTTTCCATTATGCTCTACTTATAGGTTAAAAGATATCACGAATATATTTTGAACGAGTACATGGTTTTCAATCATTTCTACACGAGCGACCTTGAGATTGCCTCTGAGAATGATGCCCCAATCTTTGACGTTGAGGATGATGTCTTTCAAGTCTATGATTATAGCAATAGAAAGATGGACAATAACTAATGGTGCCTTTTCGAGTTTCCCTATGCCCCCCATGTCTTTAATGGCTCCCCTTGTACCCTATATGATCCATGCTATCTTTTGGTCCCCCCTTATCATATGTCGCATTTGGTCCACCCTGTACCTCTTTTGTCTGCCTGGTGTTGTTGTAATCTTCTTTGTGGTTAAGCCCTACTCGGCTAGGCAGATGTTATAGTTTTGGTCGAGGTTGATTTTGTTCCGACTCCCTCACCGAGCGAAGGAATGTATTGCCTGCCCTCTTTCTTTTGATATAATTTCGCTTTTAAAAAAAGGGTTTTATATATCTTGAAAGACAACCCTAGGGCAAGGCAATATATATATAATCTAGAGGAAGAGAGATATGCGAGAGCAAACCATCCCACAACATTCAACAATGGAGTAGAAGAGTATTCTATTATATTCAAAGCTTGTGTGGACTTGAAAATCCTCCACAAGAATGAAAATCATGTCCTCTTCACGAACTTTTGTGCTTTTCTATTCTCTATCAATTATTGCATCTCATATTGCAATTTAACACTAGTGCCACTCATTTATATAGCAAAAACTTCAAGTATCAAAAGGAAATCCTATTTTGTTAAAAACTTGACATCAATGCTTCTCACACGTTTAGTACTCTCAACATTCTAAAGACAATGAAAGAGATACCATAAGAAAGACCAAACTCTCTCGTTATTCGAGTGAAAACTTGTCAAATGCTTTGGGAGCCATCTAGCTCTTTTGACTATTTCAGCTCCTTATCATGTTTAAGAGACTGAGAAATTCATTTCCCTTTGAATACATGGACCAATGACACTATTCAACACCACTCCCTATCTTACTTAATCTAGTGCAACAACTAGCTTTGAGTTATCCATGTAAGGAGTATATAGAAAGTGCACAACTACGTCCAAAAAGTCTTCATTTGGACTACTTGTTAGACATCTTATTCTAAAGAGAGATGTCTTATCTGAATTATTTGTATATCGAAAGAATGTAACCAGAAAGGAGATGGAAAGGTTTATGCACAAACGCATCATGGTACGCACAAAACACAAGTGGGATAGAGATGCAAAAATGCTGAGCAAAGTGATGCCCACAAAGCCATTCCTCCAATCTCCTACATGTGCATCCCAAGCATGGAGTATCATACATGTTGAAATGAAGAAATATATATTTCAACACTACAACCTCTCACATTGAAAGTACTGACGAATATCAACAAATTGCTAGATTCTCTGATAGTAAACACTGAATGGAAAAGTGCACCCCTTTTACAATTCTCACCACATTCGAACACATGAACATTGGGTCAAAACGGAAAGTCGATCATGCCCTTCATACATGAACCAAGTGAATTGGCATTTTTTATGTATCTCCCTTTCGTCCCAGAAAAGCGTAGGGCTTTTGCAGGTACAAGATCCCCATAGTGCATTCGAAGACAATAAAAGGAGTCTTCGAATATTAACATTCGTAGAAACACAGTTTCATACTATTAGATTTCCTACGAAGGCTGACCATCCCCAAAAAAAGCAAAAAAAAAAAAAAAAAAGCAAAAAAAAAAAAAAACAAAAGCAAAAAAAAAAAAAAAAAAAAAAAATCTAGCCCTCATTTGTTCGAAAATGGGAACTTGAAAAGACACTGGCAGTTATTATACCAGCATTTGATCAGTACTCGGCCGTCTGCTGTCAGGAACAGTGGCAGCACGTACCACCCATCTACGATCTCGGTGTTGGAACCCTTCAGACGCCAAGCTAGGGAACCTCAGACCTGTAGGCTGCGAAGACAAGAGCCAAGGACGGATGGAAAAAGCTCAAAAATGGGCAACGTGTGTGCGGAGAAAAACAAAACCAGACAGCCTTATAAACGAACCCTGGGTTGTTGATGATGATGTTGTTGGTTATGATAATGTTGTTGCTGGGATTGGATGGGAGAGCGAGGGGGAGATGACTGCATGGCGGCAGTTGGAGACGATGATGTGGGGGATCCAAGCACACCCGAGGCGGCCATTTCGCCTCTAGCCCGAGGATGAAGGCACGGTCTTAGAGCATATCTCCGTAGTCACTTGTCAAGTGAATCTGCGTGAGCCGACAGCTGCGACGTACGTCGGCAATCAAAAAGCCTCTGAAGAGAGTGAGCTGTCGAGAAAGATAACAATCCTGATCATGCAGATTCTAGCTTGGAAATAGATACTCTATTTTTCTTCTTTATCCACCTGAATTCTACCAGAATTGAAGAGTGAAAGAAAGGAAAAGGGAGATAGAAAGTGTGTTAAAAAGGGGGGAAAATCATGGTGGGGATAAAAGGAACAAAAAAGTGAGGAAGTTCAAAATATAAAATTTTTCAGTGCCACTTTCTAAGCTTTCATGAAGATAAAGTACCTGTGTTTGAAATTTATGGAAACTGATGTACGCTGAACTTGAGAAACCTTGTGAAGCCATTCCACCCAATGTAATTTCTTCCAAACCTTATAACCTCTATTCAATTCTTTTTAATTGTTGTGACTTTTGGGGTTTTGAATCCGAAATTGTAGTGCAACTTGGAAAAGTGAAAAACTCAAGGTGAGAAGCTTACAACTACTTGGCTTCCAGTTACTATTTTGGATTCTTTTTTCTTGTCACATGATCTAGATGTGCCTTTGAATCAAGAATCCCTTGCATGTCTAATGTGACTCTTCAAGTGTGATATTGAAATTTTTTGGAAATCTTTTGTAGGGAACCACTACGTTCTTGAGTAGTCATTCCACCTAGTGAGTCTTTACCCTCCAAATGATCTTCTTATGGGGAAGCTCTATGTGATCTTTCCTAGCTAGTGCAACTTTGAGGTTCTTGACTTCAAATTCATAGAGGCTCAATATTGAAAATCGGTATTGTAAGTTGATGTATAGATGATCAAGGCAATATCGTTTATGAAAGAACTTGGAGAAGCTTGTAGGAGGTAGAAAAGTGAGTTGTGAAGCGACGAGGTTAGATCTAGCCAATCAGCACAAGACCAGCCTTTGAGCTTATGGAGACTCAAACAGACCTTATAGGCATGCAATAAGTGCAATAAAATGAACTATGTACTTTGGAGCATCAAGGAGAAAGAGTCGATACAAAATCGATAGGTTTGCACATTGATTAGCTCAAAAAACTTAATATCGTTAGATGAGACAATAAACTTCAAATGCTCATAGCATCCAACATGGTTACAATTGGAAAAAATCCTTTTGGAGGAGTGATACACATAGGTTTAAGTGTATAGAATGCACAAGAGTACGATAATTAGGCAAAATATGCTTTTGGAATGAACCTAACACTCAACAATGGTACCTCCTATTTTTCACGAATGTGTAGAGATAGACCTCGAGACAAAAAAATTGAGATTTTGCCTAATTTACTAAACCAAATGCTTTGAAAATTTATATACATAAACTAGATACTAATATCTTTCCAATGAGTGTATCACTCATCCAATTTGGAGCTCTATACAGAGAGCAGTAGCCTCTGCAAGCTTACTGTTGTTGAAGAAGATGATGCAGATTAATAAAGGAGCAAGATAATGATGGCCACAAGTGTATGATTATTGTTTCCATGTAATGTACAAGTGATTTGAATTCTTTATATAGAGTCTTGAAGTGATTCACAACTTCTACAAGTGGATTTTGAATTCAAATGAAATTACTAAAGGTTGTTGAAGAGAATCAATTCACTTTCCTACAATCTAGGAAAAGTGAAGATCAAATTCATGGAATTTTAGCTCTATTTTTCTCCTTTTACATGTGTAAAGCTCTTGGCTTTTAAAATGGTAAATGATTCATAAAAAATCTTTAAAAAAAATACAATAAATGAGCATAGGTAAAAAAACGCTTCAATGGATATTTTGGCATAATCCAAACGATAGTTTTTTTACCAAATCCACCTCGAGCATAGTGTAAGCTTGATGTTCCAACAATTCCCCCTCAAGCTAAAGTATGTTTGAGTCTTCGTTATTTAATAGGTTGAATACTTTCCATTGATTTAAATCTGCAAAGGTTTATTCTATCAAGTGCCTTCGTCATCATATCTGCTACTTACGTTTGAGTTGGAACAAAAGAAATGTCAATCTCCTTTGCCATGAGCTTCTCCCTGATGAAGTGGTAATGAAACTCTATGTGTTATAGATAGATAGATAGATGGATCGATGGATCGATGGATAGATAGATAGATAGATAGATAGATAGATAGATAGATAGATAGATAGATAGATAGATAGATAGATAGATAGATAGATACATAGATAGATAGATAGATACATAGATAGATAGATAGATACATAGCATGGAACTTACATTATCTCCAAATATGTGAGGTTTGGAACTCACAAGTCCCAAACCTGTATACAACGCTTTTATCCATATTGCCTCTTGAGTTGTTATGGTAAAACCTCTGTACTCTACTTCGGTTGAGGATAAGTCAACTATTGGTTGCTGCTTGGAACTCCATTACACTAGATTTGAACCTGTAAATGCTAAGTAACTAGAGGTACTTCTTCTATCATCCTTAGTTCCTGCCCAATCTGCATCTGAATAGATTTTGATATCCAAATCTGAAGAGTAAGGACAGAATATACCTTCATTGATTGTACCTTTGAGATACTTAAGTACTCTCTTAGCTGCATCCATGTGTGGTCTTCTAGGTGAGTGCATGAATTGACTAAGCACTCCCACAATATATGAGATATATGCCCTTGCATGAGTAGCCTATATCAAGCTACGTACCAAGCTTTGATATTCTTTAATGTCTTCAATTTTCTCACTTTCATAAACACCAAGTTTATGATCTATTTCCAAAGGTGAACCTACAAGCTTTGTGTTCTCCATTTTGAACTTGAGAAGTAGAACTTGAATGTATCTTCTCTAAGTTAGATACATCCCTTCATTTATATAAATCACCTCATAGGTTGAGGGTTCTTCTAAAATTGAGTCTTTTTCCAAGTAGATTGAATGCTTTCTAACAAACATCAAATCATATCCATACCTTTCTAGTTGTTTCTTCTCTCAGGTTGATCTTGTAGGAGCTTGCTTAGAGCATTCTTCACACTCTTGCATCTTTTCTTTGCCTCTTGACTTCCGTAGTTTGTAATAATTCTCCCTTTCATCTTGTTCATCATCTATATCACTTCTTGGATCATGGATCTATGTATCATGCTTGCTTCCTAATTGATGAGAATCAGAATCAAGATCATATGGTAGAGTTACCTTTTGTTTATCTTCATCATATCAAGACCTGTGTTCTTCAAAAACAACATCTCTACTTGTAGTGAATTGCTTGTTTGAAGGATTATAGAATCTATAACCCATCTACGTTGATTGATACCCAATAAACACTACCTTTGTTGCCCTTTCATCTAGCTTACCTCTTATTTGTGATTGTATATGAACATAAGCTAAACAACCAAACACCTTGCAATGTCCAAGACTAGATTTTCATCCATGCCATGCTTCATACGGAGTCATAGCTTGAAGTGATTTGGATGGTAGTCTATTGACAAGGTACACAACAGTTAAAATAACCTCTGCCCATAGATAATGTGCCAACCTCTTCTCTTCAAGCATTGTTCTGGTTGATCCAACCAATGTCTTGTTTCTTCTCTCTGCAATTCCATGTAGTTGAGGAGAGTACCTGGCAGTCACTTCCCTTTTGATACCATTATCCTATAAGAACTCATCAAACTCTTTGGAGAAGTATTCTCCCCCTCCATCATATTTGAGCTTCTTGAGTGATCTACCTGTATGATTCTCCACATGTGCTAGATACTTTTTGAAGCAATCAAACACTTTATTCTTGCTCTTGATAAAGTATAGAATAGTCCATCTACTATGGTCACCAATAAATGAGACATAATACCTTGATCTTGCCAATGAAGGTTCTTGCCTTGGTCCCCATACATCTATATGTACTGAGTCCAACAAGTTTTTGTGGATGTAGCCTTTGTGGTTGAATGGTTGTCTTTGTGCCTTTCCAATCTGGCATGCATCACACCTGTTGATCATGTGTTGCTTTGATATATTTGGAAATCCTAGAACACTTTGATCCCTGCATATATCCTTCAAGGTTCTTTCATTCACATGAGCAAGTCTCTTATGCCACACTTCAAGCTCACTTAGGGTTTGAGACCCAAAAGTGAATAGAGTCATGTTCCTGGTTTCTCCTACTTCAAAAGTAAAGAGCCTACCATGCTTCTCAGCTTTGGCTATCTTCTTGAAGCCTTGACATGGATCTTCCACAAAATCTCCATGTTGGGTGAACCTAACTTGCAAGCCTTTTTCAACTATTCGGCCTACACTTATTAGGTTTTTAGTGATAGTGGGTACATAGAGAACATTACTCAGAATGTTTATCCTACCATTGGAAGCTTTGACATTACCAATCTTCTCCACATTGTGCTTTGTGTCATCCCCTATTTGAACTTCATGTCTATGCTTTGGACTTTCCGAATCAGATAGAAGAGCAATGTTGACTGCAACATGATTTGAGCATCCAGAATCTATGTAGAACAAATGATCATCTTCTTGACCTTCTTTATGGCTTAGATTCATTAGAAGAAATGAGTCTTCATGTGCTTGATCTTCAGAATAATTGTTGTAGTCCCTTCTATTATGGCCTCTATTGTTATTGTTGAAGTTGTGTCCACCTCTACCTCTATTGTTGCCATATCGACCTCTTCCACTTCCTTTCTGGTTCTTCCCATTGAACCAGCAATTTTGAGTGGTGTGGTTGGTCTTATCACAAATGGCACAAGGTTGAACATTCTAACCTTTGGCTTTGTCATGTTTTTGTCCTTTCTTCTTCCCTTTCCACTTGCTCTTGATTGCGAAGTTGGCTTGGGAAGATTCCTCTTCATCTTCTTCCTTCTTCTTGCCTTTCAACTTCTTGTCCTTCTTATCTGCATAAAAAGCACTATTTGAATTACGATGATATGAGTTACATTTCTTTATGTATTTTTGGCCCTCTTGATTGAAGAGTTGTCCAAGAAACATGTTGAAATATGAAGTTTGCACATCCATGATAAGCCATAAGCCGTGGTGAAGGATTTCCATTGCTTATCACTTCGAATCCCGTTGAGAATTTGCCTCATGATAGCCTCTTCTTCAATCAACTCTCCAATCGATGCAAGCTGATCCGCAACCTCCTTGAGCTTTGTGACAAACTTTGTGATGGTTTGTTTAGGTGTCTTCTTCATTTGGTTGAACTGGTTTCAAAGATGATTCTTTCTTGCTTTGGTACTAGCAAAAAAAAAAGTCTCTAGGGCATCCCAAGTCTCTCGAGATGTCTTACATCCTCTAATATGTGGTAATAGAAAGTCAGAGATAGAGTTTATTATGTATCACCTTACTTGAGTATCCCTTGCATACCAAAGTGTGAGCTTATATGTCTCCTCTTGTGTAGGTCCTCCTTTGGATCTTGGAATAGGCATAGCTTCATCACCTACTACAATTCCATAAAGATTTTTACCTTGCAAATAGGCCTCCATTCTGATTTGTCAAGCCACATAGTTGTGTCAGTCAAGCTTCTCAATCATTGTTCTCAATCTTTGGATGAGACAATCAACTTCAAAGCTCATAGCAGCCAACATGATTACAATTGGAAAAAATCCTTTCGGAGGAGTGATACACATAGGGTTGAGTGTACAAAATGCATAAAAGTACAAGAAATAAGCAAAATATGCTTTTGGAACGAACCTGATACTCAACAGTGGTACCTCCTATTTTTCAGGAATGCACTGAGATAGACCCTAAGATAGAAAAACTCAGATTTCTCTAAATTTACGAAACCAAATGCTTTGAAAGTTTATATACATAAACTAGGCACCAATATCTTTCGAATCAGTGCTCAGGCATTCAATTTAGAGCTTTATAGAGAGAGCAAAAGCTTCTAAAAGCTTACTATTGTTGAAGAAGATGATGCAGAAAAATGACTTCTACAAGTGGATTTTGAATTCAAATGAAGGCAGTAAAGGTTGTTGAAGAGAATAAATTCACTTTCCTCCAATCTAGGAAAAGTGAAGATCTAGTTTGGTCTACTTTTAGGTGATTGACTGATTCATTGATTGCAACTCAACCACCTCATTTGTGGAGTTTTAGCTCTTTTTTTTTTCCCTTTTACATGTGTAAAGCTCTAAGTTCTTACAATGGTAAATGATCCATAAAAAATCTTTTTAAAAAATACAATAAATGAGCATAGGTAAAAGAATGCTTCAATGGATATTTTGGCATAATCCAAACCATAACTTTTTTGATGTAGATCAAATCCACCTCAAGCATAGTGTAAGCTTGATGTTCCAACAATTTACACCCTAATGTGCAAATTTTTTGATCTTCATGAATTGAGAAAATCAATGCAACTTTGGCACGAGGAGAACAATTGAATATTTTTGCTGTGGTTTTGAAAGGAATCAGCACAACACCTATTCTATTTTATATCAACTAGAAAATAATAAGATATCTAAGATTTTACAACAAAAATGTAGAGAGATATACGAACTTTTAGGGGGAAGGATGAAATTAGAGAAGAGTGAACAAACATCCAACGAAGAGAGGAGAAGACATAAAGCATACAATGATGGAAGTAAATTCGTATCAAATACCAACTATTGGGAGAAAAAGTTATCAATTCAATTAAGTATTTCCTACACCTAAGACGCAATTGACTCACATCATCAAATTCATACATGTGTCATCTAAAGAGACCTAGATATCTTTGTATATAAATTGAATTTGTAAACAAAATGTTCCATATGATGAACAAGATGCCCACCTACGAAATGAGTGATAATCTAAGAATGCAAGAGAACTATCTTTGCTAGTATAACCCCCATAGTATGTAATAAAGCTAAAAATAAATATTGGCCCTTAGTGAGCTAGAGAAGTTGAAATGAAAAAAAGAAACCTATATAGGAGCAAGATCTAAGCCTTCTACAAGAGTAGGACAAAAGAGCTCTAGAATGTGCGTAAGATGGCAAATTAGGAGGTCATCCCAAGTCTCTAGAGATGTCTTACATCCTCTAATATGTGGTAATAGAAAGTCAGAGATAGAGTTTAGTATGTATCACCTTACTTGAGTATCCCTTGCACACCAAAGTGTGAGATTATATGTCTCCTCTTGTGTAGGTCCTCTTTTGGATCTTGTAATAGGCATAGCTTCATCACCTACTACAATTCCATAAAGATTTTTACCTTGCAAATAGGCCTCCATTCTAATTTGCCAAGCCACATAGTTGTGTCAGTAAAGCTTCTCAATCATTGAGGGAAAGCCGTCACCCATCTTCATCCAGCTCTGATATCACTCAAAGAACTTGGAGAAGCTTGTAGGAGGTAGAAAAGTGAGTTAGAAAGTGATGAAGTTCAGTCTAGCCAACCGGCACAAGACTAGCCCTTGAGATTATGGAGACTCAAATAGACCTTATCCAAATGTGATAAGTGCAATAAAATGCACTATGTACTTTGGAGCATCAAGGAGAAAGATTCGATAATAAACAGATAGGTTTGCGCATTGACTAGCTCAAAAACTTATTATCTTTGGATGAGACAATCAACTTCAAATGCTCATAGCAGCCAACATGATTACAATTGGAAAAAATCCCTTTGGAGGAGTGATACATATAGGGTTGAGTGTACAAAATGCATAAAAGTACAAGAAATAAGCAAAATATGCTTTTGGAATGAACCTGATACTCAACAGTGGTACCTCCTATTTTTCAGGAATGCACTGAGATAGACCCTGAGATAGAAAAACTGAGATTTCTCTAAATCTACTAAACCAAATGCTTTGGAAGTTTATATACATAAACTAGACACCAATATCTTTCCAATCAGTGCTCAACCATTCAATTTGGAGATTTATAGAGAGAGCAAAAGCTTCTAAAAGCTTACTGTTGTTGAAGAAGATGATGCAGAAAAATGACTTCTACAAGTGGATTTTGAATTCAAATGAAGGCAGTAAAGGTTGTTGAAGAGAATAAATTCACTTTCCTCCAATCTAGGAAAAGTGAAGATCTAGTTTGGTCTACTTTTAGGTGATTGATTGATTCATTGATTGCAACTCAACCACCTCAAATTTGTGGAGTTTTAGCTCTTTTTTTTTTCACTTTTACATGTGTAAAGCAGCTCTAAGTTCTTACAATGGTAAATGATCCATAAAAAATCTTTTTAAACAATACAATAAATGAGCATAGGTAAAAGAATGCTTCAATGGATATTTTGGCATAATCCAAATCATAACTTTTTTGATGTAGATCAAATCCACCTCAAGCATAGTGTAAGCTTGATGTTCCAACAATTTACACCCTAATGTGCAAATTTTTGGATCTTCATGAATTGAGAAAATCAATGCAACTTTGGCACGAGGAGAACAATTGAATATTTTTGTTGTGGTTTTGAAAGGAATCAGCACAACACCTATTCTATTTTGTATCAACTAGAAAATAATAAGATATCTAAGATTTTACAACAAAAATGTAGAGAGATATAAGAACTTTTAGGGGGAAGGATGAAATTAGAGAAGAGTGAACAAACACCCAACGAAGAGAGGAGAAGACATAAAGCATACAATGATGGAAGTAAATTCGTATCAAATACCAAATATTGGGAGAAAAAGTTATCAATTCAATTAAGTATTTCCTACACCTAAGACGCAATTGAGTCACATCATCAAATTCATACATGTGTCATCTAAAGAGACCTAGATATCTTTGTATATGAATTGAATTTGTAAACAAATGTTCCATATGATGAACAAGATGCCCACCTACGAAATGAGTGATAATCTATGAATGCAAGAGAACCATCTTTGCTAGTATAACCCCCATAGTACGTAATAAAGCTAAAAATAAATATTGGCCCTTAGTGAGGTAGAGAAGTTGAAATGAAAAAAAGAAACCTATATAGGAGCAAGATCTAAGCATTCTACAAGAGTAGGACAAAAGAGCTCTAGAATGTGCGTAAGATGGCAAATTGGGAGGTCCGAATCCAGTTATCGCACCATATATAGTCCTCTTATGAACCCCATAAATGATGATGGCGTGTCTAAGTTTCAACAAGAACTTCCCCAACTATCCATTAGAACAATGAACCACATGAAGATCACACAATCTTACGTGGATATACAAATCTATTAGTGTATTTCTATTGTGATGCGTTAGGACTACTACGACACTTTTTTCCCCTCTTTAAAAAGTTTTTTCCCTAGCTTTTACATATGCCCATAACTTTAAAGGGCTACATATCTATGCACATTTACACTTAGTAATACACTGTACGTTGTGATCCTAAGCTTGTTCTTCTTCTTCCTCATGCTGTTTCTCTGCATTCGTGATCTCGAAACTCCAACAAATTGTATTTGAGAAAGTTATTACTTCTTCATGTGCATCGCACACCCCCATTCACTGTCTCAGATGGCTATGAAAATTTTTGAGCATAGTCATGATTGTCTATACCTCAAAACAACTCTCTTAGGAGGGTTTTGTGGAACTCAAAAATTGATTTGAGCTTGTTCTTGCCTCTAAATGCTCTCTCATAGTGATTATATAGACAATTATTCCCTTTGTGCCAAGTATATATATATATATATATATATATATATATATATATATATATATATATATATATATATATATATATATATATATATGTGTGTGTGTGTGTGTGTGTGTGTGTGTGTTTATTCGCCAATACCAGCAACCTCAAGTGTGCCACAAGTCTAATGGAGCTCCATTAGGCTATTGTGTTCAAATTTTATGAGAAAAAATCAATTGTTTACATCAAGGCATAGTCACTAGCCATGGCTGAAAACAATGATATGTTTTTCATTTTAGTTGTTGAACATAAGTTGGATGGTTCCAACTACCCATTATGGGCATGCATGATGCGACATCTATTGGTTGCAAAGGGATTGTAGAATATGTGCAACAGTGTTAAATTTTTTTTTTTTCGCAACTACAAATGTTCAAAATATAGATGATAAAGGTGGTGTTGAGGATGTTTTAAGCTCAATTTTGATGATGTCTAGTACACAGCACACTCATACAACTTTCTTTGGCCAAATCCATGAAGATTAGACCTCGTCCTAGTTGTATGCCAGCTTTCGCAACTACAAATTCAAAAATGTAAATGATGAAAGCAGTGTTGAGGATCTTTTAGGTTCAAGTTTGATGACATGTAGTACATGGCACTTTCATTCACCTTTACTTTGTCGAATCCACAAAGACTACAATGGTGTGCACTAGTGTTAAAATACATATTTTCACAACTACAAATGTTCAAAATGTAGATGATAAAGATGGTGTTGAGGATGTTTTAGGTTCAAATTTGATGACGCATAGTACATGGCACGCTCATAAACCTTTACTTTGTCGAATCCACAAAGAGTAGACCTCATCCTAGCTATATGATAGCTGGTTTGGAGGGTAATGAGAAGAATACATGGTGCACCAAGTGAAACTAACAAGTTTCCATATCTACAACTCTTTGTAAAGACTAAAATAGCTATGACATGTCAATGGACAAAAACTTGTAATCACAAGGATATGCCAAAATCACATAGCCTAATGATAGTAGACACATAAGAAAACAAGAAGCAAGTTTCAGACATCAGAAATCAACCAAAGAGAACTCACAAAAAATTCATCAACGTGTACATGAAGTTTGGAAGAAAAAGAGCTCTCTTGCACACCCTAGCAAAAATTCTTTTACAAATGAGGGTCTTGGCCTTTTTATAGGATTTTCCTCAATATCAATGCTTTTTTATTTCAAAAGTTTGAGAAAAATAAAAGAGCCTACTCTAAATTAGGTCCTCTTTTGCAAATTTTTAAGGGAAGACTCTTCCATTTTACAAGAAAACTATTCCAAAACTATCAGAAACTCTTCTTGTCTACAAAAATACTTTTGTAAAACTTAAAAAGTTTTATGTGACACATTGTGTAGCACTACCCCCTCCTATTTCTTTTCATCCTCAACAAGAATTCTTGGGAAGGTTGTCCCGTCATGTCTTCAATACAAAGCTTTGTGTCATTGGTGTGTCAATTGAATTATACTATTGAGACAATCCTTTGCCATGGCTTTGACTCGTGTGGTATAGTGGGATACAGTGGGGTTGTCTTGTCTTGTCTTGGTATGTCTTTTAAGTGTGATGTGGTGGGCTTGTCTTGCCCGTCATTATGTCAAAGCAAACTTCTGAGTCAAATTGGAACTAGTTGAACACACTTGGTGTATTGGATGCTTCCAAATTTTATATGTGTTGATTCTTTTACCTACAAGATAGTGTATTCCTAAGCTTTCAAGGGGTGCAATTTGCTCCAAAAGCTCTATCATTGTTAATCTTGGAGACATGATGCGTGTGATTTTTTGCATAAGGGATGATTTTATAGCATGCCAAATTCTTGTAGTCATAGGGATTGGTGGACTAAGTGTGCACCACATGGATCTAATAAAAAATGTGCCTTGTGCATGGCCTTGTAATGTAGCCCTATGAATTAGTACTTTAGGATGCATTTGAAATATTTGTTGGAGTTAGACGTCTGTAGAAGCACGCGAACAACACAAGGAAGAAGAAGAAGCTTGGAGCTCAACACACAATTCTGAATGTATGACTAGAGAATGTACAAAGATAAGTAGCCCATTAGGGCAATAGGCGTATATACAAGCCGGGGGAAAAAAAACCTCCTAAAGAGGGAAAAAAGTGCCCCGGCGGTCCTAGTGTGTTCACACACATCACTACCTAAATATATCAACAAATCCCCCCTGGGAGTGATGCGGTGAACAAGGAGCTGGCATTCATGTATAAGTAAGTGCCAAGCTATGTGGAAATCACTCCACAAAAGGAAGTAAGCCCAAAGCTTTGCAGAAAGCTTCAAACTTCTCCCTAGGCAGAGCCTTCGTGAAAAGGTCTACAATGTTCTCCTACGTGGGCACATATGCCAAGCTGATCTCCCCAGCAGAGAACCTCTCCCTGACATAGTGATAGTGCACCTCAATGTGCTTAGTGCGAGCATGGAACACAGGGTTCCTCGCAACTACCAATGCGCTCTGACTGTCAGTGAAGATGGTGGTGGCAGAAGACTGGCTAACACCCAAATCAGCCATAAGGCGTCTGAGCCACACACATTCAACAGTCGTTGTGAAAGCTGCCCTATACTCAGCCTCACAACCGGAAGTGGCCACAGTAGGCTACTTCTTGCTCAACCAAGATATACATGAGCTACCAATCATGAAGCAAAAACCACTGGTGGACACACAAGTGTCATAGCAACCAGCCCAATCTGAGTTAGAAAAGCATGCAAATCTGATGGTAGTGATCCCCCCTTGGGATAAAACAACCCAAGTAGCCAAGTACCACTCAAGTAGCGAAAGATGCGCTTAACCGCCTTCCAATGTGTGACTCATGGGCAATGCATAAACCTGCTTATCTGTGAGACAACAAACTGAATATCTGGCCGAGTAATGCATAAGTAAATCAAGCATCCAATAGCCTCCTGATAGAGAACAGCATCAGATGCATCTCCAGCATCATGAAGACTCAATCGTAAACCTGTCTCCATAGGAGTGGCAATAGGCTTTACAGTCTTCAAGGCCAAAATGTTGCAATAATGTGTGAATATATTTCGTTCGACACAAAGCCATTCCACCATCAACTTGCATAAACTGAATGCCCAAATAGTGATGCAAATGCCCCAAATCATGTTGGAGATAGATGTCTGCGGAAGCACGCGAACAACACAAGGAAGAAGAAGAAGCTTAGAGCACAAACACACAATACTGAATGTATTACTAGAGAATGTACAAAGATAAGTAGCCCATTAGGGCAATAGGCGTATATACAAGCCGGGGGAAAAAAACCTCCTAAAGAGGGAAAAAAGTGCCCCGGCGGTCCTAGTGTGTTCACACACATCACTACCTAAATATATCAACAAATCCCCCCTGTGAGTGATGCGGTGACAATTTTCTGAATTCTGTGCTTCATCAAAAGAAACAGGCTCATTCTCATCACAGAGACTAGACGCAGCCATAGCATAGCAATCTGATGCAAAGGAGGCACTATGAGAGCCTGAACAAGTGCGATATGACAAAGGTGCATCTAATTTGTTGTCACTCAAAGTCTGCACCAGCCATTTTGGCATAGTTTTTGCCCGCTCAATATCAACTCTCTCATCAACAAGTGCATCATGTAAATGTGCATCAGAAATGGAATGATCTACATCATCATATGAAACCTGCAAAGGCTGAGAAGTTGCCTCATTAGGACCAACACTAGACAGTCCACCTGTAAAAAGAGGCATCAAAGTATCATACATGTCTTTAGAGCTAACAAATGTCTCCTTAGTACATGAAAGCAATGGCTGAATAGCATCTTCCACAAAGACAACATCACGGCTAACCACAATGCATTTAGTCTGTGGATGATATAGACGATAGCCTTTACTTTCAGAATTGTACCCAACAAAAATACATTTTACTACCTTATCATCCAATTTTCTGCGATGTTGTTCACGCACTAGTGCATATGCCAAACAACCAAAAACACGCAGATGAGCAACAGATGGCTTGCGGTCATGCCAAGCCTCATATGGAGTGATAGATTGCAATGCTTTAGTGGGACACCTGTTCAGTGCATATGCTGCACACATGACAGCCTCAAGCCAGAAGCTATGTGGTAAAGCCTGACTCTTGACCATGCACCTCGCCATCTCCATGAGTGACCTGTTCTTTCATTCAGCAACTCCATTCTATTGAGGTGTATACGGCAGTGTACACTGGTGTTTTATCCCACGTTCAGCCAGAAATGCATTAAAATCAGAAGACATATATTCCCCCCCTCGATCAGAACGAAGAGTGCCCATTTTATATGCTGACAGATTTTCAGCCAAAACCAAAAACTGTTTAAAACACATGAACACTTCGGACTTTACTTTGAGTGGATATACCCATGCATGCCTGGAAAAATCATCAATGAAAGTCACGAAGTAAAGGTAATTTCCAAAAGAGGGTGTCTGCATAGGACCACAAACATCACTATGTACAAGCTGCAATTTCTGTGTAGCCCGAACTGAACCATCTTTTGGAAAGGAGGAACGCTGCATTGTGCCCAAAACATAGCCTTCACAAACATGTTTTCCAAGTGCCTCAAGTTTGGGCAAAGAGGACACCATTTCAGATTTCTGCCGACGTAGCAAACTAGCAAAATTCAGATGACCAAAGCGTGCATGCCAAAGCTTTGCATCTGACATAGCCTGAGAATCATGAACTGCACGTGCCGAATCATTCACAGATCTTTCATAGTCTATGAGCTTATATAGCCCACGACATAAAATGCTAGAAGCAATAATGACATCGCCATTTGACAGATCATGAACTATACATCTGTCAACAAATTTCACAACCAAGCCAATCTTGGCTAATGTAGAAACTGATAACAGATTCTTCTTGATCCTTGGCACAAATAAAGCATCTGACAAGGTGAAAGAACTACCATCAGCAGTAGTCATAATGATCTTACCAACTCCCATAACATGATAAGAGGAGTTGTTGGCGCATGTGACAGTATTCCCTCTAGGGGCAGGCTCGAGTGAAGAGAAGAAACTACGCTGTGAGGTAATATGTTTGGTCGCCCCACTATCAAAGTACCAAACATCTGAGTCCACTGCAGACATGCACTCCTCATGAGAAGATGGGTCAAAACTGCAAACAGTAGTAAACGCCCATTCTTCTTCCTGCACAAGATTAGCAGACTCTATTTTTGGTGTAGAGGCTTCTGCAACAACCATTCCAGCCTCCTTTTTCTTTGCCTCTTTTGCAGCGAGTTTTGGACAGTTCTTTATGATATGATCATTCCCTTTACAGTACTTGCCAAACAATTTCTGCTTTTCTGATTTCTTCTCATCTTTATCTTGGTTCTTCGAATGTGCAGCATTTGCAGATTTTTGCTTACTAGTAGAAGAGCTCCATTTTCCTTTGCCCTTCTGAGTAGCCAGGAAAGCTTGATCTGCAACACGCCTAATGGACATGTTCTGCCTGGACTAATCTTCCTGCAACAGAACAGAGACTAACTCCTCAAATGACAAGGCATTTGGATTGCCTTTCATCATCAACCGAAGAGTAGAAGCAAAACTCTGATATGAATCAGGAAGACCATTCAGAACGGTCTACATAAGTGAGCTATCAGGTATAACCTCATCAGCAGAAATCAAGTGTTCCTTCAAGTCTTTGATCTTTGTTAGGAAACTGTCCATAGAATCACCTTCATTCATGTGCTCACTCTCCAATTGTTTTCGGAGGTAAGCAACACGAGCCTCATTCCTAGCTTGGTACAATGTGGTAAGTGTATCCCAAGCATCCTTAGTTGTTCTACAAGAGCGAATATGAGGAATAATGGCACGTTTGACAGACAAAGCTATCAATGCATGTGCCTGGGCATCTCTGCCATCCCAACGAATCTGCTCTGCAATACGTGCAACAAAAACAGTAGCATGAACAGGAATCTGCACAATATCATCTTCGACACCATCTTCATCAGCTCTAGCACCTGTATTCGCAGTACCTATTGTTACAGGTGTAACAGGACGTCTTTCAACACCCTGTACAATGTTCCACAATCCTTTTGCAACCGAAACATGTTGCATCATATAAGCCCATAATGGGTAGTTCCTACCATCCAACTTATCCTCAACAACCAACATACCAAATACATCACTACTTTCAGCCATGGCCGGTGACTAAAATACCTTCATGCAGAAAATTGACTGCATCTCAAAAAGTTGATCAGAACTGCCGAGACGAGTTCAGCTAAACCTGTAGCAGACTTTGAGATGCTTATACTGGCGAACAGAAACAGGTGTATACCTTTGGCACAAAAAGATGAAATAGCCTGCACAAGCGCTGTGATAGTGCATTCGGAGGCCGAAACGAGCTCAGATCGCGTTTTTGGCACCACAGAGCGAAGATGTTTTGATCTCGGAAACACCCTGAGTATGCTCACCAAAATTTGTACAATTTTGAGACTGCAAACGGAGGAGTGTCGACGGCGCCCTAGATGAAGCAACGACCTGCTCTGATACCAATTGTTGGAGATAGATGTCTACGGAAGCACGCGAACAGCACAAGGAAGAAGAAGAAGCTTAGAGCACAAACACACAATACTGAATGTATTACTAGAGAATGTACAAAGATAAGTAGCCTATTATGGCGATAGGCATATATACAAGCCGGTGGAAAAAAACCTCCTAAAGAGGGAAAAAAGTGCCCCGACGGTCCTAGTGTGTTCACACACATCACTACCTAAATATATCAACAAATCAGACATCTCAAATGAGGCATGCAAATCAGCCTTGAAATCAGCAATATGCTTCTCAATAGGACCAGTGAGAAGCATGTCGTCAACATAGACAACAATGATCATAAATCATTAGCACGCTTAACATATAAGGTGCTTTCAGTTGGATTGTTCTCAAAACCATGTGCAACCAGATAGGCATGTATCTTCTCATACCAAGCACGTGGTGCTTGCTTTAAACCATATAATGCCTTCTTTAACCTGCACACCTGGTTTTCATGCCCTTTCTGCACAAAGCCACGGGGCTGAAAAACATACACTTCTTCATGCAAGTCACCATTCAGAAATGTTGTTTTAATGTCCAACTGATGTACATTCCAACCATGATGGGCTGCAAGTGCATAAATGCTCCGAATAATAGTCATACAACATGTAGGTGCAAAGGTCTCATCAAAATCAATGCCTCTTTCCTGCGCATAACCCTTTGCAACAAGCCTAGCCTTATACATGTCAACTGTACCATCAGGTTTACGCTTCAACTTGTATACCCACTAAGTGCCAATGGCCTTCTTGCCAGGAGGCAAGTCACATAAAGACCAAGTACCATTCTTCATTATTGCATCATATTCAGATTGCATAATAGCCATCCAACTTTTTGAATTTTGTGCTTCATCAAATGAAACAGGCTCATTCTCATCACAGAGACTAGATGCAGCCATAGCATAGCAATCTGATGCAAAAGAGGCACTATGAGAGCCTGATTGAGTACGATATGACAAAGGTGCATCTAATTTGCTGTCATGCAAAGTCTGCACCAGCCATTTTGGCATAGTTTTTGCCTGCTCAATATCAACTCTCTCATCAACAAGTGCATCATGTAAATCTGCATCATAAATGGAATGATCTGCATCATCATATGAAACCTGCAAAGGTTGAAAAGTTGCCTCATTAGGACCAGCACTAGACAATCCACCTGTAAAAAGAGGCATCAAAGTATCATACATGTCTTTGGAGCTAATAGATGTCTCCTTAGTACATGAAAGCAATGGTTGAATAGCATCTTCCACAAAGACAACATCATGGCTAACCACAATGCGTTTAGTCTGTGGATGATACAGACGATAGCCTTTACTTTCAGAACTGTACCCGACAAAAATACATTTTACTGCCTTATCATCCAATTTTCTGCGATGTTGTGCAGGCACTAGTGCATATGCCAAACAACCAAAAACACGCAGATGAGCAACAGATGGCTTGCGGTCATGCCAAGCCTCATATGGAGTGATAGACTGCAGCGCTTTAGTTGGACACCTGTTCAGTACATATGCTGCACACATGATAGCCTCAAGCTAGAAACTATGTGGTAAAGCCTGACTTTTGACCATGCACCTCGCCATCTCCATGAGTGACCTGTTCTTTTGTTCAGCAACTCCATTATGTTGAGGTGTATATGGCACTGTACACTGGTGTTTTATCCCACGTTCAGCCAGAAATGCATTAAAATCAGAAGACATATATTCCCCCCCTCGATAAGAACGGAGGGTGCCCATTTTACATGTTGATAGATTTTCAGCCAAAACCAAAAACTGTTTAAAGCACATGAACACTCTGGACTTTGATTTGAGTGGATATACCCATGCATGCTTGGAAAAATCATCAATGAAAGTCACGAAGTAAAGGTAATTTCCAAAAGAGGGTGTCTGCATAGGACCACAGACATCACTATGTACAAGCTTCAATTTCTGCGTAGCCCAAAGTGAACCATCTTTTGGAAAGGAGGAACGCTGCATTTTGCCCAAAATACAACCTTCACAAACATGTTTTCCAAGTGCCTCTAGTTTGGGCAAAGAGGACACCATTTCAGATTTCTGTAGGCATAGCAAACTAGCAAAATTCAGATGACCAAAGCGTGCATGCCAAAGCTTTGCATCTGACATAGCCTGAGAATCATTTACTACACATGCCAAATCATTTGCAGATCTTTCATAGTCTATAAGCTTATACAGCCCACGACATAAAATCCTAGAAGAAATAATAACATCGCCATTTGACAGATCATGAACCGTACATCTGTCATCAACAAATTTCACAATCAAGCCAATCTTGGCTAATGTAGAAACTGATAATAGATTCTTCTTGATCCTTGGCACAAATAAAGCATCTGACAAAGTGAAAGAACTACCATCAGCAGTAGTCAAAATGATCTTACCAACTTCCATAACAGGATAAGAGGAGTTGTTGGCGCATGTAACAGTATTCCCTATAGGGGCAGGCTCGAGTGAAGAGAAGAAACTGCATTGCGAGGTAATATGTTTGGTTGCCCCACTGTCAAAATACCAAACATCTGAGTCTACTGCAGACATGCACTGATAAGGAGAAGATGGGTTAAAACTGCAGACAGTAGTAAACACCCATTTTTCTTCTTGCACAAGATTTGCAGACTATGTTTTTGGTGTAGAGGCTTCTGCAACAACCAGTCCAGCCTCTTTCTTCTTTGCCTCTTTTGCAACCAGTTTTGGATAGTTCTTTATGATATGATCATTCCCTTTACAATACTTACAAAACAATTTCTGCTTTTCTGATTTTTTCTCATCTTTGTCTTGGTTTTTCAAATGTGCAGCATTTGCAGATTTCTGCTTACTAGTAGAAGAACTCCATTTTCCTTTGCCCTTCTGACTAGCCAAGAAAGCTTGATCTACAACACGCATAATGGACTTGTTCTGCCTGGACTGATCTTCCTACAATAGAACAGAGACTAACTCCTCAAATGATAAGGCATTTGGATTGCCTGTCATTATCAACCGAAGAGTAGAAGCAAAACTCTGATATGAATCAGGAAGACCATTCAGAACGGTCTACACAAGTGAGCTATCTGGTATAACCTCATCAGCAGAAATTAACTATTCCTTCAAGTCTTTGATCTTTGTTAGGAAACTGTCCATAGAATCACCTTCATTCGTGTGCTCACTCTCCAATTGTTTTCGGAGGTAAGCAACACGAGCCTCATTCCTAGCTTGGTACAATGTGGTAAGTGTATTCCAAGCATCCTTAGCTATTTTGCAAGAGCGAATGTGAGGAATAATGGCACGTTTGATAGACAAAGCTATCAATGCATGTGCTTGGGCATCTGTGCCATCCCAGGGAATCTGCTCTGCAGTAGGCGCAGCAGAAACAACAGCACGAACAGGAATCTGCAAAATATCATCTTCGACACCATCTTCATCAGCTCCAGCACCTGTATTTGCAGTACCTGTAGTCAGAGGTGTAACAAGACGTCTTTCAACACCCTGCACAACGTTCCACAATCCTTTTGCAACCAATACATGTCGCATCATATAAGCCCATAATGGGTAGTTGGTACCATCCAACTTATCCTCAACAGCCAACATACGGAATACATCACTGCTTTCAGCCATGGCCGGTGACTAAAATACCTTGATGCAAAAAATTGACTGTATCTCAAAAAGTTGAACAGAACTACCCCAACAAATTCTGCTAGTCCTGTAGTAGACTTCGAGACGCTTATACTGGCGAACAAAAATTGGTATATACCTTTGGCACAAAAAGACGAAATAGCCTACACAAGCGCTGCGATAATGCGTTCGGAGGAGTGTCGACTGCAAACGGAGGAGTGTCGACGGTGCCCTAGATGAAGCAATGACCTGCTCTGATACCAATTGTTGGAGTTAGAAGTCTATGGAAGCACGTGAACAACACAAGGAAGAAGAAGAAGCTTGGAGCTCAACACACAATACTGAATGTATGACTAGAGAATGTTCAAAGATAAGTAGCCCATTAGGGCAATAGGCATATATACAAGCCGGGGGAAAAAAAACCTCCTAAAGAGGGAAAAAAGTGCCCCGACGGTCCTAGTGTGTTCACACACATCACTACCTAAATATATCAACAATATTATGATGCAAAATTTGGTTCTTGAGTTATGTGCTCAAGGGCATACTGACTTAAAGGACTTGATTGGAATGATTTGGGTAGTGGTTGAATGATTCCTTTTGGTGAAATATTAGGCCTTCATACATTGCTCCACTTGTACAAATTAGTTTTCCCAAGAATTTGTACTTTGCATATATTTACTTTTAACAAACATGGAATAAAACACCAATGTTGCGTTTTTTATAAACCACAAAAGAATGGTATTGGTGGGAGAAATAATAGTTCTCTTATGGAAATGGCAAGGTTTATGGACAAAAGTGAGTCATTTACCTCACATTTTTAGCTTGAGGCCATATCAGTGTTGCACTTGTACTAAACAAGTTTCTTACAAATGTATTTATAGCCTATAATTCTATATGCATTAGTGCATGAACGAGAAGGTATGAAATTGCATTACAAGATTGTGGTGTATTTTTTATGAGATTATTTATGAGAGAGAAGGATATCACCTATATAACCCACACACTAAATGTATTCTACTTAGTTGAGATGTAGATTTTGTGGAGGATCAATGAATCCTTTACTTCCATGTATCAAGGAGACATCAATGAGCTCAGAGTTTCCTTTGTTCACTAGTGGATAGTCAGATGTATCTCCAAGTGGAGAAACTTCTCAACCAATGCAATTTTAGAATGAGAATATACATCATTCCATATTTTTGGTGTTAGATATTGATGGGGTAAAATATATACCAAGATAATTGGTGTAGACTTTGAGTTATAGTAAGTTAGATGCACATTTGCTTTATTGTACTTGCTCATGCTTAGATGGAGCTTCCTTTTCATCTCATTTCTATGCGATTGTGGCTCTAGCCTTTGTGATGATAATGAGCTCATTTCCTTTGATGAAGCAAAAAACTCAAAAAAATGGAGGTCTATTGTGCAATATGAATTTGATGTTATTGTATACAATGGTACTTGGCATTTATGTGACTCACCTCCTAGAAGGAATACAATTGGCACTAAATGAGTTTACAAGTTGAAATGCAAGCCTAATAGTAGTATTGATCGCTTTAAGGCTAGGCTTGTAGCTAAAGGTTATGCTCAAGAGAGAAGCATTAATTTGATGAGAACTTTGCTCCTACATGTTTTATGACAAATGTTCATAGCATTTGTGCACCTCGAACTCACAATGATTGGAATGTACATTAAAAAAAAATAAAAATTTCGTTTTTGAATGGGAATCCACATGAAAAAGTGTATCTTTTCTAGCCGTTTAGTTTTGTGAAAAAGGTTTATGCAAACAAAGTGTGTAGGTTGAAGAACACATTGTATGGATCAAATGAATTATCACATGCTTGCTATGAGAAAATCTCTACCTTCTTATTAGCACATGGATTTCAAAATATTCCAATTGAAAGAACCTTGTATGTGAAGAATGAAGATGATGTACTTATTATCATTTTTGTTTAAACTTGATTTACATGCCTCTTTCGAAATGATAAATTTGGGGATTTTCATCAATATTTGGGTATTTAATCTATGAAGGTCGATGAAGACATTGTGTTATGTTAAAAAAAATAGAGTGGCACTTTATTGTAACATTTTGACCTTGAGAATTGTAAACCAATTGCCACTCCCATGTAAATAGGCCTAGGATTGAGTCGTCATGATGCTAGAGATGCACTTGATGTTGGTCTTTATTAGCAAGCTATTCACTACTTATCTGGTACTTAGAAGTTTGGTTTCTTTTAAAACAAGAGGGGATTAATAACTCCATTTTTTTTTTTTGGAAACTCCGATTAGAATAGTTAGTATGATACATGTGTGCACAACTCCATTTTTCTTCATGCTTTTTAGTTCATGCATATCATGGTTGAGAAAGAGGAAATGTATTGTGGCCACTTCTATTGAGAGGTTGAGTATAGGGTAGCTTTCATAATTACTATTGAATGTGTGACTTAAATGACTTATAGATGATTCATGTATGTTGGTTGCACCTCTAATACCACCATATTTATTGATAGGTGGTGTTCCATGCTCACGCTAAGCACATTGAGGTGCACTATCATTTTGTCAAGGAGACACTTTGTTGGAAAGATAAGTTTGGCATGCCCACCTAGGATAAGGTTGCAGACATTTTTACAAAGGCTCTATCTTGGGGTAAGTTTGAAGATGTTTGCAAAGCTTTATGCTCACTCCCTCTGCTAGACATATCTTAGTTAGCATTGGTTGGAATTTCCTTTTACATGAGTGTCAACTACTTGTTCATTGCACCACTCGCAAGGAGGATTTGTTAATGTATTTTGGTAGTGTCGTGTGAATACACTTGAGACTATTAGGGCACTTTTTCCCACTTAAGGAGGTTTTCTTTCCATGACTTGTATATAGGCCCATTAATTTAATGGGCTACTTATCTTTGTATGTTTTAGACTTGGTAAGATAGCTTGTGTTGTGCTTCCAAGCTTGTGCTTCTTCCTCATGTTATTGTGTGTGTTCATCCCCAAACTCCAACATGCATTTCCCATTACTTATGGAATTCATTTCTTAACTTTTTCATTTTATTTCTCATAATTCAATAGAAACATACCAAATACACAAAAAGTATGAAAAATAGTCATTTTAAGTTAAGTAATGAACTATTTTTAGCATAGAATGAAGTACTAATGTTTTATTAAGAACATCTGAAATTACATTAGGACCTCGACTTGTCTAAAGTGTTTACTAGTTTTTCTAGAAAATTTCCTAGAATACTAGAAAGCAAAATATTTCTAAACTTAAATTTTGTTGCATGTAAACATGCATAGTTTAAAAGTAGCTTGTATCTAGGTACTTTATAAAGTTTATAAATGTTGGGCGTATGAGTGAATGAGGAAGCATGAATATAAGTACACAAAAAAGCAAAGAAGGATATCAAAACACAAAGACATGTGATGGAAAGAAGAGCTCTCTATCAATAGATGATCAATAGTATAAGAATGAGTGAAGTGATAGCTATAAGTGAATCCATAAGAACAAATTACTAGACATATGAGAATATCATGTATATGTGGTTACATGGGGAAAAAACCTCGAGCCAACACTAGAGCAAAAAGTGCCCCTGTATAGGGAAATGATTCACATAAAAGCTACTTGAGGGACACATAACTATAAGAAACCCCCTTAGAGTGAATGATGTGAACACATACAAGGAGCGACCCAATCAGCCCGCATGAGGTAATAAGCCTAAAGCTTTGTGAAAAGCTTCAAATTTTTCCTGTGGAACAGCTTTGGCGAATACGTTTGTGAGTATATCAAACATCCCACAACTTATTGATAAAGAGAAGTATCAAATCCATGGCTTGCATCCTTGGTATCAAAATGACAATGAAAGAGTTGATATTTTAAAAATTAAAAATATATTCGAGAAGAATGTCTAAAGCACATCTATGAAAGAAGCCGCTTGACACGACTTAGTGCAAGTTTACTGATCCTCAATCTTCAAAAGCATTTTGGATGGAGTAATGTATCTCTTGCTGCACTATCAAGGATATTGTTTACACACACACACACACACACACACACACACACACACACACACACACACATATATATATATATATATATATATATATATATATATATATATATATATATATATATATATATATATATATATATATATATATATATACATACATACATACATACATACATACATACATACATACATACACATACATACATACATACATACATACATACATACATACATACATACATACATACCTACATACACACACACACACACACACACACACACACATATATATATATATATATATATATATATATATATATATATATATATATATATATATATATATATATATATATATATATATATATATATATATATATATATACCCTTTTCATACACATACATACATATTATACACACACATACATACACATACACATACACACATATACATATACACACACATACACACACACACACATACATACATATATATATATATATATATATATATATATATATATATATATATATATATATATATATATATATATATATATATATATATATATATATATATATATATATATATATATATATATATACTTTTTCTTTTCATGAACTTGCACGCTACTATTTGAAAAGTTTGTGCCAAGCAACAATATTCTTCCTACATCATATGATGAAATGAAGAAGATGATCAACAATCTTGGTCTATAAGTGAATATGTAGACTCTTTGACATGTTAAAAATGTCAATCTCCTTGATGTAAGGACACAAAAGGTAAAATCCCAAAGAGAGCATTGAGACATTTTCCATTGGCTCCACAAATTAGACATATGTTTCAAATCTTAGAAGTATAAAAGCTATTGACATGGAGATTTGATCATAAAAATATTGATAGAGTAATGAGAACTCCAGTAGATAGTGCAACTTTTTTATGTATCGATTCTAGAAGGCATGATTTTGCACAAGATCCACACAATCTAAAGTTAGGTGTTGCATTAGATGGGGTTAATCCATTTTCAATGAAATCTAGTAAATGGTCCACATGGACAATCTCCCACCATAACTTATTATTGAAAAAGAACATTTAATGCTTTCACTTTTAATGACAAGAAAAAGAAAAGTTAAAGACATGAATGTATATGTTCCTTCTGTCATAGATTATCTCCAAGAGTTACAGAGAGGTATTGATGTATCAAAAAGCATTGATCAAAGAAAAATTATGGTTTGTGGAATTGTGACTTGGAATATATATGATTTTCTAAGATATGGCTTTTCTTCAAGTAATGATGTAATTTTTTTAAATTTAATATCCATTAAGACACAAAAGAGAAATGATACATTTTAATGGAAAGTTGGAAACAGGTCAGTGTCCAAAACCAATGACACCTATGGATTGGTGTGTGAAATGGGCATAAGGGCCTCTTATAAATCTACAATTCAAAATCTTGAGTGAGAATGAAGATGATGAGAATGTGAAGATTAGAGAAAAGGGAAAACCATCACTAGCAAAGAATATATCGATATGCTATTATTTGTGATATTGGAGAGAGTTAAAGATCTATCATCTTCTTGATCCTATGCATGTATTCAAGAATGTAGGTTTTTCATTATGACGATATCTTGTTAGATTAAAGACATAACAACATCAAGAAATGGTTTAAAGGATCAAAATTCAAAACCAAAGTTATGATGAATTTATGATAAAAATTGATAAGAACCAACCTATGAACCTACTCCTGGGGTACTTACATCAAAAGTGATGCAAACTATCAACAACGTGATTCAATTGATTTATACATCTATAAGATATGGAACACCTTTCCAAAGCATGTTTACTTTTGATGGCAAGAGCTTATGTGGGTTAAAGACACATGATTCACATACTTTTTGAACCGCATTCTACCTCTTGTTATCGATGAATGTGCAAAAAAAGGAGTATAAGACATGATCTATCATCTTGGATTGCTTACAAGGTAATTATCACGATTTTATTTTTAATATATAAGATTATTTGATATCTTTTGATTACAAATTATTTTCTTTATTATTTAATTTGTATTTGATAATAGGTGGATCAAAAGATATTGACAAAGACTTAATCCCACAAAAGAAACATAAATGCAGTGAGCTACTATGTATGATGGAAAAAGAGCTTCCAACTTCATTTTTTGATATTCAAGTTCATTTATTGATCTATCTTGTTGATGAAATAGACATTACTCGAGTTGTAAGCACTCAATGGGTATTTTGGGTTGAGTGATTTATAGACATATTGAAAGCTTATGTGCAACAAAGAGCAAAACTAGAAGGATCCATGGCAGAGGGATGGATGCTTGAGGAGTGCATGTACTATGGTAGTGAATATCTTGAAAGAGTTGGTGAGGAAGCTCCAAATGCATGGACGAATGAGTCTTTTTCAATATTGATAGATGAAGTATTATTAGATAAGGGAGTTCCATTTTAATTTACAGTGTAAGAAAAAAGTGAGATTTCTACTTTATTGCATATAATAGTGAGTGCATGTAAGCATTCATTAATGAGTATGAATAGGAACTTCAAAATCTTTGAAGTAGAAGATAGAGAAACAAAAGATATAAATGTATCTTCTTTCAAGGATTGACTATATAATCATATGCAACAAACCAATGCAAATAATGAGCCAATCTCAAATGATCAAAGAGATTTAATGATAGGTTGTGAAAGAAAGGTAATTTTTTCTACTAATATTTTACTCTTGTAGATATATTAATATTTATTTTTTCTTCTAAAAAATTATTTATTATTGTGGACCATAAAGGTTGATAGGTTTCGAGTCGAGTATAAAGGTAATAATTCAACATTGAGAAGGGAATTATCTAGTTTCGGGGCAATTGATTCTTCAAGAATAATGTGATTTACAAAAGAACTGTAAATTCTTCCTAGGTATATTGAACAAACATTTTTTTATAAAAACCCTGATGCTCATCCTTGGTGGAAAGTCCTTCATGCTCAACTTAGAGTTCGTTCATTGTTTAACAACTTTACTGTTAGAGAGATCAAAGAAAGTCATGTTGATGATTCATCATTAAATATTAATTTATGGGCATCTCAGAGAGAAATTAAAATCATTCTACATGACAACGATAATAATGTACTTGATGAGAACGATAATACTCTACGTGTTGATTCTATAGACGATGAAGAGCAACTACCAAAAATTGATATTAATGCATCAACAAATAATGTTATTTATGAGAACACAAATTAAAAAATAAATGAAATGATAGAAATCCATAAATATAATAAAGATGAGATTATATTGATGTTTTACCAAAATGATAGTAATAATGAAAATACATGACCAGATCAGATAGTAGATTTCCCTCCATTTAATTGGAATACAAGGTGAATCCCACAATAGAGACGAAATATGTTCTTGTAGGTAAGAACATGCAAGTGGGGGTTATGCCTAAAGTTTTGTATATAGCTTTATTTTTTAGGACAAAAATTTCTCCCAAGGAGGAACAAATGTTATAAAGTAAATTCTATGATTTGAATGTCTAATCGTTTTGACCCATTTGAAATCAGACAGCATTTGGTCACTTGTGTGAATGACCAAAGATTTCCACACTAGACTTTAGTTTTGACCAAAGAGGTCTAGAGCCTTCTATCTCAAGTTAACATGAGTTAACTCAAGTCTAGAGGATGTAGGTCGAGTGGCTAGTACACTTACAACTAGTGCCCCAAAAGTAAATGGCACACTTTTGAGACTAGAATAAAGTTTTTCCCAAAGAGCTCTCGGGCCTTCTAACTCGAGTTAACACGAGTTAACTTGAGTCTAGAGAGATGTAAGTCGAGTGGCTAGTACACCTACCACTAGAACATCAAAAGTAAATGACACACTTTCTCCTATGTTCTACATAGGATTTCCAAGCCCATAAGACAAGTAGTCCATGCATTTATGATGCCCAGAAATGCATATCAGTTTATCATCATTTGGATGGGCATCAGACAGTAGATTCCACTCTACATTGGAATATGAGGTGAATCCTACCACAGAGATGAAAACATGTTCTTTTGGGTTAGAACATGAAGCTTGGGGGTATATCTACAATTTTGTATATGGCTTTCTTTTCCAGGACAAAAATCTCTCCCATGTGTGTATGCATGTGTATGTGCATGTATATATATATATATATGAACATGCATGTGTGTGATATATGTCTATGTATATGGATGTGTGTGTGATATATGCATGTGTATGTGCATATATATGTATGCATGTGTATATATATGCATATATGTATGCATATGTTAGGATGCATACATGTGTGTTTGATGTGTACGTATGTGTGTGATATATGCATGCATATGCATGTAAGCATGTATATATGGGTGTGTGATGCAAATGGATCGACAGAGGAACTTTCCTCTAGACGTTGACTAAGCACATGTATGGTATAATCTAACTCCTCATTGGGCATGTCTATATCCTCATGCATGATAGCCCCTAAGAAATCAGTCGAAACTTTTTCCCTCATAAGATTTTTTATGAGAGTAAGTTTTGCCTTGCACTCTCTACTAGCATCCATAGTATTTGTACATATAAAACAAAGTGGATTAAATCTCTCTCTCTCTCTCTCTCTCTCTCTCTATATATATATATATATATATATATATATATATATATAGCCCCTAAGGAATCAGTCGAAACTTTTTCTCTCATGAGATTTTTTATGAGAGTAAGTTTTGCCTTGCACTCTCTACTAGCATCCATAGTATTTGTACATATAAATCAAAGTGGATTAGAAATCTCTCTCTTTCTCTCTCTCTCTCTCTCTCTATATATATATATATATATATATACACACACACACACACACATATGTATGTGTATGTGTGATGTGTATATATGTATGTGTATGCATGTGTGTGTATGTAGGTATGCATGTCTGTATCTTGCATGTGTGATTGTATGTATAGATACATGTGTGTGTGTGCATGCATGCATGCATGTATGTATGTATGTATGTATGTATGTATGTATGTATGTATGTATGTATGTATGTATGTATGTATGTATGTATGTATGTATGTATGTATGTATGTATATATGTATGTATCTATGTATGTATATATGTGTGTGTATGCATGTGTGTATATGTGTGCATGTATCTCTGTATGCATGCCAAAATTCACGATAAAATAAACATTGCGGCCCTTGGGTATCTCTTGATAGGAACCACCACATCTATTTCTATTTTGTTCAAAAGATCAAGTGCCCCTACCATATCTTAATAATTTTGATCACATGGTGCTACCAATTGTGCATCTTTATTGCCAATAGGTCCTACATTAATGGCTACATCTATGGACCACATAAGGTTCTTGATGATGGCTTGAATACCAAATATTGGAATGATACTAATTTCCTTGAACATGAATATCTACCACTATCCTATTATGGGCATTATATAACAATTTTCTACACTATGATTGGAAGCATCACATATAGGAAAATATAATTGATTAAGAGAACAACTTACTACAATATGTCTTGAATTTCTACATATACAACAATATACTTTCTTGAGTGAATCATTTACCATCATAGATGGTACATGAGTTCTAGACATAGGATGCAAATTCCTCTACATATGGGGTTTTTCCATCTTCATATTCCTCTCCAATTGCTGCATAACATCATTAATATGATCTAAATTCTATGCATCATCCAATGTATAGAAATAAAATCTCCTTCAATATGAGTTTAAACCTCCCATGAACCATCCTCATATTACATCCTCTAGAGGGCATCAATCCTCCAAAATCTACCTCAATGTACTTTGAAATAAAGAAGCATCATCTATGATTCACTTTATTGTTGGATCATATATTGTAATGTTACATATAATCGACATGCATCTTAGATTTTGGGAATCATTATAGAAATGCATCTCTTCGAAGTTGTATACATAGCAAAGTGGTTTTGTGTGAACTCTATCAAGGATCACAATGCTTCTCTGCTTAATGTGGCCTAAAATACTTGACATTTTCATGCTTGATCTTGTCCAAGTCCACCATCCAATAATGCATACTGAGTATCAAATAACCTAATGTGCATGTTTGGATCATCATTTGTTTTACTGCAAAATCCATCGAATTGCATTCTAGATAATATGTTCCCTTGATTAGCTATCTCTGCTAGTATTTTCCAATCCCGCTAGTCTTGTAGAAAACTTAGGTTGTCTCACCAATTTTGCTTATGAATGATTTAGACTCCCATACTTTGGGCTCACCATACAACTACTCTTCCTAGAGAAGATCAAGCAAACCTAACACTAGTTTTGAATCTTATGGTTTTCTATCATTAGACCTCTTCTTTTTGTTCAGTTGCCCTTTCCACTTGAAGTTTTGCAAGCTCAAATGTCATTTGTACCTCTAGGAATTGGCTAATAAATGATATGATACCACCCCTTTTTGAGAAGTGCAAGTAACTTTTTTGGTATTCACACTCCCTAGAACAAAATTATTGGATCCTTCTCCTAGCTCAAAGTCAAAATTAATCTGCACTGGGATTTTCTTTGTCTTCCTTAAACACTGAGAACCATTTTCACGAATGTGTTGGCATCCCTTCTATTCATCATCGTAATCATTCCAGTGAATTGCCTATGGTAAAATGATTCTAACATCTGCATCCCATTCCATCATGGCCACCAATGTTTGTGGTGTTTTTCTCTCCTACATAGAATAAGGTTCAGGGAATGAGGATTCTATCCTACCGAACAAAACTTACATTCTCGTTCCCTATTGTTACTGAACAAATGTGAAATCAATTTACTTCATTAACACACTATCATACTATATTTCACTGTAAAAATAGAATATATTCATTGAAACAAAGAACAAAGAGACAACACTGCACAAATAATTTTCTTTACTACTGGAAGGAGATTACATCATTTGGGGAAAAGAGCATCGTGGCTCAACACATCTCTGCTAACTCTATTTACATATGTCTCACTGATGGCTACCTAATAGTTTCTTGCAGAAAGCACTACATTAACATTGAAATATGAGAGCATGATAGGGTATTTTCTTCCATCATTTCATGAATATGATGATGAGATTAATGAATAATTACATCTATTTATATGGTTATTAAATTTAAGAGAAGAGATAGATAATCATGGAGGAAAAGGATTACAATATTACAAAGCATTAGAGAGAATAGAAAATTGTAGATTAAGATACTTATTCTATGTGTTTAATTTGGTGGAGTATTAGAGTCTATATGAACAACTTGTAGGAGTAGCCAAAACACAATGGTATTTCCATTATTGTTTTCTCCTTGGAATTAGATGTGCGTTAGCACCATTAATGACCATTCATCTAGTTAACGTCATAGCACATTAGTCCCTAGAACATTTTAATTCAAGAATAAAATTGGCTAGGAATAGTTAATTTCACCTATTTGTTGATATATTTAGGTAGTGATGTGTGTGAACACACTAGGACCGTCCGGGCACTTTTTTCCCTCTTTAGGAGGTTTTTTCCCCCAGCTTGTATATACACTTATAACCCTAATGGGTTACTTATCTTTGTACATTCTAATGGTAATACATTCAGTATTGCGTGTTGTGCTCCAAGCTTCTTCTTCTTCCTTGTGCTATTTGCTTGCTTCCACATACCTCAAACTCCAACAATAGGTGTTAGAGAAGGTTGCTACTTCATCTAGGGCATCGTCGACACACCTCTAGTCACAGTCTTAGAATCACACAAAATTTGGTGAGCATAATCAGGGTGATTAGGAGATCAAAATATCGCAATGCACTATCGTAGCGCTTGTGCAGACAATTTCATCTTTTTGTGCCAAAGGCATATACAGGTTTTGGTTTGCTAGTATAAGTGTCTCAAAGTCTACTACATGCTTAGCAAAATTTGACAGGGTAGTTCTGTTCAACTTTTTGAGATGCAATCATTTTTCTACATTAGGGTATTTTAGTCAGTGGCCATGGCTAAAAGTAGTGATGTATTCTGTATGTTGGCTATTGAGGATAAGTTGGATAGTACCAATTACCCATTATGGTCTTATATGATATGGCATGTATTGGTTGCAAAATGAACATGGAATATTGTGCAAGGTGTTGAAAAATGTCCTATTACACCTACAAACACAGTTGTTGAAGGTGATGCAAACGACATTGAGGATGATGATATTCTTCATGTTCTTGTCCGTGTTGTGGTTCTTGCTGCACTACTACAAAGAAAATTTGTTGGGATGGCACAGATGCTCAGGCACGTGCATTGATAGCCTTGTATGTCAAACATGCCATTATTCCTCACATTCGCTCTTGTAGAAGAACTAAGGATGCTTGTAATACACTTACCACTTTATATCAGGCAAGGAATGAGGCTCGTGTTGCTTACCTCCAAAAACAGTTGGACAGTGAGCACATGAATGAAGGTGATTCCATGGACAGTTTTTGATAACGATCAAAGATTTGAAAGAGCATTTGATTTCTACTAATGAAGTATTGCCTGATAGTTCACTTGTGTAGACTGTTCTGAATGGTCTTCTCGATTCCTATCAAAGTTTTGCTTCTACTCTTCATTTGATGATGAGCGACAATCCAAATGCTTTAACATTTGAGGAGTTAGTCCCTGTTCTATTGCAAGAAGATCATTCTAGGCATAACATGTCCATTATGCATGTTGCAGATCAAGCTTTTGTGGCTAATCAGAAGGGCAAAGGTAGATGGAGCTCTTCTACTAGTAAGGAGAAATCTACTAATTCTGCACAATCAAAGAAGGATGATAGAGACAAGAAGAAAATAGAAAAGCAAAAATTGTTTTTTAAAATACTATAAAGCAAATGATCATGTCATAAAGAGTTGTCCAAAATTGGCTGCTAAAGAGGCAAGGAAGAAAAAGGCTAGAATGGTTGTTGTAGAGGCCTCTACACCCAAAACAGAGTCTACTAATCTTGTGTAAAATGAAGAATAGGCATTTACAACTGTTTGCAGTTATGACCCATCTTCTCATAAATAGTGTATGTCTACAGTAGACTCAAATGTTTGGTACTTTGATAGTGGGGCAACCAAACAAGTTACCTTGCAACATAGTTTCTTCACTTCACTCGAGCCTACCCCTACAAGGAATACTGTCACATGCGCGAACAACTCCTCTTATCCTGTCATGGGAGTTGGTAAGATCATTCTGACTACTATTGATGGTAGTTCTTTTACATTTTTGGATGCTTTATTTGTGCCAAGGATAAAAAAAAGAATCTATTATCAATTTCAACATCAGCCAAGATTGGCTTGGTTTTGAAATTTGTTGATGAAAAATGTATAGTGTCAAATGGCGATGTCATTATTGCTTTTGGTATTTTATGTCGTGGGCTCTATGAGCTCATATACTGTGAAACATCTATGAATGATTCAACATGTGCAGTACATGATTCTCAAGCTTTATCAAATGCAAAGCTTTGGCATGCACGCTTTCATCATCTGAATGTTGCTAGTTTGCTACACCTACATAAATCTAAAATGGTGTCCTCTCTGCCCAAACTTGAGGCACCTGGTAAACATGTTTGTGAAGGCTATATTTTGAGCAAAATGCAATGTTTCTCCTTCCCAAAAGATGGTTCAATTTGAGCTACTCAGAAATTGTAGCTTGTTCACAACGATGTTTGTGGTCCTATGCAAACATCATCTTTTGGAAACTATCTTTACTTCATGAATTTCACCGATGATTTTTCTAGGCATGCATGTGTATATCCATTCAAAGAAAAGTACGAAGTGTTTATGTGCTTCGAATAGTTTCTGGTTTTGGATGAAAATATATCAGCATGTAAAATGGGCATCGTTCATTCTGATCGAGGGGGGGAATGTATGTCTTTTGACTTTAATGCATTTCTGGCTAGACTTGGGTGAAACATCACTTTACAATGTCATATACACCTCCACAAACTGGAGTTGTTGAATGGAAGAACATGTCACTCATGGAGATGGCAAGGTGTATGGCCAAGAGTCAGGCTTTACCACATAGTTTCTGGCTTGAGGATGTTGTGTGTGTAGCATATGTACTTGATAGGCGTGCCACTAAAGCATTGCAATCTATCACTCCATATGAGGCTTGGCATGCTCACAAGCCATTTGTTGCTCCCCTACATGTTTTTGGTTGTCTGGCATATGCATTAGTGCCAAAAAAACAATGTAGGAAATTGGATGATAAAGCAGTGAAATGTATTTTTGTTGGGTATAGTTCTGAAAGCAAAGGCTATCATTTGTATCATCCATAGACTAAGTGAAATGTATTTTTGTTGGGTACAGTTCTAAAAGCAAAGGCTATCATTTGTATCATCCATAGACTAAACACATTTTGGCTAGCCGTGATGTTGGTTTTGTGCAAGATGCTATTCAGCCATTACTTTCATGTACTAAGGAGACATCATTTATCTCCAAAGACATGTATGAAACTTTCTGCCTCTTTTTATAGGCGAACAGTCTAGTGCTGGTCCTAATGAAGCAACTTCTCAGTCTTTATAGGTTTCATGTGATGATGTAGATCATTCCATTTCTGATGTGGATTTACATGATGCACTTGTTGATAAGAGAGCTGATATTGAGGAGGCAAAAACTATACCAAAATGGCTAGTGCAAACTTTGCATGACATCAAATTAGATGCACCTTTGTCATATCGTACTCATTCAGGCTCTCATAGTGCCTCTTTTGCATCAAATTGCTATGCTATGGTTGTATCTAGTCTTTGTGATGAGAATGATCCTGTTTCATTTGGCAAACCACAAAATTCCAAAAATTGGATGGCTGCTATGCAATAAGAATATGATGCTATCATGAAAAATGGCACTTGGTCTTTATGTGACTTGCCTCCTGGCAAGAAGGCCATTGTCACTAAGTGGGTATACAAGTTAAAGCATAACCCTGATGGAACAATTGACAGGTATAAGGCTAGGCTTGTTGCAAAGGGTTATGCACATGAAAGAGGCATTGATTTTGATGAGACCTTTGCACTTACATGCCGAATGAGTACTGTTCGTAGGATCTGTGCACTTGCAGCTCATCGTCTGTACACTTGCATCTCATCATGGTTGGAATGTACATTAGTTGGACATTAAAACCACATTTTTGAATGGTGACTTGCATGAAGAAGTGTATGTTTTTCAGCCCCATGGCTTTGTGCAGAAAGGGCATGAAAACCAAGTGTGGAGGTTGAAAAAGGCTTTATATGGTTTGAAACAAGCACCATGTGCTGGGTATGAAAAAATACATGCCTACCTGATTGCACATGGTTTTGAGAACAATCCAAATGAGAGCACCTTATATGTAAAGCGTGCTAATGATGTGCTTCTCATCATTGTTGTATATGTTGATGACATGCTGCTCATTGGTCCTCATGAGAAGCATATTGTTGATTTTAAGGCTGATTCGCATGCCTCATTTGAGATGTTAGATTTGGGCATTTGCATCATTATTTGGGCATTCAGTTTATGCAAGTTGATGGTGGAATAGCTTTGTGTCAAACCAAATATATTGGCACATTATTGCAGCATTTTGGCCTTGAAGATTGCAAACCTAATTCCACTCGTATGGAGACAAGTTTACAATTGAATCTTCATGATGCTGGAGATGCATTTGATGCTACTCTCTATCAAATGGTTGTTGGATGCTTGATTTACTTATGCATTACTCAGCCAAATATTTTGTTTCTCGTCTCACAGATGAGCAGGTTTATGCATTTCCCAAGTGTCAAGCATTGGCATGCGATTAAGCGCATCTTTCACTACTTGAGTGGTATCCCGCTACTTGGATTGTTTTATCCCAAGGGGGGATCACTACCACTAGATTTACATGCTTTTTCTGACTCTAATTGGGTTGGTTGCTATGACACTCGTGTGTCCACTAATGGTTTTTGCTTCATGCTTGGTAGCTCATGCATATCTTGATTGAACAAGAAGCAACCTATTGTGGCCACTTCTAGTTGTGAGGCTGAGTATAGGGAAACTTTCACAACGACTATTGAGTGTATGTGGCTTAGATGCCTTATGGTTGATTTGGGTGTTGGTCAGTCTTTTGCCACTACCATCTTCACTGATAGTTAGAGCACATTGGCAGTTGCGAGGAACCTTGTGTTCCATGCTTGCACTAAGCACATTGAGTTGCACTATCATTATTTCAGGGAAGGGTTCTCTGCTAGAGAGATCAATTTGGCATATGTGCCCACATAGGAGAACATGGAAGACCTTTTCACAAAGGCTCAACCTAGGGAGAAGTTTGCACGTTTTCACAAAGCTTTGGGCTTACTTCCTTTTGCGGATTGATTCCACATAGCACGGCACTTCCTTATACATGAGTGGCAAATCCTTGTTCACCACATCACTCCTAGGGGAAATTTGTTGATATATTTAGGTAGTGATGTGTGTGAACACATTAGGACCACTGGGGTACTTTTTTCCCTCTTTAGGAGGTTTTTCCCCCAGCTTGTATATATGCTTATAACCATAATGGGTTACTTATCTTTGTACATTCTAGTGGTAATACATTCAGTATTGTGTGTTGGGCTCCAAGCTTCTTCTTCTTCCTTGTGTTGTTAGGGTGCTTCCATAGACCTCAAACTCGAACACTATTTTATTCCTAAAAGTGAAAATATCCCATTTTGCTCTTCCAAATTTGAGTTTTTTTATAGTGTTTGATTGTTAATTTAAATTATTTAATGTAAAATTTGGTCCCTTTTATGAAGTATATCACATGCTCTTAGCAAACAATTTTCATAATGCAATTGTCTTGCCAATTAGGCCATTATCTCTAGATGTTTCTACTGTTTTTCCATCAATTTACCTTTCTTTGATCTCTCTACAATTTTGAAGTAATGAATTGATATTTTCATCCAAAGAATGTTAATGAAATTGAATAAATTCTATTTCAAATCAAATTGAATAAGGAATAAATAATTTACTCACCAATACTTCTATTAATTATTCATAACTATTATTTTTTTATTTATCATGATGGCAAAATGCACAAACTTGATACTTGGATGTGATTTGGAAATCAGGTATGAAATAAACATGGCACTTTTGAAATGCTCATTTTACTTTTAGATGAGGCAAGTCTTTTAAACTTTTCTATTGCATAGAAACAACTGAACTACACCACATATAATTAATCTAGTTGTAGATATGTATAATGGATTTATTATTCTATCTAGACGTCTTTGTTTCATGTGCGTCATCTCTTATGTGGGAATTGTGCGTTATCACACAATTTCCGCATAAGGTGGTTGATACTAGCTTTGATACAAGATATTGGACGAATGCATATTTGCTTGAACATGATTTGCTACCACTAGCCTAATATAGGCATTGTATAAACAATTCTATGTACTATGGTCTCAAACACCACATTTGTCTTTTATAATTGATTTAAAGCACAATTTACCAAAATATGCCTCACATTTCTACATTTAGTACAATATACTTCTTTGAATGAATAATTTACCATCATAGATGGTACAAGGGTTCTAGACAAAGGATCCAAAGTACTCTACAAATGGGGGTTCACCATCTTCAAATTCCTCTCTAGTTGCTGTTGGAGTTAGACGTCTTCGGAAGCACGCAAACAACACAAGGAAGAAGAAGAAGAAGCCTGGATCACAACACACAATGCTGAATGTATTACCACTAGAGTGTACAAAGATAAGTAGCCCGTTAGGGCAATAGGCAAATATATAACGGGGGGACCTCCTAAAGAGGGAAAAAAGTGCCCCGACAATCCTAAAGTGTTCACACACATCACTACCTAAATATATCAACAAATCCCCCCTGGGAGTGATGCAGTGAACAAGGAGTTGGCACTCATGTATAAGGAAGTGCCAAGCTATGTGGAATCAATCCACAAAAGGAAGTAATCCCAAAGCTTTGCAAAAAGCTTCAAACTTCTCCCTAGGCAGAGCCTTCTAAAAAGGTCTGCAATGTTCTCCCTAGGCAGAGCCTTCGTAAAAAGGTCTGCAATGTTCTCCTACAATGTTCTCCTGGGGAGATAAGCTTGGGCACATATACCAAGCTGATCTTCCCAGCAGAGAACCTCTCCCCTGACATAATGATAATGCACCTCAATGTGCTTAGTGTGAGCATGGAACACAGGGTTCCTCGCAACTACCAATGCACTCTGACTGTCAGTGAAGATGGTGGTGGCAAAAGACTAACCAACACCCAAATCAATCATAAGGCATCTGAGCCACACACACTCAACAGTCGCTGTGAAAACTGCCCTATACTTAGCCTCACAACTGGAAGTGGCCATAGTAGGCTGCTTCTTGCTCAACCAAGATATACATGAGCTACCAAGCATGAAGCAAAAGCCATTGGTGGATACACGAGTGTCATAACAAACAACCCAATCATTGTCAGAAAAAGCATGCAAATCTCGCAGTAGTGATCCCCCCTTGAGATAAAACAATCCAAGTAGCTGGGTACCACTCGAATAGCGAAAGATGCGCTTAACTGCCTACCAATGCTTGACACCTGGGCAATGCATAAACCTGGTCATTTGTGAGACAAAAAACTAAATATTTAGCCGAGTAATGCATAAATAAATCAAGCATCCAAAAACCTGCTGATAGAGAACAACTTCAAATGCATCTCCAGCATCATGAAGACTCAATCGTAAACCTGTCTCCATAGGAGTGGCAATAGGCTTACAGTCTTCAAGGCCAAAACACTGGAATAATGTGTAAATATATTTCATTTGACACAAAGCTATTCCACCATCAACTTGCATAAAGTGAATGCCCAAATAGTGATGCAAATGCCCCAAATCAGACATCTCAAATGAGGAATGCAAATCAGCCTTAAAATTAGCAATATGCATGTCATGAGGACCAGTGAGCATCATGTCATCAACATACACCACAATGAGCAGAAGCACATCATTACCATGTTTAACATATAAGGTGCTTTCAATTGGACTATTCTCAAAACCATGTACAGTGAGATAAGCATGTATCTTTTCATACCATGCATGTGGTGCTTGCTTTAAACCATATAATGCCTTCTTTAATCTACACACCTGGTTTTCATGCCCTTTCTACACAAAGCCACGGGGCTAAAAAACATACACTTCTTCATGCAAGTCACCATTCAGAAATGATGTTTTAATGTCCAACTGATGTACATTCCAACCATGATGAGCTGCAAGTGCACAGATGCTACGAACAATAGTTAGGCAAGTAGGAGCAAATGTTTCATCAAAATCAATGCCTCTTTCCTATACATAACCCTTTGCAACAAGCCTAGCCTTATACCTGTCAACTGTTCCATTAGGTTTACGCTTCAACTTGTATACCTTCTTAGCGCCAATGGCCTTCTTGCCACGAGGAAAGACACATAGCGACCAAGTACCATTTTTCATGAAAGCATCATATCCAGATTGCATTGCAGCCATCCAATGTTCAAAATTTTGTGCTTCATCAAACAAAACAGGCTTAGTCTCATCACAGAGACTAGATGCAACCATAACATAGCAATCTGACGCAAAAGAGGCTGGCATAGTTTTTGCCTGCTCAATATCAACTCTCTCATAAGCAAGTGCATCATGTAAATCTGCATCAGAAATGGAATGATCTGCATCATCACATGAAACCTGCAAAGGCTGAGAAGTTGCCTCATTAGGACCAACACAAGACTGTCCACCTGTAAAAAGAGGAAGCAAAGTATTGTACATGTCTTTGGAGCTAAAATATGTCTCCTTAGTACATGAAAGTAAGGGCTGAATAGCATCTTCCACAAAAACAACATCACGGCTAACAAGAATGCGTTTAGTCTGTGGATGATATAGATGATAGCCTTTGCTTTCAGAATTGTACCCAACAAAAATACATTTTATTGCTTTATCTGGGATGTTGTTGAGGCACTAATGCATATGCCAAACAACCAAAAACACGCAAATGAGCAATAGATGGCTTGCAACCATGCCAAGCCTCATATGGAGTGATAGAGTGCAGTCCTTTAGTGGGAAACCTGTTAAGTACATATGCTACACACATGACAGCCTCAAGCCAGAAACTATGTGGTAAAGCCTGACTCTTGACCATACACCTCACCATCTCCATGAGTGACCTGTTCTTTCGTTCAACAACTCCATTTTGTTGAGGTGTATATGACACTCTACACTGATGCTTTATCCCACGTTTAACCAAAAATGCATTAAAGTTAGAAGACATATATTGCCCCCTCGATGAGAACGGAGGGTGCCCATTTTACATGCTGAGAGATTTTCAGCCAAAAGTAGAAACTGTTTGAAGCACATAAACACTTCGGACTTTTCCTTCAATGGATATACCCATGCATGCCTGGAAAAATCATCGATGAAAGTCATGAAGTAAAGATAGTTCCCAAAAGAAGGTGTCTACATAGGACCACGGACATCACTATGTACAAGCTGCAATTTCTAAGTAGCTCGAACTGAACCATCTTTTGGAAAGGAAGAATGCTGCATTTTGCCAAAAATACAGCCTTCACATACATGTTTACCGGGTGCCTTAAGTTTGGGCAAAGAGGACACCATTTCAGATTTCTCTAGGCATAGCAAACTAGCAAAATCTAGATGACCAAAGAGTGCATGCCAAAGCTTTGCATTTGACATAGCCTGAGAATCATGTACTGCACATGCCAAATCATTTAGAGATCTTTCATAGTCTATGAGCTTATACATCCCATGACATAAAATGCTTGAAACAATAATGATGTCGCCATTTGACATATCATGAATTGTACATCTTTCATCAACAAATTTCACAACCAGGCCAATGTTGGCTAATAAAGAAACTGATAATAGACTTTTCTTGATCCGTGGCACAAACAAAACATCTGACAAAGTGAAAGAACTACCATCAGGAGTAGTCAAAATGATCTTACCAACTCCCATAATAGGATAGAAGGAGTTGTTGGCACATGTAACAGTATTCCCTGTAGGGGGAAGCTGGAGTGAAGAGAAGAAATTGCACTACGGGGTAATATGTTTGGTCGCCCCACTATCAAAGTACCAAACATATGAGTCTACTGCAGACATGCACTATTCATGAGAAGATGGGTCAAAACTGCAAACAGTAGTAAACACCCATTCTTCTTCCTGCACAAGATTAGCAGACTCTATTTTGGGTGTAGAGGCCTCTACAACAACCATTCGAGGCTCTTTTTTCTTTGCCTCTTTGGCAACCAGTTTTGGACAGTTCTTTATGATATGATCATTTCCTTTACAATATTTGCAAAACAATTTTTGCTGTTCTGATTTCTTCTCATCTTCTCTTCCTTCTTCAAATGTGCATCATTTGCAGATTTCTGCTTACTAGTAGAAGAGCTCCATTTACGTTTGCCTTCTGACTAGCCAGGAAAGCTTGATCTAGAACACATATAATAGATCTGTTCTGCCTAGACTTGTCTTCCTTCAATAGAACAGAGACTAACTCCTCAAATAACAAGGCATTTGGATTTCCTTTCATCATCAACCGAAGAGTAGAAGCAAAACTCTGATATGAATTAGGAAGACCATTCGGAATGGTCTGCACAAGTGAGCTATTTGGTATAACTTCATCAGCAGAAATCAAATATTCTTTCAAATCCTTGATCTTTATCAGAAAATTCTCCATAGAATCACCTTCATTCATGTGCTCACTCTCTAACTGTTTTCAGATGTAAGCAACATGAGCCTCATTCCTAGCCTGGTACAATGTGATAAGCATTGGAGTTAGATGTCCATGCAAGCACACGAACAACATAAGGAAGAAGAAGAAGAAGCTTGGAGCACAACACACAATACTGAATGTATTACTAGAGAATGTACAAAGATAAGTAACCCGTTAGGGCTATAGGTGTATATACAAGTCAAGGAAAAAAAAAACCTTCGAAAGAGGGAAAAAAGTGCCCCGGTGGTCCTAGAGTGTTCACACACATCACTACCTAAATATCTCAACAAATGCCCCTTGGGAGTGATGCGGTGAACAAGGAGCTGGCACTCATGTATAAGGAAGTGCCAAGCTATGTGGAAATCACTCCACAAAAGGAAGTAAGCCCAAAGCTTTGCGAAAAGCTTCAAACTTCTCTCAAGGCAGAGCCTTTGTGAAAAGGTCTGCAATGTTCTCCTGCGTGGGCACATATGCCAAGCTGATCTCTCCAACAGAGAACCTCTCATTGACATAGTGATAATGCACCTCAATGTGCTTAGTGCGAGCAGGGAACACATGGTTCCTCGCAACTACCAATGCACTATGACTATCAGTGAAGATGGTGGTGGCAGAAGACTGACCAACACCCAAATCAGCCATAAGGTGTCTAAGCCACACACTCTCAATAGTCGCTATGAAAGCTGCCCTATACTAAGCCTCACAACTCGAAGTGGCCACAGTAGGATGCTTCTAGCTAGGATATGCATGAGCTACCAAGAATGAAGCGAAAACCACTGGTGGACACACAAGTGTCATAGCAACCAGCCCAATCTGAGTCAGAAAAAGCATGCAAATGTGGCGGTAGTGATCCCCCCTTCGGATAAACAAGCCAAGTAGCCGGGTACCACTCAAGTAGCAAAAGATGTGCTTAACCGCCTGCCAATGCTTGGCACCTGGGCAATGCATAAACCTGCTCATTTGTGAGATACCAAACTGAATATCTGCAATAATGTGTCAATATATTTTGTCTGACACAAAGCCATTCCACCATGCGCATAAACTGAATGCCCAAATAGTGATGCAAATGCTCCAAATTAGACATCTCAAATGAGGCATGCAAATCAGCCTCAAAATCAACAATATGTCTCTCATGAGGTCTAGTGAGTAGCACCTCATCAACATAAACCACAATGATCAGAAGTACATCATTAGCATGCTTAACATATAAAGTGCTTTCAGTTGGATTGTTCTCAAAACCATGTGCAATCAGATAGGCATGTATCTTTTCATACCAAGCACGTGGTGCTTGCTTTAAACCATATAATGCCTTCTTTAACCTGCACACCTGGTTCTCATGCCCTTTCTGCACAAAGCCACGGGGCTGAAAAACATACACTTCTTCATGCAAGTTACCATTCACAAATGCTGTTTTGATATCCAATTGATGTACATTCCAACCATGATGAGCTACAAGTGCACAGATGTTATGAACAATAGTCATTTGGCAAGTAGGTGCGAACGTCTCATCAAAATCAATGCCTCTTTCTTGCACATAACCCTTTGCAACAAGCCTAGCCTTATACCTGTCAACTGTTCCATTAGGTTTACGCTTCAGCTTGTACACACACTTTGTGCCAATGGCCTTCTTGGGAGGAGGCAAATCACATAAAGAACAAGTACCATTCTTCATTATAGCATCATATTCAGATTGCATTGCAGCCATTCAATGTAAATTTTGTGCTTCCTCAAACAAAATAGGTTAAGTCTCATCACAGAGACTAGAGGCAGCCATAACATAGCAATCTGATGCAAAAGAGGCACTATGAGAGCCTGATCGAGTACGATATGATAGAGGTGCATTTAATTTGCTATCATGTAAAGTCTGCACTAGCCATTTTGGCATAGTTTTTGCCTGCTCAATATCAGCTCTCTCATCAACAAGTGTGTCATGTAAATCTGCATCAGAAATGGAATGATCTGCATCATCACATGAAACCTGCAAAGGGTGAGAAGTTGCCTCATTAGGACCAACACTAGAACACCTGTAAAAAGAGGTAGCAAAGTATCATACATGTCTTTGGAGCTAACAAATGTCTCCTTAGTACATGAAAGCAATGGTTGAATAGCATCTTCCACAAAAACAACATCACGACTAACCAGAATGCATTTAGTCTGTGGATGATACAGACGATAACTTTTACTTTCAAAACTGTACCCAACAAAAATACATTTTACTGCTTTATCATCCAATTTTTTACGATGTTGTTCAGGCACTAATACATATGCCAGACAACCAAAAACACACAAATGAGATTACATATGTTGCACACATGACACCCTCAAGCCAAAAACTATGAGGTAAATTCTAACTCTTGACCATACACCTCGCCATCTCCATGAGTGACCTGTTCTTCCATTCCGCAACTCCATTCTGTTGAGGTGTATATGACACTGTACACTAATGCTTTATCCCACATTCAACCAGAAATGCATTAAAGTCAGAAGACATGTATTCCCCCCCTCGATCAAAACAGAGGGTGCCCATTTTACATGCTGAAAAATTTTCAGCCAAAATCAGAAAGTGTTTGAAGCACATAAACACTTCGGACTTTGCTTTGAGTGGATATACTCATGCAAGCCTGGAAAAATCATCAATGAAAGTCATGAAGCAAAGATAGTTTCCAAAAGAATGTATGTGCATAGGACCACAAACATGACTATGTACAAGCTATAGTTTCTGCGTAGCCCAAACTGAACCATCTTTTGGAAAGGAAGAACGTTGCATTTTGCCCAAAATATATCCTTCACAAACATGTTTTCTGGGTGCCTCAAGTTTGGGCAAAGATGACACCATTTCAGATTTCTACAGGTGTAGCAAACTATCGAAATTCAAATGACCAAAGCATGCATGCCAAAGCTTTGCATCTGACATAGCCTGAGAATCATGCACTGCACATGCCGAATCATTTATAGATCTCTCATATGTTGATGTGTGAAACATCACAAGAAATGAATTAATGTGACACTAGAACACCTCTATGGTCACCATTAACTCAATGCTTCTCCAAACTTTGAGAAAAGATTGCTTAAATTGAAAACTTTGCTTCTACTAAAATTTCTAGTCACTTAAATGACATACCTTCACTCTTTTGCTTATTTCTCTTAGAACATATATTATTTCTTCAAGATCTTTTTTTTTAATGAAACTAGAGGATTTAGAGCTTTCCAAAAAGCTATTATTTGCAAGAAATGGATCTCTAGAACTCAAGTTATGGCCTTCACAAGATCACCCTTCAAAACTAGAAATTTTGCCTCTTTTAGTAAAACTGAGTGTCTAAAAATGCAAATTCGATGCGTAGCATCGACTTGCAACCAAAAGTCGATGCCAAGCATCAAATTTGTGGTTTTTCAACCACTTTTTCAGTGCCGAAACTAGCCGATTAAACACAAGGTATGAACAAACCACTTTTATGTGAGAAGTCAATCCTGAGCATTGAATTTATGCTGAAACTCGATGCCAGGCATCGCGTTGCTCCACAAACCTCACCCTTTCAAGAAGATTTAACAACAAGTAAAACTCAGAGAATGAAAACAATAACTTATCAGCACAAACTCGATGCCAGGCATCGAGTTGCTTGGAAAACTTGAACCTTTGAACTCATCACACAGTAGGCAAGCATGGAGATGATGGAGAGAGTCTCATACACAGAACTTTAATAATTTCTTCTCATAGCTATGAAAAACTCAGAAGGTTACAGGTGCTTTCTCACTCAGAGAAGCCTGACTATACTGAGTCATACAAAATGAACTTTTTCTCACTCTAGCTACCTCTCCTCCACTTCACATCAGTTAATACAAACTAATTTATATATTTTTTCTCAATCTCGTGACTTTTAAAAAACTTCTAGAACTAAAGTGAACTAACTTTACAAATATAATACACTTGTGAATTTATCCCTTCACATAGGCATGTGGATTTCTTCTAAAGCTTTGACCTTCAAATATATGTCGAATTAGTGATTGTTTCTCCAACAACTCCCCCTAATTCACTAATGCACATTCTCTGTTTCTTCATATCATCTTCTTTTTTTTTACTCCTGCCATACTTTTGAATTTGTTGGTCTTCACACCATCCAAGCTCTTTGTCATTATGTTTGCTATGTGATCTTTTGTAGAAATGTACTCCACTTCAATTTCTTTCTCCATTACCTTTTCTCTCATGAAATGATAATGTATCTCTATATGTTTTGTTCTTGCATGAAATACTGGATTTGCTGCAAGATAAAGTGAACTCATATTATCTCCATGTATTGTAGGTATACCTTGATCAATGCCCAAGCTTTTGAATAATGTCTGCATCCATATGACCTCCTTAGTTGCTTCCACAAGTCCTTTGTACTCAGCTTCAGTTGATGATAATGCTACTACTGTATGTTGTTTCTTTGAACACCAACTTACAAGCTTATCACCAATATATATCATGTATCCATGTGTTGATCTCCTATCATCTTGATTACCTGCCCAGTCTGAGTCACTTTAGGCTCTCGACTTCAAATCTGATGTAAAAGGATAATACAATCCTTCCTTTATAGTTCCTTTGATATATTTGAGAACTCTTTGACCTACAGTCCAATGTGGGTCTTATGGACAATGCATGAATTGTGACAAAACGCCCACTGCATAACTAAGATCAGGTCTTGTTAGTGTAGCATAAATCAAACTACCCACAAGAGATTGATACTTCCTCATATCTTTGTATTCTGCACCATCATATTTACTGAGCTTGTGTTTAACTTCAAGTGGAGTTGAAGCTTCTCTGCAATTTTCCATATCAAAATTCTTCAAAAGATTCAGAAGATACCTTTCTTGTGATGCATATATGCCATGATCTTTATAGCTAACTTCCATACCAAGAAGTATGATAACTTTCTGTTGGAAATTTAGTAGGCCCATAACTCATACCACAAGTCCAAGGTTCCATATGTCCAGCATATACAACATAGAATCTAGCAATCTTCCAATTTTGACAAAACATGAACATACCACACTTAATCATACAAATGATGAGACAAAGATAGAGAAAGATTAGTGTTACGTAAGCCAAGGCTTACTTACACAATCATATATACCAATGTTCAATGTACAATGCAAAATAGATGGATGAGTGAATGTTCAAATGTAATAAACATATTCAGATGTATGGATAGAAATCTGAATATACATGAGATGTGTGACCTAATAGGTTGTAGAATAGTGAATATGAGTGACAGAAAGAGGAAGGATTAGTCTAAAACTGATAATCAGCAAACCCTCATCTGAACTTAGGCTATGGAAGACCTTAAGTCAGATACGTGTGTGAAAAGATCACATACTTACAAAATTAGCAAAGAATGCTAACAAGTTTACTGTCAGAAATCCTCAAACTCATATGAACATATCTTCTCTAACACCTTATCCAAATATGCATAAAGCATATACATACTGATTCTCTTGTACCTATGCCGGATAGGACTCCTCCTGATATGGATGTTACCGCCTCCATAAACTTCAAGTAGTACCTGTGTGCATAAAGAGAATATGTACCTGAATTCTTAACATAAGATGCAAATCTTTTGTTAACCACCATCCAATGTCTTTGAAGTAAACCGAAATCTTCATGTAGAAGATAATCTTCAAATACATCATGTGAATGGCCAATCCACACCATCAAGCTGCTAATAGCCTCTCCATAAGCAAGAGTGTGAGCACACTCTTCTTCTCTAAGAAGAACTCCATAGCCGCTCCTCAACATGCTTCAACAAAGCACCATGGTTGCCCCATGTGCTAAAAGCACTACCTCAAAGAGGTACCAAGCTTCCAAAGCTTGTGTTGTAATAGGTGATGGATGATTACAATGAGCCTATGGCTCTTCTTTTATAGTATTTGTGATCCCTTCAACAAATCTCCAAAAGCAACCAATAAAGCACATCAATAAAGCGATCGTCACTTCGTGGAAAAACATCCATCGCCCATTCGTCTGTGATAGAAGCTAATTAAAAAACTGATTGCGTTTCATTGCGTCGTCTTTCGTTTGTGTTTTATTAAAAAGCACAACCTTTCGTTGCCGGCTACGCCTATTGGGTATCGGACCCTGGTGGGTTCAAGGAGAGGACACTATACTATCCACGGCATTCACGTCGTTTGATGTACAAGAATTATACTGAACAACTACTAATGCTATAGATTGTGAGCTATATGGACCAACTTGACCAATTTTTGACCAATAGGATATTGAAACCCTTGTTTTCCAACAATCCCCCCTGCAATATCATATTGGTAAAAACTAAATTGGATCTGCAAACTGTCATAATCTTTAAACTTGAACTCCCCAAATTGACCTTCAAACCTTTTCTTCAAAGTTTTCTTCAAAAGTGAATTTGACTTTCCGTCAAACTTCAAAAACCTGAACTTGCTGAATATGAACCATAATACTTGAGAAAATATGCAAACTAAATATCCAATAGTGTACACATCAAGCAATCACTGCTTGACAACAAATGTAGCAAATACTGACTCTAAACTTGCTATCTCCTGTCTTCTCAAACCTGAAAACATACACTAGGATCCACATATTTGCATTTACCTTACGAAAGATTTCTCAATGTACTTCTGGTGTGTCATGTAGATACACTAAACAAAATCAAGAATTGAATCCTGGAACCTATGACTGTCAACTCACAACTTAGTGTATTATGAACACTGCTGGTTCATCTGTAATTGTACTTCAAGTCAAGTCAAGTCAACTCAATTGAAATCAACTGAAATCAACTTATGAGTCTCATCAAAAGATCTATGATGTCATCATGTCTTCATCCTTGTTTAATCTGTAAATCCTTCATACCTCTTTCCTTCAGAATCTGGTATAAACATATATGTGTGCACTTCTCAAACATACCTCTCTGAAATATCAAGGTTCTCTTCAATAGAACTGTGGAACCTTCTCCTGAACAGGAATATCCTAGCGCGAACTTTCTCTAGACATTCTCCTTCTTCCTTCTTCTTTCAAAGCTGGAACATAAAGAGAAACTGACAAAGGAAATATAGGTATACCTGAAATAGGAATACCTGTAGATATGATTGCATTCTTTTACATATGGCTGAAAATAAGTCTTCATGTTTCATCATCCCCCCCCCCCCCCCCCCCCCCCGATGATTTAACACTAGTATCCAATATTCTTCAAAGTATATCAGACTTTATGAAATCTTGGAACGTCTTCCTTCTTTCATTAAATCTAATCTTCAGTGATCAATACCTATATCTGAAACAATATCTCTGAACCCTTTTTATTAGCACTGTACATATGCCAATAGCTTTCCCTGTCATTCCTCAGCTTCCCAAAATCTAGAATAAGGTTAGCTGATCTATCATAAAAACCTTGCTGAAAGCAATTTAGGATTCATAAGCTTCTGCAACATAACAAGTAGCTTCTTCTATTCCTCTGCAACACAAATCTGAAAGAATTTGAATCTTTGACTTACTTTCTCCAATGCTAAGAACCTTCTCAAACAAAGGATAGACAACTGACTCATAAATACTCAAGATCTTCAAGATCTTCAAGATCATCTAAGATCATCTACGATCATACAAGATCTGTCTAGATCTATCAAGATCTCTCCAACAAAATACCTGTGTAGAGTCTGCTTTCATCAAACCTTCATGACTGAATGTTTGATTTGCTACCTGAATGTCTCCAAGTGTCCATGCTTTTCACAAAGTTGTAAAACTCTTCTTCAACCAAATCCTCTCAAGAATCTGCAACTTCTACTTGAAAACATAAGTGGACAAACTTCTCACCTTGAGAACTCCAAAAGCTGCAAGTTGATACTTCAAATCTTCATATTCTACCCGGGTGAAATGTGATAGTACCTGCTTGACTTTCTTTTGGCTAACTCCACTTCTCAATCAAGTGATAGGATCTGATGGAAAACCTTTTTGAATACAAGCATGTATCCAAAAAATCTAGACAATCATAGAAAGTAGACTCTCCAATTGACTGGTACATCAAAAAATCTAAATTTCTGAAAATACTGAATATGAGGTAACCTTTCCAAACACAAAACCTCAACCCAAGTCTTCAACATCTGCTACAAAAAACTCTTTTACCTCAAGAGTTAGATAAAGAAGAAATATACTTCTCTGAAACTTGTCATATACCAAGTAGCTCTGTATTGACACTCCAAGAATTCTTTGAGGGAACATATAAGCTGCCTGCTTAAAAAATCTTCATCTAAAACATAACTCATACACATATGAGTCACAACATATATCTGCTGCTTTTCTTTCTCTCAATGCAATTCTTTGTCAAAACCTACTAACTCATGATCATTTATAATGGAAAACAAGAAACTACTTCTTCTTTAGACTATCTTCACATAAGATGTTCTCGTAGACTTGTCTTTGGATGTAGAGGATAAAATAGGAAAAGTATATGGAAAATATAAGAGAAGAGGAAGTCTTACTTTTCTTTTGGAAATATTAGACTTTCTTTTTCTGCATCTTTCTTCCACCTAATGATGTCAACAGCTTCATACTTCTCTTCCATACCTTTTTTTCTCTTCATCTTGAAGTAATAAGCACTCTTGACTTCTTCAAATGAACTTTTTCTCTTCCTCTAATGCTAAGAGTAAGAGACAAAACAAACATGGTATACAAATGGAAGTGAATATAGAAACATGTTTGACCATCTCCTCATATCTCTGAAAAACCTCTACTTCAAATGTGCGAAATGACTAAATTCACCAACCTTTTGTCTGAATGATGAATTACCTTTCTAGAGTTACCTCTCTAGATCCAAAATTTTGTACCTGGATATTCAACCAACTTACAACAAAAAATTGGGTGAACACAAAACTCATCCCATCTTCACATTTGTCTTCTTAGATGAGCTTTCTTGCCATGAAAGAGATCTCTCAAAATTCTCTAGAAAAACCTCTAGATACCTGTTTTGATGTAGCCTTTAACTTTTAAATGATGAAAGTGTATAAAAGCACTCCTTGAATCCTTCAAATCTCTTCATAACTCCTCTTCTAAGATATGACTTGCAAATGATAATGTGATAGTAAAAACTAATACCTGTGATTTTTTGTTGATCTGATTCCTTCATCTTCTCTATACCATTGTTCTTCCTTGAATTTGAAGTAGCCTTCTCTTCATCAAGTCTTGGTCTTCAAATAATACTTTTGTAAAGTATCTGCATGCTCTTCCAAAAATATTCAGCTGCTAACAGATCATCAACTTCATACTCCACACTGATGAATACACATGTGACTGAATTGTCTAATTCTTAAATCTCTACTCATCTAGAATAAGTGTGTATGTCAAATGTTAGAAGATGCTCTTAAATCATATGTTGCAGACTTGGAAGTTTTGGAAACGTGGAAATCTTAATGATCTGATGCCAAAGCCCTAAAGCTCTGATACCAAAACTTTAGAGCTCTGATACCAAATGTTGGAAATTTAGTAGGCCCATAACTCATACCACAGGTCCAAGGTTCCATATGTCCAGCATATACAACATAGAACCTAGCAATCTTCCAATTTTGACAAAACATGAACATACCACACTTAATCATACAAATGATAAGACAAAGATAGAGAAAGATTATACTGTTGTGTTTACAAACTTGTAAACATCAAAGTACACAACAAAACATGATGAGACCTCCCAAGATCGTTAAAACACCAACCAAATATTTCCAAACTTCAAAAAGAAACTTTCCACCAAACTTTCCAAAAAACAGAAATAGGTCACTGTAGCAAAATGATCACCAAAAACTCTCTGAGCAAAATTTGACAAAACTAATAATATATTCTGAAAGCAGACACTGAGTAGCATGCTTTAGAAACAAAAAACGTCAAAAAAGCTGGAGTATAGCTCCCAAACCAACAGTTTGAAGTCAAGGTAAGAAGAAGCCTACAACAGCAAGGTATGACTAACTATCTGAATTGAAAAATGATGTACAGCAGCAAGAAAACTTCAAGATTCATGAGAAATTTTGATATGGATAGAAAGTATGAGATCTAAGGAAACTCCTCCAAGTGAAATCACTCAAAAAGACCTCATAACGACTGAGATATGAAAGTTTGAAGAGAGGTATGTCACTGATGAGACACCTGATAGACACAAGAAACAAGATCTGCAAAAATGCCTACTTGCGCGGAGTTTTCTCATTGTTAATTGTACAAAAACTGATCTACTTATATATTACAAGTTGTAAGCTTCACAACGCAACAAGAATCACTCAATTTGGACACCTACACTAAGAGAACCACTCTTTTTATTGAGAGGCTATCAAGAGAAGCACCTTCCTTGTCTAAAAATAGACACCTCTCCTTTCCTTCTACTTTTATCTACTTTTATCCACTTTTGCTCTAACTTTGGAGATGTGAACGCCTCCACATGTTATTTTTCATAACTAATAAGATCCACAAGCTTCCATATATCATTTTTAATAATTAATAAAATCCACAAGGCTACTTTAGAGCTTGTTTTTATGTAACATTGCCCCCCTCAAGCTCTAAATCCAAAGCTTTGACTCCAAGTAGTACTTTGATTCGCTTAAGCTTCTGAGCATCCACTGCTTTTGTGAGTATGTCTGCTAATTGATCTTTCGTTCCAACATGTTGAATATCAATATCTTCATTCACCACCTTCTCTCGGATATAGTGATAGTGCACTTCAATGTGTTTTGTTCTTGCATGGTACACGAGATTAGATGCGAGCTGTAATGAACTTACATTATCTCCAAAGAGTAGTGGACTTGTTGTAGATAGATTCATATCTTCATAAAGCTTCAAATACCACATAATCTCACATGTTGCATTTGTAAGACTTCTATATTCAGCTTTTGTGCTTGAAAGTGCTACTATAGGCTGTTTTTTAGAACTCCATGAAACCAAATTATTACCTGCAAATATCAGATATCCACCTGTACTCCTTCTATCATCCTTATTTCCAGCCCAATCTGCATCACTGTATGCTTTCAAATCCAAACCTTCATGATATTTATAGCCCAAACCTTCATTTAATGTACCCTTCAAATATCTCAAGACCCTTTTTGCTGATTGCATATGAACATTTGTGGGTTTGTTCATCAATTGAGACAATGTACTTACACTAAATGTAACATCTGGCCTTGTTAAAGTTGCATATATAAGAGAACCAATCAAAGACCTGTAGATAAGTGGATCTTCTAAAGGTTCACCATCTTCAGCACTGTACTTCACATTGGGTTCCATCGGATTACTGATACTCTTGCAATGCTCCATGCCATATTTCTTTAACAAATCTAAAATATACTTTCTTTGCAGAAGATATACACCATCTTCCTTCTTCATAACTTCGATTCCAAGAATGTACGTCAGTTCTCCTAAATCTGAAATTTTAAATTCAGATCCAAGCTCTGCTTTAATCCTGGCTATCTCACCTTCATTGTTTCCTGTTATTATCAAGTCATCCACATAAATTGAGATATAAACAATCAATGATCCTTCAACCTTAACATACAAAGAAGTATCTGCATTTGAACACCTGTATCCCTGCTTTCAAAGAAACTTTACCAATTTAAAATTCTAAGCCCTTGGAGCCTGCTTAAGACCATACAATGCTTTCAAGAGTTTACATACATGTGTAGGCTTCTTGGGATCTTCATAACCTGCTAGTTGCTCCATGTACACATCTTCTTTTAAATCACCATTGAGAAATGCATTTTTTATATCTAATTGATAAAGATTCCATACCTTGCTTGCAGCAACACTTATTAATGTCCTTATTGTTGATATCTTGGCAACAGGAGAAAATGTCTCATCATAATCGATGCCATAACTCTGTGCATAACCTTTACAAACAAGTCTTGCCTTATATCTACTTACTGAACCATCACTGTTTCTCTTTATCCTGTACACCCATTTGTTACCAATTACCTTCATGTTAGGTTGCCTTGGAACTAAACTACATGTATTGTTCTCATACAAAGCTGTCATTTCTTCATCCATTGCTTTAACCCATTTCTTTACCTTTGACGCTTCTTTAAAAGTTGTTGGTTCCTGCTCCGCAAGAAGTTTTGCAATATAAGCTTCATGAGAAAATCTTTGCGGTTGCCTTCTTTCTCTTACTGGATACCTTGATTGGCTTCTTGTCCTACCATGCTTTTCTTGCCTTCGAGTTTGAGTTCTTCTTGATGTAGAACCTTCACTTTCTTCTTCTTGTGACTCAATTTCCTTTGAAATCAAATCAAGAATTTTCTTCAACTTCTGATTGGGGGGAGTTGCCTCTTCATGTGTAATTTGACTTTCTGGTTAACTTGGAGAACTTGGATCTTCTTCGTGACTTCTTGTAGTTTCTTCTTCATCTACTTGCACTTCATGTTTATACCAAGATTTATCTTCATGAAAAATAACATCTCTCGAAACAATTACCTCTCCCATATCTGGGTTCACACATCTATATCCTGGTTGCCCTTCTACCATACCAATGAAAACCATTTTTTGTGACCTTGGATCCAACTTTGACCTTAACTGTTGTGGAACATGAACAAAACATATGCTTCCAAAAATTCTACAATTAGCAATATCTGGTTTTGATCCATAAAACAATTCATAAGGTGCTTATTGTACATGACTTTGAGTAGGTGGTAACTTGTTCATCACACAAACTGCCATATTGCATGGTTCAGCCCAAAAAATAAGTGGTAAGTCCTTTTCATTTAACATGCACCTACCCATCTCCAAGATAGACCTGTTTCTTCTTTCGGCCACACCATTTTGTTGAGGTGTGTATCTGTTTGTAGTCTCCTTTTTAATTCCTTCTTCCTCCAAAAATGCAAGAAATTGATTAGAAAAATATTCGCCTCCTCCATCTGATCTCAACCTTCTTATGCTTCGACCTATTTGCTTTTCAACCAATGATTTAAACTTTTTGAATATGTCAAACACTTCGGATTTGTATTTCATAAAATAAATGAATGTAAACTTTGAGAAGTCATCAATAAATGTGACAAAGTACTTGCTACCTGCCATGGACTCTTCTTGAGATCGACCCCATACATCAATATGAATCAAGTCCAAAATACCTCTGCTTTGCAATCCTGCTTTTGAAAAAGAACTTCGTACATGTTTTCCAAACTGACATGCCTCACAAACAAAATCCAAATCTTGCTTAGGTAATTGTGGTAAACCTTCAACCAATGATTTCTTTGCAATATCTTTTAACCTGCCAACACTGATGTGTCCTAATCTTTTATGCCATAAATCCAATTTACTTACTTGAGTCCCATTAACCATTGTATAACCTGCATAATCTGGAACTTCAACTTCATAAGTATACAATCTGTTTACCTTTTGTCCTTTTATAACAAATTTTCCATCCTTCTTCTGATAAGCCTGCCACTGATTATTGTCAAAATCGACCTTTACTCCATTGCCCTCCATTTGTCCAACTGAAATCAAATTTCTTGTAATGGTAGGAACAAACAAAACATCTCTAAGAGTGACATGTTCATTAAGTGGACAATCACCAATGTAAACTACTTCATGCTCAGTACTATCTCCTGTAGCAACTGTGACTCTTGAATCAGGTTTGTGTAAGTTCACAAACATATTCATGTTGTGACTCATGTGGTTTGAGCAACCACTATCTACATACCAAGTTTTGTTGTTTACCTTCCTCTTATGTGTCTCTGTATGCATAGCCATAAGAACGTTTTCCTTCTGTGTTTGAGCCTCCTCTTGTACTATGTTGTTGTTGTGATGCATATGATCTTGGCCTCTTCCTCTTTGTCGTCCTCTAAAACCACCTCTTCTATTCGGATTGGAGAAACAATCCCTAGCATAGATACCAACTTTACCACAATAATGGCAAGTAAAGTTACCTTGCTGATTTGGTTGAGTTTGTTGACTTTATTGTATTGTTCTTCTGTTGGAGATAGACGTCTGCGGAAGCACGCGAACAGCACAAGGAACAAGAAGAAGCTTGGAGCACAACACACAAGACTGAATGTATTACTAGAGAATGTACAAAGATAAGTAGCCCATTAGGGCAATAGGCGTATATACAAGCCGGGGGAAAAAAACCTCCTAAAGAGGGAAAAAAGTGCCCCGGCGGTCCTAGAGTGTTTACACACATCACTACCTAAATATATCAACAAATCCCCCCTGGGAGTGATGCGGTGAACAAGGAGCTGGCACTCATGTATAAGGAAGTGCCAAGCTATGTGGAAATCACTCCACAAAAGGAAGTAAGCCCAAAGCTTTGCAGAAAGCTTCAAACTTCTCCCGAGGCAAAGCCTTCGTGAAAAGGTCTGCAATGTTCTCCTGCGTGGGCACATATGCCAAGCTGATCTCCCCAGCAGAGAACCTCTCCCTGACATAGTGATAATGCACCTCAATGTGCTTAGTGCGAGCATGGAACACAGGGTTCCTCGCAACTGCCAATGCGCTCTGACTGTCAGTGAAGATGGTGGTGGCAGAAGACTGGCCAACACCCAAATCAGCCATAAGGCATCTGAGCCACACACACTCAACAGTCGCTGTGAAAGCTGCCCTATACTCAGCCTCACAATTGGAAGTGGCCACAGTAGGCTGCTTCTTGCTCAACCAAGATATACATGAGCTACCAAGCATGAAGCAAAAACCACTGGTGGACACACGAGTGTCATAGCAACCAGCCCAATCTGAGTCACAAAAAACATGCAAATCTGGCGGTAGTGATCCCCCCTTGGGATAAAACAACCCAAGTAGCCGAGTACCACTCAAGTAGCGAAAGATGCGCTTAACCGCTTTCCAATGCGTGACTTCTGGGCAATGCATAAACCTGCTCATCTGTGAGACAGCAAACTGAATATCTGGCCGAGTAATGCATAAGTAAATCAAGCATCCAACAGCCTGCTGATAGAGAACAGCATCAAATGCATCTCCAGCATCATGAAGACTCAATCGTAAACCTGTCTCCATAGGAGTGGCAATAGGCTTACAGTCTTCAAGGCCAAAACGCTGCAATAATGTGTCAATATATTTCGTTTGACACAAAGCCATTCCACCATCAACGTGCATAAACTGAATGCGCAAATAGTGATGCAAATGCCCCAAATCAGACATCTCAAATGAGGCATGCAAATCAGCCTTAAAATCAGCAATATGTGTCTCAATAGGACCAGTGAGCAGCATGTCATCAACATAGACAACAATGATCAGAAGCACATCATTAGCATGCTTAACATATGAGGTGCTTTCAGTTGGACTATTCTCAAAACCATGTGCAATTAGATAGGCATGTATCTTCTCATACCAAGCACGTGGTGCTTGCTTTAAACCATATAATGCCTTCTTTAACCTGCAAACCTGGTTTTCATGCCCTTTCTGCACAAAGCCACGGGGCTGAAAAACATACACTTCTTCATGCAAGTCACCATTCAGAAATGCTGATTTAATGTCCAACTGATGTACATTCCAACCATGATGGGCTGCAAGTGCACAAATGCTGCGAACAGTAGTCATACGGCATGTAGGTGCAAAGGTCTCATCAAAATCAATGCCTCTTTCCTGTGCATAACCCTTTGCAACAAGACTAGCCTTATACCTGTCAACTGTACCATCAGGTTTACGCTTCAGCTTGTATACCCACTTAGTGCCAATGGCCTTCTTGCCAGGAGGCAAGTCACATAAAGACCATGTACCATTCTTCATTATAGCATCATATTCAGATTGCATAGCAGCCATCCAATTTTCTGAATTTTGTGCTTCATCAAAAGAAACAGGCTCATTCTCATCACAGAGACTAGATGCAGCCATAGCATAGCAATCTGATGCAAAGGAGGCACTATGAGAGCCTGAGCGAGTACGATATGACAAAGGTGCATCTAATTTGCTGTCACGCAAAGTCTGCACCAGCCATTTTGGCATAGTTTTTGCCTTCTCAATATCAGCTCTCTCATCAACAAGTGCATCATGTAAATCTGCATCAGAAATGGAATGATCTGCATCATCATATGAAACCTGCAAAGGCTGAGAAGTTGCCTCATTAGGACCAGCACTAGCCTGTCCACTTGTAAAAAGAGGCATCAAAGTATCATACATGTCTTTGGAGCTAACAGATGTCTCCTTAGTACATGAAAGCAATGGCTGAATAGCATCTTCCACAAAGACAACATCACGGCTAACCGGAATGCGTTTAGTCTGTGGATGATACAGACGATAGCCTTTACTTTCAGAACTGTACCCAACAAAAATACATTTTACTGCCTTATCATCCAATTTTCTGCGATGTTGTTCAGGCACTAATGCATATGCCAAACAACCAAAAACACGCAGATGAGCAACAGATGGCTTGCGGTCATGCCAAGCCTCATATGGAGTGATAGACTGCAACGCTTTAGTGGGACACCTGTTCAGTACATATGCTGCACACATGACAGCCTCAAGCCAGAAACTATGTGGTAAAGCCTGACTTTTGACCATGCACCTCGCCATCTCCATGAGTGACCTGTTCTTTCATTCAGCAACTCCATTCTGTTGAGGTGTATACGGCACTGTACACTGGTGTTTTATCCCACGTTCAGCCAGAAATGCATTAAAATCTGAAGACATATATTCCCCCCCTCGATCAGAACGGAGGGTGCCCATTTTACATGCTGACAGATTTTCAGCCAAAACCAAAAACTGTTTGAAGCACATGAACACTTCGGACTTTGCTTTGAGTGGATATACCCATGCATGCCTGGAAAAATCATCAATGAAAGTCACGAAGTAAAGGTAATTTCCAAAAGAGGGTGTCTGCATAGGACCACAGACATCACTATGTACAAGCTGTAATTTCTGCGTAGCCCGAACTGTATCATCTTTTGGAAAGGAAGAACGCTGCATTTTGCCCAAAATACAGCCTTCACAAACATGTTTTCCAGGTGCCTCAAGTTTGGGCAAAGAGGACACCATTTCAGATTTCTGTAGGCGTAACAAACTAGCAAAATTGAGATGACCAAAGCATGCATGCCAAAGCTTTGCATCTGACATAGCCTGAGAATCATGAACTGCACATGCCGAATCATTCACAGATCTTTCATAGTCTATGAGCTTATACAGCCCACGACATAAAATGCCAGAAGCAATAATCACATCGCCATTTGAGAGATCATGAACTGTACACCTGTCATCAACGAATTTCACAACCAAGCCAATCTTGGCTAATGCAGAAACTGATAACAGGTTCTTTTTGATCCCTGGCACAAACAAAGCATCTGACAAAGTGAAAGAACTACCATCAGCAGTAGTCAGAATGATCTTACCAACTCCCATAACAGGATAAGAGGAGTTATTGGCGCATGTGACAGTATTCCCTATAGGGGTAGGCTCGAGTGAAGAGAAGAAACTGCGCTGCGAGGTAATATGTTTGGTCGCCCCACTGTCAAAGTACCAAACATCTGAGTCTACTGCAGAAATGCACTGATCATGTGAAGATGGGTCAAAACTGCAGACAGTAGTAAACGCCCATTCTTCTTCCTGCACAAGATTTGCAGACTCTGTTTTTGGTGTAGAGGCCTCTGCAACAACCATTCCAGCCTCTTTCTTCTTTGCCTCTTTAGCAGCCAGTTTTGGACAATTCTTTATAATATGATCATTTCCTTTACAGTACTTGCAGAACAATTTCTTCTTTTCTGATTTCTTTTCATCTTTATCCTGGTTCTTTGATTGTGCGGCATTTGCAGATTTCTGCTTACTAGTAGAAGAGCTCCATTTTCCTTTGCCCTTCTGACTAGCCAGGAAAGCTTGATCTGCAACACGCATAATGGACCTGTTCTGCTTGGACTGATCTTCCTGCAACAGAACAGAGACTAATTCCTCAAATGACAAGGCATTCGGATTGCCTTTCATCATCAACCGAAGAGTAGAGGCAAAACTCTGATATGAATCAGGAAGACCATTCAGAACGGTCTGCACAAGTGAGCTATGTGGTATAACCTCATCAGCAGAAATCAATTGTTCCTTCAGGTCTTTGATCTTTGTAAGAAAACTGTCCATAGAATCACCTTCATTCATGTGCTCACTCTCCAACTGTTTTCGGAGATAAGCAACACGAGCCTCATTCCTAGCCTGGTACAAAGTGGTAAGTGTATCCCAAGCATCCTTTGCTGTTCTGCAAGAGCGAATGTGAGGAATAATGGCACGTTTGACAGACAAGGCTATCAATGCATGTGCCTGGGCATCTCTGCCATCCCAACGAATCTGCTCTACAGTAGGTGCAACAGAAACAGCAGCACGAAGAGGAATCTGCGGAATATCATCTTCGACACCATCTTCATCAGCTCCAACACCTGTATTTGCAGTACCTATCGTTACAGGTGTAACAGGACGTCTTTCAACACCTTGCACAATGTTCCACAATCCTTTTGCAACCAGTACATGTCGCATCATATAAGCCCATAATGGGTAGTTGGTACCATCCAACTTATCCTCAACAGCCAACATACGAAATACATCACTGCTTTCAGCCATGGCCAGTGACTAAAATACCTTGATGCAGAAAATTGACTGTATCTCAAAAAGTTGAACAGAATTGCCCAGACGAGTTTTGCTAGACCTGTAGCAGACTTCGAGACGCTTAAACTAGCGAACAGAAACTGGTATATACCTTTGGCACAAAAGGATGAAATAGCCTGCACAAGCACTGTGATAGTGCGTTCGGAGGCCGAAACGAGCTCAGATCGCGATTTCGGCACGACAGAGCAAAGCAATTTTGATCTCGAAAACACCCTGAGTATGCTCACCAAATTTCGTGCGAATCTGAGACTGCAAACGGAGGAGTGTCGACAGCGCCCTAGAAGAAGCGACGACCTGCTCTGATACCAATTGTTGGAGATAGACGTCTGCGGAAGCACGCGAAGAGCACAAGGAAGAAGAAGAAGCTTGGAGCACAACACACAAGACTGAATGTATTACTAGAGAATGTACAAAGATAAGTAGCCCATTAGGGCAATATGCGTATATACAAGCCGGGGGAAAAAAACCTCCTAAAGAGGGAAAAAAGTGCCCCGGCGGTCCTAGAGTGTTCACACACATCACTACCTAAATATATCAACATCTTCCTCCTCTAGTCGCATTAAAGCTTCCTCTTCCTCTTGCATTGTTGTTGAATCTTCCTCCTCCTCTCCAATTTCCTCTACCTCTTGATCTATTTGATGAAGTATAAAGAGCTTGTCCTTGACTACCTCTTTGCCAAGGCTTACTCACACAATCATATATACCAATGTTCAATGTACAATGTGGGAGCAAAACTCTAAACCACTCTGAATATACATGAAATGTGTGACCTAATAGGTTGTAGAAGAGTGAATATGAGTGACAGACAGAGGAAGGATCAGTCTAAAACTGATAATCAATAAACCCTCATATGAACTTAGGCTATGGAAGACCCTTAGTCAGATACGTGTGTGAAAAGATCACATACTTACAAAATCAACAAAGAATGCTAACAAGTTTACTGTCAGAAATCCTCAAACTCATATGAATTTATCTTCTCTAACACCTTATCCAAATATGCATAAAGTATATACGTACTTCAAGTAGTACCTGTGTGCATAAAGAGAATATGTACTTGAATTCTTAACATAAGATGCAAATCTTATGTTAACCACCATCCAATGTCTTTGAAGTAAACCGAAATCTTCATGTAGAAGACAAGCTTCAAATACATCATGTGAATGGCCGATCCACACCATCAAGCTGCTAATAGCCTCTCCATAAGCAAGAGTGTGAGCACACTCTTCGTCTCCAAGAAGAACTCCATAGCCGCTCCTCAACATGCTTCAACAAAGCACCATGGCTGCCCCATGTGCTAAAAGCACTACCTCAAAGATGTACCAAGCTTCCAAAGCTTGTGTTGTAATAGGTGATGGATAATTACAATGAGCTTATGGCTAATCTTTTATAGTATTTGTGATCCCTTCAAAAAATCTCCAAAAGCAACCAATAAAGCACATCAATAAAGCGATCGTCACTTCGTGGAAAAACATCCATCGCCCGTTCATCTGTGAGAAAAGCTAATTAAAAAACTCATCTTGTTTCGTTGCACCGTCTTTTGTTTCTGTTTTATTAAAAAGCATAACCTTTCGCTGCCAGCTTCGCCTGTGGGTATCGAATCCTGGTGGGTTCAATTCGCACCGTTTGATGTACAAGAACTATTCTGAACAACTACTAATGCTATAGACTGTGAGCTATATGGACCAACTTGACCAATTTTTGACCAATAGGATATTGAAACCTTTGTTTTCCAACACTTTCCTAGATCACTCAGCTTGAATTCTTTTTCAAGTAATCTCTTTACCTCCTTGATTCCTTCATTTGAAGTACTTGTGATTATAATTTCATCCACATAAATACAAATGTAGATTGTACCTTCCTCAGTTCTTTTGATAAGTAGACTTGGATCTGCTTTTGAACTTTGATATCCAAGATCATTGAGATATTTCACCAGTCTATAGTTCCATGCTCTTGGAGCTTGCTTCAATCCATAAAGTGCTCTTCTCAACCTGCAAACAAAATTTGGATACCTGGAATCTATAAAACTTTGAGGTTGTTCCATGTATACCTCATCTGATATGTATCCATTCAAGAATGCATTCTTTATATTCAATTGACTTAGGGTCCATCCTTTTGAAGCTGCAATAGCAATGATTTTCCTTATAGTTGACATCTTAGCTACAGGACTGAATGTCTCATTATAATCTATGCCATAGGTTTGGGCATAGCCTTTCACCACCAATCTAGCTTTGTATCTGGCTATACTTCCATCTGCAAGCTTCTTCACTTTATAAACCCATTTATTTCCAATTACTTTCTTACCATTTGGTTTATGAACAAGTTCCCATGTTTTGTTCTCCTCTAGTGCATTGAATTCTTCCTTCATTGCTTCTTCCCATTGCTTCTTACCTTTTGCTTCATCATAGTTCTGAGGTTCTTCATCATCTTTGACCATATATGCATAGTTCTTCTGAGTTATATAAAAAGTATCATAAGAATACCTTTCTGGTTGTCTTCTTGTCCTACTTGACCTCCGTGGTTCACGTTCTTCATATGTGTCTGGATACACCTCTTCATCAAATATAGGAGCTTCTTCATTTCTTCTTGTTAATCCACTTCTGGATGTACTTGCTTGCATATACTCTTCATCTTCATTCACCTGCATAATTGATTTTCCGTTTTCGCATCTTCTTACCTCTTCTTCAAATTCTTGAGCTGTATGACTTTGATTTGCATACCAAATTTTTTGTTCATCAAATGTAACATCTCTAGAAACAAGAAGTTGTTTGATTAGAGGATTCCACAACCTATAACCCATCTGCTTTTCATCATAACCAATGAATACATATTTTTCTGCCTTTGGTTCAAGTTTATGTCTAAGTTGTGATGGCACATAAGCATATGCAATTGATCCAAACACTTTACAATGATCTAGTGTTGGTTTCTTACCCCACCAACCTTCATATGGAGTCATTCCATTTAGAGCTGCACATGGTAATCTATTCACAAGATATGTAGTTGTATTTACAACCTCAGCCCAAAGATAATTTGGACAATTCTTCTCCTTCAACATAGCTCTAGCAAACTCAATTAAAGTCCTGTTTCTTCTTTTTGCTACACCATTTTATTGTGGTGTATACTTGCAAGTTATTTGTCTCTTAGTAGCTGCATTACAAAGATAATTATTGAACTCTTGGGAGAAGTATTCTGTTGGAGTTAGACGTCTCCGGAAGCATGCGAACAGCACAAGGAAGAAGAAGAAGCTTGGAGCACAACACACAATACTCAATGTATTACTAGAGAATGTACAAAGATAAGTAGCCCATTAGGGCAATAGGCATATATACAAGCCGAGGGAAAAAAACCTCCTAAAGAGGGAAAAAGGTGCCCCGGCGGTCCTAGTGTGTTCACACACATCACTACCTAAATATATCAACAAATCCCCCGTGGGAGTGATGCGGTGAACAAGGAGCTGGCACTCATGTATAAGGAAGTGCCAAGGTATGTGGAAATCACTCCACAAAAGGAAGTAAGCCCAAAGCTTTGCGGAAAGCTTCAAACTTCTCCTTAGGTAGAGCCTTCGTGAGAAGGTCTGCAATGTTCTCCTGTGTGGGCACATATGCCAAGCTGATCTCCCCAGCAGAGAACCTCTCCCTGACATAGTGATAATGCACCTCAATGTGCTAAGTGCGAGCATGGAACACAGGGTTCCTCACAACTTCCAATGCGCTCTAACTGTCAGTGAAGATGGTGGTGGCAGAAGACTGACCAACACCCAAATCAGCCATAAGGCATCTGAGCCACACACACTCAACAATCGCTGTGAAAGCTGCCCTATACTCAGCCTCACAAGTGGAAGTGGCCACAGTAGGCTGCTTCTTGCTTAACCAAGATATACATGATCTACCAAGCATGAAGCAAAAGCCACTAGTGGACGCACGAGTGTCATAGCAACGAGCCCAATCAGAGTCAGAAAAAGCATGCAAATCTGGCGGTAGTGATCCCCCATTGGGATAAAACAACCCAAGTAGTCGAGTACCACTCAAGTAGCGAAAGATGCCCTTAACCGCCTGCCAATGCTTCATTCCTGGGAAATGCATAAACTTGCTCATCTCTGAGACAACAAACTGAATATCTGGCCGAGTAATGCATAAGTAAATCAAGCATCCAACAACCTGCTGATAGAGAACATCATCAAATGCATCTCCAGCATCATGAAGACTCAATCGTAAACCTGTCTCCATAGGAGTGGCAATAGGCATACAGTCTTCAAGGCCAAAACGCTGCAATAATGTGTCAATATATTTCGTTTGACACAAATCCATTCCACCATCAACTTGCATAAATTGAATGCCCAAATAGTGATGCAAATGCCCCAAATCAGACATCTCAAATGAGGCATGCAAATCAGCCTTGAAATCAGCAATATGCTTCTCAATAGGACCAGTGAGCAGCATGTCGTCAACATAGACAACAATGATCAGAAGCACATCATTAGCACGCTTAACATATAAGGTGCTTTCAGTTGGACTGCTCTCAAAACCATGTGCAACCAGATAGGCATGTATCTTCTCATACCAAGCACGTGGTGCTTGCTTTAAACCATATAATGCTTTTTTTAACCTGCACACCTGGTTTTCATGCCCTTTCTGCACAAAGCCATGGGGTTGAAAAACATACACTTCTTCATGCAAGTCACCATTCAGAAATGCTATTTTAATGTCCAACTGATGTACATTCCAACCATGATGGGCTGCAAGTGCACAAATACTCCGAACAGTAGTCATACGGCATGTAGGTGCAAAGGTCTCATCAAAATCAATGCCTCTTTCCTATGCATAACCCTTTGCAACAAGCCTAGCCTTATACATGTCAACTGTACCATCAGGTTTACGCTTCAGCTTGTATACCCACTTAGTGCCAATGGCCTTCTTGCCAGGAGGCAAGTCACATTAAGACCATGTACCATTCTTCATTATAGCATCATATTCAGATTGCATAGCAGCCATCCAATTTTCTGAATTCTGTGCTTCATCAAAAGAAACAGGCTCATTCTCATCACAGAGACTAGACGCAGCCATAGCATAGCAATCTGATGCAAAGGAGGCACTATGAGAGCCTGAACGAGTACGATATGACAAAGGTGCATCTAATTTGCTATCATGCAAAGTTTGCACAAGCCATTTTGGCATAGTTTTTGCCTGCTCAATATTAGCTCTCTCATCAACAAGTGCATCATGTAAATCTGCATCAGAAATGGAATGATCTGCATCATCATATGAAACTTGCAAAGGCTGAGAAGTTGCCTCATTAGGAAGAGCACTAGACTGTCCACCTCTAAAAAGAGGCATCAAAGTATCATACATGTCTTTGGAGCTAACAAATGTCTCCTTAGTACATGAAAGCAATGGCTGAATAGCATCTTCCACAAAGACAACATCATGGCTAACCAGAATGCGTTTAGTCTGTGGATGATACAGACGATAGCCTTTACTTTCAAAACTGTACCCAACAAAAATACATTTTACTGCTTTATCATCCAATTTTCTACGATGTTGTTCACGCACTAGTGCATATGCCAAACAACCAAAAACACGCAGATGAGCAACAGATGGCTTGCGGTCATGCCAAGCCTCATATGGAGTGATAGACTGTAGCGCTTTAGTGGGACACATGTTTAGTACATATGCTGCACACATGACAGCCTCAAGCCAGAAATTATGAGGTAAAGCCTGACTCTTGACCATACACCTTGCCATCTCCATGAGAGACCTATTTTTTCGTTCAGCAACTCCATTCTATTGAGGTGTATACGGCACTGTACACTGGTGTTTTATCCCACGTTCAGCCAGAAATGCATTAAAATCAGAAGACATATATTCCCCCCCTCGATCAGAGCGGAGGGCGCCCATTTTACATGCTGATAGATTTTCAGCCAAAACCAAAAACTGTTTGAAGCACATGAACACTTTGGACTTTGCTTTGAGTGGATATACCCATGCATGCCTGGAAAATCATCAATAAAAGTCACGAAGTAAAGATAATTTCCAAAAGAGGGTGTTTGCATAGGACCACAGACATCACTATGTACAAGCTGCAATTTTTGTCTAGCCCGAACTGAACCATCTTTTGGAAAGGAGTAACACTGCATTTTGCCCAAAATACAGCCTTCACAAACATGTTTTCCAGGTGCCTCAAGTTTGGGCAAAGAGGACACCATTTCAGATTTCTGCAGGCGTAGCAAACTAGCAAAATTTAGATGACCAAAGCGTGCATGCCAAAGCTTTGCATCTGACATAGCCTGAGAATCATTTACTGCACATGCCAAATCATTTTCAGATTTCATAGTCTATGAGCTTATACAACCCACGACATAAAATGCCAGAAGCAATAATCACATCGCCATTTGATAGATGATGAACTGTACACCTGTCATCAACAAATTTCACAACCAAGCCAATCTTGGCTAATGCAGAAACTGATAACAGGTTCTTTTTGATCCCTGGCACAAATAAAGCATCTGACAAAGTGAAAGAACTACCATCAGCAATAGTCAAAATGATCTTACCAACTCCCATAATAGGATAAGAGGAGTTGTTGGCGCATGTAACAGTATTCCCTGTAGGAGCAGGCTCGAGTGAAGAGAAGAAACTATGCTGCGAGGTAATATGTTTGGTAGCCCCACTGTCAAAATACCAAACATCTGAGTCTACCGCAGACATGCACTGCTCATGAGAATATACAGAATTAGCAGATTTCTGCTTACTAGTTGAAGAGCTCCATTTTCCTTTGCCCTTCTGACTAGCCAGAAAAGCTTGATTTGCAACTCGCATAATGGACCTGTTCTGCCTGGACTGATCTTCCTGCAACAGAACAGAGACTAACTCCTCAAATGATAAGGCATTCGAATTGCCTTTCATCATCAACCGAAGAGTAGAAGCAAAACTCTGATATGAATCAGGAAGACAATTCAGAACGGTCTGCACAAGTGAGCTATCTGGTATAACCTCATCAGCAGAAATCAACTATTCCTTCAAGTCTTTGATCTTTGTTAGGAAACTTTCCATAGAATCACCTTCATTCATGTGCTCACTCTCCAACTGTTTTCGAAGGTAAGCAACATGAGCCTCATTCCTAGCTTGATACCAATTATTGGAGTTAGATGTCTGCGGAAGCACACGAACAACACAAGGAAGAAGAAGAAGCTTGGAGCACAACACACAATACTGAATGTATTACTAGAGAATGTACAAAAATGCTTGAAAGCTCCAAACACTTCTGATCTTTTCTTCAAAACATATAAAGTTATCCATCTCATAGCATCATCAATGAAAAGAACATAATACCTTGAGCCACTAATAGATCCTTCTTTCGTTGGTCCCCATACAACTGGATGAATGAGCTCTAGTAGTCCATCATGTTTGAAACCTTTCTTCTGAAATGGTGACCTATGTGCTTTTCCCATTTGACATGCTTCACATTTATAAACCATATGTTGACTCTGCACATTTGGTAGTCCTAGTACAGACTGATTTGCAACCATAGCTTTAATTCCTCTTTCATTGAAATGACCTAATCTCTTGTGCCAGAGATCAAGTTCTGTAATCACTCCTTCACCATGTGTGAGCAAAGCTTGACCAATGTTCCCTTGCACTCTTAAAGTAAAGAGTCTACCTTCTTTCTTACCAGAGACAATCTGATTATATACATTCTCTAGATCTTCAACAAATACTCCTTGATTTGTAAACCTGACTTGAAAACCTTTTTCAACTATCTGTCCCACACTAATCAAGTTTTTAGGTATTGTGGGAACATACAAAACATTGGTTAGCAAATCTGCTCCACTCTTGCATTTCACTTTTCCAATTGAATGTACACTATGTCTTTGTATTATCACATGTTTGAACTGTATGACTAGAAATGCCTTTTTCCAATTCTGACATCAATTCTATGTTTCCTGACAAATGATTAGAGCATCGAGAGTCAATCTAAAATACCTTTAGATCTTCTTTATCTGATGTGCTGATTGAATTCATCATTAATGACATTATGTGTGTCATTTGCATAGTTGTAGTAGGTGGTGTTGTAGGATTGATTCTGTCCCCAACTTCTTCCTCCACCTCTACCATATCCTCCTCTTTGACTTTGTCTACCTCTCTGAGAGTAACTTTGATATCTTCCGCCTCTACCTCTGCTATTGTTATTTTGATTTTGATTTGATTCTTGCTGATTGTGCCAACTCTTCCTCTACCAGTGCCTTTACCTCTTGCATAATAAACTTGAGAACTTGACTCCTCTTCATCCTTTGTTTTACCTTTATCTCCTTTCTTCTTGTTCTTTATGTACATTGCAGAACTTTGTCCTTTATCTCCATCTCCCTTCAAGTCTTGATCAAATGTGAGCATCAAACCAAGCAACTGATTCAAATTTGGAAGAGAATGATTCAAAGAAAGTTCTATTGAAAAGAAAAAATGTTTCCACCTTTCATCTCCTCTCAAACCTGCAAGTAATTGAGCAATCAATATGTGATCTTCAACATCTTCATTTATGGTTCCAAGACTATCTGCTAGATCCTTCATCTTAGTGACATAATCACTTATACTTTGACTTGGCTTCTTCTTGAATGTTGTAAACTCTGACCATATACTTGCTTTTCTTGCTTTAGTGGTACTTTGGAAATGATACTCCAATGCATTCCAAATATCTTCAGCTGATTCCAATCCTCTCATGTGTGGTAGCAAATGATCTAGATTGTATTGTAGATGTAAGCTTTTGCACTTGCGTCCTTCTTCTGCCAATGCTTTAAAGCATCCAATTCTTCTTTCTTTGGTCGACTTTCATCTTCAAATACTGGCTTCTCTTCTTCACATGTTATGTACACCATGAGATCCTTACTCATAAGTAAGGCTTCCATTCTCATTACCCATGCAGGATAACTATCTCTGTCCAGTTTGTCAATGGAGATATGATCTGCCATAATCCTTTCCTTCTCCTGCAACCTGTGAGCTTAAAGGCTAAAGAATAATACCTTTTGGAGTTCTTTGTGTATGAATATACTTTTGAAGTGAGCTTTTGATGCTATGTGTCTTTGAATACTTCAGCTTTCAACCTTTAATGAAAAACTTTTCAAAAACTTCTCGTACGTTTGCTGCCTTCTCCTCTCTAGGATCTTTCTGCTCGGATACCACTTGTTGATGTGTGAAACATCACAAGAAATGAATTAATGTGACACTAGAACACCTCTATGGTCACCATTAACTCAATGCTTCTCCAAACTTTGAGAAAAGATTGCTTAAACTGAAAACTTTGCTTCTACAAAAATTTCTAGTCACTGAAATGACATACCTTCACTCTTTTGCTTATTTCTCTTAGCATGGTGGAATTGAAGCCTATGATGTTGTAGCACTTGTTTGGGTGTGCGTGTCTTTCCAAATTCTTATAACTAAAAAAAAAAGGAAATCTGAGTTGGTGGTTTAGACACTTGAATAATGGATCTCAAAGGAATCAAGGATGTTATAATTTGGAAATTAGTTATGGAATTAGTTGAGGGAGGAAGGTATAGACGGCCATCATTGGTCAAGAACTCAGATGGAGTGTACCAGTTATGATGGAGATATTGTCAAGCCATCCAGACATCACCATCATGAGGATACTTTTGTTGGGACATGAATCACCAATCCAAGGTTTTTTCAAGAGCCATCTACTATTTTTTTGCTTAGATGGCTATTGGAACAATGCATGTGAGCTTCTTGGGCATTCAGGCATTGAGCATTTGGGGCCTTTGTCTATTGGGTTCTATGCTTTGAGCTTTTTTGCATCCACATATGCCAAGAACAATTCCTTCGATTTATGAACCTTGAGTCCCATTCTTGAGTTGTGGCTCCACATATCCCTTGTGGTTGATCATGGATGAATGTGTTTTTTAGCACTTTATTTTTTATTTTTCCGTTTAGTTATTTTGTTTGTTTTTGCTTCACTTTTTCTTTCTTGTGCTTCATTTTTTTCCTTAGTTCTTTTGTCTTTATTTTGTTTTCTCCTCTTTATTTATCAACTTTAAAAACAAGAAAAAGAAAAAAAAAGAAGAAAAAAAGAGGGGGAAAAGGAGAATGGTGCAAAAGATAGGGTTGTGCAATTAGCACTTAATTTTTGCATGCAGAGGATTCTTTTTGGAGCTACTATACTTGAAGAAACTAAAGTAAGATCCATATGGAGGTATCTATTAGATTTTGAAATGACTCAATCATGGATGATCAAGTGAGAGTTGATCCATCTCCTTCATAGGGATCCATTTTTTGACAATGTTCTTCTTTTTATGGGTTGCTGTTTTCTTCTTCATCTTATGGTGATGCTTTTGCTTGGGTATCCATCATGGTTGGATCTTTGGTTTTGTGGGGGTCACTGATGCCTTTGGCTTCCATACCTAGTTCATTATTCATTGCTTTGTGTTGTTTTCTATTACCATGTAAACAATTCTTTGAATTCTTGATTCTCCTTGCATGACACACTTAAACACCTTTAATTTGTCAAATTCATAAAGAGTAGACCTCATTCTAGTTGCAATCGGATAAATAGGTGGACGAGATGGATATACTCGTTGCCAAGCTTCCTTCATCAACTCTTAATTTCCCTGATCATCCAAACATGAGACCCATGTTGTGTGGAAAGTTACCCATGTGATGGATGAGTCTTATCTAGGCATGTGAAGTCCCAAAAAACATGCCACCATCGAATATTGATATCTATTTTGAGATAATATTTTTGCACAGAGGGCATGATATTATGCTAATAAAAAAAATAATCAAATATCATGATAACCACTAATCAAGAATCCTCTCACGAATTTGAATCGATTTTTTTGATCTTATGTAGAGCAAACAGTGGTATGTTACTATACAATGTGGTTATGGTCCATCATTTTTATTATCATTATATGTCTATTGTGGAATCAAGTTTTTTGTTATTTTTGAGTGATGAGACAAGCATACTAAATATCAACACATTGTTTTCAATTCACTTGATCCTATCCTTCATGCGAATAATTCATATGTGCAAAAAAACCTCTTCTCCTATCATAGTAATTGGAAAGAGTTTACTTAATTATTCTAATGGTAGTGCCTTTATTTTTCCTAATTCTTTATTTGTTCCAAGGATAAAAGCTAACTTATTATGTGTGTCAATTTATCTACACTATGAATCTTCTAGATATTCTTCCAAGCATCCATGAATGTATTCATTGAAAGAAAAATATGGGGTTCTTTTTTGCTTTAAATAGTTTGTTCATGTGTAAAGAGTTATCGCCATATAAAATAGAAACCCTCCATTTTGATCAAGAGAGGGAGTATATGTATTCATAGTTATATGGAATTGCGTTTTAACATATGATAAAATATTGATATAAATTTTCATATACATTATGATAGAATGAGGCTAGTTTGAGGAAAAATTATCTCTCTCATTAAAGTGATGAGATACATAGTCAAGAGTCACACCTTACCTCATAGCTTCTAGAGAAGGCACTATTTTTGTTGCAAACATAACATATATCCCACTATAGATTGTATTCCATCACTCTTTATGAGTATTTCCATAGGACATTTGTTTATGATATATGTGTTTTTAGTTATTTGACATATGCATTAATTCTTGAGCAATAGTGAAAATAATTAGATGGAAAATTTGTGAATTGTATTTTTGTTAGTTCCAATTCTCAAAGGAAAGTGTTGGAGTTAGATGTCTGAGGAAGCACACTAACAACACAAGGAAGAAGAAGAAGCTTGGAGCACAACACACAATACTGAATGTATTACTAGAGAATGTACAAAGATAAGTAGCCCATTAGGGTAAGAGGCGTATATACAAGCGGGGGGAAAAAACCTCCTAAAGAGGGAAAAAAGTGCCCCGACGGTCTTAGTGTGTTCACACACATCACTACCTAAATATATCAACAAATCCCCCCTGGGAGTGATGCGGTGAACAAGGAGCTGGCACTCATGTATAAGGAAGTGCCAAGCAATGTGGAATCGATCCACAAAAGGAAGTACGCCCAAAGCTCTGCTGAAAGCTTGAAACTTCTCCCTAGGCAGAGCCTTTGTGAAAAGGTCTGCAATGTTCTCCTGCATGGGCACATATGCCAAGCTGATCTCCCCAATAGAGAACCTCTCCCTGACATAATGATAATGCACCTCAGTGTGCGTAGTGCGAGCATGGAACATACGGTATTTTGCAATTGCCAATGTGCTCTGACTGTTAGTGAAGATGGTGGTGGCAGAAGACTGACCAACACCCAAATCAACCATTAGGCGTCTAAGCCACACACACTCAAAAGTCGTTGTGAAAGCTACCCTATACTGAGCCTCACAATTGGAAGTGGCCACAGTAGGCTGCTTCTTGCTCAGCCAAGATATGCATGAGCTACCAAGCATGAAGCAAAAACCACTAGTGGACACACGAGTGTCATAGCAACCAACCCAATCACTGTCAGCAAAAGAATGCAAATCTTGCGATAGTGATCCCCCCTTGGGATAAAACAATCCAAGTAGCTCGGTACCACTCAAGTAGCGAAAGATGCACTTAACCGCCTGCCAATGCTTGACACCTAGGCAATGCATAAACCTGCTCATCTGTGAGACAACAAACTGAATAACTGGCCGAGTAATGCATAAGTAAATCAAGCATCCAACAACGTGCTGATAGAGAACAACATCAAATGCATCTCCAACATCGTGAAGACTCAATGATTAACCTATCTCCATAAGAGTGGCAATAGGCTTACAATCTTGAAGGCCGAAATGCTGCAATAATGTGTCAATATATTTCGTTTGAGACAAAGCCATTCCACCATCAACTTGCATAAACTGAATGCCCAAATAGCGATGCAAATGACCCAAATCAAACGTCTCAAATGAGGCATGCAAATGAGCCTTAAAATCAGCAATATGCGTGTCATGAGGACCATTGAGAAGCATGCCATCGACATATACCACAATGACGAGAAGCACATCATTAGCACACTTAACATATAAGGTGCTTTCAGTTGGACTATTCTCAAAACCATGTGCAATCAGATAGGCATGTATCTTTTTATACCAAGCACGTGGTGCTTTCTTTAATCCATATAATGCGTTCTTTAACTTGCACACCTGGCTTTCATGCCCTTTCTGCACAAAGCCATGGGGCTGAAAAACATATACTTCTTCATGCAAGTCACCATTTAGAAATGCAGTTTTAATGTCCAACTGATGTACATTCCAACCATGATGAGCTCCAAGTGCACAGATGCTCTGAATAGTATTCATATGGCATGTAGGTGCAAAGGTCTCATCAAATTCACTGCCTCTTTCCTCCGCATAACCCTTTGCAACAAGCCTAGCCTTATACCTGTCAACTATTCCCTCATGCTTACACTTCAGCTTGTATACCCACTTTGTGCCAATGGCCTTCTTGCCAGGAGGCAAGTCATATAAGGACTAGGTACCATTCTTCATTTTAGCATCATATTCAGATTGCATAACAACCATCCAATTTTCTAAATTATGTGCTTCTTAAAATGAAACATGATCATTCTCATCACATAGACTAGATGCAACCATAGCATAGAAATCTGATGCAAAAGAGGCACTATGAGAGCTTGAATGAGTACAAAGGTGCATCTAATTTACTGTCACATAAAGTTTGCACCAGCCATTTTGGCATAGTTTTTGCCTACTCAATATCAACTCTCTCATCAACAAGTGCATCATGTAAATCTGCATCTGAAATGGAATGATCTACATCATCACATGAAACCTGCAAAGGCTGAGAAGTTGCCTCATTAGGACTAGCACTAGACTGTCCACCTATAAAAAGAGGCAACAAAGTATCATACATGTCTTTGGAGCTAACAAATATCTCCTTAGAACATGAAAGTAAGCACTGAATAACATCTTCCAAAAAAACAACATCATGGCTAACTAGATTGCATTTAATCTGTGGATGATACAGAGGATAGCCTTTGCTTCCAGAACTGTACCCAACAAAAATACATTTTACTGCTTTGTCATCCAATTTTTTGCGATGTTGTTCAAGCACTAATGCATATGCCAGACAACAAAAACCACACAGATGAGCAACATATGGCTTGCGACCATGCCAAGCCTCATATGGAGTGATAGACTCCAACGCTTTTGTGGGACACCTGTTAATTACATATGTTGCACACATGACACCCTCAAGCCAGAAACTATGAGGTAAATCCTGACTCTTGACCATACACCTTGCCATCTCCATGAGTGACCTGTTCTTCCGTTCAACAACTCCATTTTGTTGAGGTGTATATGACACTGCACACTAATGTTTTATCCCACTTTCAACCAGAAATGCATTAAAGTCAGAAGACATATATTCCCCCCCTCCATCAGAACAGAGGGTGCCCCTTTTACATGTTGACAAATTTTCAGCCAAAACCAGAAAGTGTTTGAAGCACATAAACACGTCGGACTTTGCTTTGAGTGGATATACTCATGCATGCCTGGAAAAATCATCAATGAAAGTCACGAAGTAAAGATAGTTTCCAAAAGAATGTGTCTACATAGGACCGCATACATCATTATGTACAAGCTATAGTTTCTGCGTAGCCCAAATTGAACCATCTTTTGGAAAGGAAGAACGTTGCATTTTGCCCAAAATATAGCCTTCGCAAACATGTTTTCCGGGTGCCTCAAGTTTGGGCAAAGATTACACCATTTCAGATTTCTATAGGCGAGGCAAACTATCGAAATTCAAATGACCAAAGCGTGAAAGTTTTGCATTTGACATAGCCTGAGAACCATGTACTGCACATGCCAAATCATTTACAGATCTCTCATATATTCATGTGTGAAACATATCAAGAAATGAATTAATGTGACACTAGAACACCCCTATGGTCACCATTAACTCAATGCTTCTCCAAACTTTGAGAAAAGATTGCTTAAACTGAAAACTTTGCTTCTACAGAAATTTTTAGTCATGAAATGACATACCTTCACTCTTTTTCTTATTTCTCTTAGCACAGATATTATTTCTTCAAGACATTTTTTTCAATCAAACTACAAGAGTAGACCATTCCAACAAGCTATTACTTGCAAGAAACGGATCTCTAGAACTCAAGTTATGGCCTTCACAAGATCACCCTATATGAGTTGTCAAAGCTAGAAATTCTGCCTCTTTTAGTAAAACTGAGTGTCTAAAAAAGATGCCTAGCATCGACTTGCAACCAAAAGTCGATGCGAGGCATCAACTTTGTGCTTTTTCAGCCACTTTTTCAGTGCCAAAACTAACCGACTAAACACAAGGTATGAAAAAACCACTTTTATGTGAGAAGTCAATGCCGGGCATCGACTTTATGCTGAAACTTGATGCCAAGCATCGAGTTGCTCCACAAACCTCATCTTTTCAAGGAGAATTAACAACAAGTAAAACTCAGAGAATGAAAAAAATAACTTATCAACACAAACTCGATGCCAGACATTGAGTTGCTTGGAAAACTTGAACTTTTGAGCTCATCACACAGTAGGCAAGCATGGAGATGATGGAGTGAGTCTCATACACAGAAATTTAATAATTTCTTCTCATAGCTATGAAAAACTCAGAAGTTTACAGGTGCTTTCTCACGTAGAGAAGCCCGACTATACTCAATCATACAAAATGAACTTTTTCTCACTCTAACTACCTCTCCTCCACTTTGCGTCAGTTAATACAAACTAATTTATATAGTTTTTTCTCAATCTCGTGACTTTTAAAAAACTTCTAGAACTAAAGTGAACTAACTTTACAAATATAATACACTTGTGAATTTGTCACTTCACATAGGCATGTGGATTTCTTCTTAAAGCTTTGACCTTCAAATATATGTCGAATTAGTGATTGTTTCTCCAACAGCTCCCCCTCAATCACTAATTCACATTCTTTGTTTCTTCATATCATCTTCTTTTCTTTTACTCCTACCATACTATTGAATCTATTTGTCTTCACACCATCAAAGCTCTTTGTCATTATGTTTGCTATCTGATCTTTTGTAGCAATGTACTCCACTTCAATTTCTTTCTCCATTACCTTTTCTCTTAGGAAATGATAATGTATCTCTATATGTTTTGTTCTTGCATGAAATACTAGATTTGCTGCAAGATAAAGTGAACTCATATTATCTCCATGTATTGTAGGTATACCTTGATCAATGCCTAAGCTTTTGAATAATGTTTGCATCCATATGACCTCCTTAGCTGCTTCCACAAGTCCTTTGTACTCAGCTTCAGTTGATGATAATGCTACTGTATGTTGTTTCTTTGAACACCAACTTATAAGCTTATCACCAATATATATCATGTATCCATGTGTTGATCTCCTATCATCTTGATTACCTGCCCAGCCTAAGTCACTATAGGCTCTAACTTCAAATCTGATGTAAAAGGATAATACAATCCTTCCTTAATAGTTCCTTTGATATATTTGAGAACTCCTTGACCTGCAATCCAATGTGGGTCCTTTGGACAATGCATGAATTGTGACAAAACTCCCACTACATAACTAAGATCAAGTCTTGTTAGTGTAGGATAAATCAAACTACCCACAAGAGATTGATACTTCCTCATATCTTTGTATTCTGCACCATCATATTTATTGAGCTTGTGATTAACTTCAAGTGGAGTTGAACCTTCTCTGCAATTTTCCATATCAAACTTCTTCAATAGATTTAGAAGATACCTTTCTTGTGATACATATATGCCATGATCTGTATAGGTTACTTCCATACCAAGAAAGTATGATAAATTTTTTTAGATCACTGATCTTGAATTCTTTTTCAAGTAATCTCTTTACCTCCTTGATTCCTTCATTTGAAGTACTTGTGATTATAATGTCATCCACATAAAGACAAATGTAGATTGTACCTTCCTCAGTTCTTTTGATAAGTAGACTTGGATCTACTTTTGAAATTTGATATCCAATATCATTGAGATACTTCACTAGTCTATAGTTCCATGCTCTTGGAGCATGCTTCAATCCATAAAATGCTCTTCTGAACCCACAAAAAAAATTTGGGTACCTGGAATATATAAACCCTTGAGGTTGTTCCATGTATACCTCATCTGATATGTATCCATTCAAGAATGCATTCTTTATATCCAATTGACTTAGGGTCCATCCTTTTGAAGCTGCAATAGCAATGATTGTCCTTATAGTTGACATCTTAGCTACATGACTGAATGTCTCATCATAATCTATGCCGTAGATTTGGGCATAGCCTTTCACCACTAGTCTAGCTTTGTATCTGGCTATACTTCCATCTGCAAGCTTCTTCACTTTATAAACCCATCTATTTCCAATTAATTTCTTACCATTTGGTTTAGGGACAAGTTCCCATGTCTTGTTCTCCTCTAGTGCATTGAATTCTTCCTTCATTTCTCTTCCCATTGCTTCTTACCTTTTGCTTCATCATAGTTCTTAGGTTCTTCATCATCTTTGACCATATACGCATAGTTCTTCTGAGTTATGTAAAAAGTATCATAAGAATACCTTTTTTGTCCTACTTGAACTCCTTGGTTCACATTCTTCATATGTGTCTTGATACACCTCTTCATCAAATATAGGAGCTTCTTCATTTCTTCATGTTAATCCACTTCTGGATGTACTTGCTTGCATATAGTCTTCATCTTCATTCACCTGCATAATTGATTTTCCTTTTTCACATCTTCTTACCTCTTCTTCAAATTCTTGAGTTGTATGACTTTGATTTGCATACCAACTTTTCTATTCATCAAATGTAATATCTCTGGAAACAAGAAATTGTTTGATTAGAGGATTCCACAACCTGTAACCCATCTGCTTTTCATCATAACCAATGAATACATATTTTTCTGCCTTTGGTTCAAGTTTATGTCGAAGTTGTGATGGCACATAAGCATATGCAATTGATATTGATCCAAACACTTTACAAAATCTAGTGTTGGTTTCTTACCCCACCAAGCTTCATATCGAGTCATTCCATTTTAAGTTGCACATGGTAATCTATTCACAAGATATGTAGCTGTATTTACAGCCTCAACCCAAAGATAATTTGGACAATTCTTCTCCTTCAGCATAGCTCTAGCAAACTCAACCAAAGTCCCGATTCTTCTTTTTACTACACCATTTTCTTGTGGTGTATACTTGCATGTTATTTCTCTCTTAATACTTGCATTCCAAAGATAATTATTGAACTCTTTGGAGAAGTATTCTCCCCCTCCATCAGACCATAATCTCTTAAGCTTTTGACTTGTGACTCTCTGTACATATGCATGAAAATGCTTGAAAGCTCCAAACACTTCTGATCTTTCCTTCAATACATATAAAGTTATCCACCTCGTAGCAACATCAATGAAAAGAACATAATACCTTGAGCCACTAATAGATCCTTCTTTTGTTGGTCCCCATACATCTGTATGAATGAGCTCTAGTAATCCATCATGTTTGAAACCTTTCTTCTGAAATGGTAACCTGTGTGCTTTTCCCATTTGACATGCTTCACATTTATAAACCATATGTTGACTCTACACATTTGGTAGTCCTAGTACAGACTGATTTGCAACCATAAATTTAATTCCTCTTTCATTGAAATGACCTAATCTCTTATGCCGGAGATCAAGTTCTGTAATCACTCCATCACCAGGTGTGAGCAAAGCTTGACCAATGTTCCCTTGTACTCTTAAAGTAAAGAGTCTACCTTCTTTCTTACAACAGACAATCTGATTATATCCATTCTCTAGATCTTCAACAAATACTCCTTCATTTGTAAACCTGACTTGAAAACCTTTTTCAACTATCTGTCCCACACTAATCAAGTTTTTAGGTATTGTGGGAACATACAAAACATTGGTTAGCAAATCTGCTCCACTCTTGCATTTCACTTCTCCAATTGAATGTACACTATGTATTGTATTATCACATGTTTGACTATATGACTAGAAATGCCTTTTTCCGATTCTGACATCAATTCTATGTTTCTTAACAAATGATTAGAGCATCGAGAGTCAATGTAAAATACCTTTAGATCTTCTTTATCTGATGTGCTCATTGAATTCATCATTAATGATGTATGACTTTTATTCTATGTGTCATTTGCATAGTTGTAGTAGGTGGTGTTGTAGGATTGATTCTGTCCCCAACTTGTTCCTCCACCTCTACCATAGCCTCCTCTATGACTTTGTCTACCTCTTTGAGACTAACTTTGATATCTTTCGTCTCTACCTCTGCTATTGTTATTTTGATTTTGATTTGATCCTTGTTGATTGTGCCAACAGTCATGAGCCAAATGATTACTCAATCCACAAATCCAGCAAGCCTTCTTATTGTTATTTTGATTACCTCTTCCTCTTCCAAAACCTCTTGCTCTTCCTTTGCTAGTGCCTTTACCTCTTTAATGCCTTCTGCTCTCTAGGACCTTTCTGCTCTGATACCACTTGTTGATGTGTGAAACATCACAAGAAATGAATTAATGTGACGCTAGAACACCTCTATGGTCACCATTAATTCAATGCTTCCCCAAACTTTGAGAAAAGATTGCTTAAACTGAAAACTTTGCTTCTACAAAAATTTCTAGTCACTTAAATGACATACCTTCACTCTTTTGATTATTTATCTTAGCACATATATTATTTCTTCAAGATGTTTTTGTGCATGAAACTAGAAGATTAGAGCTTTCCAAGAAGCTATTATTTGCAAGAAACGGATCTCTAGAACTCAAGTTATGGCCTTCACAAGATCACCCTATATGAGTTGTCAAAACTAGAAATTTTGCCTCTTTTAGTAAAATTGAGTGTCTAAAAATGCAAATTCGATGCTTAGCATCGACTTGCAACCAAAAGTCGATGCCAGGCATCAACTTTGTGCATTTTCAGCCACTTTTTCAGCACCACAACTAGCCGCTTAAACAGAAGGTATGAACAAACCACTTTTATGTGGGAAGTCGATGTTGGGCATCGACTGTATGCTGAAACTCAATGCTAGGGATTGAGTTGCTCCACAAACCTCATCTTTTCAAGGAGATTTACCAACAAGTAAAACTCAGAGAATGAAAACAATAACTTATTAGCACAAACTCGATGCCAGGCATCGAGTTGCTTGGAAAACTTGAACTTTTGAACTCATCACACAGTAGGCAAGCATGGAGATGATGGAGAGAGCCTCATACACATAACTTTAATAATTTCTTCTCATAGCTATGAAAAACTCAAAAGTTTATAGGTGCTTTCTCACTCAGAGAAGCCCGACTATACTCAGTCATACAAAATGAACTTTTTCTCACTCTAACTACCTCTCCTCCACTTCGCGTCAGTTAATACAAACTAATTCATATAGTTTTTCTCGATCTCGTGACTTTTGAAAAACTTCTAGAACTAAAGTGAACTAACGTTACAAATATAATACACTTGTGAATTTGTCCCTTCACATAGGCATGTGGATTTCTTCTAAAGCTTTGACCTTCAAATATATGTCCAATTAGTGATTGTTTCTCCAACATCATAGTCTATGAGCTTATATAGGCCACAACATAAAATGCCAGAAGCAATAATGACATCGCCATTTGACAGATCATGAACTATACATGTGTCATCAACAAAATTCGAAACCAAGTCAATCTTGGCTAATGCAAAAACTGATAATAGATTTTTCTTGATCCCTGGCACAAACAAAGCATGTGACAGAGTGAAAGAACTACTATCAACAATAGTCAAAATGATCTTACCAACTCCCATAACAGGATAAGAGGAGTTGTTGGTGCATGTAACAGTATTCCCTGTAGGAGCAGTCTCGAGTGAAGAGAAGAAACTTCGCTGCGAGGTAATATGTCTGGTCGCCCTACTATCAAAGTACCAAACATCTAAGTCTACTGCAGACATGCACTGCTCATGAGAAGATGGGTCAAAACTGCAAACAGTAGTAAACGCCCATTCATCATCCTGCACAAGATTAGCAAACTTTGTTTTCAGTGTAGAGGCCTATGCAACAACCATTCCGGCCTCTTTCTTCTTTGCCTCTTTAGCAACCAATTTTGGATAGCTCTTAATGAAATGATCATTTACTTTATAGCATTTGCAAAACAATTTCTGCTTTTTTGATTTCTTCTCATCCGTGTCTTCCTTCTTCGAATATGCAGCATTTGCAAATTTCTGCTTACTAGTAGAAGAGCTCCATTTTCCTTTGCCCTTCTGACTAGCTAGGAAAGCTTGATATGCAACACACATAATAGACCTGTTCTGCCTAAATTGGTCTTCTTGCAACAAATCAGAAACTAACTCTTCAAATGTTAAGGCATTTGGATTGCCTTTCATCATCAAATGAAGAGTAAAAGCAAAACTCTGATATGAGTCGAGAAGACCATTCATAATAGTCTGCACAAGTGAATTGTCAATAAGGACTTCATCTGCAGAAATCAACTGTTCCTTCAAATCCTTGATCTTTGTAAGAAAACCATCCATAGAATCACCTTCATTGAATGTGATGAAGAATCGACTGAGATAGGCGCTCCACAAGTTGACAGACTTTTGAGTAGTAAGATAGAGAACTCAGAAATGAACAATGTGAATGTATGTATTAATGAACACTTGTATACAAATCCATTGGCATGAAAATCATTGCCTAATGGTGTAGATAGGTGTGGGCTAGAGTGTAGGCCTCACACACACACACACACACTCAGAATCACTGATGAGAAGCTCGGGAATGATGACAAGATAATCATTCTATTCTATGATTCACTTTTATTTACATGATCTTTGATTGTAAATTTTGCATGATTATTTGGGTTTGATCATTAAATGTTTCGATTTCTCATAAATAGTTGAAACCTTGCACAAGGGATCTTTGTGAGCAAACCTTCTTCTCTTTCATACCTCCCATAATGTGCAATTATCCCTCACATTCATTCATACAGAACAAGCAAAGGTACTTAGGATAATCTTTCCACACTATACCAAGCAAGAAATGAGGCTCGTATTGATTATGATAAAAAACAACTGGAGAATAAGCATATGAATGGAGGAGATTCAATGGAAACTTTTCTTACAAAGATCAAGGACTTCAAAGAGCAATTGATTTTTACAGATGAAAACTTGCCAAATAGTTTACTTGTATAGACTAGACTATTCTTAATGATCTTCCATATTCTTAGTAGAATTTAGTTTGTACTCTTCCTTTGATGATGAAAGGAGATCCAAATGCGTTGAATTTTGAGGAGTTAGCCTCTATTTTATTATAGGAAGATCAATCTAGACAAAACAAGTCAACTATCCATATTACATATCAAGCTTTCTTAGCTAGATTGAAGGGCAAAGGTAAATCAAGCTCATCTACTAGTAAGTAGAAACTTGCTCATGTCATAGATTCAAAGAAGGAACATAAAGTGGTTGATATATTTTGGTAGTGATATGTGTGAACATACATATGAACTTCGGGGCACTTTTTTTCCTCTTTAGGAGGTTTTTTTCCCCAGCTTGTATATATGCCTATAACCATAATGGGTGACTTATCTTTGTACATTCACTTGGTAATACATTCAGTATTGTATGTTGTGCTCCAAGCTTCTTCTTCTTCCTTGTGCTGTTCATGTGCTTCTGCAGACCTCAAACTCCAACAATTGGTTTCAGAAAAGGCCGCTGCTTCATCTAGGGCATCACCGGCATCTCTTTGGTCACAGTCTCAAAATCACATGAAAATTGGTGAGCAGACTCATGCCTCGTCAATACGAGCGCCTCGAAGCCTCCTATAGGTTTAGTAAAGCTCAATAAGGTAGTTCTCTTCAAATTTTTGAGAAACAATCATTTTTTTGCATCATGGTATTTTAGTTAGTGGCCATGGTTGAAAACAATGATGTATTTTGTATGTTGGGTGTTGAGGACAAGTTGGATGGTACCAATTATCCATTATGGACATATATGATGCATCATGTATTGGTCGCAAAAGGAGCGGAATATTGTGCAGGGTGTTGATTTTTTTTTTTTACACTTGCAAATATAGTTATTGAAGGTGATGTAGATAGAGTTGAAGATGATGATCTTCAAATTCCTGTTCGTGCTGTTGTTCCTACTGGACCTATTATAGAGCAACTTTGTTGGGATGGCAGAGATGCTCAAGCACATGCATTGATGGATTTGCCTATCAAACATGCCATTATCCCTCACATTTGCTCTTGAAAAATAGCAAAGGATGCTTGGGATACACTTACCACTTTGTAATCGACAAGAAATGAGGCTCGTGTTGTTACCTCTGAAAATAGTTGGAGAGTGATCATATGAATGAAGAAGATTCTATGGATAGTTTTTTGACAAAGGTCAAAGATTTGAAGAAATAATTGATTTTTGTTGATGAAGTTTACCAGATAGTCCACTTGCGTAGACTGTTCTTAATGGTCTTTTTTATTCATATCAGAGTTTCGCTTCTAAACTTTGGTTGATAATGAAAGGCAATCCAAATGCCTTAACATTTCAGGAGTTAGTCTCTGTTTTATTGCAAGAAGATCAATCTAGACAAAACATGTTGATCATGCATGTTGTAGATCAAGCTTTCTTAGCTAGTTAGAAGGACAAGGGAAAATGGAGCTCATGTCCTAGCAAGCAAAAATCTACTAATACTACATAGTTAAAGAAGGAAGACAAAGATGAGAAGAAATCACAAAAGCAAAAGTTATTTTGCAAGTACTATAAAAGAAATGATCATTTCATAAAGAGTTGTCCAAAACTAGGTATAAAAGAGACGAAGAAGAAAGAGGCTGGAATGGTGGTTGCAGAGGCCTCTACACCTAAACCAGAGTTTGCTAATCTTGTGCAGAATGAAAAATGGGCATTTACTACTGTTTGTAGTTTTGACCCATCTTCTCATGAGCATTGTATATCTATAGTAGAATCAAATGTTTGGTACTTTAATAGTAGGGCAACCAAACATATTACCTCATAACATAGTTTCTTCAGTTCACTTGAGCCTGCCCCTACAGGGAATACTGTCACATGTGCTAACAACTCCTCTTATCCTATAATGAAAGTTGGTAAGATCATTTTGATCACTTACCACTTTGTACTCGGTAAGAAATGAGGCTCGTGTTGCTTACCTTTGAAAATAGTTGTAGAGTGATCATATGAATGAAGGAGATTCTATGGACAATTTTTTGACAAAGTTCAAAGATTTGAAGAAGTAATTGATTTCTACGGATGAAGTTTATCAGATAGTCCACTTGCGTAGACTGTTCTTAATGGTGTTTTTGATTCATATTAGAGTTTTGCTTCTAAAATTTGGTTGATAATGAAAGGCAATCCAAATGCCTTAACATTTGAGGAGTTAGTCTCTGTTTTATTGCAAGAAGATCAATCTAGACAAAACATGTCAATCATGCGTGTTGAAGATCAAGCTTTCTTAGCTAGTCAAAAGGACAAGGGAAAATGGAGCTCATGTACTAGCAAGCAAAAATCTACTAATACTACATGTTCAAAGAAGGAAGACAACGACGAGAAGAAATCACAAAAGCAAAAATTATTTTGCAAGTACTAAAAAAGAAACGATCATTTCACAAAGAGTTGTCCAAAACTGAGCATAAAAGAGGCGAAGAAGAAAGAGGCTGGAATGGTGGTTGCAGAGGCCTCTACACCTAAAACGGAGTCTGCTAATCTTGTGTAGAATGAAGAATGGGCATTTACTACTATTTGTAGTTTTAACCCATCTTCTCATGAGCATTGTATATCTACAGTAGACTCAGATGTTTGGTATTTTGATAGTAGGGCAACCAAGCATATTACCTCGTAGCATAGTTTCTTCAGTTCACTTGAGCCTTCCCCTATAAGGAATACTGTCACATGTGCTAACAACTCCTCTTATCCTATAATGAAAGCTGGTAAGATCATTTTGATCACTAGGGATGGTAGTTCTTCACATTTTCAAATGCTTTATTTGTGTTAGGGATCAAGAAAATTTGTTGTTAGTTTCAGCATTAGCTAACATTGAATTAGTTATCAAATTCGCTGATGACAAATGTATAGTCCATGATATGTCAAATGGTGATGTTATTATTGCTTATGGCATTTTATATCGTGGGCTATATAAGCTCATAGACTATGCAAAATCTGTGAATGATTCTGCATATGCAGTTCAAGATTCTCAAGCTATCTCAAATGCAAAGCTTTGGCATGCACGCTTTGGTCATCTAATTTTCGCTAACTTGTTATGCCTGTAGAAATATGAAATGGTCTCCTCTCCACACAAACTCAGGCACTTGGTAAACATGTATGTGAAGGTTGTATTTTGAGCAAAATGCAGCATTCCTCCTTTCCAAAAGATGGTTCAACACGAGCTACTAAAAAATTACAGCTCGTTCATAATGATGTTTGTGGTCTGATGCAAACATCTTCTTTTGCGAACGATCTTTACTTCATGATTTCTATTGATGATTTTTCAGGCATACATGGGTATATCCATTGAAAGCAAAGTCCAAAGTGTTTATGTTCTTCAAATAGTTTCTATTTTTGATTGAAAATATGTAAGAATGTAAAATGGGCACCCTCCATTCTGATCGAGGGGGGCAATACATGTCTTCTGATTCTAATGCATTTCTCGATGAACATGGGATAAAACATCAGTGTACAGTGCTGCGTATACCTCAACAAAATGGAGTTGCTGAAAGAAAGAACAAGTCTCTCATGGAGATAGCGAGGTGTATAATCAAAATTCAGACTCTACTACATAGTTTTTGGCTTGAGGTTGTTATGTGTGCAACACATGTACTTAACAAGTATCCCACCAAAACATTGCAATCCATCACTCCATATGAGGCTTGGCATGGTCGCAAGTCATAGGTTGCTCATCTACCTGCTTTTGGTTGTCTGGCATATGCATTAGTGCTTGAAGAACAACGCAAAAAATTGGATGATAAAGCACTAAAATGTATTTTTGTTGGAAACAATTTTGAAAGCAAAGCCTATCGTCTGTATCATCCACAGAAGAAATGCATTTTGGTTAACCATGATGTTGTCTTTGTGGAAGATGAAATTCAGCCATTACTTTCGTGTACTAAGGAGACATAACTTAGCTCCAAAGATGTGTATGACACTTTTCTTCCTCTTTTTACAGGTGGACAGTCAAGTGCTAGTCCAAATGAGGTAATTTCTCAACCTTTATAGGTTTCACATGATGATGCAGATCTTCCATTTTTGATTGAGATGTACATGATGCACTTGTTGATGAGAGGGCTGATATAGAGGAAGCAAAAATTATGCCTAAATGGCTAGTGCACACTTTATGAGATAGCAAACTAAATGCACCCCTATCATATCATACTCATTCAGACTCTCGTAATGCTTGCTTTGCATCAGATTGCTATGCTATGGCTGCCTCTAGCCTTTGTGATGAGAATGAGCCTGTTTCTTTTGATGAAGCGTAAAACTAAAAAAATTGAATGGCTAATATGCAATCAGAATATGATGCTAGTATGAAGAATGGTACTTGGTCTTTATGTGATTTGCCTTTGGCACTAAATGGGTATACAAATTGAAACATAAACGTGATGGAATAGTTGACACGTAGAAGGCTATGCTTGTTGCAAAAAGTTATGCTCAAGAGAGAGGCATTGATTTTGATGAGATCTTTGCACCCACATGCCAAATGACCACTATTCAATCATGTGTGCACTTGCAGCTCATCATGGTTGGAATGTACATCAATTGAATATTAAAACTACATTTCTAAATAGGGACTTATATGAAGAAGTGTATGTATTTCAGCCCTGTGGTTTTATGCAAAAAGGGCATGAAAACAAAGTGTGTAGGTTGAAAAAGACATTATATGGTTTGAATCAAGCACCACGTGGTTGGTATGAAAAGATACGTTCCTACTTGATTGCACATGGTTTTGACAATAGTCCAATTGAGGGCACCTTCTATGTTAAGCATGCTAATGATGTGCTTCTGATCATTATTTTCTATATTGATGACATGCTACTTACTGGTCCTAATGAGAAGCATATTACTTATTTGAGGTTGATTTGCATGCCTCTTTTGAGATGTTAGAGTTGGGGCATTGCATCATTATTTGGGCATTCTATTTTTTTGGAGTTTGAGGTATGTGAAATCATGCAAACAACAACAGGAAGAAGAAGCTTGGAGCATAATACACAATACTTAATGTATTACCAAGTGAATGTACAAAGATAAGTAACCCATTAGGGTTATAGGCATATATACAAGCTGGGGGAAAAAACCTCTTAAAGAGGGAAAAAGTACTCCCATGGTCCTAAGTGTATTCATATACATTACTACCAAAATATATCAACAAATCCCCCTTGGGAGTGATGCAAGTGAACAAGGAGCTTGCACTTATGTTTAAGGAAGTGTCAAGCTATGTGGAAAGAGATCAATCCACAAAAGGAAGTAAGCCCAAATATTTGCGAAAAGCTTCAAACTTCTCTTGAGGTAAAGCCTTCGTGAAAAGATTTGCAATTTTATCATGTGTAGGCATGTATGCCAAATTCATCTCTCTAGTAGAGAACCTCTCCATGACATAATGATAATGCACCTCAATGTGCTTTGTGCGAGCATGGAACAAAGGGTTCCTTACAAGTGCCAATGTGCTCTGATGATCAATGAAGATGGTGGTGGCAAAAGACTGAACAACACCCAAATCAGCCAAAAGCCATCTGAGCCACATACACTTAATAGTTGCTATGAAAGCTACCTTGCACTTAGCCTCACAAATAGAAGTGGCCATAGTAGGCTGCTTCTTGCTCAACCAGGATATGCATGAGCTACAAAGCATGAAGCAAAAACCACTAGTGGACACACAAGTGTCATAACAACTAGCCCACTTAGAGTAAAAAAAACATGTGAATCTAGTGGTAATGATTCCCCCTTGGGATAGAACAATCCAAGTAGTCGGGTACCACTGAAGTAGCGAAAGATGCGCTTAAGCACCTACTAATGCTTGGCACCTAGGCAATGCACGAACTTGCTCATATGTGAGATATCAAACTGAATATTAGGCCGAGTTATGCATAAGTAAATCAAGCATCCAACAACCTGCTAGAACAATGTAAAATGCATCTCCAACATCATGAAGACTCAATCATAAACCTATTTCCATAGGAGTGGTGATAGGTTTGCAATCTTCAAGGCCAAAACATTGCAATAATGTGCCAATCTTCTTTGTTTGACATAAAGCTATTCCATCATCAACTTGCATAAATTCAATGCCCAAATAATGATGCAAATGCCCTAAATCGGACATCTCAAATGAGGCATGCAAATCAACCTTAAAATCAGTAATATGCTTCTCATTAAGACCAATGAGAAGCATGTCATCAACATAGACAACAATTATTAGAAGCACATCATTTGCACACTTAACATATGAGGTGCTCTCAATTGGACTGCTCTCAAAACCATGTGAAATCAAGTAGGCATGTATCTTTTGATACCAAGCATGTGGTGCTTGCTTCAAACCATATAATGCCTTATTGGACCTGCACAGTTTGTTTTCATTCTCTTTATGCACAAAACCATAGGGTTGAAAAACATACACTTCTTCATGTAAGTCACCATAGAAACATAGTTTTAATGTCCAACTTATGTCCATTCCAATCATGATGGGCTGCAAGTGCACAAATGCTATGGATGGTATTTATTCGACATGTGGGTGCAAAGGTCTCATCAAATTCAATGCATCTTTCTTGAGCATAACCTTTTGCAACAAGCATAGCTTTATACTTGTCAACTATTCAGCAGGCTTACACTTCAATATATATACCCATTTAGTGCCAATGGCCTTTTTGCCTAGAGGCAAATCACATAAAGACCAAGTATCATTCTTCATAATAACATCATATTTTGATTGCATAGCAACCATCTAATTTTTTCAATTTTATGCTTCATTAGAAGAAATAGGCTCATTCTCATCACAAAGACTAGATGCAACCATTGTATAACAATCTGATGCAAAAGAAGCACTATGAGAGCTTGAATGACTACAATATGACAGAGGTTCATCTAATTTGCTATCTCAAAAAGTCTAGACCAATCATTTACGCATATTTTTTAGCTCCTCTGTATCAGCTCTCTCATCAACAAGTGCACCATGTAAATCTTCATAAGAAATGGAATGATATACATCATCATGTGGAACCTATGAAGGTTGAGAAATTGCCTCATTTTGACTAGCACTTGACTGTCTACCTGTAAAAAGCCTTCACAGACATGTTCCAAGTGCCTCAAGTTTGGGCAGAGAGGATACCATTTCATATTTCTGCAGATGTATTAAACTAGCAAAATTCAGATGACCAAAGCATGCATGCCAAAGCTTTGCATGTGACATAGCCTAAGAATCTTGAACTGCACATGTTGAATCATTCACAGATTTTGCATAGTCTATGAGCTTATACAACCATGATATAAAATCGAAGAAGTAATAATAACATCACCATTTAATAGATCATGAACTATACATATGTCGTCAACAAATTTGACAACCAAGTCGATCTTGGGTAATGCTGAAACTCATAATAGATTTTTCTTGATCTCTAGTATAAAAGCATCTGAAAATGTAAAAGAACTACCATGATCAGTATGATCTTAGCAACTCCCACGACTGGATAAGAGGAGTTGTGTGTGCATGTGATAATATTCCTTGTAGGGGTAGGCTCAAGTGAGCTGACGAAACTACGCTGAGAGGTAATACGTTTGTTTGCCCCATTGCCAAAATACCAAACAGCTGAGTCTTCTGCAGACATACACTATTCATGAGAAGATAGTTCATGATTGCAAACAATAGTAAATACCCATTCTTCATTTTGCACAAGATCAACAGACTCTATTTTGGGAGTAGAGATCTCTACAACAACCATTCCAACCTCTTTTCTCTTCACCTTTTGCTGCTAGTTTTGGACAAATCTTTATGATATAATCATTTCCTTTATAGTACTTGCAAAACAATTTCTGCCTTTCTGATTTCTTCTCGTCTTTGTGTTCCTTTTTCGAAAGTGCAAAATTAGTAGATTTTCGCTTACTAGTAGATGAGCTCCATTTACCTTTGCCCTTCTAACTAGCTAAGAAAGCTTGATCTACTACATGCATAATGGACCTGGTTTGCCTAGAGTGATCTTTCTGCAACAAAACAGACTAACTCCTCAAATTTTAATGCATTTGGTTTTCCTTTTATCATCAATTGAAGAGTAAACACAAAACTTTGATATGAATCTAGAACATCATTTAGAACAATCTACACAAGTGAATTGTCTAGCAAGACTTCATCAACAGAAATCAATTGTTCCTTCAAATACTTGATCTTTGTCAAAAACTATCCATAGAATCTCCTTCATTCATATGCTCACTATCCAACTGTCTACACGAGCCTCATTTCTTGCATTGTATAAGGTGGTAAGTGTATCCCAAGCATCTTTTGCTATTTTGCAAGAGCGAATATGAGGGATAATGGCAAGTTTGACAGAAAAATCCATCAATGCATATGCTTGAGCATCTCTGCCATCCTATCACAGTTGCTCTACAGTAGCTGCAGCTGGAACCCCAACATGAACAAGAATTTGAAGATTGTTATCTTCAGCGCCATCTACATCACCTTTAATAACTATATTTGGAGGTGGAGTGGGTCATTTTTTGACACCCTACACAATATTCCACATTCCTTTTGCGAACAATACATGATGCATCATATATGCCCATAATGGATAATTGGTACATCCAACTTGTCCTCAACAACCAACATACAGAATACATAATTGTTTCAGCCATGGCCACTAACTAAAATACCTTGATGCAAAAAATGGTTGTATCTTAAAAAGTTGAACAAAACTACCCTACCGAGCTATACTAAATCTATAGAAGACTTTGAGGCACTTCTACTGACCAACCGAAACTTGTATATATGTTTGGCACAAAAGGACAAAATTCCTTACACAGGTGCTATGATAGTGCATTTGAAGGCCAAAACGAGCTTAGATCCAAATTTTGACACCACAAAGTGAAGCAGTCTTGGACTCTTAATCGCCTTGAGTATGCTCACCAATTCTTGTGTGATTTTGAGACTATGATTGTAGGGGTGTTGATGATGCACTGGGTGAAGCAGTGACCTGCTCTGATATCAATTATTGGAGTTTGAGGTTTGCCAAAGCATGCGAACAACACAAGGAAGAAGAAGAAGCTTGGAGCTCATTACACAATACTCAATGTACTAGCAAGTGAATGTACAAAGATGAGTAACCTATTAGGGTTATAGGCGTATATAAAAGTGGGGGAAAAAACCTCCTAAAGAGGGAAAGAAGTGTCGCTATGGTCCTAAGTGTGTTCACTTACATCACTACCCAAATATTTTAGCAAGTTTATGCAAGCTGATGGTGGAATATCTCTGTGTCAAACAAAATATATTGACACATTATTGCAATGTTTTGGCCTTGACGATTGCAAAACTATTGCCACTTCTATGGAAACTAGTTTATGGTTGAGTCTTCATGATGCAAGAGATGCATTTGATGTTGCTCTCTATCAGCAGGCTATTGGATGTCTGATTTATTTATGCATAATCCGGCTTGATATTCAATTTCGTGTCTTTCAGATAAGCAGGTTTATGCATTGCCCAGGTGTCAAGCATTGGTAGGTAGTTAAGCGCATCGTTCGATACTTGAGTGGTATCCGACTACTTGGATTGTTTTATCCCAAGGAGGGATCACTACCACTAGATTTATATGCTTTCTCTGACTCTGATTGGGTTAGCAACTATGATACTCATTTGTCATCTAGTGGTTTTTGCTTCATGCTTGGTAGCTCATGCATATCTTGGTTGAGAAAGAAGTAGCCTACTATGGCTACTTCTAGTTGTGAAGTTGAGTGTAGGAAAGCTTTCACAATGTGTGTTGAGTGTGTGTGACTCAGACGCCTTTTGGCTGATTTGGGTGTTGGTCAATCTTTTGCCACCACCATCTTCATTGATCGTCAGAGTGCATTGTCAATTGCGAGGAACCTTGTGTTCGATGCTCACACAAAGCACATTGAGGTGAATTATTATTATGTGAGGGAGTGTTTGTCTATCGGGGAGCTCAGTTTGGCATATCTACCCATACAGGATGACATTGCATATCTTTTCACAAAGGCTCTTCCTCAAAAGAAGTTTACAGCTTTCCAAAAAGCTTTGGCTTACTTCCTTTTGTGGATTGATCTCTTTCCACATAGCTTAGCACTTCCTTATCCATGAATGCCTGCTCCTTGTTCACCGAGTCACTCTCAGAGAGAATTTGTTGATATATTTCCGTAGTGATGTTTGTGAACACACTTAAGATCGTGGGGTGATTTTTTCCCTCTTTAGGAGGCTTTTATCCCCCAGCTTGGGCCTACCAATGCTTAACACCTGGGCAATGCATAAACCTGCTCATCTATGAGACAACAAACTAAATATATGGCCGAGAAATGCGTAAAACACTGCAATAATGTGTCAATACATTTCGTTTGACACAAAGCTATTCCGCCATCGACTTGCATAAATTGAATGCCCAAATAATGATGCAAATGCCCCAACATCTCAAATGAGGCATGAAAATCAGCTTTAAAATCAGCAATATGCTTCTCATGAGGACCAACGAGTAGCATGTCATCAACGTACACAACAATGATCAAAAGCACTTCATTTGCACACTTAGCATATAAGGTGCTTTTAGTTGGACTGTTCTCGAAACCATGTGCAATCAAATATGCATGGATCTTTTCATACCAAGCACGTGGTGCTTGCTTTAAGCCATATAATGCCTTCTTTAACATGCACACTTGGTTTTCATGCCCTTTCTGCACAAAGCCATGGTGCAAAAAAACATACAATTCTTCATGCAAATCCCCATTCAACAATGCAGTTTTAATGTCGAACTGATGTACATTCCAAGCATGACGAGCTGCAAGTGCACATATGCTACGAACAGTAGTCATTTGACAAGTAGGAGCAAAGGTCTCATCCTCTTTTCTCAGCATAACCCTTTGCAACAAGCCTAGCCTTATACTTGTCAACTGTTCCATCAGGCTTACGCTTCAACTTGTATACCCACTTATTGCCAATGGCTTTCTTGCCAGCAGGCAAGTCACACAAGAACCAGGTATCATTCTTCATTATAGGCTCATATTCAGATTGCATAACAACCATCCAATTTATTGAATTTTATGCTTTATCAAACTAAATAGGTTCATTCTCATCATAGAGACTAGAGGTAGCCATAGCATAGCAATCTGATGCAAAAGAGGCACTATGAGAGCCTGAACGAGTACAAAATGAGAGAGGTGCATCTAATTTGCTGTCATGCAAAGTCTGCACCAACTATTTTGGCATAGTTTTTGCCTCCTCAATATCAACTCTCTCATCAACAAGTGCATCATGTAGATCTGCATCAGAAATGGAATGATCTACATCATCACATGAAGCTTGTAAAGGCTAAGAAGCCTCATTACGACCAACACTAGACTGTCCACCTGTAAAAAGAGGCAACAAAGTATCATACATGTCTTTGGACCTAACTGAGGTCTCCTTAGTACATGAGAGTAATGGCTAAATAGCGTCTTCCACAAAAACATCATGACTAACCAAAATGCGTTTAGTATGTGGATGATACAAATGGTAGCCTTTGCTTTCAAAACTGTACCCAACAAAAATACATTTCGATGCTTTATCATCCAATTTCCTGTGTTGTTGTTCAAACACTAATGGATATGCCAAACAACCAAAAACACGCAGGCGAGCAACAGATTGCCTGTGACCATGCCAAGACTCATACGGAGTGATAGACTACAATGCTTTAGCGGGACACCTGTTAAGTACATGTGCTGCACACATAACTCAAGCCAGAAACTATGTGGTAAAGCCTGACTCTTGACCATACACCTCCCCATCTCCATGAGTGACCTATTGTTCCATTGAGAAATTCCATTCTGTTGAGGTGTATACGACACTATACATTGAAATTTTATCCCACGTTCAACCATAAATGCATTAAAGTGAGAAGACATATATTCCCCCCCTCAATTAGAACAGAGGGTGCCCATTGTACATGCTCACAAATTTTCAACCAAAACCAAAAATTTTTTGAAGCACATAAATACTTTGGACTTTGCTTTCAATGGATATACCCATGCATGCCGGGCAAAATCATCAATGAAAGTCACGAAGTAAAGATAGTTCCCAAAAGAGGGTATCTGCATAGGACCACAGACATCACTATGAACAAGCTGCAATTTTTGAGTAGCTTGAACTGAACCATCTTTTGGGAATGAGTAATGTTGTATTTTACCCAAGATACAACCTTCACATACATGTTTACCAGGTGCCTCAAGTTTGGGCAAAGAGGACACCGTTTCGGATTTCTAAAGGCATAGCGAACTAGCAAAATTAAGATGACCGAAGTGTGCATGCCAAAGCTTGGCATCTGACATAGCCTGAGAATCATGTTCTGCACATGCCAAATCATTCACTAATTTTTCATAGTCTATGAGCTTATACAACCCATGACATAAAATGCCACAAGCAATATTCACGTCGCCATTTGACAAATCATGAGTTGTACATCTGTCATCAACAAATTTCATAACCAAGCCAATCTTGGTTGAAGCTGAAATTGATAACAAATTCTTCTTGATCCCTATCACAAATAAAGCATCCGAGAATATAAAAGAACTACCATCAATAGTAGTCAGAATGATCTTACCAACTCCCATGACAGGATAAGAGGAGTTGTTGGTGCATGTGACAATATTCCATGTAGGGGCAGGCTCGAGTGAAGTGAAGAAACTGCGCTGTAAGGTAATATGTTTGGTTGCCCCACTATCAAAGTACCAAACATTTGAGTCTACTGCAAACATACACTATTCAGGAGAAGATGGATCAAAACTGCAAATAGTAGTAAACACCCATTTTCATTCTCCACTAGATTAACAGAATCTATTTTTGGTGTAGAGGCCTCTACAACAACCATTCCAGCCTCTTTTTTCTTTACCTCTTTAGCAGCCTGTTTTGGACAACTCTTTATGATATGATCATTTGCTTTATCGTATTTGAAAAATAATTTTTGCATCTCTGTCATCTTTCTTTGATTGTGCAAAATTAGCAGATTTCAGCTTACTAGCAAAAGAGCTCCATTTACCTTTGCCCTTCTCACTAGCCAAGAAAGCTTGATCTATAACACACATAATGGACCTGTTTTGCCTAGATTGATCTTTCTCCAACAGAACAGAGACTAACTCCTCAAACGTTAAGGCATTTGGATTGCATTTCATAATCAAACAAAGGGTGGAAGCAAAACTCTGATATAAATCGAGAAGACCATTCAGAACAGTTTGCACAAGTGAACTGTCAGATAAGACTTCATCACCAGAAATCAACTATTCCTTCAAAACTTTGATCTTTGTCAGAAAACTGCCCATGGAATCACCTTCATTCATGTGCTCACTCTCCAACTATTTTCGAAGGTAAGCAACACGAGCCACATTTCTTTCCTGGTATAAATTGGTAAGTGTATTCCAAACATCCTTAGCTGTTTTGCAAGAGCAAATGTGAGGAATAATGGCACGTTTGACACACAAAGCTATCAATGCATGTGCCTGAGCATCTCCGCAATCCCAACAAATTTTCTCTACAGTAGGTGCAGCAAGAACCGCAACACGAACAGGAACATGAAGAATATTGTCATCTTCAATGCCATCTACATCACCTTCAATAATTGTGTTTATAGATGTAATAGGACATTTTTCAACATCCTACACAATATTCCACATAACTTTTGCAATCAATACGTGAGGCATCATATAAGCCCACAATGGGTAATTGGTACCGTCCAACTTATCGTCAACAACCAACATACAAAATATATCACTTCTTTCAGTTATGGCCACTGATGAAAATACCCTGATGCAAAACATTGACTGTACCTCAAAAAATTGAACAGAACTACCCTGTCAAGTTTTGCTACACCTGTAGCAGACTTTGAGATGCTCATATTAGTGAATCGAAACCTGTATATATATTTGGCACAAAAGACAAAATAGCTTGCACAAGCGCTATGATATTGCATTTGGAGGCCTAAATGAGCTTAGATCACGATTTCGACACCACACAGCGAAGCTATTTTGATGTCCTAATCACCTTGAGTATGCTCACCAAATTTCATGTGATTTTGAGACTACGACCGGAGGGATGTCGACGATGCCCTAGATGAAGCAGCGACCTGCTTTGATACCAATTGTTGGAGTTCGAGGTCTCGGGAAGCACATGAACATAACAAGGAAGAAGAAGAAGCTTGGAGCACAACACACAATATTGAATGTATTACCACTAGAATGTACGAAGATAAGTAACCCATTAGGGAAATAGGCCTATATACAAGCCGAGGGAAAAAAACCTCCTAAAGAGGGAAAAAAGTGCCACGACGGTCCTAGTGTGTTCACACACATCAATACCTAAATATATCAACACCTCATAGTGCATCTTCTTCACTTCACTTGAACCTATTTCTACAATAAATATTGTCATATATGCTAACAAATCCTTTATCCTCTTATGGGAGTTGGTAAAATCATTCATACAACTAATAAAAGTACATCCACTTTATCAAATTCTTTACATGTACAAAGGATAAAAAAGGATCTATTGTCAATGTTAGCATTAGCAAAAATTGGCTTAGTAGTGAAATCTATTGCCATAATGGAAAAAAGGATCCATGCATGGGCTTTGTAAGGATCCCTAATTTTTAGGGATTAAAATTAACAAAAGAGGGACTAAGGCCATGAAAAAATTACTAGTGGTTTTTCTAATAAAATAGTGCTTCTAAAGTATGCGCTCAACACGAATGGAGTCATGGGCATTCTTGTCCCTTAGATAAGATCTCATGCATGGATAAGATGAAGGAGGGTATGTTTGTCGCAAGAAGACAAAAGTTCTTCTAATAAATGAAAAGTTGTTAGCACCCTTGTCCATTATATCATATCTCAAATATGGCCAAGATTTAGAAGGGTGTGCATGTCACAAAAAGACAAAATCGAAAGCATTGAATGAGCTATGTAAGTATATGGAGTGGCACAAAACGACAATGGACTAGGCACAATTTCGTGGCAAGGTAGATTTGGCACCATTTGATGGCCAATGATGAAATGATTCAAAAAGGATCTTGAGATCTTCTCAAAGATATGGCTTCACAACCATTAGATCAAGCACCGATGCAATGGATGCAATCGAAAGTGGTCCAAAATTCGAAACAATCAATCCCAACTATTGGTTTCTTGCTCCATCCAATGAAATATATTTGAAGGTATTTTTCTTCAAGAGTTTCAAGGTGATCCAATGGACCAAATTGCATGCCGATTTTTTTTCAAACTTTCAATATGAGCCTTTGGCGTTTTGTGTTGATCCAAGGGCTATGGTTGAAACTTTAGATCACTTTTTGAGAACTCATGATTTTTAGTCATGTCCACCACCCTCTTTTGGTTGATCCATCACTAATCACATGTTAATCTAAAAGGCCTATGCAAGGTCCATTTATTCCTCTATCGGATGATAGGTGTACAATTCATGATCTCTTTGATGGTAACAAAATCATTGCATCTGAATGCTATGTTGTGGGTCATAAAAGCTCACAAATGATGATAGAATTGTGAATGATTTTGCATGTGCACTTGCAGATTCTTAGGTTATTCCAGATGCGAATCTTTTGAATGCACATTTTGTTCATCTAAAGTTTGCTAGTTTGCTAGTTTTCTTCACCTCCATAAATCTAAAATGGTGTTCTCTTTACCCAAACGTGAGCCACCTTTTGAGCATGTTTGTGAGGGTTGTCTTCTAGATGAAATGCAATGTTATTCATTTCCATACATCGTGCAATAAGAGTTGAACAAAAATTGCTACTTGCTCATAATGGTTTTTGTGGTCCCATGTAGATACTTTCCTTTTGAACTCACCTTTACTTCATGAATTCCATAGATGATTTCTCCAAGTTTGTATGGATATATCCATTGAAAGTAAAGTATGAAGTGTTTATGTGTTTCATATAGTTCCTAGTTATGGGTCAATATTTATTAGCATGTAAAATGGGCACCCTCTATTGTCAAAACATGCAATAAGAGCTAAACAAAAATTGCTGCTTGTTCATAATGACTTTTGTGGTCCCATGTAGATACTTTCCTTTTGAACTCACCTTTACTTCATGAATTCCATAGATGATTTCTCCAAGTTTACATGGATATATCCATTGAAAGTAAAGTATGACGTGTTTGTGTTTCATATAGTTCCTAGTTATGGGTCTTATCAGCATGTAAAATGGGCACCCTCTATTGTGAGCAAAGGGGGAAGTATATGTCTTCTAAGTTAAACGCATTTCAAGTTAAGTGTGGGTTAGCTCAAAAGATGTGTATGAAACTCTATTGCCTTCGTTCAATGGTGGGCAATCAAGTGCATCTTCTAATGAAGCAATTTCTCAGCCTACACACATTTCCAATGTGCATATAAATCTTTTTAAAACTTTTGTTGATATGCATGCTGCACTTATTGATGAGAGAGGTGACCTTGAAGAGGCTAACATTATGCCAAAATGGTTTGTGCATACTTTGAGAGATAGCAAGTTAGATGCATATTTTCCATATCATATAGCTTTAGCATCTCATAGTGTTTCTTTTGTATTAGATTTTCATGCAATGGTTCTTTTCAATCTCTATGGTAAGAATGTCTCTTTTGATGAAACACATTATTCAAAAGATTGGATACTTGCTATACAATAAAAAAATTATGATGTAATGAAGAATGATACTTGGCCTTAAAGTGATGTTTCCAATAACAAAAAGGCCATTGGATCTAAGTGGGTGTATAAGCTAAAACACAAGCTTGATGGTAGCATTGATTGCTATAAGGTTAGGCTTGTAGCCAAAGGTCATGCTCAAGTGAAGGGCATTGATTTCAATGAGATCTTTGCCCCTACATGTTGCATGATAATGGTTCGCATTTTTGCACTTGCAACTCATAACGACTAGAATATACATCGACTGGGAAGATACATGCCTACTTAATAGCATATGGACTTCAAAATAGTCCAAGTGAAAGCACCTTGTATATGACACATGATGATGTGCTTATCATTGTTGTTCATGATAAAATGCCCCGAATTCAACATAGATAATGTGCTACTCACTCGTCCTACTGAGACACATATTTCATATTTTAAGGCTGATTTATGTACCTCTTTTGAAATGTCAAATTTGAGGCATATGGATCACTATTTGGGCATTCAATTTCTGTGAGGTGATGGAAGCATCGCCTTATGTCAAACTAAATACATTGAAAATTTATTGCAAAATCTTATTCTTTAGAATTGTAGACCAACTAGCACTCCCATGGAAATAGGTTATGCTTAAGTGAAAGGCATTGATTTCAATGATACCTTTACCCCTACATGTTGCATGATAATGGTTCACATTTTTGCACTTCCAGCTCATAATGTCTAGAATATACATCATGGGAAGATACATGCCTACTTAATAGCATATGGATTTCAAAATAGTCCAACTGAAAGCACCTTGTATATGACACATGTTGATGATGTGCTTATCATTGTTGTTTATGATAAAATGCCCCGAATTCGACATAGATGATATGCTACTCACTCGTCCTAGTGAGACATATTTCATATTTTAAGGATGATTTACATACCTCTTTTGAAATGTCAAATTTGAGGCATTTGCATCACTATTTGGGCATTCAATTTCTATGAGGTGATGGAAGCATCGCCTTATGTCGAGGTAAATACATTAACAATTTATTGCAAAATCTTATCCTTTAGAATTGTAGGCCTACTAGCACTCCCATGGAAAGAGGTTGATGATTGAGTCTTCATGATGGTGGAGATGCATTTTATGCCAATCTCCATCCACAAGCTCTTGATGCCCTATTTATGTGTGCATCACCCGGCCTAATATTCAATTTGTTGTCTCTTACATGCAGATGTAGTCCATGAGTTAAGCATAGGTAAGAGGTTCATAGTACCTTTCACTACTTATATGGTGCTTGTTATCTTGGGTTGTTTTATCCAAATGCAGGGTCAATTATGGCAAATTTACATGCTTTTTCTGGCTCACATTGGGCCAATTGTTATGAAACTCATGTTTCCATAAGTGGTTTTTATTGCATGCACATCTTAATTGAGCCAAAAGCAACCTATGGTGACTGAGTATAGTGAAGCTTTCACATCTATTGAGTATGTCTGGCTTAGTCACCTTATGGATGACTTGGTGTTGGTGAGACTTCTATCACCACCATGCAATCAATGCACATTGGTAGTTTTGAGGAACCCAATGTTCCATGCTCACACTAAGCACATTAAGGTGCACTATCATTATGTCAAAGAGTGACTCACTATTAGAGAGATCAATTTGCTGTCTGTGCCCATGCAAGATAATTTTGCATACCTTTTTACAAAGGCTCTACCTTGTGAGAAATTCGACATATTTATACACCCCAAGGGAGATGTGTTAGGATATTTTGATAGTGATGTGCGTGAAGACACTTGGGACTCTCAAGGTAGTCTTTTCGTCTTTAGAAAATTTTTCCCCTTGCTTGTAGATATGCTTATAATCCTAACAAACTACTTATCTTTTGCATATTCGTTTAGTTATATACTCAATGATGAGCTTCAAGATTCTTCTTCTTCCTTGTGTTTTTTTCATGCTCTCATAGTCTTTGGCTTCCAAGAACATTTCAAGATGGTAGTTTTTGGCCTAACACTAGTTGTCATGCATTTTATGTTGGAGGTCCATATCAAGGCCTTAAAAAGACTAAGATATGGATTATTTTAGGGTTCCCTTATAGTTCTCAAGAAGCTTACCCATATGGCCTTGGAAGATATGCAAAAGCTTATATTCTAGTAGCATTCTTTTGCACTGTGATTGGTTAACTTATATTAAGCGCAAAGAATCTATAGTGGCATTTGCTCATACGTAGGAACATATATTTTATTGTCAAGAAGATGCTCCTACCACTATTGCATATGTGAGTGGGGTGATCACTACATGGCAACATAATTAACAAGCTACGTCATCCAAGGTTATAAAGATTATGATCTAGTAGGTAGAGTTGATTTACTCATATTTTCTTAGCTAACTCATCAATGGATGCAATATCTAAAGTGGAATTAGTAATATAGTTGCTCATGGCATTCACTTATGCTAACTGTAAGAGTACAAATAGGTTGTCCTCCAAGCCTACATATTCTTTGAGACAATCATTTATTGAGTTAAGTATCTTGATATAAATAGCTGATCTAAGAGTCTCATTACTAAGGCCATTTAAGTACACATATGTCATTTTGTCCTATAAAGGTAGCTATTTGTAATTTCTATTTATGTATTATTCAAAATGAATGGCTAAGTAACCTTGCAAACTTTTAAGTTATCTAGTTGAAGTTATGTATTTGATAAGAAACATCACTTTTCACTCCTCATTTTGAAAACTCTCCAACAAATTCCCCCAACAATTGATCGACACTTCCAAATGCCTCCATCTGTGTATTTTAGAATTAGATTTAGAATTAGATAAATATTGCTCTGATCAAGTCCAACGACTTCATATTACATGAATAAACCTTTATTTCTTCTAATCTTAAAATCTCCTTGAACTTCACCACATGGACATATGGATCGGATGATCTATCATAATGATTTAGATGGACTAGCTACATGGGATACTACATTATCCCATACATTTGGAGTTTTGTACTTCGACATGTTTTCATGTTTCTATACCTTTGTGGTGGTACATTCACACTTGGTCTTTTGAAAACATATGTTCAAAAATGAATAGGTGGAGGTATCACATTAGATCACTGACATTGTCGATCAACTCAATCTTTCCTTAATTTTCTCTATCTTGTCCCTCCATGCTTTCTTATAGTAAAAACCCATCATTTTTTGTATTTGACCTTACTATAATAATCAACAATCCAATATTGATAGTCCCCCTTGCCATAATATATACAAAATTGGATCTTAACCGTATGATACTTAAACAAGATGGGGAGCATCTTTGGAACTTCCCATATTAGAGGAGAGAAAGCCCAAAATATTCTTCCAAGACCCCTTTCTAGGTACAAATTGACCATCCACTACATAGAATTTTGTGTATGTCTTCCAATTCTAGCTCTCAAGCTTGTTACTGTGTAATCGTCTCTTTGAAATCATTATTTTTGTATAGCTAATAAACCAAGATATAAAGTGATCCTTGCTTTTGAATATATCAATCAACCCATACCTCACAACTAATCATTGACACAAAGGTTGTTACTTGGGCATCCCTAAATATCCTCATTGTTCAATTCATTCCATCCAAGTAAATGTTTCAATCACACATATTTGTATGTGTTTAAGTATGGTACACTACTCTCCTTCAATGACAGACATAACATCGTTCAAAATCCATGATTTTTTCCTCGTTCTTAGAAGCATTAATCTTACCTCGATTATTACAACCCTTATTGGATTTGGATTAACCTTAAATTTTTCCGTGATCTTGAATAGCTATGCTAGATTTATTCCTCCAACTTAGTTTGGATGCATCTCAATTTGAATCGTTTCCATTTACTTAGACTTCATCATGAAAAATAAGTGAAGGAAGAAAATGCAAAAAATTATAGCCATGAAGGTTGCCTTGATCTCGAGCTCAAAATTTTGGATGCAAACATTGTTGGCCTTGTGCTTAAATGTCTAATCTTCTCACTATGTCTTAGCGTTTGGGTGTTTCTATGCTCTTATTCCTACATAAACAATCCATATTTATGAAAGAAATCAAAATTGTTCAAAAATGATATTGTTAACCCTATAATTTTTTTTATTTTAGAATGGCAAATTCCCTTGAGAATTAAAGACATCTCTAACATGATTTTCGTATGGAAAATCACATATGTTCTCAAATGATTTCACTTGGACGCCACAATATCTTGATTGAGGAAACCATCATTTGCTCAACCACCATTGGTTCATCAATAATTTGTCTTGCTCAACCATCTCGAGTCAAAAATTTCCTCGAGGAAATTATGATCTTCCCTTGATAATTACCAAATGGCAATTAGTGATATCACAACAATTATTTCTCGATGTCTCAACAAAAATTTCTATATATATATGATGCCAAATTGGAAGATTGTGATGCGACACAAGAAACTTGACATTGTGATTTATCATTGTAGTTCCCCAATTGCTAAATGCTTTCCATACAGATAGTGATTTGCAAATCTTGATTTTTCTACTTTATAATGTTGCACAATTTCAAAGATTGCTATCAAAGTGAGATAAAATTAACTTATAAACAAATGTGAATTGGAACACTTGAAATATGTTTAATCCAATAGTTTGAATTATAAGTCCTTAATATATCCCAAAAGTATGGAAAATCCTCAGTCTCTATACTATATTGATTTAGTTACAAAATCCTAAATATTTTGTTACATAAAAAATATCTTAAGAAGATAAAGGAAAAAAAAACTCCTTTTCTCCTTTCAAGTTTCAACGTTGCATTTTGATTAGTACCATCTCTCAAATACTTGCTTTTGTGAATTGATCATCATCCACATTACTTAGCACTTCCTTATACATAGAGTGCTAGGTATTTTCTCATATAACTTCTAGAGAGTATTTATTGATAAAATTTTGGTAATGATGTATGCAAACACATTTAGGTATGCCAAGATATTTTTCTTTTTTATGTTTTATTTCCCTTACATTGTATATATAACCATATTCTTAACAATGTACTCAGTTATCTCCCTAGTTTTTTTGCCCTATAGCTTTGTGTTTTGATTCTTGAACTCCAAATCTTGTTTTCCTCAATAAAACATGATCCGGAATACATACTTTCGTTTCAGCTCCTTCAACTAGTTCTTCGAAAACATAAAGATAACATTTTACTTTGAACTATTTCATCTGTTTTGTCAAAAGAAGACTGATAGAATAGCATCCTTTCATTGATTGCCTTCTAGACAAGAAGGAACAATATCAATATCTCCTTGTAAATCATCCAACGAACATGTGCTTCTAATCAAGATAATATGTACCTTAAAAAAATAAACCAATTACATGAACATGATTCATAGTAGTTATTGGGTTCATCATATTCAATAGACAACGTACCTTACATGACAAATGGTGGACAATTCTTAACATTGGTGGACTACAATCCATAGCTTATAAACGAAACATGGTTTTCAATGTTGAGATGACTAATCGCTTTGAATTGCAACTCTAATTACAGCACGATGTGGACTTGACTTTTACTCAAATCCACGTTATGTTTGTTGGAAAAGATCACGCACATGATCTTGTAGCAAGTCCCACAAACAACGTTACCAAAAGATGAAAGAAATGCGAGGAAACTGCCCCACGTGACTTGATTTGGGCCCTTACTTGGTGGTACTTGCATTTCTTGTAAGCCGATGTACACAATTAAAATTCTTGCGCCATGGGATATGCACATGCAATGAAACTAGATACTCACTAGCTTACCACTCACGAACCACAATTTCACTTCTTTCTATGGGCATGTATATGCGTACGATTTTGGTGAAAGCACTTGGTTCAATGAATATCTGATAATGCTAATGGGAAGCAAGACGTAACATGTGCTTCGAGAGCTCTAGAGAGATTCAGAACCCTTCTTCATAGTTTCTGGGAAAAAGTTCAACTCTATGGTTAAACCAGCCATCAGGCACTCACTTGTATACATACAATAATTGAAGCTTTGCAAGCGCCGAAGGATATTCCTCATGAGCATGGCTGACTGTTCTGACATTATTCTCAACAACCCAGATGGTCCATTGTATATAATCGCACCACCCATCATCGGGCAGTGCTTTTCTCTCCAAGATTTGAGTTACGTGTGTGTGTGTGGGGAGGGAGAGAGAGAGAGAGAGAGAGAGAGAGAGAGAGAGAGAGAGAGAGAGAGAGAGAGAGAGAGAGAGAGAGAGAGAGAGAGAGAGAGAGAGAGAGAGAGAGAGAGAACATTTTCATATCATAGCTGTCAATAGCGAGACATCCATTTTCCGATAAGTAATAAATGGCAAGCACAGTAGATGGCTTGAGTAACCTCTAAATAGAATGATGAATGGGATTTCTGTCGCATTGTAAAATCCTGTCGTGCGCTCATTCAGATGCATTCTAAATCCCGTAGTTCCTACAAAACTCTTGCTCTTCCAAAAAGTATTTCGAACCAACACTCCAGATTTATGTAACACATTAAGCACTCAATACCTGGGAGAACAGCAGTTCGGAAGCGGAATAATTTTACCTGCCACTTATGTGCGGCTGCACAGGAGGGCTCCATAGCCTACCAACAGCTCATGTTGGTGGTACAACTCAATCCCACGTTCAAGGGCCTTTTTCAGGATCGTTCTCTCAATAAGCATAAAGCCAACGGCAATCCGATAAGTAGCAAGACTTGTATTGAGCATGCGGAAAGCGCGTCTACGTACTGCATCCTTCCTGCGACACCCAAGCAAGCAATAACATTTGAAACAAAATGGAATGAAATTTCAAATATAATAAAATGCTGTTCCAGTGGACACAATATTGAATGGAACACTGCATTTTCCATAAATCCTCGGGACAAACCTCGGAGCAATTTACAATCCCGAACTCCAATCCATCAACAAGGGCACGAAAGCTTGCTTCAACGATAGAAGAGTGCGCACCCACCTATGTATATTCTCTCTCTCTCTCTCTCTCACACACACACACACACACACAACAAAATCTTTTTTTTAACAAAATATAGAAAATATGATCGCGGACGCAATTCGAGCATGTAAAAAAATTTAAGAGATCATGCGACGAAGCCCTCGATGTGCAAAAGAGGGAAATGACTGAGAAAATAAAGGCACTAGAGGGAAAAAAGAAAAAGAAATGAAAAGAGGAAATCCCACAGAAAACATGAAAACCAAGGAAGACATGCTACTTGCAGAACATCTGCATACGAGGATCGACATGGAAAATGGAGAGTTTGATGCGGTAAGACATCGAACAAGAGATCCAAAAGATAAAACAGAAAGGAAAAAACAATATGGCTGGAGCCAAAGGTCGATGGGCGGATGGTTGGAAATCAAAAGGAAAAACATCAAAAGGGAAAGGAAGGAGGAGCATATAGTCCACATATTCATCAAAGAAGAAAGGACTTGCCAAGCAAAAATACGTGACGATAGAGTTATACGTTTCAATGAAGTCTCATCACCACACTCTCAAGAGACCATTGTGATATGCATATACATTGCCCCTGCTCAACGCACAAAGAGTAGGATGAGGCATAACCGAAAAGACATTTTGTTTCGTGGTTTAAAAATCTCAATACACAAGCAACAGTTTTCAAAAGACGGTCATTCTACGTGTTGTTGAGGGTATCTTATGTACTTACAAGAGGCCTTCACAAGAAACCAAAGTTATTTATGTCAGCTTCCAAGGACCATCCAAACTCGGAGGATCCCAATAGATCCCAATATTTAAGCTAGGCTTATATGACAAATTATGCGTTTGAGTTCCTGTCATTGATGACTAAGCAATGCATAACTATTTTCTATTGCTGCTGGAGGATTACAGTACATCTCATCAAGGGGGCTAGGCATGAAGGACCATGTTATATGATGCTTGAAAATATTAATAGGTAAATACAAGTTATAACTAATAGCGTAAGTCATAAATTATTACTAGCACCTGATACGAGAACAACAGACTCCTAAAATTAGGGCCAAAGAGTATGCGGGCTGTTTTAAAACTTTCCTCCATATTAGCATTCATAGTTTTCATATCATGCTATGAGATAAAATATTCTAACCATGTCTTTAAATGTATATCGTATCGTCATGTTTGAAAATGGTTACATTTGATTGATCATCAGGGTCCAAATCGAACTTGGCTCATACTTTCCTGAGATAAGTTGTATTGTAAACCTACTTTGCTAGGCTGGTTTTCATATTACTCTGTATTTTCTTCAGTTGTTCTGCTGAACTGCAAGTATGCATGCACGCAAATATTCAAAGAAACTTTTGGGAGTAAAAGAAGCCACCATATTGATAAGATGGACATTTTCGCACGTGAATTTACATATCTTAGTATATAGGACAGTATCATTGTCTTTTTGGTTCTTAGGGAAGAACAAACAGGTAATCAGGGTTCAGCGTGGGCTTGTCAGTTTGTGTGAATTTTCTCTGAGCATCCATTGTTTGTCCTGTTTTCAATCAGTCCTTAGCCTACAAACATTTGTCTATCCACATTTCAAGATAATTTAAACATCAACTGTCAATCTCATAGAATGCATTTAAATTGATTCTGTTGCCTAACAAGGTAAGGGATCTCTCTACAATGGAGACCTCAAGGGGGTTACCAAAGTTGACCATACATCTTTCTTTCCAGTTTTTCCACAATGCTTCCCCTCTGATAGCATTCCACAAGGCCGCTGGGCCTCTGACTGCCTCATCTAGCAAGGTCTACTGCCAAGAGATTTTCTTACTCATCTTAAGAATTCTTTGCACTGAGTGAAAAACATTCTGCTCTTCGGGCATGAAAAAAAGGGTGTCGGATGTCTTCTCTTTGTGGCATCTCTTATACCAAGGGGGTGTGTTAAAGATCTTGTGAGCTCTGGCCTTAGTCCATATGCCTCTGTGCATGATTTGTTAAAGATGCACCATCTTCTTCATATCCATTAAAGAATGCCAAAAGGGATTGAAACTTGAGTTCCCACCGAGCTAGGACCAATTTAGGCACAATTTGTGATTCACGGTCTGGTGTAATTTTTTGTTTAAGTAAAGCTAGGGATGTCTTCAATGCCATTACCATTCATGATTCCCCTGATTCAGACCTCTTGAGTGAGGATCACTTAGGTAACAAAAAAGCCTCAAGTCCTCCCTACCTTAGTCTTTGATTCTTCTTTCAAGAAGGCACTAGTCTTCATAATCGAATCTCACACTACCGTCTCTATCTTGTTGACTGATCAATCAACTCATCTATCTTGTTGACTGATCAATTGAAGTTCTTGAGTTGTTTCCAGGATCAGAATCCCTTGAAACACACTATAGGATCTCGACATATTTTCTTTTTGGATGGGTCGCACTCCATTAAAAGGGAACCACATGGAGTCATTTTATCTTATAACAGCGAGTCGTAACAAACAAGAACTATGTCGTAAAAAGAGACTCCCGCGTCAAAAATCAAGCAAATTACATCATATGTTTGAAAACCCTTTATACCAGTATACATATATTTTAAAAATCAAGTGAAAACATGTGATTTTTTAACATTTTTTGTGGTTTTTTGAAACTTTAGCTCCAAATGTGCCCAAAATTTTGATCTATTTAACATTGACATCTCCAAAATCTATATGAGAAATATAAAAGTAATAAAAAATCATGTATAGAAAATAAAAATCGAAGGTGTGATCGATGGAGGATCTCAGATAGTCATTCAAAAATGCAATAGAACATGGTTTCATTATGCGAACTCCTTTGGAGCATTTGTATAAGCACCAAAAATATCATATGTTTTCAAATCAACTCACAACTTTCTTGATCTATGTCTACACCCCTCTCATTGGATGCATTTTATTTAGTGTAAGACTATTACAAGCTCTCTTCTTCTTCTTCTTCTATATCAACAAGAGCTCTATCCTCATCCAAGTACATACCAAGTTGTGCAGATTGCAAGATCATGCATAAATCTTCTTATTTGCCTATGATTAGCTATCTCACATAGATCTGGAACTTTTGCTTTATCATATTGATGATCCCTTTCCTCAAGTGCCTTGTTTTTGTTGAGGCAAAATCATAACCAAGAATATCTACATCATCCATTTTAAAAGTTGATGTACTCCGAATATTCTTTTTCTTTTTTGAGCCTGTTCGTTTGGTATCACATACCATTTGTAAGTTATACTCACCTGTAAATGCATACTATTTGAGCGTGTTTTGTCATCCTTGGGCCTAAATAAATATTCCTTTCTGGTGGATGAATAAAGCTTCGATAATCCTTGTTCTAGGAATATTAGTTGGAAAATGCACCCAAACTTCATCTCCAAAATAGTCATGTCACCACATTTTGGTGAAATTTGGTCTTCATTCTTGTTCTAATCCTCCTTTTGTCTATTCATAATCTGAATTATCATGCCGCATTATGTTCCCATAAAAGATTAATAACTAAAACATTCCAAGTGGCATTTCTTTAGAGACTCAAATATGTTCACATTCTTATATCTTGCAATACAAAAATAATTAGTCAAATATGGATATACCATTTGATGCACAATGCTTAAAAACCCCAAGATCGACTACTCAAAGTCATGGAGAGAAAAAGTCAAACTTTATACTTGTAGTTATAGATATGCGCGGCCAAGTTACGAAAAAAAGTCAAACTTTATACTTGACATCGACTTTATGCATAAAGTGGATGCCAAGTATAAAGTTTGACTTTTTTCCATAGTTTTGACCACTCATATCTATAACTACAAGTATCCAAATCAGGCAAGTGAGTAGTCGATCTTGGGGTTTTTATGGATTTTGCATCAAATGGTATATTCATACTTGGCAAATTATTTTTGTATTGCAAGATATAAGAATATGAGCATCTTTGAGTCTCTAAATGAGGATTTTGACCCCTACAAAGAAATGCCATTGGGAATGTTTTAGTTATTAATCCTTTTTGGGAACATAATGTGGCATGATAATTCAGATCGACTACTCACTTACTTGATTTGGATACTTGTAGTTATAGAAATGAATTATTAAAAACCCCAAGATGGACTACTCACTTGCTTGATTTAGATACCCTTAGTTACAGATATGAGTGGTCAAATTTATGGAAAAAGTAAAAAATTTATACTTGACATCGACTTTATTTTAAAGCTATGAAGAAAGCCAATCTTTATACTTGGCATCGACTTTATGCATAAAGTCGATGCCAAGTATAAAGATTGGCTTGCTTCATAGCTTCGAGCAATCATATCTACAACTATACACATCCAAATCAAGCAAATGAGTAGTAGATCTTGGGGTTTTTAAGCATGCTGCATGCAATGGTTTAGTTAGATTCAGATATTTGATTTCTCTCTAAGTTCTTTTATCACCACTTGTTCATCTCCATTCCATGATAAACAACTTCCACCACATTTCCTTGTATGACCGTGGCTTCTTGTTCAAGCATTGCATAGCTGTAGAGAAAGATGAAGCCCAAGTCAGCTTTATTAGAATGCAAATCAATGGTCTTAATGAGTGCCCACATGAGCACCAAGAAGTAGGTAAAAAGCATATTGATGACACACAAAGATTCCCGCCTTTCTCAAGGGAATTGGTGCCACCATTTGCAGATGAGCCCAGGACCCAAAGGTATGGCTGACCTTGAAGTGCCAATTTTAGATGAAGAAAAGATTATTGAGTCTGCTCTAAGTTCTTGAAAATGATGTAATGCATGATGCCAAGCAGATATAAGATCAGCTTCAATTGTAGAAAATCTATCCAACTTTGTAAACTTTGACTTATGGAATACTTTTTTCATTGGAATGTAATGCTCATAGTATCTTTTTGTTTGTTCTTATCTATATCCACATCCTTCCCTGTTCTATTGGATAGATGTATGGTTTTGTTTTTATTTATGATTGATTGAGGTAATACTCCTTTAAGTGGAAATCGGAAGAGCTTGGTGAATATCAATATAAGTATGCAAAAAAGCTTCTCATAATTTTTGTAAGATCAAATGATGTGGTATTCTTTATTGTTGGAGTTAGACGTCTGCGGAAGCACACGAAAAGCACAAGGAAGAAGAAGATGCTTGGAGCACAACACACAATACTGAATGTATTACTAGAGAATGTACAAAGATAAGTAGCCCATTAGGGCAATAGGCGTATATACAAGCCGGGGGAAAAAACCTCCTAAAGAGGGAAAAAAGTGCCCCGGCGGTCCTAGTGTGTTCACACACATCACTACCTAAATATATCAACAAATCCCCCTTGGGAGTGATGCGGTGAACAAGGATCTGGCACTCATGTATAAGGAAGTGCCAAGCTATGTGGAAATCACTCCACAAAAGGAAGTAAGCCCAAAGCTTTGCGGAAAGATTCAAACTTCTCCCTAGGCAGAGCCTTCGTGAAAAGGTCTGCAATGATCTCCTGCATGGGCACATATGCCAAGCTGATCTCCTCAGCAGAGAACCTCTCCCTGACATAGTGATAATGCACCTTAATGTGCTTACTGCGAGCATGTAACACAGGATTCCTCGCAACTGCCAATGCGCTCTGACTGTCAGTGAAGATGGTGGTGGCAAAAGTCTGACCAACACCCAAGTCAGCCATAAGACGTCTGAGCCACACACACTCAACAGTCGCTGTGAAAGCTTCCCTATACTCAGCCTCCCTATACTCAGCCTCACAACTGGAAGTGGCCACAGTAGGCTGCTTCGTGCTCAACCAAGATATACATGAGCTACCAAGCATGAAGCAAAAGCCACTAGTGGACACACGAGTGTCATAGCAACCAGCCCAATCAGAGTCAAAAAAAGCATGCAAATCTGGCGGTAATGATCCCCCCTTGGGATAAAACAACCCAAGTAGCCGAGTACCACTCAAATAGCGAAAGATGTGCTTAATTGCCTGCCAATGCTTGACTCCTGGGCAATGCATAAACCTGCTCATATGTGAGACAACAAACTGAATATCTGGCCAAGTAATGCATAAGTAAATCAAGCATCCAACGGCCTGTTGATAGAGAACAACATCAAATGCTATGCTTCTCAATAGGACCAGTGAACAGCATGTCGTCAACATAGACAACAATGATCAGAAGCACATCATTAGCACGCTTAACATATAAGGTGCTTTCAGTTGGACAAAACCATGTGCTATCAAATAGGCATGTATCTTCTGATACCAAGCATGTGGTGCTTGCTTTAAACCATATAATGCCTTCTTTAACTTGCCCACTTGGTTTTCATGCCCTTTCTGTATAAAGCCATGGGGCTGAAAAACATACACTTCTTCATGCAAGTCACCATTCAGAAATGCAGTTTTAATGTCCAACTGATGTACATTCCAACCATGATGGGCTGCAAGTGCACAAATGCTTCGTACAGTAGTCATACGGCATGTAGGTGCAAAGGTCTCATCAAAATCAATGCCTCTTTCCTGCGCATAACCCTTTGCAACAAGCCTAGCTTTATACCTCTCAACTATACGATCAGGTTATGCTTCAGCTTGTATACCCACTTAGAGCCAATGGCCTTCTTGCCAGGAGGCAAGTCACATAAGGACCAAGTACCATTGTTCATTATTGCATCATATTCAGATTGCATAGCAGCCATCCAATTTTCTGAATTTTGTGCTTCATCAAACGAAATAGGCTCATTCTCATCACAGAGACTAGATGTAGCCATAGCATAGCAATCTGATGCAAAAGAGGCACTATGAAAGCCTGAAAGAGTACGATATGACAGAGGTGCATCTAATTTACTCACGCAAAGTCTGCACCATCCATTTTGGCATAGTTTTCGCTTGGTCAATATCAGCTCTCTCATCAACTAGTGCATCATGTAAATCTGCATCAGAAATGGAATGATCTGCATCATCACATGAAACCTGCAAAGGCTGAGAAGTTGCCTCATTGGGACCTGCACTAGACTGTCCACCTGTAAAAAGAGGCAACAAAGTATCATACATGTCTTTGGAGCTAACAAACATCTCCTTAGTAGATGAAAGCAATGGTTGAATAGCATCTTCCACAAAAACAACATCACGGCTAACCAGAATGCGTTTAGTCTGTGGATGATACAGACAATAACCTTACTTTTAGAACTGTATCCAACAAAAATACATTTTATTGCTTTATCATCCAACTTTCTGTGATGTTGTTCGAGCACTAATGCATATGCCAAACAACCAAAAACACGCAGATGAGCACCAGATGGCTTGCGGTCATGCCAAGCCTCATATGGAGTGATAGACTGCAGCGCTTTAGTGGGACACCTGTTCAGTACATATGATGCACACATGACAACCTCAAGCCAGAAACTATGTGGTAAAGCCCGACTCTTCACCATACACATCGCCATCTCCATGAGTGACATGTTCTTTCGTTCAGCAACTCCATTCTGTTGAGGTGTATAGGGCACTGTACACTGGTGTTTTATCCCACGTTCAGCCAGAAATGCATTAAAATTAGAAGACATATATTCCCCCCTCGATCGGAACCTCGGATGCACATGAACACTTCGGACTTTTCCTTCAATGGATATACCCATGCATGCTTGGAAAAATCATCGATGAAAGTCACGAAGTAAAGATAATTCCCAAAAGAAGGTGTCTGCATAGGACCACAGACATCACTATGTACAAGCTGCAATTTCTGAGTAGCCCGAACTGAACCATCTTTTGAAAAGGATGAATGCTGCATTTTGCCCAAACTACAGCCTTCACAAACATGTTTTCCAGGTGCCTCAAGTTTGGGCAAAGAGGACACCATTTCAGATTTCTGCAGGCGTAGCAAACTAGCAAAATTCAGATGGCCAAAGCGTGCATGCCAAAGCTTTGCATCTGACATAGCCTGAGAATCATTTACTGCAGATGCCAAATCATTTACAGATCTTTCATAGTCTATGAGCTTATATAGCCCATGACATAAAATGCGAGAAGCAATAATCACATCTCCATTTAACAGATCATGAACTGTATACCTGTCATCAACAAATTTCACAACCAAGCCAATCTTGGCTAATGCAGAAACTGATAACAGGTTCTTCTTGATCCCTGGCACAAATAAAGCATCTGACAAAGTGAAAGAACTACCATCAACAGTAGTCAAAATGATCTTACCAACTCCCATAACAGGATAAGAGGAGTTGTTGGCGCATGTAACAGTTTTTCCTGTAGGGGAAGGCTCGAGTGAAGAGAAGAAATTGCGCTACGAGGTAATATGTTTGGTCGCTCGACTGTCAAAATACCAAACATCTGAGTCTATTGTTGGCATGCATTGCTCATGAGAAGATGGGTCAAAACTGCAGACAGTAGTAAACGCCCATTCTTCTTCCTACACAAGATTAGCCGACTCTGTTTTTGGTGTAGAGGCCTCTACAACAACCATTCAAGCCTCTTTCTTCTTTGCCTCTTTAGCAACCAATTTTGGACAGTTCTTTATGATATGATCATTCCCTTTACAGTACTTACAAAACAATTTCTTCTTTTCTGATTTCTTCTCATCTTTATCTTCCTTCTTCGAATATGCAAAATTAGCAGATTTCTACTTGCTAGTTGAAGAGCTCCATTTTCCTTTGCCCTTCTGATTAGCCAGGAGGGCTTGATCTGCAACTCGCATAATGGACGTGTTCTGCCTAGACTCATCTTCCTGCAATAGAACAGAGACTAACTCCTCAAATGATAAGGCATTTGGATTGCCTTTCATCGTCAACCGAAGAGTAGAAGCAAAACTCTGATATGAATCAGGAAGACCATTCAGAACGGTCTCCACAAGCGAGCTATATGGTATAACCTCATCAGCAGAAATCAACTATTCCTTCAAGTCTTTGATCTTCATTAGGAAACTGTCCATAGAATCACCTTCATTCATGTGCTCACTCTCCAACTGTTTTCGGAGGTAAGGAACACGAGCCTCATTCTTAGCTTGGTACAATGTGGTGAGTGTATCGCAAGCATCCTTAGCTGTTCTACAAGAGCGACTGTGAGGAATAATGGCACGTTTGACAGACAAAGCTATCAATGCATGTGCCTGGGCATCTCTGCCATCCCAACGAATCTTCTCTGCAATAGGTGTAGCAGAAACCGCAGCACGAACAGGAATATGCAGAATATCATCATCTTCGACACCTTCTGCATCAGCTTCAGTACTTGTAGTTGTAACAGTTGCAAGTGTGATAAGACGTTTTTCAACACCCTGTACAATGTTCCACAGTCCTTTTGCAACCAACACATGTCGCATCATATAAGCCAATAACGGGTAGTTGGTACCATCAAACTTATCCTCAAAAGCCAATATACGGAATACATCACTACTTTCAGCCATGGCCAGTGACTAAAATACCTTGATGCAGAAAATTTACTGTATCTCAAAAAGTTGAATAGAACTGCCCATACGAATTCCGCTAGATCTGTAGCAGACTTCGAGACGCTTATACTGGCGAACAGAAACTGGTATATACCTTTGGCACAAAAAGACGAAACAGCCTGCACAAGCGCTGCGATAGTGCGTTCGGAGGCCGAAACGAGCTCAGATCGCGATTTCGGCACCACATAGCGAAGCTGTTTTGATCTCGAAAACACGCTGAGTATGCTCACCAAAATTCGTGTGCGATTCTGAGACTGCAAACGGAGGAGTGTCGATGGCGCCCTAGATGAAGCGACGAGCCGCTCTGATACCAATTGTTGGAGTTAGACGTCTGCGGAAGCACACGAACAGCACAAGGAAGAAGAAGAAGCTTGGAGCACAACACACAATACTGAATGTATTACTAGAGAATGTACAAACATAAGTAGCCCAATAGGGCAATAGGCGTATATACAAGCCGGGGGGAAAAACCCTCCTAAAGAGGGAAAAAAGTGCCCCGGCGGTCCTAGTGTGTTGACACACATCACTACCTAAATATATCAACATTTATGTTGAGCCTTGAAAAACTATTTTATTTTTCCATGAACATGTCCGAGTTATGGAGATGGTAAATATCAGTGAGATCAATTATGTATGTCTTTGGAGTAAGCAATATATCAAGAGGTCGTATTTTGTTTTCTTTTGTGGCACTATTTGCCATACTCTTTGGAATGCGAAGCTCTCATGGGAGTAGCTTGCTCATTAGGTAGCACTTTTTTGTCCTAAAAAACAAATTTGGCTTACTGCTCGGAGAATCTCATACGAGAAGACGACATTTTTAAAGGCACCTATTGAACAAGAAACTAGGATTTCATAGTGGGATAAGAAAGTGAGGTTGTTTTGCAACATTTCATGGTTTTCTTTTAATTTTAAAAAGAGAACATGTCTTTGTTCTCGATTGCTATGACTTAGTGTTTTAAATTGGCAACACTTCCATTTGAATTTGATAAACTATTGTTTCACATTATTCCATGCTTTCCATAAAGAACTGAAGCCTCTATCAGTTACCTTGAAGGGAGCAAAAGGATAGTATTGATATCATGGTGATTTTTATGTGGGGACTTGATAAACAATAGGTGTTGTTTGTTTCTAGAAAGAAGCTGGACCCAAGATTTTGTTGCCAAGACCAAGTCTTACTCATTAACTTTGCACTCATCTTATCCACCATACTAGTCAGATTGAGAATCCCTAAGCTGCACACATCTTTGGCAGGAAGCAGATGTTCCATTTGATCTTGGGAATCCCTCTTTGAATTTGATCCAATCCATAGGAAATTCCTACACATTACTTCCAAGTTCCAACTTGTGAGGTTCTTTGTCTAAAGTTCTCCAACAAGAGAGGAACTATGTGGCGGAGGGTATAAGACATGTGTTGACCACCATAGCCTTAGGCCCTTACCTACCACATTGAGTTGCATGCGTTTCTAGTACTGTAGCTTGGCATCTAGCTTGCTAAGTAACAAGTCCCATTGTCGGGTTGCGGAGAGAAGGAATCCCATCTGAATCCCAAGTTGTTTGAAAATTTGGCATGCAGCGATCTATTTGTACCCATGATTAACAAGAAAATAAGGAGGCCGTTCAAAGAAGGTCTTAAAAGCTACTTCTTCATGGTTGATTTTAGACATAGACCTCATGCAAAACATCTCAAGGCAGTCCCAAAAAAGACTTAATACAGCCTATATCGATTTGAATGAGAGCATTGGTGTCGTGTGTAAACATTCCTAGAACTGATTATCTTGGCCATTAACGACGGAGACACCACACATATTGCCCCTAATGACTTGGTAATCCACAAGACAACTTAGATTGAATGCCTATGGGGAAAAGGATCGAAGCAAGGAAGCAGCCTTTCTAATGATCGTTTGAGAAAAAGGGGGGCAAGTTTAAAGTTGATGTTGATCCTTGAGGTGGTGTTGCCCTCGTGAGGTGAGACATTCGCAAATCTATATCCCAAGCCCAGGTCCTTCAACTGTAAAATACAATCCCATTCCAATCTTCCATATGTTTTGTCAAGTCAATCTTCAAAAAGAGGAGGTCAAGCCCCTGAGTCTGACTCTTTGGCGAGTTCCATGTCTTCCGACACATCAAATATGGCTTCTAATATAGATCTCCCTTTGATGAATCACACTTGATCCTTCTATACCTATAACTTGAACGAGCTTGTGATTTTGTTGGATGGGACTTTGGTGACAATCTTGTATATTGTTTGAAGAATGATGATTGATATTCAATTCTCAATCATGTTCTTGCTATCTTTTTTCTGAATTAATTCAATGACCCCCACATTGATCACTTTTTAAGGGCCCCAAATTTGCGTAACTCTTACAAAATTATGCTACAGGACCCACCAAAACATCTTTGAAGGCCATGAAGAACTCATTCATTAGGCCATCTAAGCCAAGGCTCTTGTTCTTTGATAAGGCATTAATGACCTCCAATAGATTTGCTAATGGCTTCCTCAAGCCTCAAGCCTCAAGGCCACAAGCTCTAGTATTTTGGGACACTTGAAACAATGGCTATACAATTCCTTTTTAATTGGACATCACTAAGGCAGATTCTGGAATCATTTTACAATGGTCAAAAATGAAATTGTGGTTTTCCCTCTCATACTCTAAGCTAGTATCACCCACCCTAACCATCATTGAGATGTGCTCTTTTATTTATTTCTTTTTAAAATATTTACACATCTCTTTGGTAGGCCGATGAGCTTTCCCAACACATCACTCCTTAAAGAACTATCCTAGGAGTTGGCAATCGAGCTCCTCATCATATCTAAGCGGCTAAACCTGTTTCTGATTTTCAATAGACTTGACTCAAGGTCTGCCTTGGCTTTGTTCAACTCTTTTCTAGTCTCCTAAGTTTCGCAAGGATCTTCTCCCTCCTCTCACTTCTGATTTGCTTAATTTTCATATGAGGTTGAACAATCGTGTGTTTAGTGGCTTTCCCTGCATGGAGAGAGTCTATCACATTCTTGAGAAGATCCACCACTTTCCTAGGGCATAGCTTCTGTCAAGGCAAGCCCCAGCAAAGATGGTCCCATGTTGCATATTAGACCCAGTTAAAGAAGTGTTTGTCTTTCAAATCCTGGAGATAAACATGAAATTTGAGGAAATCACACTTGCATCTTACCTCCCTATCAATGATACATCCCTTTCGCTCCCATTCAGAAGGCATGCAATCCAAGTGATCAACCAATCAGTTGGGAGTGTAGATCAAATTGATAGCAAAAGGTAGTGGCCCCTCAAAAGAGACAAGGACCCACTCACAGATGACCAATGTGAACATTTGGGTCCAGATGACAAATCACATGTCAAATTTAACATACCATAGATCCCACCGGAAGCCCTCATTATGTATTTTCAGACAAAAACAAAAAATAAATCTAGCCTTTGGATCTGAAAGAGTTGAGCTTTAAAGATCTTAAGAAAAATGAGCTCTTAACCTATATTGACAGCATAGAGACCTTATGATCATGCAGTCCTACTGTGTATGCAGCATATACAAGAGCTTCCCCTTCTCCCAATGTATC